>CM057832.1:72481501-73081501 GCA_030068075.1 Paguma larvata
GGCCAACCAGACCTCCCAACGCCCTGGGCAGGACTGCTTCCTCTGTCCACTCCTGGTCTTTATTTCTTCTTATCCTCAGTCTTGCCAGATCGTGTTTCTGGACAGAAATATCAGAATGAAGACAGTTCGGTTCCATCGGAGGAATACATATTGATTGGCCCTAGGATCATGCTAGAATGTACGAAATAGTAGGCAGGGCCTGCCCTAATGTCCTTTTTGCAGCATTGGAGGAAATTCTATGTGCACAAACTTGGAACAGTTCAAAAGCGAAGTGCCAGGCAAGTGGAGAGCTTGGAGTCCCATGAGCGTTTTAGAAAGTCTGTAAAAGCCCTGAGAAGATAGTCATTAGGGGAGGCTGAAATGGGAAGATGGATAGGACTCGTGGAAGACTGAGACCCCACGACGTGTCCTTTCTTCACCGTTAGCTTTTTCCTTAAGGGCTGCCGCTAGCGGTGACTGACGATTTCCTTCCTAAACGTTAAGACTCCAGTGCTAGGTTTACCGGCTACACACTCAGGATGTTTCTCTTTGAAATTTTGAATATATTGCTTAAAAGTTTTCCCTTCACAGCCCATTTTTTTTTATTTCTATATAATCTGTCCCTCTTAAATCTGATAGTCATGAGTGGAAAATAAAAAGATAAATTACCTGCTCATTAAATTAAATTAAATTAAATGATTTCGACGTTTCTGTCTGTATGCGCACCACTGTTTAAACTTCTTCCACCATACCGACTCCTTTTATTGCCCCTTCTTTTTGTTTTCTCTCCCAACAGTCTTCTGCCTTAGGCTAAAAGAAATAAATCTCTTCCTTTAACTCCTTTTCCTAGCAAGATACTGATTTTTATTTATTGTTTTTAATATAATTTATTGTCAAATTGGTTTCCGTACAACACCCAGTGCTCATCCCAACAAGTGCCCTTTTAATCAAAGATTTGAAACTCTAGAAAGGTTGCTTGTCCCTACCGCCAAGTAAAGAATTTTAAAATACTTAAAATCTACACGGGTGGTGCCCCCAGAAGCTGTAGACCAGAAGAGAGTGGTCAACTTCTTACCCTCCTCACAGAAAAGCACAGAAGAGGTTTGGGGAAGGGTTCTTCCTTGTGAGAGTTCGTCTAAACATGTTCCTTGGAGTGAGGGTCCAAACATTACCAGAGACGGCCGGTAGCTCAGACGGCACAGTAAAAAAGGAAGTAGGTCCTAAACTTAGAAATTACATGAGAGCTTTTCAAAAATAGATATATAGCTAAGAACACATAAGAGGAGCAATATGCATTTTTATCTTCCTGAAAAAGCAATGCAAATTGCAGAGACCTTTTGAGTTATATTAAGATAGATTTGATTTGGTTTTATTTCATGACCCACGCTCTGTCACCGACCACTTTAGCTTTTCACAGGAAGCTTACCAGAATTTAACAGGAAGAGTGCATCTGGATATATCCTATTTGGTAAAGTCTTCATGCATGTCTATTTGGGTGTCTTAGAAAAGGTTTTTGTCAGGTTGTGGTCCTTGCTCGTTTTGAGGGGAACGCAGCATGAGTTTTAGGCTTACCTGTGGAGAAAAACAAATTGTTTAGGGTAACAAAAGGCAGCATGCGTTAGTCGGAAAAACAATTGTAACCGTATAATAATCACCAGTGGTCACTATAGGTATTGTATACAATTCATTCTTTAAGTAAGAGCGTAAAACAGCATGTCCTTAAGATACAAAGCTGCCAGTGCTATATAGCATGGTGGTAGGAACCATAGAAGTTATTTGGAATTTTTGGAACAGATTCCCAAATTTCGAAACCTCCTAAAGACTTACTTCACTGAACGCAAAAAAAGGACTGAGGATACTTCGCCATGATTCCCCTTGGATTGTACCGGAAGTACAAACGAAAGGTCGCTTCTGTCTCCTGAACCGTTAGTGCGCGTGTAATGCTGCTGTTTTACGAAGAGTATTACACTTAAGCTTTATAACAATATCGTGATGACGTTATGACATCCTCACTTTAGGAATAAGGAAATCGAGCCTTGGAGAGGCCTGAAAACAAGTCAGCGGAAACATGGGAGAAACTCAGGGTTTGCCCCCAAAGCCACAGGCTCTTGGCCACTGTGCATTACACCTTGAGGTGGTCATGACAGGCTCTAACAACCCAAACCATGTACCATTCCATTCCCAACACATGCCCTGGTCCCTTCCGTTAGACCTGGGTGGATTGAAACTCTTTTTTTTTTTTTTTTTTATAATAGTTTATTTTCAAATTGGTTTACATGTAACACCCAGTGTTCATCCCAACACGTGCCCTCTTTAATGCCCATCACCCCCTCTCCCCCCTCCCTCACCCCCCTCACCCTCAGTTTGTTCTTAGTCTTTGAGAGTCTCTTATGTTTTATCTCCCTCCCTCTCTGTGTCTTTTTTTCCTTTCCCCTCTTCCCCTCCCCCTGGTTTTTGCTTAGTCTCACAAAGTCCACCTATTCGTGGAAACATATGGTATCTGTCTTTTTCTGACTTATTTCACTTAACATAATACCCTCCAGTTCCATCCATGTGGCTACACATGGCCAGATTTCATTTTTTCTCATTGCCACGTAGTAGTCCATTGTATATATGTGCCACTGGATTGGGACACTGGATTGGGACTCTGGATATGTGCCACTGGATTGGGACAAGAGCCCGCAATGTTCAGTGTGACCACGGCTCTAGGAAATGAATTAAGGGGCAGGTAAGGGAAAAACCTTGGAAGGGCCCAGGTGCTCACCCTTTTCAGTGGATCCTGAGGAGGAATCTGAGTAAATGCCCACTGGTGGGAGTTGGAGTCCTGTAATTCTTCCTCTTATGCAGAGCGCACAAGCCTCCTGGTCATACACAGCACAGGAGCAATACAGTCTCTGCAGGGGGTAAGGGGACGGCAGGCGAAGTCAGATGTCTTCAGGGCCACGCAGGTCATGTGAAGATGGCCAGGTCTCTTCTTTGTCACAACATAATTGGGCATTATAGGGCATAAAATATTCTTCACTTTTCTAAAGAATTATGCGCTCTCCTATTATCACTGGCGGTGGTGAGGGGTAGGTGGTAGCCTTCCTGTCTATAACTTCTTGTCCTCTTGGAAGATGGGCTCAGTGTCGCTCAGTCTCTTCCAGTTTATCAAGAGAAGTAGGAAATCTTTTTGTTTGTTTGTTTAATGGAAGCCTCTGAATTTTAGATGTTGACCACTTTATAAAAATTGTGCTAGACAAGTAGGTCTATGGTCCGTCGGCTCTCCTTGCGTCTTCTTGACTCCTCTGGCCTCACGCGTAGGCTGATCCAGATTCTGGTTTGCTTGAGATACTTGAAGGTTACACCTGTCGGCCCAGCATCCCTGAAGTTTAGGATTCGTTCCAGTTTCTCTCTCTTTTTTTTTTTAAGGAAGCATTCTTATTATTAAAATAACCCAGGGTAGATTTGATAGATTATCATTTTGTATTTCCAGCTTCTGTTCATGCAGTTAAAGAGATTTCTCACTTTAACACTTGGTTAAATCCGAAAGATGTTCCAACTTTCTTCCAAACCCTTCCAGATGCAATGTAACTACATCTCCCTCTGAAAGACAGCATATGGGCCCTCGGTGCTAATATGGAGTAAGCTTGGACAAGAATGAGTGGGGACAGCCCACTCCTTCCAGTCTGGAGAGTGTTAAGAGAGGGATGTGGTGTTGTTGCCTTTACCATCTGTTGGTTGTTATTAGCTAATCATGCTGTGTGCTGGTCTATCAGCCGCGAGGGCACCAGACCTCCAGTGAGCAGGGTCAGTGGGAAATTATGTTCCATATAATTGAAGTATGTGGAAAGTCAAGGCCAAGCATTCTTGCCATGGTGGTCTGAAAGCTTTAGCTTCAGTGTTTTGCTTTTTTTTTTTTTTTTCCCCTCATTTATAGTTTGGAGTAAATCTGTTACTCTTAGTTTTATTGTTGGATAATCCTTTTTTATTTTTGGAATAAATCTTTTTGGCCATAATAAGCTTTAAAAAAACCCCGAAAGTGTATGTTTAACAAAAAATTAAATATTGAATTTTTGTTTCTCAAGAGAGTTAACGCTGATTGGTAACTTGTACAAAATTGTTTATCAATATTTAGCATCGACCTTGGTGGCCATCATGATGTCATCAGCCACACAAAATTCAAAACACCCGTATCTGCTGACAAAGTATCAACATCTACTTCCAAAGTTAGCTGTCATTTTCAAAGAATTGTACCCAAAATGACATTTTAGGATGGGCAACTGCAGAAAATGGCACTTTTATGTCACTCTGGGAAGCATGACTTTTCACTTAGATCCAGTGAGCCATGTTAATTTAGCTCATTTTTTTTATTCCAAGTTTTCTTATGCATGTACAAGACAATTGAAAAGTAGCTATTCTGTGAACTCACTTAGCGGAAGAAAATCTTTGCAAAAAATTAATGGTTTGATTTTTTTCTCCCTTTAATTCAGGGAGTCAGGGTGAAACTTTTAAAAGTTCATTCTGATGAAGTGAAATATCTTGTCATTATTTAGAATAATATCATAAATGCTTTCGCCTCTCTAAAAATTGTTGAAAGTAAAAGTATTTGACGATAAGGATACAAATATAGTTCTTGATGGAGCACAGTATCATGGTAAAACGTTTATTAAATTAAGAAGCTTCTGGAGCAGAATGTGTTTGGGATTAGTCATGACTCACGAATAAGTCAGTTATGCCCAAACAAGCCGTGATGATCTATTAAGAATGACTTTTGTCTCCCACAGTATTTGCGAGAGGATGATATTCTACACTAATACAAAAAGGTAGTTCTGTGGAAATATTTGAACTGAAATACTTACATATTTGCAGTTGAAAAATAACAGAGTTACCAGCACCTTCCATGTAGCAGAATTCGTTTCGGACTTAGCAGCTATTTCAGCCCCCAAAAGAGAGAATCTTTCCGAATTAAAAATATTAAGGTCTGGAGAGAAGGATCCCACTGAAAATGTTAACAGTTTCAAATTTATTAACCTAAAACGGCTAGTGCAATTTTGGAAAATGGTGTGGGCAATGATATGAAATAGCTTATTATATAATACATCCATATCGAAAAATATATAATGTTCTGAAAAAAATGTCAGGGACGTGATGTGAGAACAAATGTGGCTAACAACATGACCGAAATACGTGAATGTACCAAGAAAATTCCTTCTCGTTATTTTTTTTTTATTTTAATCTATATGGAAACATGAGAGTTTTATTTTTTAGAAAGAATTTTATGTTTGAAAACATTTTAATAATACTAATATTAGTAAAACTGATTTGTTGGTCAATAAATAAATATTTGAAAGATATGTAACATTAACTCGTTTCAGTAGCCCTTTTCCTATTTGAAAGTGTCAATGCATAGACTATGAACTCTAGCACTATTTCTCACTAGAAGACGACAGTTCCTCACTACTTGTCCAAGTAGCTTTTTACGTATCCATAATTATCTTATCCATAATCTTCCTGACATTCGGGTGGGGTTTTTTTTTTTAGTTTATTTTTGAGAGAAACTGACCATGAGCCGGGGGAAGGGCAGAGAGAGAGAGGAGAGAGAGAATCCCACACAGGCTCTGCGCTTAGCACACAGCTTGACCCCATCACCTTGAGATCGTGACCTGAGCCAAAAATCTAGAGTCGGATGCTCAACTGACTGAGCCACCCAGGCACCCCCGAAATTTGGGTTCGTAATCAAAGTGACAAATTATAGAACTTAATATTTAACATCTGCCCTCGTCACCTCCCTCCCCCCACCCCCCGCACACACAAATACCTAATGAGATGTGGCTTCTCTTATTCCTACTCAGTTCTAAATGTGTCATTTCTGTCTCTCATTGGATAACTAGGCAGTGGTGCTGTCATTTGTTTTCCTTTCCTGGTGTTGGCACGCTTTCTTGCGGAGTTAAAAAGGTATTGAAACAAGTGTTCTATATGACTCCCTCCCTTCCCGAAGGTCCTGGGGCTGGGAGCCTTTCACTTTCAGTTCTGAGCACACTTTCTGAAGCCGCCCAGGGCAGGTTCACAGGGAATGTCCCAGAAAGATGCCACCCGCTGGGAAGGACTCTGGAATTCCCGGGAACATCTGGGAATGCTTCATTAAGGAGCCCGTTCTTTTAATTTTTTGCAGCTTTGTTCGAAAATCCACCAAGCCAAGCAGGGGAACTTTCTTTATCTGTTCCTCCTGTTGTGAAACAAAATAAAATCCCAAACCAGCAGCAGACTAGTCCTCTGGCTAATAAGATTGCAGGAGCACAGACGTTGCAAAGGGCTAACATGATTAGGTTTCTTCTGAGACGTAATATCAGGAAATGAGCCACAGGCCTAATGTGATCTCGAAAATGAAGATGCGCCGAGTCCCTAAAGCAAGCTTACCTATTACGCCAGAATCGAAGAGAATCCATCCGTTGGTTGTTTAGCCTGTATAAAATCAACCCCTGTCAGGCGGAAGTCTCAGTCGCTACCCGGTTCTTCAGAATGTGATCCCCCGCGAACACCAGTCCCATCAAGTGACCCGAGCAGGGGAAGCCACCATGGTCAAGCAGCTCTGGGAAGCGCAGTCGTGTCTCCAAGCCCAGCCTGTGCTCCTGGGTTCTGGGCACCACTACCTTATTAAGAGTCCTGAGTTCTGTAGCACAGACCTGTGTCTAACTTTTTATAACCCTCATTCTCCACGGTCACCCACCTTTGATCTTAGAACCCGGTTTTTCAAATAAACAGCCATTAAAATCCGAAGCAACTAATGCTCCTTAAATATTCTTTCAAAGCAGCCTGAAAGGTTTACCTAATTATTTTTTATAAATAGGTACATCTTGAAAAGCATCTCCCTTTCTAATTTCTTCTTTATCGCTGTGACTTTGTATAAACTCTTGGAAAATAAGCTGGCTTTTATAGTATTCACGATGCGTGTGCGTGTCACATTGATACTGTGACATTACCGCCATAATCATGAAGCGGCATTTCAGCTGTGCACAATTTTCGTATCGCATCCTAAGATTTTGCCGACCTGAGAGCAAGATTCTTGGTACTGGAACCATGTAATTAATCAGTCAGCACTCTCTTTGGACTGATTCATATATACCATGTCATGCTGCCTCAAGCATCTGACCTACAGTGTCACTGATAATGGTAATTAGGACATGGCAGACAGACATGAAAAAGGAGAATGATAAGCAGAGACCTAAACAGAAGAATATTTACACGGAGTTTATGGTGGTAGAGCCAAGAAGGAGACTGAGTCCTTTAAAAGAAAAAAAGAATATTTTAAACGATTAAGAAGGAGTATTACCTCCACCAAGAAGGAATTCATCGTATTTTAGAATAAGCAGATAATAGCCATTAGTGAAGCAAAATCAAAGAGAGAAATATATTTCTAGGAAATGAGTTTTGGGAAAGGCAGTATGCCTTACAGTCATTGATTGCCTTGGTGAACACGGTAATAGAGACTAAAAATAAAAATCTAATGCTAGAAGAACAAGTTTAATAATGAGATAATAGGGGCGCCTGGGTGGCCCAGTTGGCTAAGCATCCGACTTCGGCTCAGGTCATGATCTCACAAGTTTGTGATTTCGAGCCCCACGTCTGGCTCTCTGCTGGCAGCCCAGAGCCTGCTTCTGATTCCCTCTCACTCTGTGTCTCTCTCTCTGCTCCTCTTCCTGTCTCAAAAATAAGTAAACATTAAAAAAATAATAATAGGATAACAAATCAATTTGTAAAATCTTAAATGAAAGTAGAATAAGATGTGACAGTTTAGTAAACGTTCTTGTGTAGTATTTTATTATTTGGAACATTTTATTTCACATAAATTCTGTGCTTTGTCCATGTCCAGTGCCTTGCCTGACACCTGATAGGTAAATATTCATTGAAATAATTACTAATGGTAATTATTTACTAATGGTAATTTTGAGATACCACAATATTTCATTGTAATCATAATGCTTGTTTTAGGCATTTAACGTTTCCTAACAGTTCTCCAATGAATTATTTTCCCGTCTTCTGGATGGGAAGACTGAGATTCAGGAAGCCTAAGTGACCTGCCCAAAGACACAGGGCCGGTGTATGAGAATTAAGATTGAAGCCGGGTTTGGTCTCAGACTGTTGTTAAAGTTCTTCCTCCTTCCACTCTGGTTCTCTGGATTACTCAGTGAAAAATTCGGGCGTCTCCACATGATCCTGGGGTGAAGAGGGATGGATGTGGGTGCTTAGCAAAGGGGCATCAGTATATGCGTCACTCTGAAGGATTCCACACACAGGATTTACAGTCTTCGTCAGGGACTTCAAAAGGCTGTGTCACAGGGGCGCCCGGGTGGCTCAGTCGGCTGAGCGTCTGACTCTCGATTTCAGCTCAGGCCATGATCTCACGGTTTGTGGGATCGGGCTCCACGCTGACAGCGCAGAGCCTCCTTGAGATTCTCTCTCGCGCTCTCTCTACCCCTCCTGCACCCACAGTTGCTCTCTCCCTCTCTCTCTCAAAATAAAAATTAAAAATAAAAAGTCCGTGTCATGTAGTAAATTGTAATTTCGCGGAGCAACGGGTTGAATCCTAAGTGTGGAGAGGCTCTTCTGCGGGAGTGACTCACTTGCCACGTGAACCCAGCCAGCAGGAGCTCGGCGTGACATTGCCGTCCTTTGTCATTTATGCGGTAACGGTCATAAAAAGATTCATCCACGGCCGTTGCCCTGTGTATAATGCACCTCAAGGAGGGTCAACTCTTGAAGCTGCGATGAAGTCAGAGAAGGCGAAGTGGTCGAAGAAGTGATAGCTCTCGTCCGGGTTTCTGTGGGAAATTTTGTGCTGAGAGGCGCTTGAGGACTCAGCGGCCCCATGTCCAGTATGCCCTCCAGGACGTCATTTCGCGTTTGAGCAAAGTGAGGCGCGGGTGGCTCGCCCAGCATCACAGAAGCTAGTAGGTGCGTGCACCGTGGTTTAGGTTTTCTTTCTCCTTTTCTTTTGCGTTCTCAGTAACTGGTAGCTTTAGGTGTTAGGCTCTGCCTGACATATTTTATGTGCGTTCTGCCTTTTAACCCTCTAAGGTCGGTTCTATTTCACCCTCAGTTGACAGATTGGGAACCAGAGGTTTAGAAGCATTAAATAGGGTGCCCAAGGGCCCGCCTGTTCACGCAGGGGGAAGGTGGGCTCACAACACAGCAGTCCCTTCCCAGAGTCCCTTATTTTACTCTGTACTTCCTTAGAGCAAGAGAAAATCAAACACAAAGCATGGGATTTTTCCCCACACAACTTATTTAGGAGTCTGCAGGGTTTTTTTTTTAGAGTCAAATGCGAAAATGGAACTAATGCGCCCAGGAATAACGAAAAAGAGATGATCTGAGCCTCGGTTCAGAATCAAAACAGATTCCGACAGCGGTTCAGACTCTACTTCAGAGGTCTGCTGTGTGCGTCGGGCGCGCTTTCAAACAGAGCAGCCCTCATGAGCTGCTGAATGTTGTGTCCCAGAGCTTCCACAAACGTGGAAGGTACCATTCGGTTTTCTACTTCTGGGTGTAGGAACCGGAATAGGTGCGACATTCCAGCCTAAAGCCGCCCGAAGCTGTTAATGGGTTTTTGAAAAGCCTCCCGAAGTGATTATAAGGTCCTTCTTATGTCATCCGAAGGCTTGGTCTTTTGTGGGCAGCAGAAGACCCACGTTGGTGGGGACTCAGTTCGTCCTTCCCTTTGCTGAAGCGACCATGGAAATATCAACACGTCCAAGGTTTACCTGCATTTTATGACTACTGAGTCGTGAAAACAAGACATTACCACATTGGCACATCTTGTGGTTTCCATGTGGTCTTTCCCTAGAATTCTGCCAGAGCTCCTAAGAGGAGCTACTTAGTCTTCACAGAGTTCCGCTGAGGCTTGCCACCAGCTTGCTAAGAATGCTGAAAGCGAGCATTCATCATTAAATATTTCCAGTGTGTTCAACTGTAACTTGTAATGAAATAGAATTGTGTTTTACGTTCTATTTGGTGAACTCATACCTGTTTTCTTTTCTGTGTACCGAGTTCCAAATGAGCGCAGTAGTCCTCTGTAATCGTTACTTATATTATTAGAAATGAATTACTTCCTTTTCATCATAGTTAGGCTTTTTCATTAATAATTTTGTGTGATTGCTTGTGACTTTCACTATTATTCACATTGGACATTTGGACAAATAGAAGAAAACAAACAGAGTTCCTATTGTCACATACCAAAAGAATATTCTTTCCGCATCCAGAATATTTTTTACAAAGAAAATTGAGAGGATTTACTTTCGTTGGGGACATTTATAGAGGCAGTTTTAATATTCTATGTGTATTTTGTAAAATGCTGTCATACTTTTAAATAACTTACGGGAACTTTAGAGAACGTTCTTACATAAATGCAAATTATGGTTGATTATATTTGGATGTCATTTTCCAAAACAGCAAGGATGGAATTAAACAATGAAGTCTAAGAGGCAGTAAAAGTGACTTCGAGATTCTGATCTGGGTCAGAGCCAAGTGGTGACTTGTGTGTTTTGAGAGTGATATTCTTTCGTGGATGGTAGGTGTTGACTTCATAGTTGAGACTGGTATTGGAACTTACTTGGCGGAGGTTAGTTTGAATTAAGAGTTAGCATGAAACTTCCTCACTAGACTGGGGTTTTCACAGTGAAAAGAAAGTGCCACGTTTCTTTTGTCCACTGAGCCTTCGTTCATCTCTCTCCTCCCTAGAAGCATCATGCATCTTCGTCTCCACCTGACAGCTAAATCCTGTCTTCTCTCTGACATCTCATTTGATCTCTCCTCTGTCGGTAGTGAGTTCTGTGTGCTCAGTCCTTATGTGGCATTACTCGTGTATAGACTTACGTTCTGTTTCTGAGGCGCTGGTTGGAAATAGTGACCTGTTGTTTCAGTAAATGGTATGACATGTCCCTGAGTGCTGTATGCATCGTCGATGCATTTACTCTATGTTTATAATCATATTACTTACGGCCTGATGAATCCTTGATTGGGTCTAATTGCATCATGTTATAGGCAAGGAAAATGAAGTTCTTAAAAAAAAAAAAAAAAAGAATTATGCTTTCTCCTAAGGGTTGTGGCCGGTCAGTGTTATGGGTAAAGCCAGGACTGGAAGTTAGATGTCCTGGTTGCAAGATTGGTGTAGTTTTTACTTCCTTGTAGCCTTCATTCAATAAATATTTATTGAGCGTCTCCCAAAGTCCTGAGCAGCGTTGTGCCTATCTTGCAACTTCTACTGTGAATGAAGAGAAAGATACTAACAAATACCACACAAATACTATTCGTGATACTCCGATAAGTCTTGCCAAGGATTGTGCAGTCGTAGAAGAGCAGTAACGATTGGTAGGTTTCCTTGAGAAACTGACTTTGACTCGTAGGACTTGGCATTGTATTTATATGCACTTTTTAAGTGCACTTAAATTAGACACATACTTATCGTGTGGGCCCCCAAAGAAATTAGAGTCAGTAGGCTACAGCCCCTTCCCTCATCGTATAGCCTAGAAGGGGGATAAGTCAAGACATAACTATTAAAGCAAAACATAGAAGTTCCATGGTGCATTGGATGCAAAGATAACTGTTTTGGAGACGGAGAAAATCAAAGTAGCTTCCTGCGAGAGGCGGCGTATGATACGGCCCTGGGGCAAAAGCTAACAGGGGTACAGAGAGGAAGAGGGAAGGCATTCCGGTTGTGAGTAAAAGCAGAGGTAGCCCAAGATAGGAAACTCCAGGTCTGGCACTAAAAAACAGTGTCCTTTTACAGGAGCAGGCTCTTGGTGGCAAGTCACAACTGTATGCTGTCGAGAATGTTGTCCTGTTTTTTTTAATGCCTTTACAGCCAGCTGAAATTAAGGATGGAAATGCAAATATTACGTCTCGTTCCTACTCTTCGAGCACAGAACCCTGGGCTTTGTTGTGTTGCCATCTCTTTGAACCGTTCCCCCCACCTCCTGAAAGAACTACATCTAGTTCTCTAATTGCTGTATTACCTAGCTTTTCACTGGGGTCCAGTAAACATTAAACCCTAATAGTGAAGAGGGGCTGGTGTGTTGAAGTGGTTTTCTCTGGCAGAAGCTAACTTCTCTAGATACAGAAACAGAACTTCTTCCAAATGACAAGACTGGCCCAGTATACTGAGTATCAAGGGCATTGAAGAAATAGTCCCTATACTAAGTTGTGTTACCACGTAGCTTTTACCCTATTCGGACTTTGGTCCCAACCATGTCTCCCTATGGATAGTATAATTGTTTATCTAAATATTATGTAGAAGAGTACTGAAAATTACCTGCTCATTAGCATTGTTAACCAATAGCCAACTACTTCGTTTTAAATTCTGTGCAGGACAGTGTTATTGGTCAAGCTTATCAGGGGAAGTGAAAGAAAAAGCACCTTTTATTTTTTTTTTAATGTTTATTTTCAAGAGAGAGAGAGAAAGAGCAAGCGAGCAGTGGGGGACGGGCAGAGAGAGAGGGAGAATCCAAAGCGGACTCCAGGCTCTGAGCTGTCAGCACAGAGCCCAATGCAGGGCTCAAACTCATGAACCGTGAGATCATGACCTGAGCCCAAGTCAGACACTTAACCGACTGGGCCAGGCAGGCACCCCAGAAGAGCATCTTTGAGAACATATGTTGCAGTGGAATGGCCCCTGCTCTAGCTCAGGCACGGATATGCTTTATTTATCTTTTATAGCGTTACCAACATCTAAAATTAGGGCTATTTCACAGAAAAACCTATTTTTTTTTTTTTTGGCTTCCTTGAAAAATTGAAAGATCAACAACAGTGGACCAACCTTGGCAATGGCAACAATCCATTGGAGCTAAGGAGCAGCTGCCTTCTTAATTAGGGAACATACTTGCCAGTGTGCCGCACTCCCCATTATTCCCTATTGCCTCTATCCCGCCTGTTTTAGTCATTTCCCTAGGTTTCTGACCCTTAAAAACATCTGTTCACGACAGCTGCTTTGGAATGATTGTTGCCTCTTTGAGCCTCTTCTCTTTAGCTTCCCATAACAATTCTTGGCCAGCAAGGCAATTACTTATGATCAGAACCACTAGCATCTGCGAGCTTTGTAGTCTGCAGTGCCTCTCAAACTTTTGCATGCATCAGAATCTTAAGACAGATTGCTGAGCCTCATTTCCAGAGTTTCAGATTCACAAGATTTGAGGATCAGAGGATTTAGATTTCTGCCAAATTTCCACGTAACGCTAGTGGTGTGTGGTCCACGTTTTGAGAATCGCCGAGCTATAGTACTGTAACACAGCACAAAGCAACACGAAGCTGGTGGGACAGTATATGTTCCCCACCAGAAATAATATTTGGAAAGGTTAAGTAACTTACCCAGGGTCATAAGAAGGAGTAGAGTCAAGTGTAAAATCCTGTCTTTAGAGTACATCCAGCAGGAAACCATGCTGTAGATCCCTGCTTCCGTGCCCAGCTGCCCCACAAGACCCCCAGAATCCTCTAGAGAACCCTGTAATGCGGACGTAGCTGCAGGGACTCTGATTTAGGATTACACCAAGGATGTAAACATTCTCCTATCTCCAGACACTGAGTTTGAACTTCCAGTGAGCTAGGGCAGAAGGGCAGAAGGGCAGGGGTCAAAACCTGATGGTAGATCTGCCTGCCGAGGGATGGACCTGTGACTAAGGGAAGCTCCCCCGGAGTAGAACTGAGGAACAGGACTCGAGGCTGGCAAGATCCCTGCTGGGATACCAGGGCAGACTGGCCTGGAGAGGGACTAGGTACAGAAAGCAACTACAGAGATCCCTTTTCCAAGACTGGGGTCCAGAGCAGAGCTAGAACTTCTCAGTTACTAGATCTGTCAAGGTCAGAACAGAACCAGCAAGAAAGGTGATTTCTTCGGCCTCCTCACATTGGGCTTCTTAAAACCTTCTCTGAGTCAAGATGAAGCTAACCCTAACCCTAACCCTAACCCTAACCCTAACCCTTCCCACTTGGAAGAGAAGGAAGGTAAAGCTGGGGAACCAGGTAGGGTCTAACATGGATTAAACTTATTTTTTAAAAACATATTAAAGTTCCATCTGCTTAAAACCCTTTGAAATGAATAATTAGGTCATCATGTGATCATGATACGCCATCCACTAACCCAGTTTGAAAGTTTGTGTTTCTGTAAGTAAGAGTGTAAATATGTCATCATCTACCCACCTCCAATCTCCGAGGCAGTTATATTTATATGTATGTATAATTTGCTTACATATATTAACATAATGTAATTATATGAGTGTGCTACCTATAGTTATATGTACATGGATGGATGTGAGCAGGGATTTTATTTTGAAGGGGATTTTAGGCAGTGGTATATTGTGGTTAATTTCAGGGTTGACCGTACAACATTTTGATTTCACTCTTATTGAAAACATATTTTTTATTTGAATGTTTTTATTTATTTTTGAGACACAGAGAGAGAGAGTGGAGGAGAGGCGGGGGCAGGGTGGGGGGGTGGGGCAGAGGATCCGAGGAGGGCTCTGCACGGATAGCTTGAGCTCACGAACTGTGAGATCATGACCTGAGCGAAGCCAGGACGCCTAACCAACTGAGCCACTGAGGCACCCCTCAAAAACCTGTTTTAAATCTCCTTACCTTTTTCCTGCTAAATGTTGTAATGAAAATAACGAAGTCCATTTCCTTTGTTAAAAAGTGGAATAGAGTTCTCAATCTGACAATGCTGATAAGGCAGATATGAAATAAAGATTTTGGAAGTCAAGGTGTGTTGGAGTAGAGAGGGAATGGTTACCGTGTTTCACATTAAATCATTGATAATAATTGTTCTTCTGGTAGTTTTATACCCTATCTTGAAAAGGAGTGATAGAAATTAAACCTGATTTGTTGAAGAGTCTGATTAAATTTATGCTAAGACGTAAACTGAGGGGCCGAGTATATTACATGTTTCATTATCATGAACTATAAATATAGAGGGAGTAATTATTCCTGTTCTTTCCTTTAGGATTCTGATAATCACCAGAAATGATCGTATGTGTAGCATGACATCTTCATTGTTCCGATGGGAAACTGAATGCTGTTTTCCTCTAATAACTTTATGTAGCCTCAAGGTTTACCGTAGAGGGAAAGATTTGGGACTGGATTCTCTCTAAGGAAAAAAAAAAGTGCGACGTGTGAACCAAAGACCGTTTTCAGTGACAGAAACGAGGGATTAAAACTGCTGTGTTTGTTTGTTTGTTTTCAACAGGCTCATGCACAATTAGTTCGAGAAGTCGATGTAGAGAAGGTGTCTGCTTTTGAGAATCCTTACGTAGATGCAATAAAGAGTTTATGGAATGATCCTGGAATCCAGGAATGCTACGACAGACGACGAGAATACCAGTTGTCTGACTCTACCAAATAGTGAGTATTCATCCGGGAGGGCCCTTGGATCTTTCTCGTTAGCCCCGTGTGCTCTGCGGTGATGACTTCTCTATTCGTGTGCTCGTGTTCGGTATCTGCCTCAAACTCCAGATAGGAAGTACAGATGTTAAACTTGGGCCAACCTCATACATTTAGACTCTTCTAGGAGACGAACTGGCGTCACGAGTCAGGGAGAGTATGTCTTTTACTCTTTTCCATTCGAAAACCAACCTGAAAACTCAACGAATCTGAGTTTGCCAACCTATCGCTTCCACCGAATTGCAAACCAGCAATACTCAAACACATACTCCGTTGTGATCTGAAATCCTGTAGTAATAACTTTTCACACAAATTTCTGATCCTTTTGTCATGTGCCAGAAAACACCTACACGCATTAAAAACCCCAAACAAATACACTCGATGATGCATTCTAACACCTCAGACTTCCTGGTTTCTAGTTTCCAGACGCAGAGGCTTGCCTGCTTTCTGGGAGCCACTGTTAGGTTGATGGACAGGTTTGCCTTTGCATGGAAATTGGGGGTGAGTCTAATTTTGCATGCATTCCGAAATTATTTGGTGAGCTGTCAGTCAAAATCATGGGTCCTGGGAGAGATTTGCATCCTAGAGAGATTCGTTAGTTCTCTAGATTAAATCCCGCCTCACAGGAAGACAGAGAAGACCTGGCCTTCACTGGACTAATGTAATCAGTGGAGTCAGCAGTGTAGATAATCAGGCGCCAGAGAAATGGAATTTTTGTAGTATTTAGCCAGATTTCTGTCTACATTAGTTACGTTAACCCAGCATTCGCCTCTCGTGTTGGTTCTGGGCGGACAGAAGAATGGGTGGAAAAAAATCCACAACCTCAGGCCAGTTCATGTGAAGTGACCCGCTGGACAAGAGCAGGGCCATGGGGAACGTGAGGGGCCCCATAGGCTGGTTAGCATCACACCTAGAGCCCGGAAGAGCCAAGAGCTGTTCGGTTCTGTTTTCTCGGTAGAGTGGGTCGCGTTTCGACTCTTAGTCTGGGCATTTTTGTAAGAGAAGTTCCGGGTCAGGTCAGCCACAGAAATGGTGTCTGGGCACAGCTGTGCTTCTACTCCTATGGTAGATTGGAATGACATAATTCTAGAATGTGGCATGGAAGGCTCATGAGCACCGTGTCTGTCTTATTTTAACTAGTGTTAATCCCCTGGCGTGCCTCTGGAATGTGAGCTTTCCTCACTCCTTATTTCCTCTCTCCTCCCGCCACACCTTCACCTCACCGCTCTTCCGCTATTTCTCTTCCCCTCTCTGCCTGCCTTCGCCCCTTGTCCCTCCCTCCGGAACCCTTACTGCATACGTTTCTGCGAGTGCAGAGATGAGAGACGCAGTCAGCTCTCGTCTCTTCCAAATTCTGCCCCCTCAACCTTTGACCAGCTGTCTTTCTCTTACGTCCTGCCCTCTCTGTCCTTATGTTTGCTTTGCCATTTCAGATTTTCTCTAGCTCCCCATGGTGCTGCCGTGTTTTATCCCTCGTTCCCTGTTCCTGCTCAGTATGTCTCCTCCTGTCTGCTCGCTTCCCCTCCACCCTCATCCGTCATTCTCGATTTCTCCGGTTACTCTTCTCCACTTCCCACTGTGCTGCTGCGATGCCTCTCTTGACCCTGAGTAAGGAACGAAGCCTCCATTATCAAGTGCTTTTTACTAATAAATCCTCCAGTCTCTCATCGCATCTAACCCCGATCTCTTAACTTCTATCATAAATCCCATCTCTCCCCCTTCTCACCTGTTCTATTCTTTACCCGCGTGTAACTTTTCTCCCCACAGAGAGGTCTTGCCATTAGGACATCAGAACAGCAGCGTCTAATAATTACGTGCCCGCCAAGGTCAGGGTTTCCCCTTAGGAAATGGTTTTGCCTCTGCTCCGGGGACAGACCCTGTGAGTGACTCCTGTGTGCACCGTGGACACCTCTATCAGCTGCTGTGCTTGTATTCTTGAGATGAGGCTACACGTGTCTGGTGACCTGCCTCAGCTTAGATTTGTGGATTTCTAGACAGGTGCCCACTAGTTAGTACGATAATAGGACGTTGTAGCATCTGCTATGTTGGGAAAGAGCTCTTTAAGACCATTTCTTGAGCCCCCCGTTAGCACTGTGATTCTGTGAAAGCCGCCAGGTTTATCATAGAACCCTGTTGTATAGGCTGCGTTTAGCCCAGAAACACATGCCTTTGGACACAGCCCTTATGCCGGGGCCAGACAGACATGGGGAAGCTGGGACAGGCTGATCTAAATTCCTCCGAATGATTATTCTTTGAACAGTTCTACTTTCCCCTAATGGCGATGTGGAAACGCCGATTTTCTGAACTATATATATACGTGGGTTTATAACCATATTTGTGTGCAAAAGTAAGAAAGTAAATTATCACATATCCTTACATACCCACATTTCAGGATCTAACTCTTTTAAAAAACTAGGACGCTCCCCTACATAGTAAATAATACCGTATTACACCTAAAACGAATCATCAGTCCTCTTTGTCATTATCCCCAGTTCACAGTCTCACTTCCCAGATTGTTCCCAGATGTCCTTCAGGATAGGTCGGTTTTAGGACTCCACATTGCATTGGTTTATACATCGCTTAGGCTCTCGTGATCTCGTGGAGTCCGTGTGCATTCTCCTGGCACGTTGACGAGAAGAGCCTGATTGCCGCCTTCTGTAGTAGGAATTAACTTGCTCCGTCGCCTCTTGAATTTACTGCAAGCTGGAAATTACATTTAAAGATTTGATTCAATGCAAGCTCATTGTGAAGTAGAATGCGTTTTAGGGGGTGTCGTTTGCCCATTACTGGTGCAGCTAAGGCTCCCCACCGCATTAGGGCGCCAACACCCTCCGTCATAAAGTTCTATTTTGCCTTCTGCCACCAAAAGCAATCTGTGTGGTGTTACTTTGTCACCGGGGGATCTCTGGTTCTCCATAAACTCTTCACTTAATGACTTTCATTCCATTTGATAAATCTTGTGTGATTTCATACTTCCCTGAGGATTTATAAAAGAGTACGTTTTCTCCTTTCATCAGTTGGTCCACATTGGTATTCTGTGAAATAGAAAGTTGTCTCCTTGGCTGGTGCTATTTGATTATCTTTTAACAGATTTTCTACTAAAACGTATATGTTTCCATCTTTTTGTTATAGTAACTTGTTCTATAGACTAGATAGATGGTGACCATATAACTTACCGTTCGAGTGAGGACATTTCGAGAAAGAAGGATGCTATTAATATTTAGGCTGAAATTAAAAGCATAACCTGGAAAGCCTGGTTAAGCAGGAACATTTGGTCAGTTTAGCTACATCAAACCTAGGGAGGCATTTTGTATTTTGTTCGGGGTTCCCCCCTCCCTTTATTTTCTCTAGATGACTGTTTACTTCAAGGGGAGTAGAACCAGTATATTCCTACCAGTTATGTAAGGAGTCGTATGTGGAAACCTGAGTGAGCCAGCCCCATGTTTCTGGTCTCTTCCCAAGGTGAGTTAGCCCTCTTTATAGGTCGGTGCCCAGCAGCCTGGACGGCCTATCTTTAATCCCACTCTGCCCGGAGCTCTGAGTGTTAGAGACCCCTTGTTTTCCCCAGTTACTCTAGGGCACTTTCCCTTTTCCTTGGCTAGGAAAGCCCTCCCAGCACAAAGGTAGGACCTGCAGCTTTGGGGATTCACCCACCTGCTGCTGCGTTCCACGTGTGTGTAGCCCCAGTGGTTACTCTGGGAACCGCAGGAAGAGCACTCGTAAGAATGGGGGCCCCATCTCTTGAGCACCACTGATTCCCAATACTGACTTCGTTTTCACAGAAAAACTATGAAATAGAAATAATGCAAAATAATTATTTTATTTGTATTCAAGAGAGTCAATACCTCTTTTCTGACATTTTTGTGTGCATCCTACTGGTGTATTTTTAGTATTTTTATCTCCTTCCTATCTTAAAGGCTTTCTACGTTGTTCTATCTTTATAAGTAAACAGCGCTTCATTGGCGTTCTGGACGTAATTTCTTACCCAGTATCATCACCTGAAAGAACTCTTTCAGAACTCAGGATCAGCCTCTCTTGAATAGTGTGTCTCTACTTGTGGTTCTTCAGTTAAGATTCAGGGAACACATACACATGTCATCTCTAGCAGTGTGAGAACTGGGGCCACACACATCTGCTCAGAGCTTGCGGCAACACCGCTGTCGTCTCCAGGCCCCTGCCGATGGTAGAGTCAGTGCCGGCCACATGCCAGGAACATTGAGAGCAGAGGCCAAGCATGCCCTCCTTCTTTCCTATGTGGAGAGCTCCTCTTCGTCCTTCAAGACGAAGCCATCTACCCTCTGAGAGTCTTGCCCAGCACCAAAGATACGGAGTCGCTGTGTTGTGTACTTTAGTACTTTGTACATATCTCTTTCATACCTGTTACCATGTTTACTAAGGTATCTCTCTCCTCAGAGCCTGACAGTGACCGCTCATGTTTGACCTTCACAGATGATCGTTCCATAAGATGGGTAATTTCCACTATTTCAGTGACCATGATGTAGGTGCTGTCATGATGTAGGTGCCATCGTAGACAAGCGGTGAAGTTTCAGGACTGGAAGCTTTCAAAGTTGTTTTTTCTTTTCTGCTATTTTTGAAGGTCTGGGTTCTGGAAAGCTCTCTTATCATCATAGCTTCTGTTTGCTGAGTACTTACTGTATGTTAGATTCTGTACTTCGTCATCTGCATGTGTTATTTCTTTTTTTTTTTAATTTTTTTTAACATTTTTATTTTATTTTTGAGAGACACAGAGACAGAGCATGAGCAGGGGAAGGGCAGAGAGAGAGGGAGACACAGAATCTGAAGCAGGCTCCAGGCTCCGAGCCATCATCACAGAGCCCGACGCAGGGCTCGAACTCACAGACCGTGAGATCATGACCTGAGCCGAAGTCGGCCGCTCAACCGACTGAGCCACCCAGGCGCCCCAATTTCTTTAATCCTCAAAGTCACCTAATATGGTGGATATTTCCTGTCATCCCCATCAAGCAGTAGAGGAAACTGGTTGTCAGAGAGGTTGAGTAACTTGATTAAGTCACACAGTTAGTAAATGGTGGGAGTAGGAGTCGAAATCACATTTCATCTTCTAAAGCTCAAGTTTTTAATCACTGTGAAAAGTGCTTCACAGAGGATGGATGGACGGATGGTTGAGAGAAGGAAAATCGACTATAGCTAGATAAATAGATGATAGATTAATAGATCAATATCTGTGACTAGATAAATCACTTACCATGAAAGATGCGAATTGCTCATTAATCTTTATAAATGATGCCTATAGGTACTTCCATATGTACAAGGCCAAGAGGGAAAATTTCATAGAGTTTACTGGAAAACAAACCCAGCAGAGTTTTGATTATCATCCAGAAAGTTCACCCAGTTTAACAACATGTCAGTTATTCATACACCGTGGAAGATGTTCTAAGTCACAGATAATTCAGAATTATCATTTCTTTATTTTAGCCTCTAGTCTTTTTTTTAAATAATTTTTTATGTTTATTTATTTTTGAGAGACATGGACAGAGGAGGGAAAGAGAGAGAAGGAGACAGAGGATCTGAAGCAGCCTCTGTGCTGACAGCAGAAAGCCCAGTGCGGGGCTCGAACTCGCAAACTGTGAGATCAGGACCTGAGCCCAAGTCAGGCGCTTAACCGACTGAGCCACCCAGGCACCCCATATTACATCTTCTAGTCTTAACCCTTTCCCCCCATACTCTATCCATTAACTTGTTATTGGAGTTAAACAAGAGCCAATAAGAAGGCTACAACAAAGTCATTTGAGCTTCCATCTTTCTACTTTGGTTGGTCAACCTACTGATGGTAATAAACAGCCCGATGGCTCAGGGGACAGGCAGCTCAGGAACAAGGAGATGGGAAAGTAAGTCTAGGCAGTGGATGAGCAGTTTGGGATAAGTTTGGAATTGACTTTAATTTGACATATCCTTCCAATCTTATTGATCGAAAGAATAAATAACACTCTAAGATGCCGGAGAGTTTTATAAATTTCTTTATTCACTTTTTTGTTATTGATTTAAAAAAAGAAAAGTCCGAGGCCTTTGAATATCTTTAGATAAAGAGCACAATGAACAGATGGCTGTAGGTTTACTTTTTTTTCCTGGGATTCGCCACCTGCTTTAATATACCGAGACATCAGGTCAAATGAGTTCACTGCCTACAGTACCGAATCTCAATCACATTGGCACATAGTGAGGAGAGTCCTCACACTGCGGGCTTTTGGCAAAGACTGCCCTATCTGTGTTCACCTCAAGAGACCAAATAATCCCTAATCTCGCTTTTCCTGAAGTTCCCCCCAAGGAGTTCAGGGGATCAGACACCTTCTTGAAATTTTCCTATGGTCCACGGCCTGGAAATCCAAAATACATATGTAAATTGGCTTTCTGGCGTAAGTCACTGTTGAGTTTACTTTTAACCTCATGGCTAAATTTTTAACTTAATTTAAAAATGCACAAGGAATTTGAATGTCGAGCTCGAAATGCAAAAGGAATTTCAGAGGTAGATTCAGCATATCCAACCTGATTGAGGGCCGAATTCCTTTGAAGAGATACCTTGCTAAAAAAAAGTTCCTGACCGATGAGCAAAGTACTTAACTCTAGGGTGTGTTTCCTTTGACTCTCGGAGCCATCCTGACTTTACTCTTTATCTGACGATAGAAAGGAAGTGTAAACCTGCTGCAGGCCTCTGGAGGCAGACAAGACCATTCTCTTGTCAAGAGAACACTGGGTCAAGGTCCAGTCTTTGATGGAGTTCTCTCTGCCACTCATCACCTCTGGGGCTTTGACGGAGTAAACCCCGCTTCCTTCAGACTCTGGTGTGTGATCCTTAATCTCTAAATTGTCTCCTAAATTCTGAAATCCTGTGGTCTATTACAGTAGACTGCCTGTATCTGAGAAACCATTATCCTATGCAATCAGGTGAAAATCTGGCACCCCCAAATTTACCCAAAAATGGAATGAACAAAGAGATTATTCTCTACATGGTTAAATTACTAAAAATGCCATCTTGAGCTCAGAAGAGGGCATTGATACTGAGTACGTTTGCTCTTTTTTAAAAGACTAAAGTAGTGTGTGATTTTTTTTCACTTGAGTGACATATTTACTTCTATTTTTGTTCTGTTTTGTTATCTAATGAGCCGTATCTCCTAATAACCTTTTGCAAGAATAAAACAAACAAAACAAACAAAAGCCCTGTATTTGTCTTCCACAGTAAACTCTGAGGATTCTAAGATGTGGGTCTTTATTATTCCTTTTTTAGAACCCTTGGCACTTAGGGATGCTAAGACAAGACTTGGATGTGCTTTACCCTCTAACCTTCATTACTGTGACCTAGTAGCGCAAGGCCACCTGTCTGCCATTCATTCCCTCTACCTGAAGGGCACAGCGGATGTGAGTGACATGCCTCATACTGTCAGTTTGCTGCCTGCTCATGTTTTGTCACAGCACCTTCAGCTTCTATAGTTTGGCCTCTTCTCTACAGTCTCCCCAGGATGCCATTGTCCCCAGATGAGACCAGGAGTGTTGTCACTACAGAACAGGGATTGCCAAACCCACAGGCCAAATTCAGCCTACTGCCTGTTTTTTTTTTTTAATAAAGTTTTATTGGAAGGCAGCTATGCTCACCACTATACCACCAATGCACACCAATAAAGTTTTATTGGAACACAACCATGCTCATTTGCTTATGTATTACCTAGAGCTGGTTTTGCGCCCAACGGCAGAGTTAAACAGCTGCAATAGAGACTGTCGTTGGCCCACAAAGCCTAGAACATTTACCGTCTGGTTTTTACCGCCCCCCAACTCAAAAGGCAGATGCCTATCTCCTAGAGAAGACTGAATGTTTAAAGACAACTGGTATTCTGCATCCACTTCCGTTTAGATAGAACTTGCCTTAGGACCCCAGTATTCTGAATTAACCCAAAGCTGAATTTTAGAATACTGAGAGAATGGATGGCTTGTATTCCTTCAGCAGTACTCAGTAAGTACCATGTTGCACAACAAAACTTGATAGGAGGTGAGCATCCGAGAACTCTGTATCATGTTCCCTGGAAGTACCTCAAAAATGCCACGTAAACAGCGGCTGGTACCAAAGGTGGTACGGATGACCCGAAATGTTCATTGAGGTGAGCTGACTCTGAGAGCAAGGATTGCGTCTTACATGCCTTGCCTTTTGCCCGTCGTCATACCCGGAGCAGCTGGTCAAGGAGAGTGCGATAGGCTGAACCGTCAAAGGAACCGAGGCCAGGATTGACAGGCTTTTGTAAGGGGCCTAACAGAACATGTACCTGACCGGAAGATCCCTTCCCCTCCAGTCACAAGGGAGCCCTGGAGCCTTGCTCTCTCCACGTAACCCTGCAGGTCATTTGGGTTCCTTTATTTTGACTCCCTGCCCGCCAAGCAGTCTTTGGACTCTGCCTGGCTGACCCTGATGCTTCGTCATCTTGCTTTAAAGTAATGAACCGAATTTTGATCTGTCATTAGGACAATTCGTTCACTCTGACCAGCTCCTCGGACCTGATCATCTTCGTCAGAATGAAAGTTCTGATCTTACAGATCCAACATCCCACCAAGTTAAGGGGACATGACACGGAGACACCTGCTCTAATCAGCAGCCTTCTTTCTCGTGGCTGACTCTCGCCTCCAGTCCCTGGAGCCTCTCCGATAAGCCATGTCACACTGCGTTGTAGCGTAGTTATTTGAAGCACGTTCATCTCCATCGCCAGAGTACAAGCTCCTTGAGGACGGGACTCCCATATTTTTTTTTTCCTTACTTTTTGGTTGACTCTCTACGTACGCACAGTGTCTAGCTGTCAGTATAGACTTTCAGAGAAAGTAATTGGATGAATGAGTGCGTGGTAAGAAAATCAGTAACTTCTGTGTTTTCCTAATTTCTTCCCATCTTTCTTTTCTCTTCCTTTCTGCCTATTCAACTCTCATTTTGTCTGCTCAGTGGAACTCATCCCCCCCTTCTCCACACGAGTCTCTGGTGACTACAGTTCCTCATTGCCTTCGTAGTTAGCAGCTCACAATTTGGCACTTAATTATTTCTTAATTGATTCATCTGTGCTATCTTTGCTTCCCAGGTAGCCTCCTGTCCCTCAAGGCAAAGAATATATATATTTTAAGTATTTTTTACCAGCTCCCTGTGCCAGGCCCCCTCCCTCTGACACACACAGTGCATTAGCTTTAACATATAACAGATTTTCAGTAAACTTGTGTAAATTAACTGAATTAAGCACTGTCGTTACATTTCAGGACAAGCAGGCAAGGATAAAAAGCAGTTTTCTGATGTTTCTTGAATTGCTTTTTTATTTTATTTTTTAAAATATTTGTTATTTATCTTGATAGAGAGAGAAGGAGACAATGCCAAGCAGGCTCTGCGCCGTCAGCATAGAGCCTGATGCGGGGCTTGCCACGAATGGCGCCACCACGACCTGAGCCCAAAGCAGGAGTCCAGTGCTTAACTGAGCCTCCGAGGCGCCCCCTTGATAGGTTTGAGAAGTCCGAAAACTTTTCTCAGAATTAGTCAGCAGCTTCGAAAGTTATCATATAAAAGGAAATAAACTAACAAAGCAGGAAGCCAGGCCAGCAAATTGAAAAAGGCCTCTTCCTTCCCTTCTTTGTTTCTCTTTTTCTCTGTCTCTTTTCTCGTTTCACTTCTGTTTTTAATTATAAGATCGATGTATTTGTTTGAGCAGCAGACTGGGAAATCTCTCTCGGTGACCCAAGCAGATGCACAAGCTGCCTGGCCCCTTTCCCGTTTGACATTGATGTTCTCCTTCTGTGAAGCGTTCGTACCGACTCTCCGTATAGAAGATTCCTTAGACCCTGAAACTGTTGAACAGATGCAGCGATAGGGTCTTTTTATGAGACACTTAATTTACTTTTACAAACCTACTTCCCTGGGTTGGTTTCGTTCTTTGACAAAAGGTCATCGAAATGGGTGATATCTTAGACTTCTCTTTCATCCCCCAGAATATTCTCCCTTGAGTTGTTTCCATAAACTGTCAGGGTGGCACCTACTTGCTGCCACTGGGGGATCTTTGTTTTAACTCCGTAATTTTGTCCTGAAAACAGATAACTTCTTAGGACCCAGATACCCGCAATACACGCTGCCCTTCCTTGAACGCAGCTCGTGGTGGGCCAGGTGTTAAAAATGAAGGAGGGAAGTTGGCTTGCCCCCCACAGAACGAGCTCTTCAAGGGTTGGAAGCGTTCGTGTGATGAGTAAACCTGGGTAGCTCACCGGCCTAACCGGATGACCAGGCGGGTTCCTGTCAGCAACGGGATCTGCCGGATGCAGGAGGTTTGGCACCAAACCCCGTACTCGACTGTCCCCAGAGAATGGCAGCGTCGCAGAACTATTTCTTCCCTCCATGTTTTTCTTTGAATGTTCGTTTTGACGGTCTCTTTTTTATTTTTTGCCTTCCAACCCTCGCGGTCACATGGTACCTCTACGGGAACCACCTGTTTCTAGTTTTCTCCTCAGCTGCCGTTGCTCAGACGGTGTCGAAGGAGACCTCCTGGCGTGATCTAGCTGTGAGCTCCCCCAGACCGTTCCCCTTACAACGAGGTCTTGGGTTTTTTGATGAAGTCGACCTAGTTTTTCTAACCTTCTTTTCAATAATTAAAAACGTGAAATTCTACCCAGAGTCATTTTCTGTGCCAGGACTGCATTTTAATGCCTGACTTGAACTGCACATCTGTCATAAATGCAGCCTGTCGCCAGCAGGCCCGGCCACGGGAGTCGAAGGACGCGGGCACATACGCCCAGCACCAGCCCAGGGCAGGCCCGGCGAACTGCTCCAGGGAGCCGTTCGTTTATCGTACTGTGTTTGCTTGGATTTACACCGAATGTCAGAGATTTCTTTTTTCACTTACCACCCACAGGTATTTCCTGCTTTGGGTGTAATTGCTGAGGGTTGTATGCCTGTAACGTAGTACAGTTTTTTTTTTTAACCACAGCTGTAATGTGATATAGTTTACCTGCTGAGTCATCTCTGAATTTTATTCCTGTTTCTTTCATTAAAAAAAAAAAAAGCCACTTAATTTCCAATTTCTTTTCAGTTACCCTTCCAGTCAGAGGTGGTGGGGTTTTTTTCTCTTTAATCTTAAAAAGATGTTTTTGGGGCACCTGAGGGCTCAGTCGGTTGAGCATCCGACTTCGGCTCAGGTCAATGATCTCTTCTTGAGTTCGGGCCCCGTGTCGGGCTCTGTGCTGACAGCTCAGAACCTGGAGCCTGTTTCGGATTCTGTGTCTCCCTCTCTCTCTGCCTCTCCCCTGCTCATGCCGGCGCTCTCTCTCTCTCTCTCTCTCTCTCTCTCTCTCAAAAATGAATAAATACGTAAAAAAAAAAGATGTTTCTATCAAAAACAAGTTCTCATACATGTCAGTGGAGCATAAATTAAATGGGAAGATGAACTCAAAACTGTTTTTGACAACCTATTGTCAAAAAAGAGGTATAATTGGAATTTTTTTTAAAAAGCATTCCAGGGGCGCCTGGGTGGCTCAGTTGGTTAGGCGGCCGACTTCAGCTCAGGTCATGATCTCATGGTCTGTGAGTTCGAGCGTCGGGCCCTGTGCTGATGGCTCAGAGCCTGGAGCCTGCTTCGGATTCTGTGTCTGCCTCTCTCTCTTCCCTTCCACTGCTCACGCTCTGTCTCTCAAAAATAAACATTAAAAAAATTTTAAAAAAAATTAAAAAATAAAAAATAAATAAAAAATAAAAAAGCATTCCAGACAGAAAAATGTCATAATTAATTTGATTGGAGCTTTTATTTTAGGGACAGTTAAGCTTTTCTCCTATATACTTAATCATTTAGAGTACTTCTGTCTTATTTCTGAATTTCTTATTTTTTGTGTAGCCAGAGGTGACCCTGAAAAGTTAAATATATATATAAAATTTAGCAGTTACAAGGTGCAGTTATAAACTCATGGGCATGATTTCCTTGATCAAATCACTGATACTACACAAGGATGCTTTAGGGATAATCACCGAGGATTAGAGACAGTTCAAACAAGTTCCCCGAAAATGACTCTGCGAAACATGCGAATGTTCATTCCGTCCCTAATAAACTTCACCATTTTGCCTCTTCGTATAACCCTTTCCTGCCACCAGCTGGTAAACTCCTTGCTGGCGGGGATTGTGTCCTGGGAATCTCCCGGCCTTAGCACCTATGAGAATGCCATGGTCAAAATGTATCCGTGATTTCTAGATGAACCTGCGTTTTTCTCGTGGTAGGAAAGAAACTATTGAAATCTTACTACATGAGTTTTCTTATTGCCTTGTTTTTCACTGAAAACCATCAGAAACCTCTCTCTTCCATTAAGGAGAGTGTGTCACAACTCTCTGTCGGTAAAGCACCACTCCCTCCATTTGCCCAGGGTTAGATGGAATTCCAAGGCCTGAAAGCTTGATATTGACAAGCATAAAACAGATGCACAAATTATATCATTGTGTGGCCAGGACCTAGAGAGGAGCAGGAAGTACATCTGCTAAATGTAATTAAACAGATAATGCCTTTCCATCTTGTCTCTACATTCGTCAGAGACCTTTAAATTCAGAATGTAGCTCTTATATAATGCAGGCCAATAATATCCCAGCGCGGTCATGACATAAAGTCAGGGAGCTAACGACCCCCTTAAACTCTTGTGTTTTCTCCTAAAAGGTGAAACTTGCCGTTCTCACCACTGCAACATTTTCCACCAAATCGTTTCCATTTGTCACACGCCGAGCACCGGCTGCTGTGTTCTAGGCCTTCGACCAAGTGTCAGTGACCAGACACAAACCAAGGTAGTCATGGTCCCTGATCGCACTGAGTGTGAGAGCCCTGACTGGGCAAACCCGTGTGGGAAAATAGTGAGGATTTTTCTTTTAATCACTTACCAAGTTCTCATAGAAGTCTCTCAGAGCGATGGCAAGTTATCCAGTCCCCATGAATGGATTGGAGTGGGGAGGGGGGGGTTCATCAACTAAATTGAAACTCCCATTTTCTAGTACAGTCTTGTACACATCTGTCTCCTAGACAAGTAAGTCCCGTGTGTACCTTGGGAGGTCTCTCTCCCTGACATCAGAAGAAAGCTTCTGCCAGCCACTTGCTACCCATACATTGCCTTGGAAATGTACCTTGTGCCTGTCACCATAGCAACACCCTGAGAATGACCTCAGCAGCCACTCAGAATCATTCCTACAAAACAAATTATAGCTATAATTAACTTGCTGAATTTACTCTGCAGTATAAATTTGTTCAGACCTCAGTGTTTCTTTGTCAAAGGTTAAATGAATGGAATAATCCACCATGAACCTCCTCCCCTGCCCCCCCTCCCACCACCGGCATATTCCACGCAGGTCTGTCTTCAGAACGGGAGATGCTTCACTGGAAACCACAGTTCAGTTCAGAGACCCTTCTATTACCTTTTCTCAGAATGTGTCAAGAATCCACACATGAGGATATGCTGGGCCCTCCTGCTCTGTAACCCCATTTCTCAGGGAATGGAGTGGCTTTTTCCCCTAAGCAAGTGTGAAATGCAGAAAGTGGTGTGAGCCCAGAGCGAAGAGGGCTCATGGGTGGGGCTTACACAGGAGCAAGCTCTCCTCACTGGCCCGCGCTCTGGCAGTGAAAACTGTAGGTCTTTTTTTCTTTTTTTTAATGTTTATTTATTTATTGTGAAAGAGAGCAAGGGCGGCGGAGAGAGAGAGGGAGACCAAGAATCCCAAGCAGGCTCCACACTGTCCATGGAGAGCCCCACGTGGGGTTCGATCTCACAAACTGTGAGATCATGACCTGAGCTGAAATCAAGTGTCACGCTTAACTGACCAAGCCACCCAGGCACCCTGAAAACTGCAGGTCTTGGTTGCATACACATTTTGCCTGCTTCCCAGACTGTCCACAAAGCATCTTCAATCCTGGTATAGCTACTGAGCCCCCCGGGCCCTCCATGGGAGATAATCATTTATATGTCTTTTGGTTGGGTGGGTGGTTTGTTGTGGTTTTTTTTGTTTTGTTTTTTTCTTGCTTCGTTTTGAAGGTGTTTGGGGTTCAGCTTGGTTGGGTTCTAGGTGATGGACAGTACAACCAGCAGACCTCAGGACTGTTCCTTCCAGCTTTTTTCTTGTGTTAAGCTGGGTTAATATAACTTTAACACTCCAAAGTAAAGTGAGCCCTTTTCTCACCACCCAACCGAGGCAAAGCCAAAAGAATGTCAGGCGAGAACTGTAGTTCATTCTATCAGGAATGTAGGAAACATCTTCAGTACAGTAGTTCTTTCCTTGCTGTGAAGTCTGCTGTCACCTGGGCAGTGAAGGGATAGAACCCTGTGTAGGCAGTAGCAAGTAAGTGCTCAGTGTAAGCGTTATGAGGTGGTTGTTACTCTCTGTGAACTATACTGACCTCGAAAAAGAGCAAAAGAGGGCCGCCTGGGTGGCTCGGTCAGTTGAGTGTCGTCCGACTTTAGCTCAGGTCATGATCTCAGGATTCATGAGTCCAAGCCCCGCATTGGGCTCTCACCGCTGTCAGCATAGAGCCCGCTTCAGATCCTCTGTCCCTGGGACTCTCTCTACTCCTCTCCCCAGATCGTGCTCTCTCTCTCTCTCTCAAAAATAAATGAAACTTTATAAAAAAAAAAAAAAAAGGAGCCAAAGAAAGATGAAGAAGGAAAAATACTCTTGCAAATACGAATGCTTTAGATACTCAGCTAGTATTTCAGTAGTGCCCTTGGTTCATGGAGAGATACCGTGGGCAATATTTTTAGGGCAGTCAGTAAGTCCTTTTATGTGCCTTTTTGGTTGCAGAATCAGTCCCCTGATTCTGTCTTTGCACCATCATGTGCAGTGCGATAGATAATTTCCCACTTCGTGTGATGATACTTTAAATTCTCCTGTGCAAATACACATTCATGCTTAAAAGTAGAGTGGCAACAAGTAGCCTGTTTAGTTCTTCGAGAATCAGAAAGCCAGGATTTCTCTTTATGCAGGGACACGGCAGCACCTCGTGTACGAGAATTAGTCACCCTCCGTTTGACCTCTGTGAGTTGTATTAAGTGAGTAGAAATAGTTTATTAGGTAGCATATTTCTGAGCCAGGTTGCCAATGTCAATTACCAAGTTCTCTGATTCCTCTGAATTGATTTTTATAGACAGTAGTTAAATAAATGGTGGTCTTGGGGGTTTCGGAATGTACATTCAAGATTTTCAGATCATGGGGTTGGTAAATTAGAAAACTCCACCTCTACAGACCGGCCAGTTGATTTTGCCATTTATAGCGTGATGAGCCGGTTTATCTGTAGAATGAGATACAAACCGACTCCCAGAACATGGGCTCGTTAACCCCATCAGATGCCTCCAAGGCCGTGCCAAGATACTGACTAAAATTCTGGATCCCGTCCATTTTTTCTTCCTGTCGCCCACACCAGTATTGTCTCAGCCTTCCTGTCTTCATCCTCCGGCCATTTTTATAATAATTAAAGATATCAGGCTGGTTCCTATCAGTCACCAGGGAGCTAATTGCCAGCTAGAGAATCATGGATGTGTTTGTGGTAAGGCCACTAGAATCTAATTACTTCATTGCTTTGCATTAAGAATTTCCAAGATGATCCTCTTTATGTCTCAAAGAATTGATATACCTCCAAAATAACAAGCAGTTATTTTATTTCCTTATTAAAGTCGCTCAGCTCTACTATTGTTAATGATGCATGGATCTTGGAGAATTAATGTAACAGTTCTTGTCAACAAGCAGTTTCAAATTCAATAATATAATTAATATGGAAACACCACTGGTAATGGTGGTATTTAAATAATGGGAAAACTAAATACCAGCAGAGGAAAACCATCTATCCATCCCACAGATATTCCTGAAATACTATCTGGCAGGCACTCTTCTAGGTACGAAGGCAGGAACAGCGATGTGCGAGACAAAATCCTGCCCCTACATAGGACATGTCAGCTGAGCGCGCACTTGCTGATTTATAACACGCTCTGCACCCGACATCTGTGATGTGTATCAAAACTTACTGTCTCGTTTGTGGGCATAAAGGTGTCATGATTGTAATCCCTTCTCATTCTGTTAATGGGGCCACCTGTTCTTTAAATCTCATTATATGTGAGTTACTGTGCCGTCTACAATACGCTTGAAGCCATATCCGTGCCCCTCCTCTCCAGGGCCAAGGGGCGTCGCAAGTCTTTGAAATCATGAGGGTGCCAGTGGACCAGTCCTTCTCACCGGTTTGCCATTAACTATATCAAACCGTGTCATTCTCAAAGTTGCAAAGTATTTTTTTTTTTTTTTTTTTTTTTTTTTTGCAGCTTGAGAGAACAAAAAGTAACTGGAATGTAACATTTTTCAGGTGACAGAATTCTTCTGATGGAGAGCATATGTGTGGTTGCGGGCCTTGGGAGAGGTAGTACACAGGACACTTTCTTTGTGGTTGACAGAACAATTCTGTATCCTGATCGTGGTGGAGATCGCACGAATCTCCGCGTGTGATGAAATGTCATAGAACCATCTACCCCTCCAAAAACTGTGTGTGTGCATGCATGTGTGTGTTTAAGACTTGGTGAAATCTAGGGGCCCCTGAGTGGCTCATTCAGTTAAGCGTCTGACTCTCGATCTCAGCTCATGTCTTGATCTCAATGTCAGGAGCTCAAGCCCCGCGTTGGGCTTTACCCTGGGTGTGGAGCCTACTTAAAAAACAAAAACAAAACAGGAAGAATTGGTGAAATCTAAAAAAGGTCTGTAGTTAATAGTGTTGGATTAATGTCAGTTTTCTAGTTTTGATAATATATTGTCGTTACGTAAGATGTTATTGGGGAAAGCTAGGTGAAGGTTACAGGGGAATTTGCTGTGATATTTTTTGTGAATTCTTGTAAGTCTAAAATTATTTCAAAATGAAAAGCTTTTTTTTTTTTTTTTTTTTTTAAGGAATGATAAAGTATCATATAAGCAGGTAAATTGAAAGCTTACGTGTGGGGACTCTAAACACTGGGAATATCTGACCTTAGACATTGTTACCTCAGTAACCAGAAATCTCAAATCTTGTGGCTTCACATTAATTACAAATGTCTTCAGCTTTGGACAGAAGCTAGGACATGGTATGCTGCTGTCCTCTCTTAGGGGAATGAGGAAATAGAATTCTAGGAAAAGGCTCTGATGTTCTGCAAAAAGGAAAAAAAAATATATATATATACTACAGTATATATGTATCCTGACCTCATGTGTAACTGTTATCTGTTTATTTATACAAATATACAAATAAAATATATATAAGTAATTCAGAAACTTTGCTTTAACCTCCTGCTTACCTATCACACCTGCTTAAACAAGTAGAAGGTAGAAGACCCCTTTCATTTCTTTTCTTTTCCCCCCTCTGCTTTTTGAATGGGCTCTGATAGTAAGAGAAGGCATCAGAAAGCCCGTGAACCAGGTACTCCATAGATGTGTAACCTTGCTGTGACTAATGGAAGGTCGACCATAGCTTTGAACTTTCCAGATTTCTCTGTTGCTTGTTGATAGTTTTCTTTCTCTTCTCCACCTCTCCGTGACGATTGATTTTTGCCCTTCCGTCTCCGTAGGCAGATTGGGCCTGATGGTGTCCTGACGTTCTCCTTGTGTCTTCCCTCCTCCAGCTATCTTAATGACTTGGACCGAGTCGCAGACCCTGCCTACCTGCCTACGCAACAAGACGTGCTTAGAGTTCGAGTCCCCACCACAGGGATCATCGAATACCCCTTTGACTTACAAAGTGTCATTTTCAGGTAGTAACTGGGTCCATAAAACCCACCTCCCAGCTCCTATGCCTTGAGTACGTTTGGTGAACTCTGCAAATACTGAATCCGGTGTAGACTTTGAAACACTGTCACCTTGACACCGATTATTATCATTAGACACACGTGAAAAAATGTGTTGCGGAAAGAGGAAGTAGAGGAAAGGGGTATGGGCACGTTTCTCATTTCAAATTCAATCACCAAGAAACCAATGAAATCTTAGTTTGCTGGTTGAACACAATCAGTCACTTACACGTTGGTCCTGTTACCCTTTGAGAATCATTTTAACCGTGAGGGTAGGTTTTTAGATTTGTATAAGATATGAATGCTCTTATGACCCTACTAATAATAGAAACTGTGTGCTGTCAGAAGTTTTCGTGTTGTTTCCCAAGCGTGCCGGTACCAATGCAAAATTCTTCAGTTGCAATAACAATGCGGGGTGTTTCATATTCCTAAAATAACTTGCTTGAAACATTTCAAAATGTGTTATTTTGAAAATGGGTTGGTTAGCCTAGTCTAAATGTATGTAGGAAAAGAGGATGAAAAATCCCGCTACTGTTCTGTGTGGGTAATACTTCAGCAGAAGTGTTCTAATTTTTCTTTTCCTTCGGAAGAGAAAAATGCTAACATGCTTTCACTTGATCACTCCGTTCGACTTTTAGTTACAGTACAAACCACATTGTGCTTGAGACGTGAAGCCATGTGAATATGTCTTTGAGCGTAGAGAGTTGAGTTCTTTGGGGAAGCCTATCCCATTGAAGACAACTACGTACACTACGGAGGCGTGACATAGCAGTTACGTGACTCTTACTGGGGGCCTCGGCCGTGGTTCAGATGAGCCGGCTCTCCGTCATTCCCTGACAAAGCACTGTGGATTTTATTCTAATCAGTCTCTGCCCCGCAGTCATGCCTGGACACCAGATACCACTCACGGACATATCCGTAAAGGGGGTGATGTCTTGGAAATATTTCCGAACCTCCTTTTGTTCATCTCTGAATGATGATCACCAGGGTCCCTTACAGCTCCAGCATTCTGGATTGCTTAAGCTCTGAGTTCATAGCATTTAAAGATCTTTCATTTGGAACACCCAAATTTCTTTCCTCTTATGACTGTACTACAGAATATTTTCAGAAAACAGAGCATTTCATAGAGATTGTCATCTCCTCATTGTTCTACGATTATTAGTGAATTCTGAAGCATCTCGTTTTTATTACATCGTGTTCACTGGCTGTAAAGGACGTTTTCGCCACCACAGTAAAAGTAATGACTAAGAAGAGTAATTTCCTGCCACCATCAAAAGCATCTTACAGGGCTCAGTGTGACAGGGTTTTATAGAATGAGGATTTCATGTAAATGAGTAGCGAATTGTTTGGCATGGGGCAAGAGCTAGAATTTAATATTTCTAAAGACTTAAGAGTTCTATTTTGATGTCCGTAGTTTATAGGTCTCCCTGAATCCGTTCCTTTGCCCCTTAAGTATCTCTTTCGTGCCTTAGAGAACTTTTAGAAGCAGTCACTAGACGAGCCTCGATTTCTTAGTTTAAATGTATGTAGGAAAAGAGGAAAAGCGTTAGTTTACGTTTAATGCTTGGAGGCCGAGAGACCCAGGAATAATTGCATTTTTCAGCAAATGCCCAAAGAGCCCTACTCTCAAACTTGTATACCTACAGCTTTCATTCTCTGATGGCATTTTATCCCACAGATGTTGTGCACATGTTAGTCAAGATATGGATTGAACAGTTTGAGGCAACTTGGATTCAGTACCAAGTATTGCTTGATGTTTTCATATGAACATCAAAACTCATATTAATTCTGTCCCTGGTGGTTCCTCACCAGTAACTCAGCACACAGTTGATATGTTAAAAACAAATCCTTGAAAGAGCTCGAGTGATGGCCTCTATGGCATTTGATGTTTTATACACGTGACTTGTTAACAGGTTGGTTTGTTCATAAGGCCAGTTGCGTCATGTTACCCAATATGACTGGACCTGTCCCAAATTATTGCCAATATTGGAAGGAGAAAGCAAGTCAAAATACCCTTTGGCTAAAGTATCAGTAGAGTCCTTTTTGCATTTAGTTGAAACATCACACACACCCATATTGAAATATAGAGCATCTTGTATCTTTTAAATGTATTCACAGCCCTTTCTAGTGTCCTCGAGAAATACACAAGAAAATCTTGATGCTCATTTTCTAGAAAAAGAAGCTGAAGTCAGTACTTGCCATTAGAGCTTACCACAAATCATATTTTGTTTCCGACTCCTCTGTGCACGACTAAGTAAAACACCGTTTTGCTTGGCTTAGGTAGAAGATTTTTTACAAAGTTGTCATTTTCATACACATTAGATAACTTTCTTCCAGCCAAAGAAATTATTACCCAGAATGTCTTGACTCTGACGGTTAGGTAACATAAAATTAGTAGATGTTCAATAAGAATTAATTGAATTGATTTGGATGACCGTTCTCTTTAGAGAGTGTTTTTCCTAAGACTATAAGTAAAGCTGTATTTATGTTGAATTTTTTCTTTATATGCTATTAATACGAATATTGTTAACCTTACAGAATGGTCGATGTAGGGGGCCAGAGGTCAGAGAGAAGAAAATGGATACACTGCTTTGAAAACGTCACCTCTATCATGTTTCTAGTAGCGCTTAGTGAATATGATCAAGTTCTCGTGGAGTCGGACAATGAGGTGAGTGCTCTTTGGACAGGCACTGGGCTCTCGTTTGAATATCTGGTACAAATCAGTAAGAGGATGTAGGGTGTGGCGCACGGGGGTAAGCTCATTTCCCCGCATTTCGACTCCCGAGCTGGGGAGTTTTTCAATAGTAAAAATAACCCTACCGTAGCACCTGGTATAAAGAGAACAGTAAACTCTCCTGTCAGATGCATGAGCAGGCCTGTGTGTTCAGGTCTCATTTGGCCCTTTCTTACGCTGGTAACATGGTCCAGACACTCCGAAAATGGAAAGATCACGGGAACCTGTCGGCTCACCCTCACATCATTTTGTAGCTCTTTTCCTACGCGACGTGACGGAGCTGGGAGTGTTGGGAGTCAGTCAGCCTGGTTTGTTTTGTTTCCATTTTGTTTAAATCATTGTTTGTGGGTTGGGTGGGTCCCAAAGAGTACTCTCAACCTCTCTTGGCAAACGTGCGTGACTTTGCAGCTGGGCTCTGGATCCGTTCATTGTGAAGCCAAGAAGTGTCTCGGTGACGTGGCCCTTCTGCTCTTGCAGAACTCCGTAGGCCGTGGCGTAATTTTGTCTCCGCTAAGCAGCGAATGATTGGAAAAAGACCCTCGATACACTCGTCTGGAGAACTGATTCCGTATTTATAATCTTCAGTCCATTACATGAGATCCCAACAGGTAGAAATACGGATTTTGAGGAGGATAAAGTCTGGATGAGTCGCAGCTGACTCTGGAGGAGAGCGCAGGGGCACAGAAAACTCACCTCCAGGTGGAGTTCAGTGCGTGCGGGTCGGGGGAACGGAAGAGATGCCGGACATCCTGTTAGCGGCAGACACTGCAGACCGGCCTGCCAGCAGTGAAGATTAAACATCCTTCTGATAGGATAGGAAACAAAGAGAAGGAAGCGGAGATATCTCTGCTAGCTGAATAAAACACGATCTGACATATTAAAATATACTTTTCATACTATATACTTTTTGGTATAGAAGAATTTTGGCTGCTGATCCTTTTAAATATTTTATTTTTCTACAAGCACTAATATCTATCATAATACGTATCCAGTCCTTTATAGCATTTCTTTTGTATGTAGGATTGATAAAGAGTTCGGGAGGGGCTTCCGGGTGGCTTAGTAGGTTGAGTGTCCGACTCTTATTTCCGCTCAGGTCATAATGCCAGGGTTGTGGGATCCAGCCCTGCGTCAGGCACCACGCTGCGTGTGGAGCCTGCTTAAGATTCCCTCTCTCCCCCTGTCCCCCTGTCCCCCCATCCCTCTCCTCCTCCCTTCCCTCCCCCCTCCCCCCTCCCCCTCTCCCTCTGTCCCCTACCTTCCCCCCCCCGTTTCTCTCCCCAACTTGCTCTCTTCTCTCTCTCTATCTCCAAAGAAAAAAAAAGTTATTTGAATCAAATAACTTCTTAAGAATGTTTAATCAGCCATTTGCCCTCTGTAGCTGTCATGAAAAGTGCCTGAAAAGCAAGCTAAAAGACATGACAGCCAGTTACCCAAATTTAAGGTAAGCAATTACCGTCCGAAGTTTAGCTCCAATCTCTCTATATGTATTTCTCTCTTTATCCCTGTGTTCACTTGTTGTTCCTTAATCTCTGGATGTAGTATTTTGAGTGTAGTGCGTATCATAGTTGGGAACAGGATAAGACAACATTTCTGATTTCTTTGACTGTTGAATCAAGATAGAAAATGTTTCGAGGGCTTATCTACTGTGTGCTAGGTACTGGGCGTCTAAAGAGATACAAAAATGAAAAACAAAATTAACTTTGCCCAGAAGGACCTCATCAAAGAGATATGCCTTTGCTGGGGAGAGGGTGAGAGGAAGGGCAGCCTTGGTTATAGAGGACGTGATCTCTCTAGCTTGCTGCCCAGTGCGGTAACATCGAAGACGTGTATCAACTACGCGGAAGATGTAAGAAGCACACACAGTTTTATTTCTTATGTCGCTGTTTACATTTTAGCCAGAGAAATGGAGATGTTTATCAGTATATATTTTTTATCAATACCCATTTTATACAAGACAAACAAATTGTATCCGTAAAGACACACACATATATAGTGTGATTTAATGCTCATCAGTTTATCTCAGTTCCTTAGGTAAGTCATCCCTGATTCTACCACTTAAATCCAGTTATCTGGACATTACAGATTATTTATCCCAGTTTTTACCTGGCATTGCTCATGGATATCTGATTTTGTGTAAAAGTATATCATATTTTATATTAATTAGAGTAAGATGATGTTGTTTTGATGGTCAGATATCATAACTAAAGTCTCCATAGTACCTTGCCTTTCAATGTATAGACATTACGTGCATCTAAAAATATTTTGTCAGTTTCATTTATTCCTCGATGACGCATTATGCCAAATTAAGATAATAAATCTATTATTTTTTTCTTTAGGACTTCCTGATCACTTGTGATTATTTAAAAAAAGTTAATGTTTATTTATTTTTGAGAGAGGCAGAGACAGACAGACAGACAGGCAGAGCCCAAATGGGGGGAAGGGCAGCGAGGAGGGAGACACAGAATCTGAGGCAGGCTCCAGGCTCCGAGTCATCAACACAGAGCCAGATTTGGGGCTCGAACTCACAAACTGTGAGATCGTGACCTGAGCCGAAGTCAGAAGTTTAACCCAACCGAGCCACCCAGGCGCCCCACTTGGGAATATTTTTAAGGCCTATCTTGTAATTCTACCAGATAAAAGTCATTTTATGGTGCTCTTTTCTCAGACCTTAGGTCAGGTCTGTTGGTAATACTGCAAATGATCTTAAGCATAATAAGAACAGTGCTGCTCACTAATTATTTCATGTTAGCCACAGCCATCACTGTTGGTAATTAGGAGACACCGTCACAAGTATTTCTTAATGTCGGGACGTAGTCACAGTCTTTTTTTTTTTTACCCCACTTGGACTAATATATGAAAATGCCTTTGCCTCTCTACTTCCTTAAATCATGAAGGAGATTCAGAACTATAGCATTCTACTTTCCCGAAACTTTCTGGTTTTGGTGAGACAAAACTGGAATGAACTCCCGAAACATTTTGTTCTTGGTTTTGAAATCCGGCGTCCATAACTTTAATCCAAAGCAGACCTTGTGGTACCTCCCTTGGTATTTATGTGCGAGAAACACCTGGAAAGGGGTACCGTCAGCCTCCCCTCTGGTCCCGGAGAACTCTGGAAAAGACACTGCAGGCCACAGGCAAAAGCAGCTGAGAGTACTCGGATTATTGCTGTTGCTTTTCATATTTCTAAGACTTTTGGTATTAATCTTCAAGTTGTTACGTAGATGTGCTTTCGTCTTTCTAGATTCTCAGCCTTCCCAGAGCTTGGGGAATTAATTTCTTACTTTTTTTATTTTTTCTGCCCCTTGAGAGAGGGACACACATCATCCAATGGTGAGTGAGATTGAGCAGGGTTGTAGGGCAGTGTGGATTTGCATATTCTCTTTGCCGGCCTCTTTTCCCTGCGATAACACATGAGCCCGCTGCTCTGCCCGAACCCCTCCGCGCCTGCATTCTTTAAGCGCCCCTGAGAGCCCGCAGCCCACAGGAAGCATCCCCATAACACATTTAACCTTAGCAACATGTATCCACGCTTTCTCTTTTAGTCTTTATTTTCCTGGTTTTTCTGTTACATGAATATCCGAGCACAAACGCAACGATACTTTCTTAGACTTTGACTCGGGGGCTGTCTTACAGACCATTGCTGTTCATAGACTCTCCAACTTTTTTCTCCTCCACTTTCTCTTCAAATGTGCCGTTCTAACTTAAATTAATCTTTTTGAAGTGGCCACACCCGATTAAGTTTTAGATTTGGTTCAATATCGAGGTAGATCCCACACCCCCAGCACTCCTTTGAACCAAGATAGATTCCCCAACATTGCTTTCCATCAACCTTTATTCCTGAAACTGGAAATATTTCTCCTCTACTAGGTTTTAAAATGAAGCCCCTTTGAAGTCATTCAGCTACAACCCACAGTCTGAACTTTTTCTTTAACGGTGTGAAACCTGGGCTTCGTTCTCTTCCCAAAACTCCCAAGTGACTTTTGGGAATTTTCTTCATATAAAATTCAGCACCATTGGGGAAAATGACTAAAACCTGAGGAGAAAAGAGATTGCAACTCAAAGGGAAGACCTATAGGAAACTTAGAAGTAGTTAAAAGTAGGAGCCGAGTGATGATAGCCACTCCCAGTTGGATTGGCTCTCACATCCTGTGTTGATTTTAAATTATGAAATCAGAAACTTGATCTTGCTCCTCAGCCATTAGTACACTCGGCTCCGATTCATGGCCTGATTAACAAGGCTCTTCCTCAAAGACATCCTACTTTTTTATATATTTAACTCTTCTTCCCTTTTCCGCATTCCTTTGTTCATTTTTAACCACTTGTCCCTTTTTTAAACCCCTTCCCTCACCCCTTTCATTCTTCAGGCTTTCTGTTTCCTTATTATTTTACTCCTCAACTTTTTTGCTCATATGATTTGAAGGAAGCGAGGAGAAAGTTTTCCGATCACCACTTTTGAGTTTGAACCAGAGACGCGTACTTCATGCTGGTAAGCGTGTGGAGAAGCAGGCACGTGTGGGCACTACTCGTGTGTCTGTCTATTGGAAATCTTTTAAATACTGCACTGAACCCATACTGGTATAATCCATGCAATATTTTTTTATAAGATGAGTTATATGAAAAAAGGAGATTGCTGAAGAGTATATTTAGTATAATCTGATTTCTAGAATGATATGCATATAATTATTACAGGGAAAGTTTTTAATCCCTTCCCTCAAAAAAAAAAAAAAAAGAATTTGGAAGATTTTCTACCATGACCAGGGTGCAAACGGTGATTGGCGTTGTAGCGAGAGAGTGTGTTACAAATAATGAACAAAGCAATAATTGTTTTAAAATAAAGGAGGATCAGATTGGAATTTTAGCTCTGCCATGTATAACATCTCCGTCCGTTTTCCGTTTGGATTATCTATCATTTTCCTACTGCTTTTCAGGAGTTCCTTACATTCCGCGGACGTGAGCCTTTTGTCGTACGTGCTGCAAACATCTTCTTTGGAGCTTGCCATCGATTCTCTTAACTGTGTCTTTTGATGAAGTCGTAAATTTTACTGTATTAAAATTTCCCTTTATGGCTGTCTATTAGCATACATGCGTCTACAAATAGGCACACACGACAGGATAAAGTAAATCACCTGAAAAGCCCAGATGAAAGGACAGTAAGGATTGGATGGGGAGATTAAGAACTGGAAGACAAATCGCAGAACCAGGTACCTCTGTCAGCAGCGGTTCTCAAATGTACTTAAGCATCTCTTAGCAACAAGAAAAGGAGGTAATTGTGGTCTGTTCGAAGATTCATTTATCTTTAAAACGAGTTGGCTGCTTCTGGTACCGAGCTACTCCTGTCCCTTCACAGAGAGGTGCCGTGGGAGGGAGGGAGTTCTAGCCACAATAACATCCCTCCAGGAAACCAAATACTAGCGTTCGTAGGGCTGTCCCTTAAGCTCCTGTCCGTGTTGGGTGTCGCCATAACATCAAAGTTTGTCATGGGCCAACGCCATGTGGACTAAACTCACAGCTTGATGTAAGAATAAAAGTGAGAAGAGCCACAGTAGATTTTGTTTGTTTTTAGAAACGATTTCAGTGATCCAGGAGAGTGTAAAATTCTGCAGAAATTATTAGCTTTAAGTCTTTATCTTCACAGAAATAAAATGATGCAGATGCGTTTATAGACCGCGTAACCTTCTTGGATTCATTTCTCTCCCTCCCCAGAAGTTACTGGCCTCAAGTCGGCACATATCATTCCCGTGCATATTTTTTTTCCACTTTCTTACTACATATGTGTATGTCAATAAGCAGTATGTAATATTGAATGCTTAAGATTCATGATTGATTTTATTTAGATGATTTTACATCGTGGGTTTTATTCCTGCCATCAACATTGTTCTTGAGATTTATTTATTTTTTTATGTTGCTACACATGGCTTTAATTCAGTTATTTAGACTGCCATCTAGTTCCACTGTGTGCCTGTGCCCTACTGTGTGTCACACACTTCTCAGCCAGCAGGTGGTTTTCAGTGTGGGTTACGTTTTCCTGCCCTCATCTGTTCTCTCCCTCATTCCAACCCCAGTGGAGTTGTCCTTTGTTTGTTTTATTTTGTTTTGTTTTAATTATTTTAGAGAGAGAAAGAGAGAGAGAAGAGAGGGTCTTAAGCAGGCTGTGTACTCAGCCTGGAACCCAACGTGGGACTCAATCCCACGGGCTTGGGATCATGACCTGAGCCAAAATGGAGAGTCGGATGCTCAACCGACTGGGCCACCCAGGCACCCTAACATATACACCTTTTAAACGCATTCCGGTTATTATTGTTTTCCAGTTAAAAATATCTCTCAGCACATGGGTTGTCTTTTTTGCTTCATGCTTATGGTAGAGTTTTCATCTTAATGTAGTCAGCTCACTCTGTTCCTTTATTGGTTGTATGACTGTATTTTCTTCAGGAATTCTTTGTCTTCCCTTAGAATGTGAAGACCTATCTCTTATTACCTGTTAAAAGTTACAAGGTTTTGCTTTTTCATAGGTTTTCTATATACCTATAATTGATCCTTATAAGAGATAAGGATTTCATATTTTCTTGTATATATCTGTTCAATTCATCCAGTACCATTTATTGAATAGTAAATCCATCATCCATCTTAGCTTTTTATTTTTTTTTTGATGTTTCTTAATTTGTTTTTAAGAGAAGGGGACACAATTTGAGTGGGGTGGGGGGGTAAAGAGAGAGAGGAAGACACAGAATCTGAAGCAGGCTCCAGGTGCTGAGCTGTCAACTCAGCCATGAGATCATGACCTGAGCTGAAGTTGGATGCTTAACCAACTGAGCCACCCAGGCGCCCCTACCTTTTTCTTTTAAACTATGAAATATATACATACATATAAAGAAGAGTCTACAAATTCAAAATGTACAGCACAGAGTTACCACAAAGTATCTGTGTGTCCAGCACCCTTGTCAAGAAATAGAACGTTGCCAGGACTACTGAAGCTCTCGTGGCGCCCCTCCCCGAGCAGGTGACCACTGCTTTAAGGGAACTCCTTCCTGGCTGTTCTCTATAGTTTTAATACTTAAACATGCATCCCTGAATCCTGTAGTTTAGTTTTTCCTTGTGTTTAACTTTTATACAAAGGGAATCAAATGGTATGTTTTCGAACTTTTATATAAACTTTTGTGCCCAACTTCTTTTGCTCAAGAGAATGCTTGTAAGGTGTATACATTTTATATGATTTATTCATTTATAATTCATTCATTGCCATATATATCCTATGGCATGAAAATACCACCATTCGTTTCTCTGTTCTACTCTTTATAGACTTTGTGTGTTTCCAGTATGGGGTTGTTATTGTGAATATTCAGATACATATCTCTGCGTGTACGCAGGCACACATTTCTCTTGGCTGTGTACCTAGCAGTAGAATTGCAGGTACATAGGGAATACATAGCTTCAGCTTCAGTAGGTAAGGCAAAAGTATTTTCCAAAGTGAGCGTACCAGTTCACACCCCCATTGGCAGTGTCTGATGCTTCTGTTATTTGCCAGTGTTTTTCGTTTCCGGTCTTCTGGTGGCTTAAGAGCTGGGCTGTAGTCCCAGCATGCACAGATTTCTGTGGGCACACCCTCACTCCGGGTGCAAAGCAGTGGTGGTTCGCCGCAGCCCCATGTCCCTCAGGCTCTCCGCCACCACCTCCAGAGTCAACAGCTACCCCTGGGGAAAGAGGCACCAAATCCTGGGCTCACTTCTCTAGACTTTTCCTTCCCCAGATCTTGCCCTGGTAATTCTTCCCTACTTTTCAGCTCTCTGAGGCCTTTAAGTAGGTATATTTTTTATTTTGCTAGCTCTTCTGGTTGTCTTCTGTCCCATTGATATTACTGATATCTGGGACTCATGTCGAGTTTTACTACATATGTGGGTCTTTCTCTGGGTTCTCTGCTTGGTTGATCTGTTTTTTGCTCTGCTCCTGCACCAAAGAAAAGTTACCAAGTCACTACTTTTATCATAATCTTGATATCAAGTCCATCAGATTCGCCTACCTTGTTGTTCTTGAGAATATTCTTGGCTAGTCTTGATCCTTTACCCTCCCTTGTAAATTTTAACTTCAAGTCATGAAATTCCAAAAAACAAAGCCGATCAGAATTTTAATAAATACATAGATAAATTTGAAGTTAGTCTTTCAACTTTACAGTATTAAATTCTACCATCCATAAACATGGCATGTTATATAACTCGCCATTTATCATTTAAAACACTGCTTATGTCGTATGCGGTCAGTTTCTATAAATGTTCCACATGTTTTTTGGGTGCAAGGTTCTATGTTATGCCTATTAGAACAAACTTCTTAATTGAGTTATTCAGATCTTCTAAATCCTTACTAACTTCTTGTCTGTTTCATTAATTGCTGAGTTACTTTTTTAATTGTTTTTAATATTATTTTGATGATATACACATATGTATAATAACATATAAATTATAAGTGTTCAGTTTGAGGAATTATCACAAAGTGAACACATCCATGTAATTACCATCCGCCACAAGAGACGGATATTATTAGCGCCCCAGAAGCTCCCTTGTGCCCCTTTCCAATCACAACCTCACCCCATGTCCCCCAAGGGTAACTATTATCTTGATTTCTAATACCATAGTTTTGCCTATTTTGATCTTAATATAAATTGAAATTAAATGCATCCTTTTATGACAACTTGTTATGTCCAAAATAGTGTTTCTTAGATAAATTCACGTTGTGTGTCACTGTAGTTTTTCATTTTTATTACTTTATAGCACTTAATTAAATTCAATTGAATGACTGTCCATCCTAAATTTTAGATGATTTATCCATCCTACTTTCGATGGGCATCTGAATGGTTTTCCCTTTGCAACTGTTGTGAATAATGCTGCTATGAACATTATTTTCATGTTTTTTGACTTAATACATGTGCCTGGCTTTCTGTCGAGTAGGAATAGAATTGATCATTCACAGTGAACGTAGATGTTCAACTGTGGTGGTTACTGCCCATGTCCGTTCCCTAGGACTGTTGTAACAAATCCCAGACTTGGTGGATTACAACAATAGAAATTTGTTCTCACAGTTCCAGAGGCTCAGAGTCTGAAATCAAGGTATCAAGGCTATTGAAGAGAATCTCCCTTTTTCCCTCTTTTTCCTGCTTCTGTTGGGATTCTTTGTAGTTATGCAGCCCAGGTCTCTTCTGTCTTCTCTTGGTCTTCTCCTTCGCGTCCATGTTTTCTTGTCTGCCGTCTCTTAGGAAGACACTTGTTGGATTTAGGATAAACCCAGGTAATCCGGAGGATCTCATCTCATGATCCTTGACTTAATTACATCCAGAGGACCTTTTTTCCAAATAAGGTCCCATTCATGGGTTCGGGAGGATAGCATGTGGACATACCTTTTGGGGGGTCACCCTTCAACCCACTACACTGCCAGTTGGAACTCTGGAAATAGCTCACTCTTCTGCCAACAGTGTATGTGTGCTCTGTTTGGTCCACATTCTTACCAATGTAGACATGGTCAGCTTTTAAGTTTCAGCCAGGGGGTGTAGTAGCATCTCATTGTGGTGGGAATTTGCGTTTCTCTGATTATAATGAGATTGAGTACTTTTTTTTTAGTTTATTTGAGAGAGAAGGAGAGAGAGCGAACACAAGTAGGGGAGGGGTAGAGAGAAGGAGAGACAGCATCTCAAGCAGGCTCCATGCCGTCAGTGCAGAGCCCAGTATGGGGCTCAAACTCACCAACTGTGAGATCATGACTGAAGCTGAGATCAAGAATTAGACACTTACCTGATTGCACCACCCAGACACCCCAGTATAGAGTACTTTGTATATTTCTGTACTATTGGATACCCTCTTCTTAAAATGCCTGTTTAATTCCATTATCAGTTTTTTGTCCTTCTACCTTAAAAAAAAACACTAATTTAGAGGTCTTCGCATATTCTTTTTTTTTTTTTTTTTAATGTTTATTTTTGAGAGAGAGAGAGTCAGAGCGCAAGTGGGGAAAGGGCAGAGGGAGAGGGAGTCACAGAATCCAAAGCAGGCTCTGGGCTCTGAGCTGTCAGCATAGAGTCCAATACAGGGCTCAAACTCAAAAACTGTGAGATCATGACTTGAGCTGAAGTCAAAGTCTTAACTGACCGAGCCACCCAGGTGCCCTGGTCTGTGTGTATATATATATATATTTTTTAATGTTTATTTACTTTTGAAAGATAGAACACAAGCAGGGAAGGGACAGAGAGAGACCAAGCCAGAGTTCAAAGCAAGCTCCAAGCTCCAAGCTCCAAGCTCCAAGCTCCAAGCTCCAAGCTCCAGGCTGTCAGCAAAGAGCCTGACGCGGGGCTCAAACCCACCAACCATGAGATCATGACATCAGTTGAAGTCGGACACCCAACCGACAGAGCCACCCAGATGCCCCATGCATATTCTTGATAGAAACCCTGCAAAAAGCTTCTGCCAGTCCATGACTTGCCTTTTTACCACCTTAAGTGATATCTTTTGATGTGGCCAATTACGTGGTCTTTTAAACTCTAACCTTCATATGTCCTTCTTAAGGAGTCCTCCCCCCAATTGAAGCGCATAGCGTTTATAGTTTGAAAATGGTTATTTTTTAGTATGAGATTCACTGTAAATGCATTGGTTTTGAATTATATTACTTGTATAACTTCAACTTTTTTGTTAATTCTACTTACATTTAGAAATAAAATACTAATAGTAGCACCAGCATTTTAACATTACAAGCATAAATAACCACTAACATGTAATTTTTCCTTGATAGTAAAATCACCTGGGTAGAATTACCCATTATGTACTTTGGGAATATTGGAGAAAACGGAAATATGCTAAATTTTTATTTTAAGGTATATGTTTCTTTTAGATTAGTATAATAAAAATGTATAATATATGTAAAATAAAAATGATACCATATGCTATATACCAAGTTACCCTGCCAATCTTTTATCATAAATATGTTTGTATGGCATGGTGGGTTCCTAAAAGTAGATAGAAATGGATCTCTAAAAAGAAAAAAAAAGGAAAAAAATGTCCTCTCTCTTTTTTGGGGAAAAAAATCAAGCCATCTGAAAAGCAGCATGTGGAGTTTTCCCCCCTCACCGACGGAGTTATTTTTAAACCTCCTACTTCGGTTGTAAACTTGTCTGTTTTCTTAATTCCACACTGCTGTTTTTTATGTTTGGAGATCTCAGTGTTATGTCCTTTCTAAGTTTGCAGTGTGTATATATTCCTGACGAATTGTTCTTTTTGTCATCAAGAAGGGTTGTTTTTTTTTTTTTGTAAGTCAGAAGCCCTTTTTGCCGAAATAAAGCAGTTATGCAAGAAGCAAACCGGAAGTGCCAATGTCCTGCCTTTCGGTCTGGTGAGTCACAGAAAAGGCTGTGTTTTCCTAAGAGGTGGGGACGGAGCAGGAGGAAGGCAGGCAGTTGGTGGCGGCAGCAGATCAGGGACAGCACTGGGCAGACTACATCTGCAGGAAGTGAGCTGCACAGGTTGTTGCTAACTTGGGAATGAAAGAGTATTCCAGGAGCGGTGTCGGTAGTGACAGAAGGTCTAGCCTTATAGAAGGTAGAAAAATTTAAGTGGAGGTTTTTTTTTTTTAACAGCTTATTGAGATATAATTCATATACCAGCCCATTCACCCTTTTAAAGTTTATACTTTATTTTTTAGAGCAGTTTTAGGTTCACCCCAAAATTGAGGAGCAGGTTTCCCACAGGACCTCTTCCCTTGCCATGCATAGCCTGCGCCACTATCAACATCCCCTACCAGGTGATTCGTTCTACTTATTTGTCACAATAAGTACAATCGATGACCCTATATTGACATGTGATTGTCACTCAAAGTCCGCAGTTGACTTCACTCTTTCCACCGATCATTGTACATCCTTTGGATTTTGACAAATGTCTAATGACATGGATCCTCCATTATGGTACCATACGGAATGGCTTCACTAGCCTGAGATCCTCGGTGCTCCACCTGTTCATCCCTCCTCCCTCCTCCCTCCCTCCCTCCCTCCCTCCTCCACTCCGGCAGCCATGGGTTTTTTACTGCCTCCAGAGTTTTAACCTTTTCCAGAATGTGGTAGAGTTGGAACCAGTGTGTAGCCTTTTCAGATTGGCTTCTTTCGCTCAGTGATATGCATTTAAGATTTATCTATGCCTTTTATGGCTCGATAGCTCATTTCTTTTTAGTACTAAATAATATTTCATTGTCATTTCGGACCACGGTTTGTTAATCTGTTCACCTGCTGAAGGACATCTTGGTTGCTTCCAGATTTGGATGATTTTGAATAAAGCTGCTGTCATTACCCATATGCAGTTTTTTATGTGGAGGCAAGTTCTCATCTCCTCTGGGTAAATACCACGGAGCGCGATTGCTGGATCGTGTAAGAGTATGTTAAGTTTCGTAGGATACTGTTAAATTGTCTTCCAAAGTTACCAGACCATGTCGCGTTCCCACCGGCGATGAATGAAAACTCCTGTATCTCCACATCCTCATCAGCATCTGATGTCGTCAGTGTTCCAGACTCGGGCCATTCGTACAGGCACGTAGCGGTATCTCTTTGTGGTTTTAATTTGAGTGTCTCTAAAGTCATCTGTTGCCGAACATTTTTTTTCATATGTTTGTTATTTGCCCATCTTCTTCGGTGAGCTGTCTGTTCAAGTTTTTGGCTCCCTTTTAAATCCAGATCTTAGTTTTCTTATCGTTGAATTTGAAGAGTTCTCGTGTATTTGGGATCACGATCCTTTATCAGTTATATCATTTGCAAATGCTTTTTCCCAGTCTGTAGCTTGTCTTTTTATTCTATAGTCTTATATATATATATATTTTTTTTTTTTTTTGGTAATTTATTTGTCTGCTTTTGATACTAGGAAAATGGTGTCTCATAGAATAAGTTAGTAGGAATCCCTCTGCTTCTGTCTCCTGGAAGAGACTCTAGATAAGTAGTATAGTTTCTTCCTTAAGTGTTTGGTACAATTCACAAGTGAACCCTTCCAGGCCTGCTTTCTGATTTGGGAGCTCATTAATTATGGATTCAATTTCTTTACCAGATACAGGCCTCTTCAGTTTTCGTATTTCTTCTTGTGCAAGCTTTGGACAGGTTGTGTCCTTCAAGGAATTCGTCCATTTCATGTAGGTTGTCAAATTTGTGGGCCTAGAATTATTAAGAGTATTCCTTTATTATCCGTTTAATGTCCATGAGCTCTGTAGTGCCATCTTGTTTCTGATACTAGTAATTGGTGTTCTCTCTTTTTTTTTTTTGTTATCCCGGCCAGAAGTTAGGCTCTGATAAAACCCCGATAGTTTATACTGTGGTGAAATAATTGCTCTTGAGACCAGCCCCCGTTGGGAAGAAGAGAATGCTGAGGTGTATTTCACAATGGCCCCTTTTCCGTTCTCTTATGACCACGTGGCCCCAGAGTTTTGAGTTTTCAGACTTGCCCACGCCGAGCCTCCAGCAACTTGGCAGATACGGTTTAGGTTTTCTACCACAGCACTAGCTCCTGCGGAAGTTTTTTCTCACGGTTTCTGTTCGAGTAAGTTGTGATTCTCTGTATTCACATGCCTGTCTCTCCAGTTTGGGGAACAGCGCTTTGCCGTGCGTCCGCTGGTATCTAAGAGTTGCTAATTTTTCCTTTTGTTCACCTTTTTGCCAGTTCTGATAGATAGAGTGATGACTTATAAACTCCTACAGGGCAGACCGGAAACAGGAAGTCACTCCTCTCTAATTTAGGACACCTTCCCACCCCCACCTTCAGCAACTGCTAATCTACTTTATGTCTCTATCGATTTGCCTTTGCTGGACAATTCATATAAATGAAATTATACAATATGTGGGCTTTTGTGTTCATCCATGTGGTAGCACGTTTTAGTCCTTCCTTTTTATTGCCACATAATATTCCATTGTATGGATATACCCTATTCTATTTATCCGTTAATCAGTTGATGGATACTCAGGTTGATCAGACTTTTTGGCTACTTACCAATAATGCTGCTGTGAACATTCATGGACAGTTTTTTCTGTGGACACATATTTTCCCTTCTCTTGGCTATTCCTGGAAGGAAAATTTCTCAGTCATTTGTTAAGTCAATGCTTACATTTTGAGGGACTGCAAAAACCGTTTTCGACGTGGCTGCACCATTTTGCAATCCTACCAGTAATATATTAGGTTCCACCTTCTCCATATCTAACCAACATTTGTTATTGTCTGCCCTTTTCGTTTTAGCCTTCCTAGTGGTTGTCGAATGGTATCTCATTGTGGTTCGATTGCTCCGATGACTACCGATGTTTGCATTTGCTTATCGCCATTGTGTATCTTTTGAGAAATGTCTGTTAAAATCTTCTGTTATATTAATAGGCTTATTTCTCTTTTTTTTGGAGATGATGAACATTCTTTATATAAAATCGACCCTAGGTACTTCGGAAATATGATTTACAAATATATTCTCCTATTCTGTGGGTTGTCTTTTCACTTTCTTGAAAGTATCCTTTGATACACAAAGGTTAATTTTGATGAAGTCCAATCCATCTACTTTTTCTTCAGCAGCTTATGCTGTAGGTGTTGTACCCACGAAGTGTGCCTTCAAAAGGCTGTGGATATTTACACCTATGTTTTCTTCTAGGAGTTTTGTGGTTTTAGCACTTGCATTTTGGTTTATGGTTTATTTTGAGTCAGTTTCTGTATATGATAGAAGGTAAAGGCCCAACTTTATGTATTTTTTAATCTACTTGCATGTGGATGTTGTCAGCCCAACATCATTTACTGAAAGACCGTTCTTTCCTCTTGAATTTTCTTGGCACCGTCATCAGATATCAGTTGGCTGTAAACATAAGGATTTATTTCTGGACTCTTGATTCTGTTTCATCGATGTGTATGTCTGTCTTGAAGCCAGTATCACAGTGTCTTGATTATCGTAGCTTTGTAGTAAGTTTTGAAATGAGGAAGTGTGGGTCCTTCACCTTTCTTCTTCTCTTGCAAGGTGGTTTTGACTTTTCCGAATCCCTTGCATTTCTGTGTAAATTTTAGGATCACCTTGTCCATTCTTGCGAACTCCTTAAAAAAACATCTAACTGGGATTTGGCAGGGATGTTTAATATGTATATCAGTTTGAGGAGTGTTGCTGTCTGAACACTTCAGAAGAATGTGAATTCTGCTACTTTTGGGTCAAGTGGCTATTCATATGCCTTAGGTCTACTTGGTTTACAGTGGTTTTCAAATCTTTTTATTTGTTGTTCTATCTGGTTGTTTCAACCATTATTGAAAATCTTGAGCTGTTCATTTGTTTACGTCTCCCTTTGATTTTGTTAGGTTTTGCTTCATGTATTTTGGGCCTCTATTTTTTAGTGCATACGTTTATAGTTATCAGACTTTCTTGATGGATTTAACCTTCTTCATTATAAAATACTTCTGTCTCTGGTAACAATATTCGTCAGAAGGTTTATTTTGTCTAATAATAATATAGTCACCCAGCTCTTCTTTTAGTTACTTCTGGATGTGTCTTTTTCTTTTTTTTTCTTTTTTTCTTTTTTTTAGTTTTATTTATTTAAATAATCTCTAAACCCAACGTGGGGCTCAAAGTCACAATCCTGAGATCAAGAGTCGCGGGCTCTGCCCACTGAGCCCGCCAGGCACCCCATGTGTCTTTTTCTGTCTGTGGCATTCGGTCAACTTTGTCTTTGAGTCTCAAGTGGGTCTCCTGTAGCCAGCATATCATTAGATCATAATTTGTTTTCTTAATCCCTTCTGCTGTTCTCTGCCTATTGAATATCGAATATTTTTACTGCTGATTTTCACAGCCACCCAGGCTGGGAGGCACGTGGTGGTCAAGGCTGTCGCGGAGCTGGGAAGGGGGGATGGAAATCGTGCAAGTGAAATGCCCCAAAACGCGCTGTTCTCACCCACATCACTCTTTCTCTTAAACAAATGTTTTTCATATTGTTGCAAATCTATGGTTAATTTCTGGAGTTCTGAACACGCTGATGTTGACCGTTTTTTTGCCAGTTTTGTCATTACTTTTGTGGAAGGGTGGATTTGGGGAGGTCTGACAGCGTCATCTATGTATACTTCTCTAAATTGGATTTTAAAAATAAATCTGACCATTCTATAATCATAGAAACACAGTTGATGCCTGAAAGTGCGTTTTTACCTATGAGAATGGCAAAGGTTCTAAAGAAAGAGAGGTGTAAAAAAAACAGATACTCATATACTGCTGGAAGAAGAATAAATTGGCACAGTGTGCCCCTAGTATGGTAATTCATAGAATCCTTTGTGGTGGTTTTTCCGTTTGATCCAGCTACTCTGCTTCTAGGCATTTATACTAATTGTTTAATTGAGTATGGGTCCCATGCTGTGGGAAGAGCCCATCACAACATCGTGTACAGTTGTGAATAATTGAAAGCAACTAATGTTTTTAAGTTTATTTATTTTTTTGAGAGAGATCACAAAAGGGGGGGGGAGGGGCAGAGAGAGGTAGAGCCAGAATCCCAAGCAGGCGGCACACTGCCAGTGCAGAGCCCTACGTGGGGCTCAAACCCACAAACTGTGAGATCATGACCTGAGCCGAAATCAAGAGTCCCACGCTTAACTGTGACTGAGCTGCCCAGATGCCCCTGAGTGGTGTTCTTAAAATTATGTAGCCAGCAGGCCTGTTAGAGAATGTTCCCCCTTCGTTCCCCCTCTCCAGAAACATTAACGTAGAAACAACGAGATATGTTTGTAATAGCACATACCCCTCCCCCCCCCCGCCCCCTCCCTTCAGACGCTAAATAATGTCAAGCTAACAGGATCTCAGAGCCTGGAAGCCAGAGTCTAATAAGCTTCCATTGGTTGACCTCAGGGGCCAAAATTTTAGAATCATCAGTAAGCCATTCTGACTCATTGAAAGAATACCCTTGCCTTTTCCAAAGCCTTTCATAAGCCAAAATGGCCTAAAGCAAAGAAAGCAACTGTAATTTCAGAAAATCAGAAGCCCTCTTCCAATTTCTTTCAGGTAGCAAAAACAGGTACCAACGTAGCCTGTCCTAAAAACAAAGTGGCATGAAGTGAACTTTTGGATAGCGAGGGAACTTGCATATCTAGAAAATAAAACGCTATTTACAAACTAAAAATGATAATGTAGATGTGTAATTAATATTAGGTAGAAAGTGCCTCCTTATATATTGATGTAAGTAAATGATTTCAAAATAGATAGCACGTGCTAATTTTTAAAGACCTATAATAGGGATATTTATTACTGGCACACACAGAAATGGAAGGTTAGTGAACTTGCAGCTGCTCGGGATTTTCTCTGAATGGTTGGATTAAGGGCAATTTTGTTTTTATGTTTCATTTGTCAATGTGCTTTTCTAATGTTTTTCATAAATATATGTACCATATAGATTAAAGAAATGATAGATGTTTTTAAAATCAACTTAAGAAATCTTTTTAGAATGTTTAGCAACTAAAGTCTGGTTAAATAAAAATAAACCGTGGGCCTCTTTCTCTTTTCCTCATTGCTTTCAGGAGGATAAGATAGAGATACAAGTGAATAAAGAAATTGGTACAAGTGACTAGGCAGAGCAGCTTAGCCGTATTAAAAACACGTCCATTTTCTGTCCATTTGCTGAAAATATCTTAACAACTGAGACAGCCGTTAAAAATAACACAAATTAAGTAGTCTATTGAAATAAGGGAGATAGTTTTATGAGGCTGGGATTTATGTCAACACTTGTTTGTTCATCTTGGATGGAGCAAACGCAGGGGGCTAAAAGCTCAAAAGAAGTGAAAGCTCTACCTTGTTGACGGTCAACTGCTATGGGCTCGAAGCCAGAGGAGTCCGGACCACGCCGGTGGCCAAATTTAACCAGCCGGGGTCTTTCTTGAGTACCATCTGATTCTCCCTTTTTTTAAAAAAAGAGAAGAGTTCGTCTTTTGGTATAAAATCTGCATTTTAAGGGGCGCCTGGGTGGCTCAGTTGGTTAAGCGGCCAACTTCAGCTCAGGTCATGCTCTCATGGTCTGTGAGTTCGAGCCCCGCGTCAAGCCCCGCATCGGGCTCTGTGCTGTCAGCTCAGAGCCTGAAGCCTGCTTCAGATTCTGTATCTCCCTCTCTCTCTCTCTCTGCCCTTTCCCTGCTCACACTCTGTCTGCATCTCTCAAAAATAAATAAAAGTTAAAAATTTTTTTTAAAAAACCTGTATTTGATAAGCCAAAGATCCTTATCGGTGGCTCTGTTACTCTGTTGAAAATTAGCCCATGTGATGGAACTCCAGCTCCCTAGTTCACAGGAGGTCCGGATCCCATGAAGTTTTCTTCCGAGAGATGCGAGGGAGGTTCGAGGGCGTGAATGAATGACCACCATTCTCTTTGTATCCTCTGCCGACTCAGTGAAGTCTGCTGCAGTGATGCCCCCGACATGTTTTCACACATGACTCTATGAAGAGCTATAGATTTTGAATTGCCAGTCCACGTAATGGGAATCGTCACTTTAAAAAAGGAATGAGAGAAGAGGGATTGCTTTTAAGGGCCACGGGCAGCCGCGTGATGTACAACTCCAGGGCGAGGCCTGAACCGACAGTCGGGAGTAGAAAGAGTCACATGGTCCTGGTTTGGTTCCAGCTCTGCCCATTCCACACTGGATACTCTGGAAGGAGTTACTATCCCTGCGTCTCCCTTTCACGGTACACAATAAGGATATTATTTGTCTCAGAGTGTCGTGAGGTTTATTAAAATAGGCCATGTCTGTAGGATGCCTAGGTGGCTCAGTGGGTTAAGCATCTGACTTCAGTTCAGGTCATGATCTCACAGCTTGTGAGTTCGAGCCCCACGTCAGGCTCTGTGCTGACAGCTCGGAGCCTGGAGCCTGCTTTGGATTCTGTGTCTTCCTCTCTCTCTCTGCCCCTCCCCTGTTCTCGCTCTGTGTCTCAAAAATGAATAACCGTTAAAAAAAAAAATTAAAATAGGTAATGTCTAAACTTGCCGGAGCATGCTGACATTCAGCAAGTCATAGTTTGTGGTATCAATTATTTTAATGGTGAAGGAAATGCTTTGGTAACTTTCATTTCTAAACAATATCATCTGTGGCTCATTTCAGTCTTCTTCCAGAGAACCCTTTGATGTGACATTTATGCCTTAGAGCCAGAGTCTATTACTTAACTAGTATTTGTTCAATAAGATAAAATTTGTAAAATAAGATAAAATAGGGGGGAAACTATTATTTGTGCTAATGCTAAAAAAATCAAGGAAACCTTTTGTTGAAGAAAATTCCTTTCAGCAAACCATAAAAGACTCTTAAATACAGAGAACAAACTGAGGGTTGCTGGAGGGAGGTGGGTGGGGATGGGCTAGATGGGCGATGGATGTTAAGGAGGGCACTTGTGATGGTGAGCACTGGATGTTATATGTAGGCGACGAATCACTAAATTCTAGTCCTGAAATCAGTATTACACTGTATGTTAACTAACTAGAATTTAAATAAAAATTTGGGAAAAAAATCCTTTCAGAATAATGGAAAAAGTTTAAAATGCAACACAGGGAACTGAAATCAATATGGCTTTTAAAATATAGCTACTCCTGGGGTGCCTGGTGGCTCAGTCGGCTAAGTGTCCGACTCAGCTCAGATCACGGTCTCATGGTTGGTGAGTTCGAGCCCCGGGTCAGTTCTCTGCTGTCAGCTCAGAGCCTGGAGCCTGCTTTGGATTCTGTGTCTCCCTCTCTCTTTGCCCCTTCCCCGCTCATGCTTTGTCTCTCTCTCTCAAAAATAAATAAAACATTTTTAAAAATAAAAGACAGCTACTCCTATTCGTAACACATTTGTGACCTGTTTACATGTTTTGTTTATCATAGTGTTTATATTAGTCATGACTTTGTGCTTGAAAAAGACAAAAATGCTTGCAAACTAACTCAAGCACAGAGTGGCTCATGCACCCAGGAAGGTGCCTTAGAAACTTCTTGAACCAGGAATTTAGTTGGGCATCTCCTTCTCTGGTCAAACAGTCCTTAACCCCTTCTTCCCAGAGAAAAAGGAGTTTCCACTTCTCGTGAGAATTGAACATTTCAGGAGAGAGAGAGAGAGAGATAGCATGTTGGCTGTCTCAGTGTAAGCTAACATTGACCCAGTGGTCAGGGGCAATCCTGGAGGGCATGCAGGAGAACACACCTGGCAGAGAGAAACATTAGCTGCTCTAATGGTGTTTTCAAATTGTGGGTTTCAGTGTATCACTAAGTTAGAACCATTATTGGGTTGCGAATTTCATATGGTGGGCCATGCCCTGCATCTTCAAAAAATTAAATGAAATAGATTTAAATGAAATCGAACAGAAAATATCAGAGGGTGTCACAGTCAGGAGAATTACTGTTCCACGAAACTCTTGTTTCCATTGTTTGTGTGCATGCGTGCACTGCACATGTACGTTTGGACCGAGTACAGTACAAGATATATTCGTTCGAGTGCATTGCAGTTTTAAAAGGCTTCAAGTTGGGGCTCCTGGATGGTTCAGCCACGTGAGCATCTGACTTGGGCTCAGGTCGTGATCTCCCAGTTCGTGGGTTCGAGCCCCCCATTAGGCTCCATGCTGATAGTGGGGAGCCAGCTTGGGATTCTCTCTCCTCCTCTTCCTCTCCCCCTTCCCCACTTGCACGCTCGCTCTCTCAACAATAAACATTAAAAAAAAAAAAAGGCTCTAAGGCTGCACTGCACAGTGCTCTCACTGGTAAATGTCTGTTATTATGGGGCAGGTAGTCCACTGGGTACCGCGCTCTTACTCTCCATTCCAACCTAGGCATTGGGAGGAACGGTGAGTGTGAAGTAGCACCCAGCTGCGGACGGGAAATAATTACTCCCCAGCCTCCCGCTCATCAGGGTTGGGGTTTTGTTTTGTTTTTGTTTGGGGAGTCCGGGGACGGTTTTCCACCCCACCCCTTCTGTGACTCAATTTAAGATAGCAGTAATTAATCAGAAATGGCTTTACCCGTAGACTGCACTTAATTCGTATGGTCTGACATACAAAGTCTCTTTCGTTAGCAGGTCTGGCTTCACAGGTGTACAGCCCTGTGCAGTCTCGTGGGGCGCCGTGCTTGATTTAATGCCCGTCTTGATTTTTGAAGAGTGGCCTCGCATTTTCATTTTGTACCATGTCCTGCAAATTATGTAGCCAGTCCTTTCCACTAACCTGAGAGATGAGTGGTTAGAATCATTTTGCCTCTTCCCCGAGACCTGGGGACACCCTTCGACCTCACCTGTGCTTTTGGGACACATGGTACTTCCAGGAGATTCGACTATATATCTTAAGTTCTGTTAAACTTCGTTTCACCTGATGCCTCTTCGTTTAATTCTCTCTAAAAACAAATGACACGGAATGTGCTCTTCCTGATGACTTTGCAGCATGTTAATACATTCCGTAGTTAGCAGCTGATTTCCTGCCTCGCTCCCCCACCAGTGCCGGGCAGACGTGCCCATGAGGATGGTCAAAAACTCATCGTTGAAGCCGTGGCAGCACAAGCTTGTGTTTCAGGTATGCCCCAATTCTCCCCACCCTACGCTGCCCCCGCATCCCTTAAATGGGCTGTCAGCTTACTGAAAGGGAAGAGACAGCATCGAATTGAAAAGCGCTTCCACTTAGGTTATGTATTCATTAAACCGAGTTTCTAACATACAGCGTTCATCCGCTAGCACTTCCTTCCCGTCTCAGAGTTGTCCTTTGAATTGAGTTAGCGGCTAGAGCCACGTGCATCCCCCGTCCCTCCCCCCATGCCCAACTAATTAAAAACTACGGATGAACTGGGTGAAATGATGTTTTATTTTTCATACCCTGGAAACTTGAAGTCTTCAAACAGTTTAATCTTTGTGATTTATGCTTTTGTGCGTCCATTTTCCAAATGGCTCAGGAAGAGTTCCTTTGGCACAGATACAAAACATACATAATCTTTCATTTCGTCGCGTCTTAATTCAGAGTCACTAAAACCATCAGCGGCTCGGTGCTGTTCTGTTCCTCGCCCTCTGGGTAGGGAGGTCTTGCTGTGGGAATTATCAGACCAAGAGAAAAAGCTGCTAAGGCGTTGGAGCTGAGCTGGGTTTTTGAGCGGTCTGAGCCATCCGGCTGATTCACGTTGGGAAAGACAGTAAAAAACAAAGGCCTTTTGTTGACACTGATACTAAGCTCCTTGTGTGTGTGTGTGTGTGTGTGTGTGTGTGTGTGTGTGGAGTCTGGCAAGCCCTGGTCTCTTGTTTCAGTTGAGATTGGCTTTTTTTCTTCTTTTTTTTTTAATCTTGGGATGAGAAGTGAATTATTTACCTGCCCTTGCACAGACCCTCCAGGCACTGAGCGCACAAGTGAGCCAGCATCTAACTGGGTAAAAATCATTCTGTGTCTTATGAGTGACTGAGCGTTCATCTGTAGTCGTCTTCCTCTTTCTCTTCTCGTCCACAGAGTGCCTTCTAAAACACTACAGATAAATAGTAAGACTGCTCTTGTGGAACGATCTATATCACTCTAAACACGGAAATTGACCTAGAATACTTCATGTCCCGTGCCACATGCTAAATTTCAAAACTAACCTGAAATTTCTCAGATGGTGCCAGTCACTTTGCTAACTAGTCAGTCCCAGGAAGCGGTACCGTGCGCACCACTCTGAGGAGGAAGCGGCGTGTTGCTACTTGATTATCCAAGTACACGGTCTCTGTTACGATTTTGTTTCTTTATCTTTAATGCTGAGAGAGAAGGGTAGTTCTTGTTGGAATTGCTACAGTCTGTGTTGTTCTTTTGAATGAGTATCACAGTCCCAGTAGATAAGAAACCCATGCCTTCTTATCAGACCTCCTGCCTGCCTGGGATACAAAGCCGCGTGCATGTCGAGGGAGGTGTGTAATTCCTGTTGCTCCCCTCCAGCCGCTGCGCCCCCTTCCTACGTCGTTTAGCAGATTCGTGCTGAACAACAGCTGCCTCGCTGTTTCGTACAGGGTGCTACCCCCATGAAGTTCAAGGAGCAAAGGCTCTACTTCACTCTCTGTGTTACAGGGCAACACAGGTCCTCGTTTCCTCGGTGCCTGCCCGTCTCTGTCAGGGGTCAGGGCGTCTCGGGATTAGCTCTCTCGTTCCACCTTGCCGTCATCACAGTGGGCTCCTCAGAATTTCGCTGCTGAACCAGCCTCTCCGCTCAGCGTGTTACCAGACCATCACCAAGGTTATAACAGAAGTCTCTGCGATGCCAATACCTGGGGCTTCGGGGTGACCTGCCGCGCCTTCAGCAGCCAGTGCCAGACTGCTGCTGACCGAAGGCCCCGTAGGTTTCAGAATCCACAGGTTGATGTGGACTCCTGAGTGGCGAAGCTGTGCTCCACATAGGACCTGTGGAACGGACTCCTTAACCGCAAGTCCAGAGGGCTTTCTTTCAGAACATACTTCTCGAAATCAAGGAAAGCCTCAAAGAAAAAGTTTGGACTGCTCTTCTGCTGGCCATTAGTGCTAACCAGTCTGTTGTCCTAGGGTGAGGCGGAAGAGGAGGCGCACCTCCTATGGGGGAGGGGAGAGCCCATGCCCTCCCTTCTTTTAAGTTCCAAGCTGGGTGTTCGTTCTGCAACACCTTGCTTTGAATCTCAGGCTAAGGCGGGGACATCCTTTTTCCTGAGTTGAATATCTCACGGCAGAAATTTCCAGGGCTAAATATCCACGGAGCACCTCTCGTGGGCTGAGCACTGGAAGGATCTCTCTGAACCATACCGCTCAGTATCTTCTACAATCGAGGCGAAAGGGATTTGAGTGTCCAGGGTTCTGCGGAGTTAAGTTTCCTTTGGCAGCTTCAGCCAAAAGAGCTCGGCTTAGAATTCTAAAGATGATTGAGATCCCAGAGCTACGACTTTCTCATTGTTCGACCATGGACCTCTCAAGGCCTCGATCTGCTTAGCTGTAAAGTAGGAATCAGAACAGTGCATTCTTCAGCAGTGTGTGAGCTCTTGTAAGGATTCAGTGACTTCTCATACGTAAAGTATTTAGGACAGTCCCGGACACACAGTAAATGCTAGAAAAATGAGTATTAGAATAATGAGGACGAGGATTCCTTACCCAGGAGTCTGAAAATATTCCATCTTGGAAATTTGCTCCTTGCCTGGGGCTTAGAGTGTAAAAGCTACAACCTTAAAACATTAAAACTCAATAAATTCCCTACATTTGGAAGATATTTGAGGGCTTAATTTCTTTACAGAAGGAGCAAGTGGGGCAAGGGAACCATGACTTCAAAATGAACAGATTTGATTAGATGCCAGGAGGGGGTCGAGGAGAGAGAGGGAGATGGCAGTATGTTCACATACGAAATCCTGTGAAAACACACCAACCTGAGGTCTCTTCGTGTTCCCTTTCCAGCAGTCGTCTTCGGGAAGAAGAGAGACTTCTCTTTAGATATGGATATTCTTGTTCCATTTTATCAAATTGCACTGGAAGCTGCTTATGGAAATCTGACAGGAGTTACTGTCATTGTTTGCCCGTTCGAGTCTTCTCTCCCGGCTTGTACCATTTGCCGAGAGTTTCAGTGTAGATCTGAATTCCTTCATGAGGTTATAAGCTCCCTGGCAAGAAGAGCCACTTATGCGTGTTGGCAGAGCAGCTGACCACCTACGTGGTTGTGTTTAGAGCAAGTGGTTCTTTTTTTTTTTTTAAACATTTATTTATTCTTGAGAGACAGAGCGTGAGCAGGGGAAGGGCAGAGAGAGAGAGAGGCAGATGCAGAATCCGAAGCAGGCTCCAGGCTCTGAGCCATCAGCACAGAGCCCGACGCGGGGCTCGAACTCACAGACCGCGAGATCATGACCTGAGCTGAAGTCGGCTGCTTAACCGACTGAGCCGCCCAGGCGCCCCTAGAGCAAGTGGTTCTTAACAAGGCTGGCGGGAAGCTGCTTTCCCCTCCCCGCCGCCCCTGGAAACGCTTGCCAATGTTTGGAGCCATTGGAGGTCCCCCAACTGGAGGGGTGTTACTGGTATCTCGTGAGAGAGGTTAGGGCCTCTGCTGTCATCCTACAGTGCACAGGGCCGCCTCCTCCCCCCGCCCACCCCAGTGAAGAATCAGCCTGCCCAAAATGGCTGTAGCGCCGAGGTTGAAAAGCTTTGCTTTAGAGAAACACCGAGGACCACCACACCTTCCCCGGTTTCTTCCCCCCCCCCCCTCCTCCGCCAGCTCGTTGAGCACCAGAAATTCTGAAGTTAGAGGTTCATGTTTATCTTATGTCAGACCCTGCTGAAATGCCAATAGACACTAGGCTTCCCCTGGCGCTTCTTTATTAAGGTAATTTTGTTTGCCCACACTCTCTTTTCCAAAGATAGATTTTGTAAAGATAGATTAAATACAGGAGCACAGAGAGTATTTCTGAAGGGAAAGGCTCTGGAAAGGGCTCACTGAAACCTAAAACCAACTTAATACGTTTTTCTTAGGGACAGTCCTACCTTTTGTAGCCCCCCTCCCCAGAGAGGCCCCACAAAACTACCTCATTGAAAACAAGAGCAAAGGGTGTTTGCTCAGAGTCAGTCATTCTGAACAGTGTGAAGGTCCCTTCCAGCGCAGGCAGCTCCAGCTGTCACTAGTTTACACCCGTGCTCGGGCTACAGACTGTGGCAGCAAAATCGCAGGGCCAGCGCCCCAGGCATCCGAACGCCGCTGTCTGATCTCCCCCGGCGCTGAGCCCAGGCTGGAATGGAGCGAACATTTTCAAGTTTAGCACCTCTCCCTTCTGGATCAAGCTCAAAGAAAATCAGAAACACCCAGAAGTCTCATCAAGTGTGCATTATTTATTAGTCAAAAATCACAAGGGACGGTGGTGTTTATTTTCTTTCTCCTGGATTCTTAAAAGTACACATTCCCCTTTTGAAAGCGTTTCAACAGTTATCAAGAACAATTCAGTCTTCCCAGGATGTCGTTGGAGGGGATGCATTATTTATCATGCGTGAGCTCTTAATCAGAACCAAGAAGTTTGTTGGGTTTTTGTTTGGTTGGGTTTTTTTTTTGTTTTTTGTTTTTTTTTTTTAGTTTTAAGGAAATGAAGAGGTTTCCTTCTCCAGAAAAAGACTCCATTTTCCACTTCATGCCAATATCAGTTCGCTTTTACTATAGTGAAATATACATGAAACTCCCTGTTTCTAAGCACACGGTTCAGAGGCTTCTTGTGCAGGCATCCCCAGCATCCATCTCCAGAATGTTTTCATCTTTACAAGCTAAAACTCTGAACCCATTAAGCAAGAACTCCCCACTCTGCCCTTCCCCTCCCCAGACAACCACCTTTCAACTTTGTGTCTCTATGAACCCGACTGCTATAGGTACTTCGCGTGAGTGGAATCATAGAGTATTTGTCTTTTTATGACTGGTTTGTCCTGCTTAGCATGTCTTCAGTGTCCATCCACGTTACTACAGTATGTGTCATAATCTCCTTTCTCTTTAAGGCTGAATGATGTTCTTTGTATATAGATTCCACATTTTGTTTCCTTGTTCATCCGTCAGTGGACACTTGGGTTGCTTCTCCCTTCTGGCTCTTTAAATAACGCTGCTTGTGAAAATGGGTATATAAATACTGGTTCAAATTCCTGCTTTCAGTTCTTCTGGGCTCCTGCTTTTGATTCTGTCTTCCACTCAGAAATGGGCTGGCTGGATTATTCGATAATTCTGTTTTTAATTTTTTGGAAGAAACGCCTCCTGTTTTTCATAGTGGCTGTACCATTTTACATCGTCACAGCAAACAAGGGTTTGAATTTCTCCACTTCCTTGCACAACTTAGTATTTTCTGGTTTTTCACACGTGTTTTATAATAGCCATCCTAATGGATATGAAGTGATATCTCATCGTGGTTTTGATTTCCCAGACTAGTGACGTGGAACATGTTTTCTTGTATTTATTGCCCGCTTGTATATCTTTTACGGAAAAATGTCTTGAATTCCTTTGCCCCTTTTTGAATCAAGTCGTTGTTGTTGTTGTTAAGTTGTAAGAATTATTTATGAGGTCTGGGTATTAACCCTTTATAAGATAAATACTTTGCAAATATTTTCTCCTACTCCGTAGATGATTTCAGTTGCTTGAAGTCATTGCTTTTCTAGTCATACCAAATAACAGCACTCAATCATGTTAGTAGTAAAAAAATTCTCAAAAAGTCGATGATAGTTATGATGTATGACCTTTGGACCTCCTTTGTTTGTTTGTTTGTTTATTTAAATAAACAGTTCCAACACTTCTATAAACTGACGTTTTTATTACTTACGGCTAGTCAAGTCAGCAAAATGTCCACTAGGTGGTACTCTAACTTCAGAATAAAGCCGAAAGCAAATTCCAGAGTTGTCCTGACAAAAGACTTGTTGCCTCAAAAAATAATGGTATTCATGTTAACTTGAACAAACATATCACATTTATACAATGTTAGCAGTGAAGGTTAGAGTTGATCTGTTTCAACCCTTTCCCTTTAAAATGAGAAAATTGGGATCCAGTAGAGTTTAAGTGACTTGCTCAAGGTCATACTGCTAGTTATTGATAGAGCCAGGCTTCCCTGCAGGACTTTTACCCCCAGTCTGGTACTTAATCTAAGTCCCCCGGCTGCCGCTACTTACTATTAAAGAGTCTTCCCACATTGTCGGGTATGCTAAAGCCCAGTCAGTGCTACTTCCTCCACGAGTGAAGAAAACTGCAGACATAAGGCAGATTGCTTCTATGAAATATCTGTGGGCCACAGATAAGGAAAGCAAAATTCCACTCATTTACCTGTTAATCTTGGGGAAGTCATTGAACATCCAAGTCTTGGTTCCCTTACCATTTAATTAAGAGATTGTGTTAAATGTATGCAGGTGAACTTCAGACTCTGTATTATGTAAAAATTTAGTCTGAGACAGGGAGTCTGAGACTGGGAGCCTGATAATTCTGTAACTTAAACTTTTTTTTTAAGTTTTTACTGAAATTCTAGTTCATTAATATACAGTCAGTATTAGTCTCAGGTGTACAGTATGGCGATTCAACAGTTCCGTACGACACCCAGTGCTCGTGGCAGCTGCACTCCGTAATTCCCATCACGGCTTCACCCATCCCCCAGCCCCTCTGGTGACCATGGGTTTGTTCTGTACTGTTAAGAGCCTGTTTCTGGGGTTGTCTCTCTCTCCCCCCACCCCTGCTTTTTTCCCCTTTGCTCGTTAAATGTATCTTCTTTTTGGCAGCCTAACTTTGTGTTTCTTTTTTGACCAAACAATGTGAAAGTTCCCATTTACCATTTCTCATGGCATTGGATGAAATCTCAGCACCAGGTAGCCGTTTTTAAACTTTTTGTAACTTTGTTTTAAGTAATTTATTGTCAGATTGGCTTCCATACAATGCCCAGTGCTCATCCCAACAAGTGCCCTCCTCTGTGTCCGTCACCCCCTCTCCCCCCTCCCACACCCTCCTCTCCTCTCAGTTTGTTCTTAGTCTTTGAGAGTCTCTTATGTTTCGTCTCCCTCCCTCTCTGTGGCTTTTTTCCTTCCCCTCTTCCCCTCCCCCCTGGTTTTCTGTTAAGTCTCACAAAGCCCACCTATGCGTGGGAACATATGGCATCTGTCTTTCTCTGCCTGACTTACTTCACTCAGCAAAATACTCTCCAGTTCCATCCATGTTGCCACACATGGCCAGATTTCATTCTTTCTCATTGCTGCGTAGTATTCCATTGTATATAAGTACCACATCTTCTTTATCCATTCGTCAGCGGATGGACACTTAGTCTCTTTCCATGGTTTGGCTATTGTCGAAAATGCCGTTGTGAACATCGGGGTACACGTGCCCCTGTGCATGAGCACTCCTGTATCTCTTGGGTATTCCTAACAGTGCTATTGCTGGGTCATAGGGTAGTTCTATTTGCATTTTTCTGATGAACTTCCACACAGTTCTCCAGAGCGGCTGCACCAGTTTGCATTCCCACCAACAGTGTAGGAGGGTGCCTATTTCTCCACATCCTCGCCAGCATCTATAGTTTCCTGATTTGTTCATTTTAGCCACTCTGACCGGTGTGAGGTGGTATCTCAGTGTGGTTTTGATTTGTATTTCCCCGATGATGAGTTAAACTTTTTGTGACTTTGACTCCTGTTGGTTCTAGACGTTACCAATGATACAGAAGCCTGCATTTTAAATGGAACTACTAACAAAACAAGGCTGTTTTATAGCAATGTATTGCAGAAAGTACAAAAACAGCAGTTATGTGGAACACTTATGTAGGCCTCCCGGAGCAGCTTGCGGGGCTCAAGACTGCTAATAATTTACAGGTTTTCACACACAGTTTCTCACCTGCCTCTTCCCTAAGTCAATTGCTGCTACATTACCGACATGCTTTGCTTTGCACTCCGTCTGTTTACAGAATCATCCCACCAGACAGGACATCTTCGACGTTATGTTTGCACAGCTCAGTAATGTTCAGAGTAACAGTTTTTATTTACCCGCGTAATGAATATAAATGATATCTTCGCAGTTGATCTGTCACAATACCGTAGTCCCTCCCCAGAGTCAGAGTTACCTTCCTGAAAAGTACAAGGAGCAAAATCACGGAAGGCAGGATCATCGCCTCACGGAAAACAGGGTGGGGCCAAACCACTTAAATGGCTTTACACGTAGAATATTATTGTCACAGCACATAGTAGTTCGAGAAAGCAAAGTGAGGGGAAAAGCCCGCCCCCTGGTCTCGGGTGACCATATTCAGTACACATTGCAGTCTTGAGCTTTGTTTTATATTTTTTGTTTTACATTTTTAGAATTTTCCAACCAGCTGCTGTGCCTCCATCGCCATCCTTTTCCTTTGTTTCATCGTTCCAGGTGTTAACAAAACATCGGTGTCATTGTCTGGCCTTGCCGCAGGGTATCCTGGGGTGAAGGGCATGGTTCTCTGGGTTACAGATTGAAGCCAGGACCATCAGTTGGTCCAGCCTCCGCACTCTTCTGTAGACCCGCCTCACGGTCTGGAATAGAGGGAACGGTAATTATAGCCATGTCCTGCAGCCATTAATTAGGAAACCCAACTGAACATAGGCTTTTAAATATTTGACATACAGGTAGAAAAACATATTATCTCAGAACCTCTTGGCTAGGGACAATCCCATTTTTTGTTTTTTGAAAAACGCCTAAGACCATTCACTTTTGCTAGGATTGAACAGAAATACTTTTAAAAAAGATTTTGAATTGTTGTGTTCACTCCACTTCCAGATATTTTCCAACGACGAATTGAAAAGCCAAAAAATAAAGACTCACTAAAATTTTTAAAGGTATTAGAGAGCTATACAATTATGGTTTTTGCTCTCTCTGTTCATAATAGCATTATGTTCAGGTCAGTGTTGATGAAATTTGAGGGCACCTGGGTGGTTCCATGGGTTAAGCGTCCGACCCTTGATTTTGACTCAGGTCAGGGTCTCACAGTTTGTGAGTTTGAACCCTGCATCGGGCTCTGCGCTGACAACATGGAGCCCGCTTGGGATTCTCTCTCTCTGCCCCTCCCCCGCTCACGCTTGCTCTCTCTCAAAATAAACTTAAAAAAAATATCGATAAAAGTTGCATGATATTGTTTCGAATGCTACTTTTATGTTGCTCACATTGATCTACAAAATCTGAAATGTGTATTTTCACATTTGTGTGAATTCCACAGAAGTCGGCCAACAAAGTATGTCTTAAAGATTTTGGACGTATCCAAATTGTTTCATATCCTAAGGATTCTCTGTTAAATCCATTTATTTTTATCTGTATATTTATTTTAATGGACTGTGTTTAGCTATACCAACAAGATGATTTATTTTTTAATCAATCATACATCGGTCAGTCCCTAAAAGCAATTTTAGGTATCTTTCAAAATTTAAAATATGCATGTTCTTTGCTGTGGCAGTTTATTTGTGCACATTTGCACAAAAACCGAAGCACAGAGATGAGGAGAGACTGGGGAAAAACTAAATGCACATCAAGATGACGGATTCCAAAAATTATCCAAGCCCTTTATTTTTTCTTTATTTTTTAACACTTTTATTCATATTTGAGAGACAGAGACAGAGCACGAGTAGGGGAGGGGCAGAGAGAGAGGGAGACATAGAAGCAGGGTCCAGGTTCTGAGCTGTCAGCACAGAGCCAAACACAGAGCTTGAACTCACGAACCGCGAGATCATGCTCTGAGCCGAAGACTAACCAAGCTTAACCGACTGGGCCACCCAGGTGCCTAGAAAATTATCCAAGCCCTTTAAAAAACTTAATGAGCTAGATTTACCTGTGCCGATACAGCATAGTCTCAAAAGCATATCATTAAGTGGAAAAAAAAGGAAAAGCATAGACAATGCATAAAGTATATTTCCATTTATATAAACCTTATTTATACATCCATTCATATTATACATAGGTACATAACACTTTTCTGAAATGATATAGGAGAAAAATGGGAAAATAACAGGATCTCAGGTGGAAGGAACTCTTATTTTTCTTTGCACATTTTTTGGTGTTAAAATTTTGTTACCATGTAATTTTCATTGTATAAATTAGCTATTTAGTTTAGGAATTAACACTTTGATATACAGGAGCCATTAAGACACAGATATGTTGTATGGAACATTCGTGCCGTCTAAATATACATCTATACTTTCTTCTTATGTTTCTTGAATATACCCCTTGACGCTGTGTTCCAGAGCATTTATAATGCTGTTCGGGGCTTTGAATTCAGTTGTCACTTTACCTCACATGTGAATGCCTCTGCTGAGTAACCTTAAGGAAAATGACATGGACAATACATGGCAACCTTTGTTAGAGGAAAGGATCATTTGAGGAAAGAAGAAGTTGAAAATGGGTAAAAATGAAATTCTGAAAACAAAGTACGGCAAATTCCTGGCATGGCCATGCACACAAATACCTAAAAATGCACCCCACCGTCACCCCATGCCTGGAGAGAAATACTCCTTTGTACTTGAGGTTTCCAGATAAACTCCCTCTTTGACTTGGCTTAAATTTATGTAATGTTTAGACAGAGCGTTTAATCAAGAAATATTATAGTTGAGATGATTGATATTTGTATCTTTTCGAATTTTGCTTTTAGCTTTTAGTGACATAGTTGGGTTTAGCAGGCTTAGAAAATTCCGAAGCAGTTCCAGTATGCGTGATATTTCTATGTTGGGGAGCTACATGTTGATGGGTAGAAACCAACTAAGGGTTTTCAAGTGTTCCCAGAGCTCGATAGCGGACTGCCAGAGTTGAAAAAACAATTGATCTGCCAGTGGGTAGTTTGTGTGCCGAGAGCGAAATTGGAGAACATTTATGTTGCTAATGGACTCACTCAGCTAGTGGAAGCCGGAAGTGCAGTTATGGTTCATATGCACTTGTATCAACCTGATACAAGTTGATCTTCAAGACCCAATGAGAGCTCGATGGTGATAGCTCCTGACTTGGTAGGAGAGGTAGAAAATATTGTAGTGAGTCACTGCTCTGCTGAGAACTGGGGACTTGAGCCATTAGAGCAGATACCGGGCTCGAAGAGCTACAGATGTGAACGTCACGTTAGCAGTTCTTTTTCCAACAAAGTAGTTATGAGCTGGAGAGAAGGCAGAAAGGGAGGGAAAAATGGCAGCGGATGTCGAAGAAACTGGAAAAGTGAGGAAGAGATTTTTTAACCTGGCAGAAAGTTGATAATTATTTGCAGGCCTGGCGAAGGGTAAACACTGAAGCAGCCAGAAGTGGGAGAAATGACTGTGGGATCCCAGGTCCTTAAGGATGGTTCTCTTGCTGGTTTTAAAAAGATAAACGAGGTGTCGTTTGTAAGTACTTGTGGGGACAGATCGCCGTCGGCCGGTCGCCGTCGGCCGGAAGACCGTTACAACAAATTTCCGGCATGTTGGTGTTTTGATACAAGCAGAGCTTAACTCGAAGGTTCCATTCCATGGGAATAATTGCATGGAGAGTCTCTGCCTTTCCAGAATGTCACCAGCCCCGGTCGGCACCTGAACTGTCACACATGAGCTCAAGCCTTTAATTTGAGGTTTCGAGCCTCAGTAAATGGCACAAGCTCCAGCTGGAGATAGCAGGCTGTTATCAGGGTCCGCGAAAGTTGTGGAGCAGGCTTCGACAAGGCACAGTGAAAGCAAACTTGGGGGACAGAGCGCTTCTTTTAGGACGGGACTGGCGAGGTCTCCCGGGAATGAGAATGCCGGGGAAGCATAGAACTTCAGGGCCAGCAAGGATTTTAGTTACCCTTCTCGCATTACAGATAAGGAAAGTCAAAGCTCAGAAATGTGCAGGGGAAATGAGGCCACCGCCATTTATGTCCCATTCCTCCTTAGAGAATTGAGTTGTCTCCGCTGCTATCGACACAGCGCCCTGAAATGCAGCGGCTCAAAGCATAGACGCGTTCATTCCTCTTTGAAGGAAGCGATCCGGTGCCGCAGAGCAGAGCTGCTCCTCCTGACCCATCGGGAGCCCAGGCTCCTTCAGGTCCTCGAGCCGGCCTTCGCAAGGGCACGGTTCTCACGCGGGCAGTTGATCTGGGTCACAGCCACATCCGGTTTCAGTGAGCGGAAAGCGGAGGGCGGCGTGGTGGAGCCACACCTGCTGTCTTAGGGCCCAGACATGGAGCGGAACACATCGTTTGGTTCGCGTTTTATTTGGAAGAACACAGTCACGTGGTCACATACAGCTTCAAGATGTACTTGGAAATGGCGTCTAGCGGGGAAGTCGTTGCTGTGGCTACAGCTGCACTGTTATTAGAAAAGGGAGAAACCTATTCAGATGGACAGCGGATAGTCGCTGCCCCACGGACACACCAGGCTCATGGCCGGGTTCCCGTCTGCAGTTTTGGCTTCTCAGAATCCTACGACCATACCACTTGGTTTCATCCAAGTTGCAATAGGCCCTTGACATAAGTTTCTTCATTTTTGGCATACTTGGCAGGTCTTGGAATTGTCTTTCCTGTTAAGGGCTCCTGTCAATCCCCACATCCTGTGCCAGACACATGGATGGCAAAAAGCATCTCTTACCTGGTTGTGACCTACCCACTGCCCAGGACCATGTCATATCTGCCATCAAGGTCCTATTAATATATTCAGGGCTGGGAGCTGAGAATGTATTTCTGGCAGAACAAAGAAATTCTGCAGCTCGGTAAATGTTCTTCCCCCATGCCCACCCCCACTGGGGTCATTAAAATAAATTGTTAGGATTTGGGAATGTGTTATGAATGTTAAATGAGTTAATTCATATAAAAGGGCAATTTATTTTGTCAAGAGTGTCCCAGGAACTGTGCTAGATACTTAGGATGCTCTGGTCTAGGAGATACTTGCCCTTGTCCTTGAGAAGCTCCCAGCCCAGTGGAGAAGACCCTGAAGGAAGTGGGCAGTGAGCGTGCCGAGTGACAGTAAAGTGTCTCCACAGCAGTAAGTACAGGGGCCGAGGGAGCAGGAAGCAGAGGGACCTAACCCTGTTTGGAGGCCCACAGCTCTCAGGAAACATGCCTGGGCTGACACCTAACGACAGGCAGGGATTTGGCGGCAGTAAGACTCTAGGGCACCGTCGGCACCAAAGCTGGCTCAGAGGGACTCTGAATGCTTCTGACTATTTCTCCGAATATTTCGTTTGGCCCCCACCTCCTTCCCAGCACTCTACTCATCAAGGCTTATGAGGAAAAGACTCAGATTTTGCTTTCAAGAGAAATTGTTTTCCTTGACTTTGGCCTTGTGAAATCAGTCCCGACACACAAAGAAAGGAAAGCGATTTGATAAGGATCCCATTATGACAGGAGAGTTCTGGGAGATTTGGCTCTCTTACCGTTTCAGATTAGGAAATTGTTGTTGCATTTGCTAAGTACACAGAGTCGTTTAACATTGTCAAATATCCCACTGGCTCATGAACTTTTTAATTAATTCATATGCATTTGTTTTTCAGGGGACAATCCCCATTGCCTTTCTGTTATTTATATTCTACAATAATAGTCTTAGGAAGCGTGCTATAGAATAATAAATGTGATCATCAGATCCACACCAAACTGGTGTTTGTAGACCACTTGAGGGAAGAAGGTAGTTTTGCCCACATCATGAGGATTGTTTAAATTCTCAGACACTACTTCCTCTCTCTGTACCCCCCAATTCTATCGCTACATTCCCAAGAATCGTCCCAAACAGTTTTATATTTATAATGAGTCCATCTGATTTCGGGCATCTTTTCATCTGTGAAAACTTATTTGCTCGCTAATTAAAGACAGACTTTTAATTGTAGCCCTTCTTCTTCTGAAAGCAATGGTATCCGCAGAGCCATCCATAGGCAGTGCAAGCATGACTGACTGTCTCACAAGGGGACTGCTCATCATCTTAAGGCCAGGACCACATGGTAGACTCTGGTCAAAGTGAATACAAAGATGTGCCTTCTGCAGCTGTCTCCTGTCTCACCCGGAAAACCTTTCTCATGTGTTTTTCATATATATATATATATATACCACCTCCCACTGATCCCACGGAAGAATGTCTCTCAAATATGTGTCTGAGCACTATGATTTCAAAACTGGACTTAAATTCTCTACTACCTGGTTTTGAAAAAAAGTCCTCAGCGAAAGCAGCTCAATTCCCATCTCTAAGAATGCTAATTTTGAAATTGCCCTCAATTTAAAAATCACTTGGGAAAAAGTAAGACAAAATTCGTGGGCAGAATGCCTTCTATAGACACCCAGAGAGTTTGAGCAGATACTTTCGGGTTTCGAGGTTGTAGCAGCAGACACAGACAGTTCCACACCGCCAAACAAGGAAAGGGCGAGAAAACTCCATTCTCCCCTTGGCGTCCCCAGAAGTGCCTTGTGAGTTTTGGAGCAAGTTCTTCAACCTCTGCAGGCTGCGGTTGGGTCCTGCTATACCCAGGAGGTCGGGTCTGGGTGAAGTCAGTGTTGGCTTGTTGCTCGTTCCTTAATGCTTGAGTGGGAGCGTAAAGCACCCGTCAGTTCAGTCCTGTGGAAGCTTCTCTCAGCTTGGCGGTTCCATTTAGCAAACATTTATTGAGTACCGACTGTACCTGCCCTGCGCAAGATACCACAACCCATCAGTGAGACACTCCTTGATACCGTACCGAGCCACTTGCTCTTAAGGCTCCAGATAAATGAGCCACTGGCGCTCTTTCTTCATCTTAAATTTTTTCCAGATTTCTGTCGTATTTTTGAACGCTCCTGCCATTTTTGCTGAGGGACAGGAATCGCAATTTTGCGTACACCATGTTTGTTTTATTCTCTGTTGGCAATTCAGCTACAAAGAGAAATACTTGCCAAGGTGATTCATTTGCAAATGACTACAGATTTTTTTTTTTAATGAGGTTTTTCCCACTGTGTGCATGATAAGACTTGGACAAAGTGATTTTGTTATTCATGGCCAAGGGAAGGATTTATACCTCTTGATGTGTGAGTTTCTCCCACGATCTGCACACGGGCACAGCGTGCCTGCAGCCATCGTATTTAAGGACAGTGACACCTCGTTTCAGATTCATTTTTACATTTCCCTCGGCAGGGCCACAGTTCCTGTTAGAATAATTGTAATGGATCACTTTGGTGACCTGGTTTCTCTCTCTCTTTTTTTTTTTTTTGGAGGTCTCTCTGTTCCTTGCCTCATTTCCTAGTTGTCTTGGCAACAGTTATCAAATTGAAATTACAGGAAGTGAAAGGTCTTCCTTGTTTATCACTAAGGAGAAGGGGGAGCCAGGGACTCAGATACAGATTCTGACTCTGGGTATCCACAGGGTGGCAGCATTGCTTCGAGTGAGGTCGCCGCTCTCTGCACCCCTCTATCCCTCACCCCTCCACCCCCATTGTAAAATTCCTCCTTACTTGTAGACAACCACAGTTACTCATGTCTTCTCTTTTCTGGGCGTTATGAAACCCATTCAGCTATTGTAAAGTGCCCGTCTTCAAATCCAGGCTCCCCTGGAGTTAGTTTTCAGGATGGGATTATTTCCAGCCTGCTGTTCTACCAGGGAAGTCACTCAGCCCTCTCTGGAATATTTCTGTTCTTTTGGCAACATCTCCAGAGAACGTGTGGAGTCATTGCCGACCTGAGGAAGTCAAGGCCGTGAAGAACGCTGGACAGAGCCTTCCAAAAGCAAGGTACCGGGAGAAAGGGAAGGCTGTTACTGATTGCCTTGCCTGGATGATATGGAAAGCAGATGCTGAATAGCTCCCTTAATCACCTCTGATTGCTAAATTGGATTCCACTGACTCCACAGATCGCATGCTATTCAGACTATGAAGGGAGAAAGGATTTGTAAAGGAACAAAAGCTTGGAAAGGCCAGGCAGTACTGGTCTCCCTTTATTAGCCCCGTGATGTGGTGTGTATTTAAATGACTTAGGCAGTAGCATTACCTCCGCCATTTTATATCTATGCCCCTGTTCATCCTTGTGCCAAATGTTCACTCACCCAACAGATCTTTCCTGATCAGCTGCCATGACCAAGTGATGCTTGGGTGTTGGGCGAGATTATAGGTACAAGTAAGTCAGAGCCTTTAGCCTCCAAGAAGTTCACGGTCTGTCAGGATTTGTATCTGTCATAAGATCTACCATATAGATCATACAATCTATAGTGTATGTTGTACAATATATGTATACGTATACTTATACATATTGTATACAATCTGTAGAGCTACAATCTATAACATTGACATGAATAAATGTAAACTCAAGGGCGGGTCCATTTTTAAAAAATTTTTTTAATGTTTATTTTTGAGAGAGAGCATGAAGTGAAGAGGGACAGGGAGAGAGAGAGGGAGACACTGAGTCTAAAGCAGGATATCACTGTGTCATAGATGATTGTTAACCATGCATGATTTCAGAGATTTTTTTTTTCCAACTCAGTGACTGGGGAGACTTCACGAAAGAGGCAGCTCTTGAGGCACCTGGGTGGCTCAGTTGGTTAAAAGTCTGACTTCAGTTCAGGCCGTGATCTCACAGTTCATGGGTTGAAGTCCCACGTCGGGCTTTCTGCTGTCAGTGCAGAGCCCACTGCGGATCCTCTGTCTCCCTCTCTCTCTGCTCCTCCCTGCTCGCTCTCTCTCTGTTTCAAAAATAAACATTAAAAATTTTTTTAATTAAAAAAAAAAGGTGGCTTTTAAGCTGAGACTTGCAATAGACCAAGTTTCAAAAGAAAAACATAGGATCAAGAATATTCCAGTCAGAGAATGGTGGAAATAAAGGAAAGCAGTAAACCAGAAACTACAGGCATCTTCAGGAAGGTTGAGCCACTCCATTTGGCTGGAGGATAGAGACAGCGCATGGGGTCAGCCTCCATATACTTGGAAATGACCCTGACTGATTCCTATTCTTTCTTTTTCTTAGTTGCATGCTGATGACAACCTGATAATTACTAATGGGATTATCTTGTCACAAGAATCTTCTTACATTTAAAATGCTCTTAATAAGGCCCCATCTATATTTGCGCGTTAAGGAAAACTGCATTAAGATTACAACCACTGGGAAGAGGCAAGTTTGTTTGCTTGCTTACTTGTTTTTCATATTTTGCATTGAAGAACAGTTGTCCACAACATCTGTTCTTGATGATCTTATGACAGACACAAGGGTCAGTATAACGGAATGGTGCCCATGCGTTAGAAACCTTTCCATATTGATGGAAAGGAATTGTGGTACTTCTTCTTTCATATTAATTTGTAATTATAGAAGGAAAATACGTGTTCAGGTGATTTTCAGTGGTGGTAACATTAAAAAAATGTTTTTGATGTTTATTTTTGAGAGAGAAACAGAGTGTGAGGTGGGAAGGGATAGAGAGAGAGAGGGAGACACAGAACCCAAAGCAGGCTCCAGGCTCTGAGCTGTCAGCACAGAGCCCGATGCGGGGCTCAGACTCCAGGACCGTAAGATCACAACCTGAGCTGAAGTCAGACGGACGTTCAGCTATCCACCCAGACGCCCCTGGAGATAACACTGGACGTGACTGATCAGATATCCTTTTGACTACAGAGGCTTTTTAGCCCAATCTTGGAAATATTTGTTATATTTTTTATATTTGTTATATATGATTAAGGAGAAGATGGTATAAATTTATGAAGAAATGCAAACTATCCACAGTATTTTTCTTTAGCACACCAAGACCTATTACTGGGTCATACTATCAATGACCTGAATCAGCCTTGTTCCGTGTATTTTTTTTAAAAAACACAAGTGGCCAGAACAGTCCAGGGAAGGTATAATGCAGTTGAGTAGAATAGAGTACGTTGCGTATTCTAAGGAAAGATACTGTTTCATGAAACTTTAATTTCAGCTCTGTGTGTTACTGGATTGCTGTGTGTGGGTTGTGACCAGTAGTTCTTTATTTTAGAGAAATGCCGATTCGTGTCTTTGAGCTGTGTGTGCACCGTAAGTGGAGGTACAGCCACAGCTGTTGACCAGCAAGACCCAGCATTAGCGATTAGAGAAAAATGATCCTCGTTTAGCTTGTCATTTATGTAAATAAATATTTGTAAGATGCCTTTATTCTCACCAGAAACTTCTTCCCAGCCATCCACACTCCCAAAACTCTCTTAGACAAAGAGAAAAGGAAGGATGAGAAGGACCGGCTGTTTTATTTAAAACTCTCGGCCTGTTTTCCTTGCAAATGCTCAGTTGCTTGCCGAAGGGAGTTCTAAGAAAGGGTCCCTTGTGAATGTCCAAGACTTACTTTATGAGGGGCTCACTGGCCTCAGCTCATGGCTTCTGCACGGTCTTGCCCCTTCCCCCGTAAGGGGCTGGTACTTGTCTCACGATACCATAACTGGGCTCCAACAACCCTAGGCAGCATGAAGGAGAGAGAAAATGTCAAAGTCACATAAGTATTGAGAGCCCAGGGTCAGAATGGAAGTGAAGACCCCATGTCCTTCCCAAATGCTGAGGCCGTGACACAGAGCAGAGAAGCCAGAGTGTTGGAGACAGTCAACCTTCGGAGAGGTCAAAGCCAGGGTCCAAACGGGAGACGTGCTGTACTCTTAGATCTCCTCCTAAGCCTGCCCCCCCCCCCAACCTGTCCTGAGGAGTCACTCCATCCCTGTGTTATTAGAGTCAGCGGACTCCGACTGTAATAACAGGAGCAGTCCTGATACAGCACCTGGGACCGGCTCGGGGGGGGGGGGGGTGGCGGGTGGAGGGGTGGTACCTGGGCCATGTGGTACAGGACTCCCCCCCAGGGAGCCAAAATCCACTTATCAAACACTGTCATTTACATTTACTTTGGAACTTACTAAACATTTGCCGTGCGTGTGCTGTGCCATTGACTTCTGTATTCTTTTTTTTTTAAGAGTTTAAAAAAAATTTTTTTAACGTTCACGTATTTATTTTGAGAGAGTGTGTGCCCCTGTGCGCAGCGGGGTAGAGACAGAATCCCAAGCAGGCTCCACACTGTGAGCACAGATCCTGACGAAGGGCTTGAACACAGGAACCATGAGAATATGACCTGAGCCCAAATCCAGAGTTGGACGCCCAAGTGACTGAGCCACCCAGGTGCCACATTTCCATATTCTTTTTGACAAGAGCGGTTGACATTTCCCCTCTAGAACTAGGGAGGGTTGGGAATTTCAACAAAGAAGCATTAAGTAACTTTTCCCATTACCCGGTGCTTTCAAAGCTGCCCCAACCCTAGAGTTATGGATTTTACTACTAAGCCGGACCATTGTTTGAGACCGACCCACTCCTGTCACCCTCCATGGTGGTTCAATGGGAGGCCATTTATGCCTCACATTTACAGTGGGTCGTGCCTACTTAAGGCATTAGAATCTGCAAAGCATTTTATGCCTGTTCTTAAAAGTTAATTGGGAGTGTCAGAGGAGTGAGTGCTAGGAACATCTACTTCCTTTTCCCAGAACTGGAATGAATCCTTTGATCTTTCCAGGGTATTTTAGGTGAGGCTCAGTCATTAACTGTACTTTCACTGCCTAGGGTTCGGCTTTACCACACCTTGAAATGACAGATTTTACAAAAGATGATATTCGAAATGCCATAAGATGTAGTTTTTTTTTTTTAAAAAAAGGTGAATAGCGAAGTGAGCCTTTAAAAAACAACAGCTAAAAATACTGACTCTACTAGTATTTCTTCCACCGGATTTTCTTTCATTTTAGAATGTCCCAATTTCCTCTGAGTGAGGAAACTAGAGCCTAGAGAGGTGGAAAGTCTTCCCAGGAAGTAGCCTTGGGGACGCAGCCGAGAACAACGCCCTCCTCGCCGCCCATCTCCCTTCCACATTGTCTTGCTCGGTGGAGACATGTGAGATGTGCACGGGTATCTTAAACGTGTTGCTTACTTTGAATGAGGGTACTTAAAACAAAAATGTCCTGACCAGTTGATAACATCCAACACGACTCAGTAGAAAAAGCAGGGACTTTGTAGGCAGGGAAATTCAAACTCGAGCCTCAGATCTCTGCCTCTGTGCTCTGGGAGAAATGAATGCTCCATCCCACAAGGCTTTGTGAATTGATCGAGGCAACACGCGGACCGCCTGACACAGAGCACACGCTCAGCAAGTGAGTTGCCGTGCAGAAGTTGGGCACTCCATACCTCGAGTCAAGGAGGCTGGTCCCCCATTCCTTCTCACCTTCCATGCGGCCGTCTGGGAGGCGCCGTGGACGGGTGCATGGAGACTTCGCGTTGCCCTGAGAATACGAAGGTTTTCTGAAAATTAAGTGTGCCGCACCCCTCCTTCCACGCACCGTCCCCTTCCCATCCCTGTTCCCCATCAGAATTATCGGTCCTTGGGCCCATTCCCTGCTGGCCTTGCTAACTGTATAATGTTCATCACAAAGGTGGTAACGAAAACCAGATTGATGTATTGCCTTAGCACGGCATGTCTCCAGCTAACGAGACTCGATCTCAGAGCAGTCCGTTAGGGCGCTCTCCTAGAATCATCTCCACACCAGTCTTAGTGTCTGCTTAGTGATCTTCTCTTTGCCTTTTTCAATATGAAGTTCTTCTCCCTAATAGAATATTCAGGAACAAAGTAGGAGTTAAAAGGTTCTGGCTTTCTGTGTGACATCTGACGCAGCACCCTGCATCACTCCCAGCAATAGACTTGTCTTTTCCTTGGATGTCTTGCCTTTTGATTATATTAGAAAATTATATTTAATAAATTATAAAATATAATTATATATGATATAGTATAATTATAATATGTGAATATAACTTTAATGTTTTATGTATTATAACATACTACTTTTTAAATATAAAATAAGCAATTTCTTAAAATATATTAGTCAGTTTTTACCATTTTAATAAGCAAGGTAATACATATTTATTATTAAAAATTCTAAATCTATAGAACCCTGCAGAAAAGAGTAAAAATTCCTTATATGTTCACTCTACCTTCTCCATCCCCAAATTTAGGTGACTACTGCCAGCAGTTTTTTGTGGATCTTTCCAGACCTTTATTTTTTGTACATGAAACTGGTACATTTTTTAAGTTCATTTGTACTTTTTAAATCAAATAATGGTCTAGAGCCCTGAATAACCAAAAGACTTACAATAGTTACCCCTTACCCCCATCTGCGATTTCTCCTTCTATGGTTTTAGTTGTTTGTGGTCAACCGCGGCCCGGAAGCAGATGGTCTGCCTTCTGACACGTGGTCAGAAGGTCACTGGTAGCCTAACGCTGGGTCACAGCGCCTCTGTCATTCACCTCCTTCATCTCATCACATAGGCGTTTTGTTGCTCACCTCATCACAAGATCAATGCGTACCGTACAGTGGAATATTCTGAGAGGAAGACCACATTCATATAATTCTTATTATAGTATATTGTTAGAATTGTTCTATTATTGGTTATAGTAAGAGTTAATCTCTTACTATGTCTAATTTACAAATTAAGCTTTATCATAGGCCTGTAGGTATAGGAAAAAAACAGTATATATAGGGTTCAGTACTGTGGGTCTTGGAACATATCCCCCATAGATAAGGTGATGGGCGTGGGGGCTACTCTATAATTTTTTTTTTAATTTTTTTTTTTAATGTTTATTTATTTTTGAGAGACATAGAGGCACAGCGTGAACTGGGGAAGGGCAGAGAGAGAGGGAGACACAGAATCGGAAGCAGGCTCCAGGCTCCGAGCCGTCAGCACAGAGCCTGACGCGGGGCTCGAACTCACAGACCGCGAGATCATGACCTGAGCTGAAGTCGGCCGCCCAACCGACTGAGCCACCCAGGCGCCCCTATAATTTTTTTAAATAGCACCTTCTCAACTGCCACTTCACAGCCCTATTGCCAGAGATACTACCCTCAACTTTTTATCTCTTGGTCTTTATGATTTTTTTCATATCGCTAAACATATTTACACTACTGTATCTTGATTTGCCAAGGGTGGTGGTGTTCTTCTATGGTGAATAAAGAGTATATGTTTTGAACACTCCCACCCACTTCTTCTCCCATACTTTCAACATGGTTATGTCACAATTTTTTTTAATTCAGTGTTTACAGTATAGGACAATATAAATGTAGTTCATTGATGAGCTAAGTACTAAATTGAGATTTCAGTCATTTTTCGGTCCCCTTCCACCACTACCCTGCCCCCACCCTGAAGTTCATAATTGCCTTATTTTTTTTTTCTTTTCTTTTCTTATGTATGTACTTGTATTTCTAGCTGATTCTTTCTCACTCATCAGCAGATCTTTGAAATCTTATAAGACATGGTCAACATATCAGATAATATATCAATTCCTTTTTTCTTTTCTTTTTTTTAATTGAAGATCTCCTCCTAGAATTCCTTTGTTTTCCTTTTCTAACCAGGACTGGTGGTTCCTTGCATCTAACATATTTGAGATCCTAGGAGCTCACTTAACTTCCTTCCTGTGTTGAATTTCCTATTTCTGGATCCAATACTGTCTTCTTTCTTGGCTTATTTCCTTAGGTCCAAGGGAGATAGTTTTAAATTATATTCATGTCTAAAAATGCACATATTCTGCCCTCAAAGTTGCTTGATACTTTTGCTGGGTATAGAATTCTCAGCTAGAAACCATTCTGAAAATATTACTCCATTGTCTGCCATTATTTCCTTTCAAAAATCCAGGACTCATTCAAAAATCCATGAGACCTGTTCTCAATGGAAAGTTTTAGAATCTTTTATTTATCCTACGTAGCCTCAAATTTAAGGAAGGATCTGTTTTGGTGAATATCTCTCCCCCTGCCCTTGGAGCTGCTTAACTTAAAGATTTAATTATAGAAAGTTTTAATTTATTATTCATTTGAAAATTCTCTCCTTTCATTTTATTTGCTTTCTCTTACTATAATTCATTTTCTAGCAACAGAAATGGAGAAATGGAAATCTCTGACTGGTTCTTTTTTTTTCATTTTACCGAACTTTTCTCTAATCTTCCATTTCTTTTTACTTCCCGACAAATTTCCTCAAGCTGTCTTCCAAACTTATCTCTTCGTTTGTTTGGTTTTTGGTTTTCACAAATTTTCTTTTTTGAAATTCCCTGAAGAGCTCTTTCTATTCTCCAAATGTTCCCTTTTTTTTAGGTCAGCATCCTGTTTTTGTTTCGGAGATACATTTCTGAGGATTTGTTTTTGTTTTTGAAGTATTTTTAGTTTTCCGCATTGATCTCTTTCCTTGGATTTGTTTTCCTTGTCTCTCCCCAACCCACCCCTTTCCTGTTTGTTTGCTTAGGTTTCTGTTTTTCATGCAGGAATTTTCTTGAAAGGTTTGGTATCCCTAGGTCCCTAGGTACTTTACAGCAGTGAGGCACTCAACAGCTTCCTCTCTCTGCGTCCTCTCCAGGCAGTTCTCTGGGTTGGGAGTCGGGTTTTGGAGAGTATAAAGATGACACAATCCAGCTGTTCTGTTCGTCGTGCCTGCTTCCTGTACAGCCATGAGTTATGTGACTAGACTTCCGCTGGGCTCTTCCTCTTCCTCTCCCAGGACCAGCTCACAGGTCCAGTCCTCCACGTGCCGAGTGAAAGGTTATCACCTGAACGTCTCCGGATCATACAGTTACTCACACACATCTGAGCGTGGTTGAAATAATGCTTCCAGCACCCTTTCAGAGTCCGTCCGCATATCACATGTTTGGCAAATACTCTTCCACATCTGTGGAGTCTTTTCCCAGTGTCTTCATTAGATTTTGTTACTGTGGCTTCATTCTATTGGCGTCTCAGGGACCAGAATGAAGTACATGGGTCTTTTCCTGGAAGTTTCTGAAAATTTCTCTCAAAGCCAAGTAGCTCTCAGCATTTTTCAGAAGTTCTGAGGCATTTCCAGTTTTTACCCTCATTTATTTAAAATAACAACTTTTGAGCACCTACTAAGCGTAGAACATGATGGTAATTCGTACAAGTCCTTGTATTACCTGGTTGTCCTTGATTAGGTGACTTTCTTCACATTATCCCCCTCCCGGCCCCCATTTTTCCTCTTTAAAAGTTTAAACCATGGGAAAGCTGCTTTCGCAGCCCTGAGCATTTTGAAAACAAAAAATCTTTTTTTTTTTTTTTTTTTACTTTCCTCAGAAAGCATTAGAATTATTGGTCCACAGCATATCTTTGAGACTGTCTAAATCTTTTAGGGTCTGTGTCACCTTTACAGATAGGTGCTGTGGAATTACACAGTAGAGCCACATGAGAAGCGGATTTATGAAAATGCACTTAGAGGTGTCCAGCCAAAAAAAAGAGAAAAGTATGAAGAGAGAAAAGAAAGAGAAGATTAGCGACGCAGAAGGCTCTGGGATGCCTTTTTCCCAGGGACAGCATGCAGTGAAATAATGTTAAGTCAGAGAAAGGCAGTCCATCTCGGTCCCTACATGTGTCACCTAGAGTGAGCAGCTTGCACCTACTGAGTGTGAGCCTAGTGGTGGTCAGTGATACTAATTCATTTTTCACCTAGGCCCTCCAAACCCAAACCCAAACCCAAACCCAAACCCAGTTTCATCTGGTGCTCGCCAAAGGAACCATGACCTTTCCTACCGCTAAGGAAATAGTGTGGATCACACATATGGTGGGGCAAAATGGTGGCCACCGGTGGATACCTTCAGAATATACTTGTAAGGGTGATTTAGACTGTATGTGATTTCCACCTTGCACCCTGATCCTTATTGTCACGAAATTACATTTCCAGAGTCAGTGGAGATATATAAGACCTGCTCTCCTTTCTGTTATCACAGTCATCAAGAGCACATGGTCACTGTCACCCTAACTTTCTTCCCCTCTCAGTTTCTGAACTTCCACTGGGTAGTTCGGGGTTAGACCGGGAGCAGCAGTTCCTTCATCCAGCATTCCCTTTGCAAGATGAAAATGGTGGTGGGGGTGGAGGGGACCGATTGGCCAATTCCAGGTGCTCTTCTTAGAGCTTGTAAACTTACAAGACCTAAGAAAGGTAGTACCAAGTATTTAACAAGGATGGCACAGCTGCTCATCAGGTCGAAAAGATGATCAGCCAAAGTGGACATCCGCTTCTGGCACTTTCGAGATCTGTCCTTTCCCCTTATCTGGTCCATTTCAACAAGAGAAGTAGCTCTGACTCCTTTTCCTTTTCCCTTTATTCACGTATTGTCGTTTCCAGCACCCTTGTACGTGTGAGTTTATGAATTTCCTAACACATTTATATTGTCCAGGTACCTGAAGAGTTAGTTCACCTCGAAGGTTTGAAATCGGATGTATGCTTTCAAGGCCGTGTGCCGCCCGTGAGGCCTCTCCGGCCGAGTCTCCATGGTAACACAGCGATAGAGTCTAGTGACTGTGTGTCTGTGACCACAGGCACGGACTTTCCCATGTGAATGGTGGGTGTTTGCTCACGTGCTGCTCTTTCCAGGTCTTTCGTCGGGTCTTTCAAAGTTGTCTTTTTTCTTCATGATACCTGAGTTAGCCTTCCACCCCATCCCCAACAACTCCTTTCTTCCACAGGTAGGATAGCCTGGTTTCGTGCAGTTTAACGTTTCAGTTGTATCTAAAAGTGTTTGTGTGGGACAGGTCTCTGATCTCACTTGGTTATTAGCTTCAGACGAGTTATTTTACTTACTTCATGACACCCGGAGTGTAATTTTCTGTACAAAGTGGAACATTGGTACTGCGTTGTTATTTTTTGTCTGCCTGCTCAATTCAGCAGTGAGGCCATATTGCAAATGTTTCATAAAAACATTTCGTTAAAAATGTTTGAAAATCACTCAGCAAATTTTTTATCAGAATAAAAAGAGCAAAGAGAAGAAAAGCCTCCCTTAGAGTAAAATATTGAAGCTTTCCATCCTGACACTTTACAGCCCGTCCTCAGGTTTTCGTTGGTATAGCAAAGGCTTTTTATATTGAAAAGATAATGCGTAGTCTTTTTTTAAATTTTATAATACCCTATGCACCTTCCCTGTTACTGGCATCGCACATTATACAAAATGCTGGACTTTTAAAAAGCGGGGTACGGTGGACACCTGTTGTTTTCCAGCGCTTGTTAGTACAAAGCATAATTGAGCACTTTCTCGTTTTCCAAGGAGGGATCTTTTGAGTCACCCCACATGTGTCGGGATGAATTTCTTGTACCCACCAATAAGACATTCAGGATAGAGGTGCTGATTTTTTTTTCAAGCAGAAGTAAACATTGCTTTTAAAAAGTGCCAGGACCTTGTTCTAGTGCACCACGAATAGAACCAGTGGTGATAGAACAGGGATCGCACAAACACTGAAGACTGCAGAGTACGCAAACAACAGAATTTCACCCCCAAATCCCGTAATCATACCTTTCCGTAATACATAAACCACCGCCGAGTGGTTTGAGTGTTTCACGTTCATTTTCTCTGCCCGCCCCCCCGTACATTGTCAGTCATCTGGAGGAATACATAATAAAAGCAAGGACAGAGTAATCTACACACAGGTTATTATTAGTATCTTATTAACTAAGAATGTTCATAGAAATATTTTGTACGCAACTTAAAGTAGCATAAAAAACAGATCTTCATCTTCAGATGAGGACTATTTTACAAGAATGTTATTGGTTTAAAATACCAGCTGTATGGTATTTAAACATGTGGAAAGGCATCGTTCCGTGTGCGCAACATCTGGGTAAATAGATCTGCCAAAAATTAAGTAGCCCTCACACGAGAAAGCAAGCAAGCAAGCGAATCAAGACCTTGATTCTTAACGTTTCATTCTCTGCGCTGTGAAAGGGGAGAAAACGATGCTTTGTCCTTAAGTAAGGAAAATAAATTGAGAAATGCAATCTCCAAGAATTAGAGAAACAATTCCGGGGGGGAATTAAGTCTCAAAGACTTAACAGATTTATAGGGAAAACCCTTAGTTTCGCTTTTATTTCCACATACATGTGGAATCGCATCATAGATGGTCAATTCTCTGAACATAAGTTGTAAGCAAATGTACTCAAACTTACATATATATTTGGAATGTTACTAATAATTCCCAAAGGTGTGATAGTTTTTTAAGTACGTACTTGGTGTGCTAACTTGCTTCTTACCAGCCTCCTCACCTAAGAAATAGGAACCACAGTAGTATCTGCTGCTCGGATTTGGTTTAGGAATTAAGTACTGTTCTACACGAAGGACCAGCGGACTACAGCCAAGTCAAGCTCCCGTCTGTACTGTACCGCTTGTGAGCAAAGATTGGCTTTTATAATTTTTAAGCGGTTGAAAAAAAAAAAAAATCAAGGAAATGTTTCTTGACACATGAAAATTTTGTGAAATTCACATTTCAGTGTCCAAAACAAGGTTTTGTCGGAACCCGGCCACACTCCTGCATTTATGAACTGTCTATGTATTGTCAACATAGCTTTCCTGCTACGTTGGCAGAGTTGAACAGTTACATCTGAGACCGTGTGGCCTGCAAAGCCTAAAATATTTACTAGCCACCCCTATACAGAAAAGCTTGCCCCCTTCTTTTTTTTTAATGTTTATTTTTGGGAGAGAGAGAGAGAGAGACAGAGCAAGAGCAGGGGAGGGGTGGAGAGAGAGGGAGACACAGAATCTGAAGCAGGCTCCAGGCTCTGAGCTGTCAGCACAGAGCCCGACATAGGGCTTGAACTCACAGACCATGAGATCATGACCTGAGGCAAAGTCAGACGCTCAACTGACTGAGCCACCCAGGCGCCCCTTGCCCACCCTTCTGTACACTAAAGTGCTTCAAAAATGGCTGGCATACATTTGTACTAAACAAATGTTAGTTATTTTTGTGAAAAGTATTAAACTTTAAATAAAATAAATAATATCACTCATATAGCCAAAAACCCATGTCAGAGTCTGAAAACATCCCTCAAAATCTGACTTAAAAAAAAAAAACTATTAATTGCATGATAAATCATTTATGGTTTAAAAATGTAAAACAACCTTAGGAATATAATGTATCAAGCTCATTTCACAAGGGACTTACTTTCACAGTGGTTTTTTAAAATAATTTTTAATTAATTTTTTTTTGAGAGGGAGAGAGAGAATCCCAAGCAGGCCCCGCACTGTTATTGTAGAGCCCGACATGGGGCTCAAACCCATGAACCATGAGATCATGACCTGAGCTGAAGTCGAGAGTCAGACGTTCAACTGACCGAGCCTCCCGAGCGCCCCTCGGAATGTTTCGTACGTTCCTTATGGAAAACTGTAATGCCAACAGCTTACATGTCCTCTCTCCTTAATTTTCTTGACGTACGACCAATTCTTCTGTTCACTCTTGTCCTTCAGTTCCAGACTTACTCACATTCCCCGTCTTAATTCTCCATGTTTATCCACTTTCCGACCCTTCTCAGTGGACATTCTAGCCGTACAGCTGCAGTCTCTGAAGGGCATAAGGAGAGTCTGAAGGGTGGAAACCAAGAGCTATGACACAAACTTCGGCGCGGACGTGATCACAAACAGGCCAGCTCGAGCGGCACCCAATTGAGAAGGGCTCAGAAATGCAGTCCATACAAGTCCTTCGAGCTTTCTCTTTGGTCACACGGCAAACCAAATTCTTATCCTAACACCAACGTCACCCTATTGTATTTGCCAAAGAATTAGGCAACCACGTGTTTCTGGGCCAAACTGACCCATTATAAAAACATTTTGAGGCGCTAAAGGAAATATTTTACCAAATTGGTTTGGATTCTATTATTTTGTCCCTGTTTTGCCTAGGCTTAGATTTTCCTGGCATGACCGACGCACCAGGAATTTTGCCCAGATTCAGGCCGATGTACGGATGTGTATGTAATTGGTTTGTGTCGACGGGTCAAATCTTCCTCAGACCTTTTTAGGCTAAGTCAGGGTTTCCAAGCCGAGTTGTATCATCTGAGCATTTTCAATCGTTTAGTCCTGTATCCCCTGGTTCTCATTCTCTTTATCCACAGTCTCCAGCAATTTGGCCAAGGTGCCATTCACATCAGCTGTAGAGTCAGAAAGCGGACAAGTGGAGAAAAGGCCGACGTTCAGACACGCTTCGCTCTTTGCGACAGCTCTGCCACAGTTGGCAAATACTAGTTCGGATTGAGCCATGACTGAAGTTCACCAGGCTGGCTGGCACAGCACACCGAGTTTGGCTTTAAGAAAAAGAGACCCGGTGGGAATTTGTCATGAAGTAGAACTGTTTTATTAAGTGAGAAATATCAAAGCATTTTAATCTGATTTCAAACATGCTCCAGAAAACCTCTTTGAGACCCTCCACATTCAAAATGACAAAAATTGAGAAAAATCCAAACGGTTAATAACTTTATTATATAGTTTATACAAACCCATAACTAAACATTCAGAACAAAAAATGAGCAGACAATTCACCAAAAGGGAAAATATTGCCAGTTAGCAAATGGGCTGGAAAAGGTTCCACCTCACTGATATTCAAAGAAATGCAAAGCAAGACAATGAGCTACCATTTTTTTCACCCCGTCATTTGAGATGTCCTTTCATGCCACGCATAATTTGATACAAAAAAGGTTTTGAAAGGACAGAACTCTCTTCTTGAGAGGGAACAGTAAAAATGAGCAAATTCACTGCTACGAGGTGCCTAAGCTCATTCATCCCCTCTAGAAAGCTGTTTGATCATCCGTCATCAGGAACCACAAATTTCATAATGTACTTTGATAGGGTGTTAAAGAAAATTTTCACTATGAAAATCTGTATACCAAATTGTAAATTACAATGTTATTTATAATAGCGCAAACAGTATTTTATAATAGGGATTTAGTTAAACTCACTGTAACTTTATGAAGCTATTTAAATACTTAGGAATTTTACAACACAGAAAAATGCTTAAGATATAACGTTGGAAGCAAAATATAGGATATATTTTATATACAGAATAATCACAGTTATGTATTTGTTTGTTTGTTTAAGTAGGCTCCACACCCAGCCTGGAGCCCAACGTGGGGCTTGAACTCATGACCCTGAGATTAAGACCTGAGCCGAGAGCAAGAGTAGGACGTTTAACTGACTGAACCCCCAGGTGCCCCATCACTGTCTTTAAAACTGCAGTATGTAATAAAGTAGCCACAGGTCTCATGTGGCTCATTTTTAAATAAGATTTAAGGGGCGCCTGGGTGGCTCAGTCGGTTAAGTGTCCGACTTCAGCTCACATCATGATCTCACAGTTGGTGGGTTCGAGCCCCGCATCAGGCTCTATGCTGACGGCCCAGAGCCTAGAACCTGCTTCGGATTCTATGTCTCACTCTCTCTCTGCTCATACTCTGTCTCTGCCTCTCTCAAAAATAAATAAACATAAAAAATTTTAAGTAAGATTTAAAAATTATGTCCTCTGTTGCATTCACCACCCTTCAAGTGCTCAGTAGCCACATGTCACTGGTGGCTTCTAAATCGGACAGTGCAGGTCCAAAAATGACTTTCCATTATCGCAGAAAATTCATTTAGACAGCACTGATATAAATAATAACCCCTAAAGCTGCATAGTTCAGAGATTGGAAAAAGTTAAAATTAGAAGGAAAAAAAATAGTTTTAGGTGGGCATTTCAACCAAGGAATTTCTTCCTTTTTCCTGCTCTCTTAGTTTTTAAATTTTCTACCATATTAATTTTATAATGGAAAAGAAATCACTGGGCCTTATTTTATTTTTATTTTAATATAATTTATTGTCATATTGGCTTCCATACAACACCCAGCGCTCATCCCAATAAGGGCCCTCCTTAATGCCCATCATCCACTTTCCCCTCTCCCCCACCCCCCATCACCCCATCACCCCATCACCCCTCAGTTTGTTCTTTGTATCTAAGAGTCTCTTATGGTTTACCTCCCTCCCTCTCTATTTGTAACTTTTTTCCCCTTTCCTTTCCCCTATGGTCTTCTGTTAAGCTTCTCACTTTCCGCATGAGTGAAAACATATGGTATCTTTCTCTGACTGACTTATTTCACTTAGCATAATACCCTCCAGTTCCATCCACATTGTTGCAAATGGCAAGATTTCATTCTTTCTCATTGCCACGTAGTATTCCATTGTATATATAAATCACATCTTCTTTATCCACTCATCAGTTGATGGACACTTAGGTTATTTCCATAATTTGGCTATTGTTAAAAGTACTGCTATAAACATTGGGGTACATGTGCCCCTATGCATCAGCACTCCTGTATCCCCTGGGTAAATTCGTAGCAGTGTTATAGGGTAGTTCTATTTTTAATTTTTTGAGGAACCCCCACCCTGTTTTCCAGAGTGGCTGCACCAGTTTGCATTCCCACCAACAGTGCAAGAGGGTTCCCGTTTCTCCACATCCTCGCCAGCATCTGTAGTCTCCTGATTTGTTCATTTTAGCCACTGTGACCGGGTGTGAGGTGGTATCTCAGTGTGGCTTTGATTTGTATTTCGCTGGCCCTTATTTTAAGTAATATTTTAAAAGTATTGAAAAAGGGGGCACCCAGGGGGCTCGGTTGGTTAAGCATCTGACTTCAGCTCATGATCTCACGGTTCATGGGTTTGAACCCCACTTTGGACTCTGTGCTGACAGCTCAGAGCCTGGAGCCTACTTCAGATTCTGTGTCTCTCTCTCTCTCTCTTCACCTCCCCGACTCACATTTTGTCTCTCTCTGTCTCTCAAAAATGAATAAAGTTTAAAAAAAACTTTTTTTAAGTGTAGAAAATAAATACAAGGATGGCTTGGGGAAAGCCAACTAAAATTTTCTCTCCAGAGTTATTTTTGTTGCTGCTGTTAACATTCAGGTCAGATCCAAATTTCAGAAACTTAGGTCCCTAGGGAATGGGGCACCATGGAACTGGTATTCAGTCTCGGAAAAGTTTGCACACAACCCTAATTCAGCATTTCCTTACTACCATTTCCTCTGCCGTGCTTCGCAGTTCCACACAAGTGGGTTACAAGTGGAGTCTTTGGCCTTAACTTGTGCCCTGGGGCCGACATGAAACACTCACTGTGTCTTACCAGTGATGTCCAAAGAAAAGAAGAATCATTAGTGTCTCTGGAAATAATCTGTATGTTCTTCTTGGTTTCCATTTTACATTAGTTTGTATCTGGTTCTGGCTAAATCTAGCAAAGTACCAAGTGGACGTCAGTAAATGAGCTGTTGCTACACGCAAATGACCTTGATGAAGTGTGAACATGCACTTAGTCAGGTTGTGCCTCTGGATTCGTGACACATGCTAGTGGACCCCGGGGGTTAGAGTTCGAGGCCAGCCACTCGGGTGGCAGCCACGTTCTGTAGGTCTGTCCGGTTGTTTCCTGGGCTCTTTCGACGGCTCCCCCAGTGCATGGCCTCCAAGTTGGTTGTGGCTGAAATATTTTATGTGAATGGGGACACAACCCAAGGAGCTGATGATAGGTTGGAACGCTGAATAAGTTATTGTTCTGTCTAAACTCTGCAGGTAAATCTGTATTTCACGATGCAAAAATTTCTAAGTCTTTTCCAGTTAGCTCCAGTAAAAACAAAGAAATGACATGTCGTCAATTTAAGTTTGGAACAGGGGAGTTACTTGTCTTCATGAGATTTAAGCTGGAAGCACTGCCTAGTGACCTGTCTAAGGGCGATTATCTGGTGCCTCGATATTCAGTAGGGGGCCAGGAGCCACCGTGAAAGTGACAGCCTACGGGACGTACGTTTGTGGAATAATAGAGCAGTTTTTAAGAAGCGTAGGAAGACAGCTGCTTTTGGCCATGAGATACCATGTCACAGCGCAAGGAGGTGGTGATCTCTCCTGAACTGCTCGTGGAACCGCCCCAAGACGGTGACACGGGCTATTGGGTGTGGATGGAGTTCAGGAAAGATGGAAGGAAGGTCAAGGAACTGAAAAGTCAATGACGCGAATATTCAAGGCATTAAATGTTGAAATCCTCAATCAGTGAGAGGGGTTATAAGAGAAGGATCGATGTGCATGAGGATAGATACTGGCTCACTGGCATGTAACCACTAAATTAGATAACGGATAACGGAGCGGAGCGTAATTATAAGTAGACTGATCAACGTGCTGCGAAAGAGCCTTTCCAAGAAAGCTGCTACTTGGTCACTAGATGAACAAAAACCCTAGAAAGTGTTAAGGGACACGGCGTGGTCTTTTCTCAGTGTCTAGGACCGCGGGCTTCCACGTCCGAGGGGTTAAACATTTCTCATGTTTGCTTTTGCCCGCATTGGGGTCCTGCATTCTCTGGAGTCTGAGAGTGTGACCACCCCCTCCAGAGTTCCCTCGAGAAACCCCACCCCAGAAGGTAACAGGCAAATGCACTCTCTTTCTTTGCTTCTCTAAACATCCTGTGCAGTAGACTACTTTGACTCGTAGGCACAAATTACAATACTGAAACCTTCAGGATCTGTCTTCCAGCCTGGAGAGTGTGCCAAAGTGGATCTCAAATAATCACGTGCAAAGATTTGCAAAGACTAAGAAAATTATGGAGGAAGTTCTATCTGTACGGCTGTGCTTTGTATCCTTATTATTTCTATTCTCGTCATCTGATTTGGCTAGCAGAAGTATAGAAAGGCTAGGCCGTCGACTTTGTCATTCCAACTGTTCCATTTATATATCGTATCGGTTTTCTTGGTTCGCTCTGGGGTCGAGCGTGTCAAACATTTTCCGACATTTTGAAGATACCCCTCCCTTAACATATGGACAATCTTAGGAAGAAACATTCTCTAAGTGAGCAGTTGGCAGACACCTGAATGATTTCTCAGTTTCTTGTAAACCAGATTTTTCCAGATTTGAAAGCATGGTCAGAATCACTTTGTGTGCAATTCCAGGGAGTAGAAAGATTTCACTGCGTTTACAGTTTGGCCCAGGATTTGAGGTAAGCACGTCGCCTTCCCAAGAGTTTCCTATGTAGCGATTTTGCCGTCTCTGAAAGTGGCCATCAGTGCAAGCTATTGTGTGCCGGGGTCACAGCTAAGCACTTGGCACGCATTGTCTCATTCTGTCCTCTCCAGCATTGGGAGATAATAAGGAAACTGAGGTCGTCGCTTGTCCAAGGTCATACCAGTATTTGGGGCAGAGCCGTGTTTCAGACTGAGGTCCCCAGCCCACAGCCCTGGCCCTTCTGCCTCCTCCCCGCACTCCACGACAGGAGCTTGGCACAGAATGTGTTTTGAATTCTCATAGCACTGACATCAGCTAGGACACCTACCCATGTGATCCCGCTGGCCACACACAGTCAGACGCACCAGCCTCTTTCCTAAATCATCGAGGGAGGAAAGAAAGAAGCCAAACGCCAGCCCGCAAATGTTTTTTCATAAGGCTTTGGAGTGCCTGTGTTTTGAGGGGTCGCATGTATTTACCCAGTTGACACGTATCAGTGAAATACCCGAGAGAACACTTCCCAATTCCTCGTTCAAGACATGAATTTTTCAAAGTATTCATCATTAAAAAAAAAGGGGGTGCAATAGTCAATAAGCTACGAATGTTTTAATTCCAAGTTTACATTATCAGGGATCATTATGTTAAAACTAGTTTCGTTGGAAATAATGACCTCCAATAAGGCTAATTAAAAATTTTTTTAACGTTTATTTATTTTTGAGAGACATAGAGACAGAGCATGAGCAGGAGAGGGGCAGAGAGAGAGGGAGACACAGAATTTGAAGCAGGTTCCAGGCTCTGAGCTGTCAGCACAGAGCCTGACGTGGGGCTCAAACTCACAGACCGTGAGATCATGACCTGAGCCGAAGTCGGCCGCTTAACTGACTGAGCCACCCGGGCACCCCCAATAAGGCTAATTTATAAGGTACTCTCAAATGACTTAAGGCCGAAGAGGGCGGAGCTCATCAGAGCAGTTCAAAGTGGAGAACAGCGTTTAAGACGCAGCGTCGTACGGATTCCTGAAGCATCGAGTCCTACGTGTTGACGTTCTCCTTTCCAGATCAGTTTCAGAAGCAGAAACGGTGCCAGTCAGAAGGTCCCCGGGGCAGGGTCCCTTTAATTCTGAACATCTGGGTTTAAAAATATTGCAGAGCACGATAAATGCGTCCCCCTCACCCCCTGCGTTAACTGAACAACCGGCTACATGGCAGACCTCCTCCTGTGTCTGCTCTGTAGATCTGTCCCTCTCCTATAAGCCCAGGGCCTGGCTTTGACCTTTTTCGCAGAAAGCTCGGGGATCACGGGATTGGGCACACGAGTTATGAACACAGAATCCTAGTCACCTGACCAGTTTCCGGCGTTGATTAGTGCGTTTATGGATCACTCAGTTTGTACCTCTGATACCGAAGGGCTTCTGTGGGCCCTGGAAAGTTCATCCCCATTTCTGCAGGGTACACGGTACCTGGGGGACCAGGTGAGAGAACTGACGGGTGACTCTCAGCCCTCAGTGGCAATTCGGCGGTCTGCAGGTTTACGTCTTAAGTGATCTAGTTTTGCGTTTAAAGTCTGCGTTTTAAATCTTATGGGGAATATAAATTATTGTGGTTTATCAACCCATTGGTAAGAGGGGAAAGTACCAGCAGGGAGAGGCAAGCAGGTGGATGGCCTGTATCATGGACAAGAGTTAGGGGTCTTAAAAATAAGTGACTTTTGTGGGAAGAACATGTATGTGTTGGCAAAGTAATGAGGAGTCGCAGACGTTCTAGAAATGGGCGTTCAGATCTCTGGTTCGATGCTGACTTTTGCCAAAGGGAGGTGCCAGCTGGGCAGAGGGGAAGTGGGAAGAGCAACAGCCCACTGCTTTCCGCGGACAGCAGGGCCACGGAGGCTACAGACGTGAAACCGTGTCCCTTCAGGCCCATTGGTAGTTTTTCACGCAGAGATTTGGGCCAGGCCATCGCCTGAAGAAAGCCAGCTTCCAGTTGGGATCTTGGGCCGTGTCCACTGGATCCGGCCTTTTGCTCAATGGGAGGGAGGTTTGTACTTGAGCCGGAAGGAAAGCAGGGGCTCCTACCTCCAGGCAAATAATTGCATCTCGTTAAGCCGCACTTGAGTTGTCTGCTGGGGTTTCCGGTCGGACTTTACCCCCTGCCAGCCCGGAAAACAAGCAGGACTCTAGACCCGGTAGGTTATTTTAGGAGCGACAGAGGCTCAGGCACACGTGTCCTTCACAGAACTTGGTGCGTTGGGACCATCCCAGCCCCCACCCTCAGACGCAAACGAGGAGAAAACGTTTTCCATTCTCAACGCGGAGAATTTCCTTTAATGCCCAAGTGACAGAGGTCAGACGCCCTGGTGAACTATTCTATACAGCAGTCCTGCAGATCTCATCCCCAAGGGTGGTGGGTTCAAATCCTCCTTGGCTTTGCTTTTGCTCCCCTTCCCTCCTAGTAATCTCTCCTTCATCTAGATTTGACTCAAAACCGCCTTTGCTTTTAAGCCTTCCCCCTCCAGCCCTTTCCTTCTCGCGTGACCCTCCTAGTCTGCCACTTCCGGGCCCATCCTGGGGACCCGTAAGCACACACTCTGCCTCCTCTCTTCGTACGCCCTCCAGGACACCCTCCACCTCACCTTCATTCCCAGCTTCTAGCAAACCCTGTGTGTGTCCAGGAATTATGTGTGCAGGGGTGAGGGTGGCAGGAAGGGGCCAATCCGAGGGGGGCTCAGGAAGGATTTCTTGGGGGAGTCCTGTGTATCTGGTCCTTGAAAGATTACGAGTGAGGGCTGCATTACAGGTCAGCCACCCTTGTGGGACAGCGGTGACATGGAGCCTGTTTCCGTGGAGAAGAGAGCTTGCGTAGGCGTTCAGACAGACGATGAGCGGTGGGGTCAGGCATGCGAAGCAGTGAATGCCGGAAAGAGGACCTCGGGGCCTCTCCTTGGAGGCAGCATCAGTCATGTGGTACCAGCAGGTTGCATTACACAGCAGCGTTTTCTGGAGATTGGGGAATCTCGAGGATCCGTTTGCAGTGTTGGATTAGGTGTGTCAGACCCCTGGCTGGCGGTTCGAACAGGGATTTTTCTGATGATCTTGCAGGGAAGACAGTCAGCGGTCACACTGTTCCCGCCTGTGAAGACAAAGTGGGGATCGGGTAGCCTGTCCTCCTAGGGCCCCGGGTAGGGGTGAATGCTTTTCGGCTTAGGACTCCAGCCCTTGGTCGGTGCCAGCCCGGAGGGAGCAGGGAGGGAGGAAATAGTAACTCACCCAGTCAGCATGATCTTAGTCCTTTCGGGAGGTCCAAGGTCTACACGAGAGCAGTCGCGATGTCTAGTGAGGGTCTGCTTCCCGGTTAATAGAGGGCTGTCTTCTCCCTGTGACCGCGCAGGGCAAGAGCGTGAGGGAGGTCCCTGGCATCTCTCTCACAGGGGCACTGATCCCACTCGCCTCCCGTTGGCCCTACAATCTAATGTCACCATTAGGGGTTAGGCTTTTACTTTTCTAAGGGCGTTGACTGCATTCCTGAGAGTTCAGTTCTCACACCTAATCAGCTCCAAAAGGCTCCACCTCCTAAAGCCGTCACATCAAGGGTTAGGGTTCCAACATACAAATTTTGGAGAAACACTCTTGACTCTATAGCAAGCGTGGTCTGGACCACGCTTGCTTTAGACAGGGTGACCTCACAGAGACCAACTGGCCACAGAGCCCACTCGCTGCCTGTCCTCAGGCCGTGTGGCTGGTGTGTCTTCCCGTCCCTGTGGGGCTGCAGAGCCCGGGGTGGGGAGGGGGGGGCTGACAGGCCCATCTCTCTTCACTCCCTGCTTTCCAACTTCGTCATTGGGGAAGACCCTTGCTTTCAGCTTTGGAGTAGTTGTGGGTGGGGGTGACCAGAAGTCCAGAATCCTTTTCGGTGTTAGGCATAGGCCTGGCCCACCCCATTCGCAAGGAGCCCTGTGTTTGGGATAGTAAAACGTTTGCTAGTGTCCGTTTTGACTCAGCTGGTTAAATCCCCAAGAGAAGGTGAGTGTGAGGAGCACCACGCCCAAGACTGCCTTTCAACCTGTCTTCAGAGGTGAACAAAACCACGTTGTTTCTCCCCATCGGCCTTGCCCAGGTCTCCTTGCAACCCCATGCCGGGGGAAATTACTAAAAAGCTAGTACCACCGAGCCTCCTTGGGCCATGCCGTCCCCTCCCAGATTGCAGTTCACAGAGCAAAGTGGATGAGGCTTCATCCTCCACAGGTTCCACCGCCTCGTGAGGCATCACGCAAACCTCATTTAGTTCATTTAGGATTTAGTCCAGGGGCTTTGGTGTGTGGCGTACAGTTTGTAGATACCGCAACCCCCATGGCATGGAGGAGGGGGGCAGATAAAGAATTTTCACCGCGGAGTGAAAAGCAACTTACCACGTGAAGTCAGGATCTTAACTGGGAGGAATAAAAAGAATGAAGGTGGCTTGTTAGGTTTTCTTCACAGGGCCTGCCCTTCTCACCGAAAGAACGGAACCGGTGCTGTCCTGCCTCTGCAAGCCCTCCGCACCTTCCAGCCCCGGGGTGTGCTCTGGGCATCCACAGCAGCCTGGCCCGCAGCTTGCTGGAAACGCATAACCTCGGGGCCTCACCCCGTGCTGAATCAGAATCCATGTTTGTTTGTTTTTAAGTTTATTCATTTTGAGAGAGAGAAAGTGCAACTGGGGAAGGGCAGAGAGAGAGAGAATCCCAAGCAGGCACTGTCGGCGCAGAGCCCAGTGCGGGGCTCCGTCTCTTGAATCATGAGATCATGACTGAGCTGATGTCAGATGCTTAACGGGCTGAGCCACGCGGGTGCCCCCAGAATCCATGTTTGAACAAGGTCCTGATGTTCGTAACATACATCAAGGTGAAGGCGCCTTCTGCAGCCCCATGCTTTGCAAAGCTGGGCCTGCACACAGAAGCGACATTAAAACACACATTCCCGGGGCCCATGCTGAGATGGCGTTTGCAGACCTGAGTCGAAGGCACGGTGATACTGACGATGCTGGTCAGCCGCCCGCTCGGTTGCTCTGCAGCTTTTCCCTGAATCCAAAGCTCCAGCCAATGAGCAGCCGCCAGCTGCACCCCCAGGCAAAGCTTCCATGGGACCAGCCCGATCAGCGGTCCTGCTTCCAGGGTGGCCCTGGGTGCAGCCTCACCGGGCACCGAGGAAACACCACCTGGGCAAGTTATCTCTGGAACATAGTGCTGGGCTTGGTCCACTCTCCTGGCCGCTATCTTACAGGCTGGTGCAGACTCCAACCAGAGCTTGGGAGCTCCATCCAGTTCAGTCTTGAAACCCTTAGATCTCAGGACCCTCCTTTTATGTGAACACAGGACCACTCCCTCCCTTCTCCTGTCTTCTCAAAGCATCTACCCCCTTACCTTGGAAGGATTCCAACCAGAAAAGGTCCAAAGAGACCCCTGTCCCTGGGGATCCCATCCCCTCCCTTCTAGAGAATGCTAACTATAAGAACTATTTCTAATGGAGACTCACTAGTTGATGCCAGTGTGTACATACCTACCTTGTAAACGGGGCTTCTGTAAGGAAGTATGCCTTTCTAGAATTTCTCTAGCTCTAAGAAAAAACAAAAAAAAGTTAACTCTCCCATCAGAGATGTCACTTTGAATTCATCTTCTTTAGATTGTTTTAAAATTCTCTCAGTTCTTATAAGGGCCTTTGCTATTCGTCAGTCCTGAAATTTTCAGCCTTTAGAATCCCAAGCTCCGAGACATCATTTCTCAGTAAATATTGTTTCCGGGGTTTAAAATTTTACCATTGGTGATGGTAACCAATAAAAGGCATATAGATAGAAAAATAGAATTTTTAGAAAACATGTATGTAATTTATGTAAAAAGGAAATGTTGGTAGTGAAATAAACATTGCCCCTCGTACCATGAAGTCATCTTTCATTGTATCAGTCCCGTGGTGCATCAGTATTTAATTATTTCCGTAGGCATGAAGTTTAAAGGTTGAAGAGATTGGTGGTCATGGGCCTTCCAAGAGTTGGTAAAGATCTCTTTTTGCAAAGTGGGTCTTTTCAACTTGATCTGAATTGGCGCACTTAACAGAAGGAAACAGCAAGACATAGTCAGAATCTAGAAAACTTTCCGTGGTGAGCTGAGTTTCCTGGAACCGCAGTCAAAGGGGGATGCAGGAGAGTGTGCCTTTGTAACTCTGCACTAGGAAACGTGGGGAACCTTCTGCATCAGGACGGCAGACTCTGAGCAGAAAGTATGAACAGCTTGAACCCCTAGTCTTCATGGTCAACCCTGAAATATTTATTCATTCATCTCCTTTTAGAAATTTGGGAGGGCGTTATATCCAGGTGTATCAACTGCAAGTATTTTGCATAACAGATAACACAGCTGGAACCAGCTTAAAGACCACAGGGTACTAATTGGCCGATGTTACTGAAAATCCAGAGGCATCACCAAGTTCAGGCATGGTTTGACCAAGAAGTTAAAACCAGGTGAGCAGGACCTGGTTTTTCTATTTCAAGATGGTTGCTTGAAATTCCTGAGGCTACGTGTGTCGTCATCCGTGAAATGAAGGCTCTGTCTTCCGGAGCTCCCAGAAAAAGTCCCAGGGTTGATGGGACCCATTGAGCTGCTTAGGTAAACTCATGGCCATAAACCAGAGACGAGTTCCAAGTGATGTGGGCCTTGAACCAAGCTGGCCGCCCTGCTCTGGCTTAAACCACCAGGCCCCCTCCCCGTGAGCAGGTGGAGTGGGGCTCAACCCCAGACAGGTGTTTTCACTGCCAGGAACTCCGTCACCACGAGTAGCACTAAATCAGGGAGCTGGAAAGTATCATCTGTGTGTCCAGGAAGAAGTGTTCTCATGCACCAAGGCCTATCTACCCCGAGAGAAAGGGGGACTTCCCAAATCTGCCGCCTTTGTCTGTGACCTTGGGGGGCGGGAATGACTTGGAGGTGAGTGTGTCTGTGGGAGGAAGGGCTGTCAACCTGAGAGTTGACTTAACCAAAGAGCGGATGCAAGGCATGAACCCTGTGCATGTAAATCCTGATTAACAGCGACTACAGTCCAGCCCAAGGCTACAGAAATCGACTGCGTACAGAAGATGGGTTGGACTTCCAAAACAAACACTTCACGGACTGAGTAATCACATAATTCATGCCTTGTTTTTTCTGATGGTTTTTTTTTTTTTTTTTTCAGAACCGAATGGAGGAAAGCAAAGCACTCTTTAGAACAATTATCACATATCCCTGGTTCCAGAACTCCTCGGTTATTCTATTCTTAAACAAAAAAGATCTTCTAGAGGAGAAAATTATGTATTCCCACCTAGTTGACTACTTCCCAGAATACGATGGTAAGTCAGCACTCTCCAGCCAGCCCGGGAGCTGGGGAGCCGTTTCGCCCCCCAAGCGAAGCAAGAGCTCACTCGGCAGCTTCACTGTTGCTGCCTTGGCCTCCAAAGCCCACATGTGTGATTCATGAAGTACAACTTACTGTTGGCCCTGCCCCCTAACCGCCTGAAGCATTTCAGTTCCCTGACAACGCTGAAGGTTAGAGCCACGGAAAACAACTCACGCGTTTTGAAGCAACCGTATGAGAAGAGGGAACAGCCCCACGGTCTTGACCAATTATGTCTCCGCCGCTACAGTTCTTTCTTTCGGTTTTTTTTTTTTTATGATTTTATTTATTATTGAGAGATAGAGAGATACAGAGCATGGGAGGGGCAGAGAGAGGGGGGAGACAGAATCCAAAGGAGGCTCCAGCACAGCACTGAGCTATCGGCACAGACCCCAACGCGGGACTCGAACTCACAAACTGCAAGATTATGACCTGAGCCAAAGTCGGACGCTTAACCGACTGAGCCACCCAGGCGCCCCTCCTTACTTCTTAAAAGCACTCCCAATAAACAGATCTGGCCTACCCGGCTAGACTGGGAAATCCTCAGTAACCGGACAGGACACACAGCCATTGTGAGAAATACTTGTTGACTGGTAACCAAATGCATCCACACCCACCCACTCTGAAACAAGTCAGAGTCACAGTCACCGACCGAAAGAGCTTTTATAAAGGCAGGACTCACACACATCTCCCCATACATACTGGAGTCTAGATTAGGAGGTGCCAACTATGGCCTGCCGCCTCTTTTTATAAAGAAAGTTTTATTGAAACAGCCACACCCCATTCGTTTACACACAGTTTGTATGCTTTTAACAGCAGAATGGAGTAGCCGTGACAGATTCACCCCGAAACCTAAAATATTTACTCTCTGGCCCTTTTTTAATTCAAGTATAGTTGACACCTAAGGTTGCATTAGTTTCAGGTGTACGACATAGTGATCGGACAAGTCTGTATGTTATGCCGTGCTCACCACAAGTGTGGCTGCCATCTGTCACCAGACAACATTGGTGACTCTCTTCCCTACCGTTGACTCTGTTCTCTGTGATCCCTGGACTTCATCCCACAGCTAGAAGCCTATCTCTCCCACTCCCCTCCCCTCATTTTTCCCACCTCCCCCATCCGCCTCCTCCCCGGCAGCCATCAGCTTTTGGTATCTATGGGTCTGTTTCTCTCTTTTGTCTATTCATTTGTTTTTTAGATTCCATATAAGTTAAATCATAGCTAATTGTCTCTCTCTGACTTATACCACTTAGCATTTTACCCTCAATGGCACTATCTCATCTTTTATTATGGCTGCGTAGTATTCGTGTGTGTGTGTGTGTGTGTGTGTACACACACACATCTCCCATATCCATTTGTCTGTTGATGGACACTTACGTTGCCTCTGTATCTTGGCTACCGTAAACAACGCTGCTATAAACACAGGGCTGCATATATCTTTCCACATCGTTTTCATTTTCACCGGGATTCCTGGATCATATGGAATTACTGGGTCATATGGTAATTCTGTTTTTAATTTTTTCGAGGAGTTTCCCACAGTCGCCACACCAGTCTGTATTCCCACCAGCAGAGCATCAGGGTTTCTTTTTCTCCGCATCTTCACCAACACTTGTTCCTTGGGTTTTTATTTCACCCTCTCCGACTGGTGCGAGGTGGTATGTCACTGGGGTTTTAATTTGCATTTCCTTGATGATTAGTGATGTTGAGCATCTTTTTTATGTACCTGTTGGCCACCTGTTTGGAGAAATGTCTATTCGGGTCCTCCGTCCATTCTTAATCAGATTATCTGTGTTTTTAGTGTTCTGTAATTTTTTTGGTTTATTTTGGATATTCAACCCTTATCAAACAGATCTCTTGTTTTATGGTTTTGGGTCTCACATTTAGGTCTTTAATCTATTCTGAGTTTATTTTTGTACATGGTGCGAGAAAGTTTCATTATTTTTCGTGCAGCTGTCCAGTTTTCCCAGCCCCATTTATTGAAGACGTTGTCTTCTCCCCATTGTGTATTCTGGCCTCCTTTGTCATAGAATAATTGATCATATAAGCATGGGTTTATTTCTGGGCTCTCCATTCCACTGACCCATGTGTATGTTTTTGTGCTAGTACCATAGTGTTGTGATTACTGCCGTTTTGTAGTAGATCTTGAAATTTGGGATTGTGCTACCTCCAGCTTTGTTCTCGTTTCTCACGATTGCTTTGGGTATCCGGGATCTTTTGTGTTTCCATACAAATTTTAGGATTGGTTGTACTATTTCTATGAAAAATGCTCTTGGTATTTTGATAGGGATTTGCTGGAATCTGTTGATTCCTTTGGGTAGTATGGACATTTTAATGATACTAATTTTTCCAATCCATAGGCATGGAAAATCTTTCCATTTGTGTCATCTTCAGTTTGTTTAATCAGTGTTTTATAGTTTTCAGAGTATAGATCTTTCACCTTCTTGGTTCATTTTATTCCTGGGTATTTTACTGTTTGGGGCACAACTATAGATAGCATTGTTTTCATCATTTTACTTTCTGCTAATACGTTATTAGTACATAGAAATGCAACCAAATTTTGTGCATTAATTTTGTATCCTGCAACTTTACTTATGACTTTTAGTAGTTTTTTTTTGTGGAGTCTTTCGGGTTTTCTCTGTAAAGAAATACATTGTATAGGGGCACCCGGTTGAGCGACAGACTCATGATTTTGGCTCAGGTTATGATCCCAGGGTGGTGGGATCGAGCCGTGCGTCAAGAATCTGAGCTTGGCATTCTCTCTCTCCCTCTACCCTTCTCCCATGCGTGTACTCTTGCTCCCTCTAAAAATAAAATGAAAAACAAAAGTTTTATTAAAAAATACATTGTACAAATAGTGACAGTTTAACTTCTTCCTTACCAGTTTGCATGCCTTTTATTCTCTTTTCTTGTCTGATTGCTGTTGCTAGTACTTGCAGTACTGTATGGAATAAAAGTAGTGAGAGTGGACATCCTGATGTTAGGGAAAATGTTTTTCCCTATTGGGTATGATGTTAGCTGTGGGTTTTCCTTATTTGGCCTTTATTATGTTGAGGTTTGTTCCCTCTAAGCTACCTTTGTTGAGGATTTTCATCATGAAAAGATTGAATTTTGTCAAATGCTTTTGCCGCATCTGTTGAGATGATATGGTTTTTATCTTTCATTTTGTTAATGGGATGTATCACACTGATTGATTGGGAATACTGAACCACCTTTGGATCCCTGGAATGAATCCCACGTGACCATGGTGAATGATCCTTTTAATGTATTATTGAAAGTGGTTTGCTAATATTTCACTGATTTTTGCATATAAGTTCATCAGAGATATTGGCCTATAGGGTTTTTTGGGGGAGTTTTCGTTTTGTTGTTTTTGTTTTTGTAGTGTCTGACTGGTTTGGGTAGGAGGGCAATGCTGACCTTGTTTAGCTGGAAGCTTTCCTTCTTGTCCTGTTTTTGTAATAGATGGATATAGTCAGTTCAGAATAGATATTCTTTTTTAAATGTTTGGTAGAATTCACCTGTGAAGCCACCTGGTCTGGACTTTTGTTTGTTGGGACTTATTTGATTACCAGTTCCATTTTGTTCCTAGCAATTGATCTGTTCAGATTTTCTATTTCATCCGGATTCAGTTTGGGAAGATTGTATGTTTTTAAGAATTTACCCATTTCTTCTAGATTGTCCAGTTCGTTGACATGTAATTTTTTGTGGTTGTCTCTTATAATCCTTTGTATTTCTGTGGTTGGTTGTTACTTCTCTTTGTTTCTTGATGAGTTTGACTAATGGTTTATCAACTTTTTCTTTTCAGAGAACTTGCTTTTGGTTTCATTGATCTTTTCTATTTTTTTAGTCTCGACTTCATTTATTTCTGATCTTTATTATGTCCTCCCTTCTACTCACCTCAGGCTTTGTTCTTTTTCTGCTTCCTGTGGGTATAACGTCAGATTGTTTGAGATTTTTGTTTCTCGAGGTAGATATGTATCATTATAAATTTCCCTCTTAGAACTGCTCTTGCTGCATAGCAAAGATTTTGGACCTTTGTATTTTCATTTTCATTTGTCTCCATGTATTTTTTAATTTCCTCTTGGAATTTTTTGTTGGCCCATTGGTTGTTTAGTACCATGTTGTTTAGCCTCTGTGTGTTTATGTTTTTTCCAGGGTTTTTTTTTATTATTGAGTTCTAGTTTCATACCATTCTGGTCAGAAAAGATGCAGGATATGATTCTAATCTTCTTAAATTTATTGAGACTCGGCTCCTGGAGAATGTCCCATGTACATTTTGTTGGTTTTGGATAGAATTTCTATATCTGGTCTAATGTGTCATTCAAAGACCTGATCTTGTTGATTTTCTCCCTGGATCGTGTGTCCATTGATATAAGTGGGTTTAATGGTCCCTTAGTATCATTCTTTACTGTCAGTTTCTCTCTTTATGTCATTGATATTTGCTTTCTGTATGTAGGTGCTCCAGTGGTGGGTGCATAAATATTTACAATTTTTTTATCATCTTGATGGATTAACACGTTTGTCATTATATAATGCTCTTTGTCTCTTGTTACAGCCTTTGTTTTAAAATCTATTTTATCTGATATAAGTATTGGTACGCCATTTTTTTTTTTTTTTTTTTTTACCTCTCATTTGTATGGAATATCTTTATCCAGCCCTTCACATTCAGTCTGGCTGTGTCTTTAGGTCTGACATGGGTCTCTTGTAGGCAGCATTTAGAGGGGTCTTGTTTTTTTCCTCCATTCTGGCACCCTGTGTCTTTGGATGGAGCATGTAGACCATTTGTGTTTAAAATAATTGTTGGTGGGTATGTACTTATTGCCATTTTGTTCATTGTTTTGTCTGGTTGGTTTTGTAATTCTTCTCTGTTCTTTCTTCTGCTCTTGCTCTCTTGTGATGACTGTCTATAGTGTCATGCTTGGCCTTCTTTTTATTTTTTGTGTATCTATATTATAGGTTTTGGGCTTGCAGTTACCACAGGGTTCATATATAATACCCTAAGTAGATAATAGTCTGTGTCAAGGTGATGGTCACTGCAGTTCGACACATTCTGAAAGAACTTTTTTTACTTCTCCCTCCACGTTTTATGTAAATGTTCACTCATTTTATTTCATTTTATTCACAATTTTCTTCTAACTATAGCCTTTTCTGCTTAAATCTTTTTAATATTTCTTGTAAGGCCATTCCTTACAAAAATGAATTTCTTTATCTTTTATTTGTCTGGGAAACTCAGTATCTCTCCTTCAGTTCTGAATGATAACCTCACTGGGTAGAATATTCTTGGTTGTAGATCTTTTTTTTTTCTTTTAGCACCTTGAATATATCATACACTTACTTCCTGTCCACCATGTTTCTCTTGAAAAATCAGCTGATAGACTTATGAGGTTTACCTTGTACATAACTTTTTCCTTCTCGCTGCTTTTAAAATTCTCTTTAACCATTGACATTTAATTATTGTGTTCGTGGGCCTTCTTGTGTTCATCTTATTTGGGACTCTCTGTGCTTTCTGACCCTAAACATCTGTTTTTTTTCTCAGGTTTGGGAAGTTTTCAACTATTACTTCTTCAAATAAGTTGTCTGCCCCTTTCTCTTCTGGTGTCCTATAATGCAAATGTATGTTTGCTTGATGTTGTCCAAGAGATCCCTGAACCTATCCTCTTTTAAAAATTTTTTATCTTTTTACTGCTGGGCTTCTGTGCTTACCATCACCCTGTCTTCCTCTTCGCTAATTTGCTTTCCCACATACGTTTATTGATTACTGTTTCCCTCTAGTGTATTTTTCACTTCGGTTACTGTGTTCTTCAATTCTAATTGATTTTTTTTTTAATATTTTCTCTTTGTTGAAGTTCTCACAGAGTTCCTCCAGTCTTCTGTCCAAGGCAGTGAGCATCTTTACCTCCCTTTCTATAGTATATGTGCTGCTGAAGCGAGCACTATACCCATTGCTTGAAACTCTTTATCGGGCATAGTGTTTATCTCGGTTTCATTTAGGTTTTTTTCTGAGATTTTGTCTTACTCTTTTGTTCGGAGCATATGTGCTTTTTGTTGTCTCCTCTTTGTGCTTGACATTCTGTGTTTGTTTCTATGAAGTAGGCAGAACAGCTACAGTAGATGAGATAGTCTTGTATATGGCCGTCCCCTGTGTAGACTGTGTGTGCCTGCTGACTTTGGGAGGGACTATGGCTGGCATGAGCTGGGGATTCCAGATCACCTCATGCTGGGGTGGCCCTGGTGGGATGGCCGGCCTCTCCATACAGGCAGCACTGTGGCAGAACAGTTCAACCCGAAGTGAATGCCAGCTCGGGGGTATGCCGGGGCTTTCCACGCAGAGGGTGCCTTGGCAGGACAGTTAAAACTGAAGTAGGTACAAGTGAGCATATCCCAGGCAGGACAACTGAAGAGGAAATAGGCTCAAGCCAGGGGTCCTGGGCTGTCACCACAGGGGGTGGTCCCAGGGCTCTCCATTCAGGGGGTGCCCTGAGAGGACAGTTGAAGTTCAAGTAGGTGCGAGCCATGGTGTCCCAGGGTAGTTATGTGATGTCTACTTGTACATACCACAGGTGCCCATGTCCAGGTGGCTGGAGCTGAGACGGAGTACAGGTCTCAGGGCATCCCAGGGTGCTACCCAGAGGGCTCCAGAGGGTGGTGCCCTGGCAGGGCTGTTATGGCCAAAGTGGTAGGAGCCTGGAGTCTTCTGATATGCTTTGCACTTGTGTCCTCGTGGTGTGATGGCCAGAACTATAGTGAGCGTGTGCCAGTGTGTCTCATGCTGGGACCACCCTGGTAGGATATCTGGGGCTGGTATGGGCTAGGCGCCCAGGCCTCCCTGAGGCAGCAAGTCAGCTGTGGCACCCACACCCTACTCCTGTCATGGTGGAGGGGTATGTCAACTGTGGTACTCGCCAGCCCCTCTGACCAGGAGAGAGTTCCAGCAGCTCCCCCGCCTCTTGGCAGGTTCTAGGGCTGGTCCCTTTACATTCTAGTTGCCCTTTTTAATTTTTTTTTAATTTATATTTGAGAGAGACCGCGTGAACAGGGGAGGGACAGAGAGAGGAGGAGACACAGAATCTCAAGCAGGCTCCAGGCTCTGAGTGGTCAGCACAGAGCCAGATGCGGGGCTCGAACTCACAAACCATGAGATCATGACCTGAGCTGAAGTTGGATCCTTAACCGACTGAGCCACCCGGTGCCCCTCTAGTTGCCCTTTTAACCCATGGCTTGTTTTCTGTGCCTGTGACAGACAGGTCTGCCCTTAGTTCCTCAGTACTATCTGCTGCTGCAGTTGGTAGTATTGGAGGTGAGGTTCCCCCTCGTCACCATGTCTCCATCTCTCTTGCCATGCTTTGTGTGGTCTCTCCATCCTTTGTTGTGCAGAAGCTGTTCGGTCAGCCTTCAGTTCTTCAAGAGGATTTGCTCTGGCAGTAGGTGTAGATAAGGTGTGTCCCAGAGGAGGTGAGTTTAGGGTCTTTCTATGTCGTCATATTGGGCCAGAACCAAACTCTCTGGTCCCTTACAGAGAAAGTGTGCCAAACCCAGATCTAGATGAATAGTAGTTAAGAGGACACTTTGAATGTCAGAGTTCCAGCTCTGCCACTTGTTTGGACAAGTCTGTTCAACGACTCAGTTTCTTCTTGGTAGAAAAGAATTGAACAGAATCATATGTAAGTCACTTAGTGTGGTACCCGGCACAGAGAAGAACCCAAACCTGAAAGAACCTATTACAAGGATGTAACAATAGGTGGATATATATCAGATGATTTTTTTTTAAATATTTTTTTAGTGTGTTAGAAGGAGAGAGCGTGGTGAGGGGCAGAAAGAGAGGGAGACAGTGGATCTGAAGTGGGCTCTGTGCTGCCAGCAGAGAGCCCTGTGCGGGGTTCAAACTCATGAACTGTGAGATGATGCCCAGAGCCAAAGTCGGGAGCTTAACCAACTGAGCCGCCTGGGCGCCCAGCCCCCCCATCCCACCCAGACTATTTTTTAAATTACATTATCAACATAGGATCTGCAGTGGATATCAATTCAACATTTGTTTCTATACTTGCAAAAGCTCCCTCCGAAAGGTAATTTCTTCAAAAAACGAATAATTCATTTTGGCTTTATAGCTTTCTGAGAAGATACAAACACCTCAGCGATGGAATCTTACTCCTGTTTCCATCCCCCACGCTTCTGGTACCGTGCTGGCTCACGGAATGGGCAAGGTTGTGTCTTTAGTGAACTGAATTTCCCTTCTCAAACATGTATACGATTCTAAAGGTTGGTGGCTTGAAGTAGAAACATTTGGGGATGTTACCAGGTGTTAGAAATAGTACTCTGTCTAGTTTGTTAGCACTGTGTTCCTGTCCCCTATCCAAGTACGTTTTCCTTTGTGTTTTACTGCTCTTTAAAAATGAACACTTTTCTAGCTATAAACAAGGTTTTCCTTTTTTCTCCTTTTTATTTGCCACTAGTTTCACTGTTATAAATGCCAACGACCATATCCCTCAGTGTTCTGAGGAAACCATAGGAAGTTTCTGAAGGAAACTTGAGGTGCCTGGGTGGCTCAGTCGATTAAGCATCCAACTTCGGCTCGGGTCATGATCTCACCGTTCGTGAGTTCGAGCCTCGCATTAGGTTCTGCGCTGACAGCTCAGAGCCTGGAGCCTACTCTGGATGCTGTGTCTCCCTCTCTCTGCCCTCCCCGACTCACACTCTGTCTCTTTCTCTCAAAAATAAACATTTAGTAAAAAAAAAAAAAAAAAAAGAGGAGGAGGAGAAAGGAAACTTCATGGGTAGCTAACTTGGTCTCCAATGACAACAGGCTAGTCTTTAACCACTAGATCGACCTGAATAAGATGGGCATGAAGCCTCCGGTTACACTTGAACACGTTTGCCCCTAGAAGAGACTCTTAACTTTTCTCAGAATTCAGTGAGAATCAGCAGATAAGACAGGACACCCCACCCGTGCACAGCCCCCTGAAAGCCAGCAGGTTTGCCTGACATGCTTGCATACAGGATGATGGGATAACGACAGCCCAGCCCGCCCCACAGAGCAAAGGCACAGCTGCTCAGGACGGCACCCACAGCGTGCCGCATGTGGGTTTGATTTTTCTGCAGCGACAGACTTTTTTTCTGTGACAGAGGTTTGAGGAAATTTTTTTTTCTTCTTCGCCCCATCGTCCTCCTCTCTTGACCTGTCTCCTCCATCCACTAAATTTCCCCAGGTTCCCTCATCACCGTGAGCATTTTCCTCCCCACAGGCGTGCCTTGCGAAGGTCATAAACAGTGAACGTGGTTCTTCCTGTCCGTCTCCCCCGACATGCACGTAACGCGCACAGGCAACTTAGCCATGGGAAAAAAAGACACTTCTTCACAAAGCAAACACAGCCGTCATTGCCTACAAAGCCCTTGTCAGATGAGCTGTGACTGAAGAAAATTGTAGGCCTACTCGGCAGTGCTGTTTTTATAGCAACCATGTTTATAGTATTATGAACTTCACACTTCCACGTTTCTGCACCTACCGGGTCTTAATCATAATGAATGCCATTTCTGTCTTTCTCTTCAGGAAGAGAAATTACCATTTCCACATGGACGTGAATTGCAGAGTTGTCCAGAGACTGTGGAACTCTATGCACGCTAGGAAGGCTATACTGACCTCTTTGTAGTTTGTGTTTATTCAAATAATATAATTTATGCTTAAAAACCTAACACACTGTGAGTGCGCTTCACTGAACCTGAGTCTAGTTCTGAGGGCTTAAAAAAACAGCCCCTTTTTTCAAACAGGATAGACACAAATCAAAGGGAACTTCCTTCATGAACCAGAAAGTTGGGATTCCTTTATGAAAACGAGAAGCTTCTCCAACCCCAACAACCTAGAAGTCCTAGTTCTAGATATTTTCTCTTACTGCTGTGGAATTAGTAACTTCAGAGTCCATTGAGAACGATGGGACATTCTAATCATAGTATTTTTATGGCACCTCCATTATGACGCCAGCTTTCGTTGTTGCCGACAGAAATTTCAATTCTGGTCGCTGAGGTCAAAAATTCAAACATGACTTCTGTTAAGTGTTCCAATGGGAACAATCCGTTTGTCTTCACGGTGCTGTCCTCCCTTCTGGCAGGGTTACATGTAAACTCGTAGGGGTAATCTCCAATTTGCAATCAGGCCATTTTGAAAAGCCTTCAAGTTGGCAACCTAACATTCCTGATGCATTTTGTTAGAAGCGGTAGTCAGGCCCGCAGTAGAGTTTTCAAAGACTTCTTCATCCCAGCCCGGAGATAACAATAGTGATAGGAAAATGGAGGCTGTGGCTCTCGAGACGGTCTGGTCAGACAGAAGGAAGTGGAGGAGGAGAAGACCAGAACATGATCTCCTGTCTTAGGATGGAACTCACTGGAAAAGATGGGGGAAATGTACACATATAGGCCTCAAAGACTAAGATGGCTGCTCGGTACTTGACAGGTGTGGTGTCATAATGTTACTAATTAACAACATCTTAAAAATTTATCAGGATCTATTAAATAAGTTTTTAAAACAGCTTTATTGACCTGTAATTCACAAACCATGTAATTCATCCATTTGAAACACACAACTCTGGGCTTTTTGAAGTATCTTACCATATTTAAAAATTAATGACCTAAAATGTGTCATTTTATCCATTTTCAGCATGCAGTTGAGTGACATGAATGACCTTCACAATGCTGTGCACCATCACTATTCCCCAAACTTTTTCCTCACTCCAAGCAGAAATTCTGTGACCTTTAAGCACTAACTCGTTCCCCCCCCCACCCCTCACCCCCCACCCAAGGCCCTGCTGACCCTTCATCTCCTTTGTATTTATAAATTTACCTATTCTCGGTACCTCATAAAAGTGCAGTCATACAACATGCGTTCTTTCGTCTGGCTTATTTTACTTAGCCTCAGGTTTTCAAGGTTCGTGCATGCGGTGGCATCCATGAGAACTTGCCCGCGGATGAGTAACATCCCATCGTGTGTCTGCCGCCTCTTGTTTATCCTTTCCTCTCTGCTCTTCAGTTGATGGACACTTGGGTCCTTTCCACCTTTTCACTATTGCGAATAATACAGCAGTGAAATTCGTTGTTTATCTATTAGAGTCGCTTGTGGTTTTTTTTTTGGTTTTTTTTTTTTAAGTTTATTTAGAGAGAGAGCACAAGCAGGAGAGGGGGGAGAGAGGGTCCGAGGCAGGACCTATACGCTTGCAGCACAGTGATGCTAGGGGCTCTGTCTCCTGAACTGTGAGATCACAATGTGAGCCAAAAATCAAGAATCAGACGCCCAACTGACTGACTGAGCCACCCAGGCGCCCCAGAGTCCCTGCTTTCAATTCCTTTGGATATATACTCCTAGGAATACGATTGCCGGCCATATGGTAATATATGTTTAGTTTTGGGGGGAACTACCCATCTGTTGTCCACAGCAGCTACAGCGTTGTTTATCCCCACCAACAATGCACAAAGGCTCAGATTTTTCAACATCCTTGCCCACACTTTGTATTTTTTTCATAGCCATTCTGGCAGCTGTGAAATCATAGCTCACTGTGGTTTTGATTCGTGTTTCCCTAATGATGAAGGATGTTGAACCTCTCTTCCCGTGCTCATTGGCCAGCTATAGATCTTTGGCGAAATGTCTGTTCGAGCCCTTTGCTGGTTTTTCTAATCAGATTGTCTTTTTTTGCCGAGTTTTGGTTCTGTTTTCTGGAAGTTAATCTCTTACCAGATATGTGATTGGCCAGTATTTTCACCCATTCTGCAGATGGTCTCTTCCCTGTGCTGATGGTGTCCTTTGATGCACAAGTTTTAAATTTCGATGAGGTCCCATTTTTTTCTTTTGTTGTCTGTGATTTTGGCATCCTATGTAAGAATTCATTGCAAAATTTTAAACTAAGCTTTCAATATATCCTGGTAAATGTATTACAGTCCTATTTTAAGGCATCTAGAACAGTGTTCAGCGTAGAAGAGATCCTAAATAAATCTAACATACACCAGCCTTCCTCCTATCACACGTAGTGAAGTGAATACTACAAAAATGTAGTGTGCTCAGAAACACCAGCAATCTAGAAGCTAGGTAGCAGAAGACAATTGTACATGGACCTTTTTTTAAGTTTATTTATTTATTTTGACAGCATGAGCACGGGTGGGGCAGAGAGAGAGGGTAAGAGAGAATCCCAAACAGGCTCCCCGCTGTCAACTTGGAGCCCAGTACAGGGCTTGCACTCACAAACTGTAAGATCATGGCCTGAGCTGAAACCAAGAGTCGGTCGCTCAACCAGCTGAGCCGCCCAGGTGCCTCAGGAACTATTCTGAAACAGATTTCAGTCCAAAGAATATAAAAGCATCCAGAACAGGGGTGAGGGGCCCCTGGGGGGCAGAACGACAGGAGACCTAAGGCAGCTCTATCTGTATGCACGCCTCCTGTGTGGCTGAAACCAATACAAGTAACTCAGTCCAACTACCCTCCCCTACTGAAGAGCCTACCTTTGCTCCCTGTCACCCAAGGAGTCAGAACAAAACTTAGCCTAGCATTCACGCCATCTGTTTTTCACCTAACCACACTTGGTAGGTGGACGGACGGATGGACAGACAGGCAGACGAATGGATGGTCAAATAACCTGACCAAGAGGAGCAGTTGCAGAGCCTAGTGTTGGGGACGATGGTGGGAACAGATCAGAGCTGCAGCGCGGGTGTCCTCTCCATGGGATCTTTATTGACCCAGTCAACACTTCCTGCCTATAAGGCATGAACAGATCAGCTGACAAATCGTCCCTCTCTTCCCTTGACCAACAGGACCCCAGAGAGATGCCCAGGCAGCCCGAGAATTCATCCTGAAGATGTTCGTGGACCTGAACCCAGACAGTGACAAAATCATCTACTCCCACTTCACGTGCGCCACAGACACCGAGAACATCCGCTTCGTCTTTGCGGCCGTCAAGGACACCATCCTCCAGTTGAACCTGAAGGAGTACAATCTGGTCTAATTGTGCCTCCTCAGTACCGCCCTTCCCTTCCCCGGTGGGCTAGTGAAGCTGGACTGGATTGCTGTGGAAAACCATTTGCATAATACTAATTTATTGCTGTCCCGGACTCTGTGTGAACGTGTCCACAGGGTTTGTAGTAAATATTATGATTTTATTTAAACTATTCAGAGGAAAAACAGGATGCCGAAATACGGTCCCAGCACATTTCCTCGCTCTTTTTTTTAGGCAAAACCTTGTGACTCAATGTATTTTCAGTTCTCAGTCATGCACTCACCAAGATAAGAGTGGTCTCTCTTTTCTCTTTTCTGTTGAGCAAAACAAAGCTGATTGCCCTTTTCCTCACCCCCGCCCCCATCCTCATCTTCCCCGGGTTACAATGGCCTTCATCCTGGTTCCACACTTGGTCAAGTTTTTCACTCCAGCGACACAGTCAGGACAGCGCCATTTGATTTAAGCCATCAGATCCAGCTTAAGTTAAACGTTTGTAGTTTTGCTGAAGGATTCTAAGTATTAATACTATGGTTTTCAATGTGTTGCTCTGGATACACATATACAGTTGTTTTTATATAAATATATGGTCTTGCCTCACTTTGGGCTAGAATGGTGGACGCCCATCTTATGGTGAAGTGTCCTTTCTTTTGGATTTCTGCCTTCAGCCATAGCTTGGTTGCTCCGAGAAATATGCACAAGACAGTAAGGCAAGAACAGAGACACACAGTTGTTTTGTTTTGTTTTTTTAAATGCCATGTGCCATAGTCCTTCCACCCTTCCTTCTTTCTTATTCACCCTCTCTTTAAATTGCAGATGCCAAAAAACATACATCTATATGCCAACAGACACTACGTTACTCCACGGGCTGCTATCCAGAACCTGTTGCTTAGGTTGTTCTTCGTTTTTCCCCACCTTGGTTCAAATGTTTCCTCCTTTTTTTTTTCCTTAGTGTTCGGGCCATAATTTATCATAGGTATGTGTTGCCAAACCTGGCTTTTTGTAAAAGAATAGTAAAAATTTAAAAGGTAAAAGCCAGTATCTTAAAAATGGAAGAGAGAGCGCGAAGCCTAAAATAGTTGGCTGAGACTCCACCTGAAACACCAGTGGCCCAACAGTCGGGAACTGTAAATTTGACTGGCATGGTCCGTTTTTTCTCTGCCCTCGAGATCACATTTAGTGTCCGTTCCGTGTTGAGTGTCCAAATCGGCAATGTAAAATAGTGTCCTTTGTGATAGAACACGAAATCTGCTTCTGTCTCTTCATTTAAAGCAAGTTTTACCCTTTGTGTTTTTAAGGTCAAGTAGGTCTGCCACGGACTTTATTCAAGTATTCGGACACCGTTAATTTGCAAAATCCAAAAGTTGCTGCTGGTTTACCACCCTTAGGATCTTTTTAAACCGGTAACCAGTTAAGCTGAACTTAAGGAAGTCTTGTGGACTTAACTCAAGCGTTAACCCCTCGGTGTTTTATAGAACAGACAGTGATGTAACTGAACCTATTAGGAGAGTCATTGGAGTTGTCTACGTGCAATTTTTCAACAAAGGCAAAAAAACAAAAGCAAAAAACAAAACAGCACATGTATTGATGAGCTTCTGCCCAGCAGCTTGAGCTGACCTACGATTGAAGGAAATAAATCGAGATTGTTTGAAACCTGCTGGGGAGTAAGAATTAGGCCGCGACACTGGTCTTCTTTTAAGTATCATACTGTTTGGCACAAGTCCAGACTTCCCTATCAGTCAACTCTTTGGGAACAAAGGGAAGAGAGAAAATGAATGGCTTCTTAGAGGAGAGCCAGGGTTACTAAGCAGTAGCGAGACGTTCTCCTTCCTTCCTCTCCCAGCCACAGCCACCACACGTTACTTTTTCACTTTGCTCAGAAAGCAGCTGTAATTTAATGGAAACCAGACTGCCTGTAGGTATAGTGCAGTTCCGAATGCTCGAATCATTGTACATACATCTCTTGCTAGCGCCCCATCCATACTGGCTTTGTAATCATTAATTTTTTTTTGGCAGGTTGAATGTGCTGTATTGATATGTATCTATGTAATTGTATGTCTTATAGCTAATTCACATTTTGAATAATGTTATTTTATTTACTTTTTTAAGAGAGGAGAATGTAAATTTGTCAGTTTATTTCTGACTAAGGATATTTTTTTTTCCATTTAGAAAAGAAAAAAAAAAACAACCTTACTATCGTACAGAGCGGTACTAGCATCGTGCTGTATAAAATCATTTGCACATTCCTGAGTAGAGGTATACTGATAAGACCCAAAGGTAATTTCATAGCAAAATACACAAAATCAGTTGGAGCTTTTATACAAACATGGAAACCAACTTTGTAGAACTTTTGCCATTTGACCTAGGATTGGAATATGAGCTTTTATACAATTCATATTCTTATTTGGCAAATGCACAGTTTAGTATTACCTCTCTGATGGCCTTTATTAGAAAGGCAGTTTTAGAAGCTATTGTGATCCACTAAGGAAATGTTTTAACAGCTAGAGACCACTGCTTGCCTGAAAGGGCAATCTTAAATTTGGTGCAGCAAAAAAGAAAAAAAAAAAAAAAAAACAAAAACACACAAAACAAAACAAAAAAAAACAACAAAAAAAAAAGGAAAAAGAAAAAAGGAAAAAAAGAAAAAGAAAGAAAAGAAACAAGTCAACAACATTTGAAGGCCTACAGTGTGTTTAGAGAAAACCTCATCACAAGATCCTAAGTGTTACAGTTTTAGGCAATCAAGATATCCTATTTAATAGAGCTATAGTAGCTGTAGTCGACTAAACATGATCTCAAAGCTCGAAGAAGCTGAGCAAACAGGGAAAGATTGTTCTATTTGTCTGTATGAAATGGGAATGGAATCGCTATGCAGAACTGAGGTTTGTGGCTTCGCTGTCGGCCGGAGGGTGCATGACAAGATCCCTTTCTCTTGAGAAAGGAAGAAATTGATCACCCTCGCTGCAGCGATGCATGGCAACCTAATTGTATCCACACTAGTCAGTCGAAGCTAAGAGATTTTTTTTTTCCTGTTTCTCTGGGGTTTTATTGAAGGGGCTAGGGGTGGGCAGGGATTCTTTTCAGTTTTGTATAAAAAAAAAAAAACAACAAAGTTTACTCATGCTTTCTATTATATTGTGATTGCAAGCGTTAGAAGCGTGTGCCACTTGTCTCCGGTCGTCAATGCTCCAGGTAGCGGAAGCCTGTGGCGAGTTTTTGGGGACTTGGGCAGGTCTTACTCAGCAACACAAACACAAACACCTTTCTTCAGCATACCGAGGCGAGCAGCCATTTCATGACTCACTCACCACGTTGCAGTGGACCGGTTTACAGATCATGTCCCCCTTTGTTTTTTGCGTGACACGGCAGTTCCAAACCCACCGAGAATTCCTCAGCTGTAAATTGGAGGTTTGTACTATGCCTTACAGAGCTGAAATTCAGAAGTCTGTGCCTCATCTCTGAAACAAAGGGAAATAACACACCTATTCAGAAGTAAATAAATCCCTTCGAAGTGTTTGGGTTTTTTTTTTTTTTTACAGAACATTCTCTCATAAAGAGCTCTGTGGAATGTCATGAAGGGACTTGGGGGAAAGAACATCTTAGGAATCTGCATTTGTTGTTGGCTAGCATAGGACATCTACAGAAAGTATTCAAAGAACACCTGAAACTTGTATTTTTTATTTCCTGTGGGTTAACTAGCAAGCCTATTACAAAAAGGTAATTCATCTAAAGGACAATTTTACTTTTTGTACTTTGACTATCTTGATTGTCAAGGTGTATGAACTGTCATTTTAAAATTTATACTGCCACATGATTGTAAATTTTAGTTGTCTTAAGTTAGGAATGGGTAAAGAGCTATTTATGCTGGATTTGGGTCAAATGACTTATTTGCAAAAAAAAATGGGAAGAAAGGGCTGTATAATGAGATACTGCAAGACTCATATTGGTTGGAAATAACCTTCAAATTACCCTCAATTTCCCTTTGTTTTCAGTTTCTCAAAAAAAAATGAATGAAATGAAATATAGAAGAATGTTAATCCATATAAAAATAAAGTGTACCCAAGTATTGTAATGTATATTGCTGCTCTTCTTAAAATTAATAAGGGTTTAAAACCACTTAATTGGTCACGGACAACATCTCAATTGATACAAATAAGGTGTGCCTGGTATCCATTACTATTTTCTTCCAAAGAGCCATCTTTGGTTAGAAACACACAAAAATTTAAGCGCATAATATTGTATGTTTCTCTATCTCCACGTATTTCCAGCATATGTAGCGTTCATAGGTCTGTCCTGGTAACTACGTGTTTGGGATTTCATTTTGGTTCCACCACATTAGGAAAAGAAATGGCTTAGTTGTATGTGATTAGTTAGAAATTCTTGGATTTAGTTTAGTAGATACTTAGTACAGAGGCTAAGCTTGTTTGTTTTTCCTCACAGAGTAACAACCCATTCGTTGCTGTCTTTCCAACTTCCAGTGACCATTCAATAACACTCTTGCCTCTAGAATCATCTGTTCCGAGTATGCAAACACATCTAGCACGTTGTGGGTGCTCAAATATTAATTTCCTTCTTCCCTCCCTTATCATGTATCTTCCATTTCCCCGTATGATTCCAACCCCAGAGTAAAATGACATTTACATGTTCCAAAAACACCTATTGGGCAAAATTGGATCTTACTTGGATAAAGCAATTCTGACTTTCATAGAAGCTTTGATAGGTAGGAGAAAAAACAAAAACACCAGAGAGGAAAATATTCTTCACAAGACTGTTTTCAAGTTTAGAAAGAGAAGGAAAATTGGTGTGGAACGTTCAGGTTACTTTGACTGGAACACGTGTTTTTGGTAGATTTCTTTTCCTCAAAGAATTCTAAATCCAACTCTGCTGGATCCCTCACCTGTCATCATGTTGGAAACCCTTACTAGACCTATGTATTTAGGGAGTTTTGTCAGAAAACATTTTTAACTTGCAGTATTTAAAAGAATCCTATTTACTGTTCTTAAAATGTCATTCAAATGCATGTATTGTCTATTGTTTGGGGATGGGAACTAGTTTTGCAAAAAAACACCTAATGTATAATAATGCCCCCAAGATCTTGCTGGTTAAAAATACAGTATTTTTGGCCATAATTTTGTACTACAGTATTCATTCTTGAGTTTTGCTTCTCTTGAAGTTACCTAAGCCTCTTCTAGAAGGTTTTGTATTCTAGGGAGTATCAGAGTAAGTTTTTCCTTTCCTAAAACACCTTATACTGCACATGGGCTGTCCAGGTTTAATAGTTTCTAAGCAAACACACACACACAATCTGATTCTGTATATAATCAGATTTTAGTCTCCTTCCGTGGAAATACTCCTACAGTTTTAAAAACTTGACCTAATTTAGGTGGCAAAAGCCTATAAATACAGTTTAACAGGTGCTCAATGAAGACTTACAAAGAACCGCCTGGGTTCAACCTGAGGCAGTCTTCGAATTAAGAAAGATCAACTGACTGGAAGAGCTGGACTCCGAGCTTTCCCGTTTCAGCGGCCAGAGGGAACAGGTCCAGTCCACCTGGGAAAAGGGACCTGGTATAGGTGTCCTCTAGGGCTGTGACTTTTAGAAAGAAACATGGAGGCTTTTGAGATCAGCTAAAGGTTAGTTTTTCTTTCTGTAGCAACTTTGTCGAGTTAGAGGAATGATGGTGATGATGGCAAAGGTGTTTCTAGAAGAACGGTGCATAAGGGACGTAGAACCCTCACAAAAGCCAAACCGGTTTCTTCTGCTTATAACCAGGTCTTTCCAAACTAGCGGTCCAGCCTTTATGGACAAGCCCTTGGGTTAGGTCCCCTATTCCTGCATGCTTTGGAGACCGTTTCTGGTAAATAGTGTCCCCTCTTTGGGTCTTACTATTTTTCGTTTTTTTTTTTTTTTAATTTATGGCATCTTTTTTTTTTATTTAATGTTTATTTATTGTTTTTGAGAGAGAGAGACTGAGCTTGAGCAGGGGAGGAGGAGAGAAATGGAGACACAGAATCTGAAGCAGGCTCCAGGCTCTGAGCTGTCAGCACAGAGCCGGATACGGGGCTTGACCCATGGACCGTAAGATCATGGCCTGAGCCCCAGTCACACTCAACCGACTGAGCCATCCAGATGCCCCTGACTTTTACTATTAAAGGATGGTGAGGCTTGAGGACTGTCATTTAGTACAGGCTTGGAGTAATCCGTCTCCACAACTTACCCCTGAGGAGCTGAGGTGTCAGGCAGCCCCAGCACCCCCAACTCTGTGGCCTCGGGGACCTGTGTCCATCTACATCATCTTGAAAATCCATAACCCAAATAGAAAAAAATGAACTCACTCAACGTTATTTGAGCCAAATATTTTAATTTGACCTTTGACTCTAGATGCAGCCTAATGAATCAGAGGTTTTCAGTCCTAGCCTTCTAGAAGCAATAGCAAAGCAGTTGGTCTGGAAGCGTCTCTTGTCTTGCTCATCTCCTCCCCTGCCATTTTATTCTTAGGTTGTGACAGATTGCTGCCTCTTAAGAAACCAATTAAACCACAGCAAAAAGGTGGAGGGTGGAAAGTAATGCTACAGAACAGCTATGGTTCATTTGACCACGAACAAGGCAATTTCTGATTGTCTATGTGTTAGTATCTTCCTTTCTTTTGTTGTCTAATTGTGAGCCCCTACCATGCTCATAAGTTACGCCATATTTAGGCCCTTATTGAAGAGTGGATGGCAGATCAGAAGGTAGAAAGCCATGGTTAAGGGTAGGTTTCTGGTTAAGTTATCTAGGCATTGCCGCTATTCCCTTGTTTCATTGCCGTAGCTAAATTTAAATACGGACAAGGAACTCAATACAACCTATTTAAGGGAGCACCTTAAATCCCTAGAAAACCGTAGGTTAGAACATGTAGGTCTCTTTAAAATCTAAGATGCACGGGCCTTTCTGAAAAGATTGTTTTCTCTGAATTCTTATGCCTCAGGACTAGAAATCTGATCTGTGTTGACTCTCTCTCTTCCTGTTTTCTTCAAGAAGGCAAAGGCCAGAGTATTTTCCTGTCCCATAGGCTTATGAGTAAAATCAGGCAACCTACCCTTTTTAATTAAGATGGTAATTAACCCAAACCCTGGAAACAAAGAGCTGTTGGCGGGAATCCCTCAGTGCTGGCCTTCCACGGCCCAAGTTGGGCCCTTCCGCCCTAGAGGAGATGGTGTCACAGCTTAGTGGAGGCTGTCCCATGGAGGTGGACTACATAAAGGGCCCTGGGACTGTCGCTGTTCCCGGGTTACCCAATATACTTGTATGGTGAATATTTAAAGGCTCTCTGGGAATAAGAGGACTGATGAAAGATACACTGACAAATGAAACTTGGCGAACATTATGTGTCTGCAGGGAAATTCCACCAGTATACCCAGCGGCCGAGAAGCTAACATTGCTAACAAGACCACGTTTGTGTCTACCCTGGGGTGTGCCTTATCTGGACGGCCATGCCGGCTGGGATTCCCCCACCGCCTTCCGTATAGCATCCAGTCAGGCACCAGCTGGGGCACCCCTGAGGCACAGGGCCGCATCGAGGACTATAGCAGCAATGATTATACAGAAGGGGTTTGCTGCTTCCTGCGGAACAGTAAAGGGCCCACTCCGGTCGCCTCCTGGTCAATGGTTAACAATGGGGGGCAGAGGCGACAGCATTGTGGTACTCCTCTGTCGGGTCTGCTCATTTCCATGGTGTCAACAAATACCCCCATCCAGTTTCAAGCTATTGATTTGTGGGGGCAGCTGAATTCATTTGGGAAGAGATCCTAACAATGGTCTCTCTCAAGCCCTTCCTGCACCCCACCCTCTGGTCCCTGAGGACACCACCGTTCTGTCAACCTGGAAAAAACGGCAGGAGTACAGACCTAGCTGGCTTCCTGCACCCACGACACACGAACGCCCTCCTCCTCTGACCTAGAGCTAAGTACCAAAGAGCACTGTGCTCATGATGGGCTCAGAAGTGGCAACTTGGCCAGAAGTATGAAGTGTTTTAGACTCCAGCAATTTGGACATCAGATTCACCTGACACTTTGTGAGTGTAAAAAATGTTAGAGCATCTCCAAGCAGCTCAGTCAGTTACTGCTGATCCAAGACGAAAACCTTGTACGAATTTAAGTTGAGTAACTAGATTAATCCTCCATCTTTTAAAAACTAATCTGTAATGTGGATATACACATAGAACATAAAAAATGGTTTAATCTTAAAGTTGTATATACTTTACATAGAGGAGTACACAGACCAGCTTATCCCTTGGTTCTTAGAAGTACTTTTTTTGAGAGAGAGGAAGCCTGCGAGTGGGCGAGAGACAGAGGAAGAGGGAGACAGAGTACCTTAAGCAGACTCCACACCCAACGTGGAGCCCAACATGGGGCTGGATCCCGCAACTGTGGGATCATGACCTGAGCAGAAATCAAGAGTCTGATGCTTAAATGACTGAGCCGCCCAGACTTCCCAGAAGCCCTTTAAGTCACAGAAAATCATTCTTCACATGGATCCCATCAGGACCTAAAAGATTCTAAAATCGCAGCTAACATTTTCTTTAAAAAGTTTTCTCCAGGGGCACCCGGGTGGCTCAGTCGGTTAAGCATCCAACTTCAGCTCAGGTCATGATCTCACAGTTCAAGGTCAAGCCCCGCGTCGGCTCTGTGCCGACAGCTCAGAGCCTGGAGCCTGCTTCAGATTCTGTGTCTCCCTCTCTCTCTCTGCCCCTTCCCTGCTCATACTCTGTCTCTCTCAAAAATAAATTAATATTAAAAACAATTCTTTCAAGGTTTTCTTGCCAGTCTTTCCAGGTGCTGTCTTAAAAGAGCTCTACTCCATCTAGGAAAGAACACCTATATATCGCAAGTTATAAATGTTTTTTAAAAGGACAGATGAAAACTGTCCATGGGGCTTCCATGTCTCTGAACAATGAGGGGCTGTATTTTCAGCTGAGACAGGGAGGAAGGTCTCCAGAAAGTTGTGGAAGCTAGATGAAATCTTATCTAACTTCCAAGAGCCAAGGCTGCACGATTTAGGTGCACAACCACAGTTCAAGGTCATCTCCGTTGAATTAGGTCTTCTCTGTACAGATTGCTCACTTCCCAGGAAGGATGATCAAGTCCCAAAACCCCAGGCTACGCCACACAAATGCCCGTGTAGAACCATAGACTCCAGTCCCCAGGGTGTGGGGCTACCCTCTTGTGTCGCTGCACCACAGCTGACCGGGGGTGCCCTAGTCCACACGGGGGTTACTGCAGACATTTCTCTTTCTGATCAGGAGTTGCCTGCCTCCTTCCAGCTTTCTCTGGCCACCAACCAGAAACCGACAGTCAACGCAGCAGGAGGAATGCCCGTCCAGTGAGGGACAAGGATTGGGGCACACATATTATAGCTTCTGGCCTTCTCTGGTCCAACTGTAGGCTTGTTGTACACACGGTCTCAGAGGTTCCCCGGCAGGCCCCCCTTCCTGTCAACAGAGCCTGCTCATTCACATGCCCTTTGCTGGCTTTTCTGCTTCGCCGGCATTACTTTCCAACTCTCACTGGGGTCAGCTCATAAATGACTTGCACCAAAATTCTTTACACAGGTGTGCTTTGAGGGAAATCCCAGGTAAGGCAGTAAGACTATCAAGGAATGACCTTCATGTACAGGAAAGCAGCCATGGGGACTTGCTCAAACCCATCATAACCTAGGCTTTCGTTCTTTGCCTTCAATGCAACTACAGCTGTGGACAGAGATCCCAGATAATTACCTGGAACCCTCGCATGAAATCAAGTTGCTACATAGGTCCCACAATGAGAGACTAGATATAACAATAATGTATTTATGAAGAAAAATTCCACCTCTTTCTGGAAGCTACCACGACAGCATCTTTAAAAATTACCAATTTCAGGGCATGTTGGTGGCTCACTCGGTTAAGGGTCTGACTTGGGCTCAGGTCATGAGCTCATGATTCGTGTGTTCAAGCCCCGCATCATGCTCTGTGCTGACAGCTCAGAGCCTGGAGCTTGCTTCAGATTCTGTGTCGCCCTCTCTCTCCGCCCCTTCCCCATTCGGGCTTGGTCTGGGTCTCTCTCAAAAATGAGTAAACATTTGAGTTTTTGAAAACAAAATAATCAGTTTCCATTGTTGAAGAAAATTGATGCAGACACTTCAATCTCGTCCTTAGAGGGTTTCTTTCCTCCTTTCCTCCACCCACCTCACTGTGGTCTCCGGCTCCAGGATGAGCCCCCACACCAGCCCTGACCGATTCCACAGGTGCGTGAGGCTGCCTACTTGGACACACAAATTCACTTTTGTCTGCTCCCTCCCCTCCCGGTGGACGGTGCTGCCATTATCACAGGCAGAGAGCAAAGAGGAAAGACTATTCCATGAGAGAATTGGCACATATGGTGACATTTAATTGTTGGAAGGAAAATAAGAGGAAATATATATTGAAAACTATTACAAAGGTAACGGAACATGATTTAGGCCATGTTCTGAAGGAGTATCTACCCTTCTTTTAAAAAATAAGTCTCTCTACTTTGACCATTGGCTGAAGTCTATTCTTAAAAAAAAAAAAAAAATTAAGGAGGCTAGGTTTCAAATCTTGATGAAACAGAACTTAAGAATGAAAGACTCCCTGCCAGTGCAAAACCTTGTACCACATTGTGTTAGTACTAATGCCTGAATATTTGTTCTAATGGGTTGAAATGTACTTACTATGTTTAGCAATCTCATTACTTTGTGAAGGAATGAGTTTTTGAGTACGGGTTACATGCCTGTATCTTTTGTGATGATCTGTAGCTAAATAAAACTGTCTTCAAACTCGGATGCTGTTACCTTTTTAGAAGGCCCCTGTGAGGATTCCAAGTTGTTTCTTAAGGCCAAATTTCATTTATTTAAACATCTTTGCTGGGCATAATTCTATCAAGAGCGACCAAGTATTTCCAGAAAGAAATAAACAATAAAATTCAGTGATGGCTTAGTATATTTAAGAAAAAAATTCCTCAAAGATAGCTCTAAGAATATGTGCCAATGCATCTGGAATTTTGGCTAAACTTGAAGTTAACTCAGAAGGAAAAAACTTAGGGTAAAATAAATAGACTGTTTGTGGAGTTAGGCACCAAAAGACTAAGGTAACGTTCTCAATAGGAGATTCAAGAAAATCTCTAAGAAGATTGACTTATCGCGCTTCATTTAGCTGCCAGAGATGTGTAGGATTTCATTTTTTCTCCATTACCTACACATTTTACAAATATGCCATCTCAGTTACTTAAACGACAGTTTGAGGCCTCTTCCTAGATTCTCATCCTTCAATTCATGATTACGCATTAGCCTTTCCAAGATAAACGCAAACACCTCCAGGAATGCCTGGTCTCGGGGTACCGAGAGCATAGCTGAAGAATGGGCAGATTGTTTCCCTTTTTCGCATCCTATTAGAGTGAAATGTATTACTTTAAGTGGGATTTTTCTCAATCAACACACTTGTGCCTCTGCTGGTGTTAAATACTAGTGTTAGGGATAAATTGGATTGTGAGCATTCTAGGTTCTGAAATACATAATCCACCAAATATGTACTACCATCCGTGGGATAGACTAGGGACAAAGGGATCAATTTCTACGGTTTTGTTTTTTTTTTTTTAATGTTTATTTATTTTTGAGAGACATAGAGGCACAGCGTGAACAGGGGAAGGGCAGAGAGAGAGGGAGGCACAGAATCGGAAGCAGGCTCCAGGCTCTGAGCCGTCAGCACAGAGCCGGACGCGGGGCCCAAACTCACAGACCGCGAGATCATGACCTGAGCCGAAGTTGGACGCTCAACCGACTGAGCCACCCAGGCGCCCCAATTTCTACGGTTTTAAGCCTGAGCATTATGGACCTGAAATCTGTTTGCACTCTTGCTTGATTCAGGCGAAGTCTGAGGGCTAAACTGGATGGTGTGGCCTGAGGGACACATTTTTGACCATCAGAAGAGGCCTAATACGATCTCACGTATTTGACCTTGACTGTTTACTCTATATCTTAAGATGTTTTTGAGACTGAAATCTGATCAAGTGACTTAAGGAGATAGATTTCTACCCCTCTTTGTTCACCTATCAAGAAGACTGGAGTCAGTATTCCTTCTTTTGATGAATTAACTACAAACGGGCTGAGTTCTCTAAGGTCCTAAGGCCATTTCATTGTGGTCACAAGATGGCTGTTGCAGTTCCAAATGTTACCACATACAAGGGAAGACTGAAGAAAAAGGGGAGGTTAGCTGTGTCAGGAAAGCAAGAGTTTTCCTCATATACCGTATTGTCGTCTGTCTCATATGACAAACCCTATGAAGAAGCCAACTAAAAAAATCAGAGATGGAAGTGGAGTCAGTCACTCAAGGTCTTGCGTTGGAAGTAGACATTTTTAAAATTAATTCATACACTAAATATGCCTAACTCTTCTAGAGGGCAACACGAACCACATCAGATGGCAGGATTGGACTGTTAATGAGAAAGAAGAAATTCACAAACCCTTAACAAAACTCTGATCCATGATCTTGAAAAACAAATATGCCCAGTTCTCCCCTTGTTGTTACCATCTGTTAACCTCCTTTGATGTTACCCTGGGTGGTTTCAGCATCTATGGGAAAAACTCACTTGGCAGCCTAGACTTTGTGGGTTTAATTTTTTCATGTTTTTTTTTTTTTGAGAGTGGGGGAGGGGCAGAGAGAGAGAGAGACAGATTCTAAAGCATGGCAGCCTCGACTTTGGATCTCTCCATCTTCAGTCATCAGTTTTTCTGCTCCACTCGAGCCACCCGCTTCCATGACCACTTTTTGACTCTTAACTTCTCGCGTCCAAAGCACGAACTCCAACATCTGGGTGCAATTTCCCTTCCTAATACTTTATTCAGTGATTTCCACTCGACACCTGAGATCTAAAGATTTTCTTTGGACTGTTCATCACATCACTTTACTTCTGCAAACTCACCAGCCTTCGGTGTTCTTCACTTTCCTTCTTACCTAGCCTAGATTTCACGTCCCCGAACTAAATAAACTTGGAAACACTCTACACTTGCCCTATCCCAAACCCACGTCTATTGATTGCATCCATGAAGCCAAGTAACTGATCTCTCCATACCAGCACGTGAAAAGCCAAAGGAAGCTGGAAGGAATGACCAAACAGATTAGTTACACTGTAATTCAACTTCAACTTGGCCCCTGAGAGCTTTGTTATAGCAGACTAGATAATTCAAAAACAATTACTCCAAAAAGGGCATATAAGTGGGATAAAATATTAAAAAGTTTCCTAAAGGGACAGACAAGCTAACAAAATCATGAATACTGACTGGACGACCAGGTTGCAGAGAAGACAAAAGCCCAGGACAGGGAGTCCGGTGTTTAGATCCACTCTTCTTCCGGCAGCACTTATCAGTTGCAAACAGCAAAGAGGAGAAGCGGAGGAGCAGTGTACATTTTTGTTCCTCTTTTACAGTTAGAGCAAGTATTACAGCACAGTGCCTGCTAGGCAGTGTGGTCCAGGTGAACCAACTGGCCTTGAACTATAGCCTAAGAGTGATGATGGGCCAGAAATGTATAGGCCTGAAGATCAGCTTCAAAATGAAAATGCGTTAAAATGAGACAAGAGAGGGGCGCCTGGGTGGCTCAGTTGGTTAAGTGTCTGACTTTGGCTCAGGTCATGATCTCACAGTTTAGGAGTTCGAGCCCCAAGTCAGACTCTGTGCTGACAGCTCAGAGCCTGGAGCCTGCTTCAGATTCTGTCTCCCTGTCTCTCTCTGCCCCTCCCCACTCCCACCCACACATTGTCTCTCTGAGAAATAAACATTAAAAATTTTTTTTAATGAGACAAGAGAAAGAGAGCGAATTTTGCAAGACATCTGGGCTGATGAATATTGAAAAAAAAATTAAACATGGCTTAAGAACTCATGTGATTTATTTGCAGATTATAAATAGCTGCAGAGAACAATCATGAACTTGACAATGGATTATGAAGAAGTCATGAAGATAAAGTGGGATAAGGAAAAAAAGAATGGACAATAGGGAGGGTAAGAGACATACAAATTTCAGTGAGAAGGCTAGTCTAACAGGTGTATTTGGAATCCCAGAAGAAGCAGAAATAAAGAAGGGTAAGAAGCAATTTTTAAAAGACAAAATGTAGATAACTTATCCAACCTGATAAAGTTGCATCAAGCTATCAATTCAAAAGGTTCGGTGATCCCCAAGAAAGATAAACAAAAATAAGAATACGCCTAGATGTCTGTACAGTGAACATGTTGAAAAAGTGAAAGCAGCAAGTGGGAAAAACAAACAGAATTACCTTAAAAAAAATCAATAATTAAATTCACAGCTGACTCCTCAACAGTAACAACTAAATCCAGAAGGCAGTGGAATGATTGCTTAGAAGTGTTGGGAAAAAATTAAATAACTACCAACCTGGAATTTTCTCCAGGATGAAAATATATAAAAAGCATAAAGAGGAGTCTGACTGCGATGCAGCAAATGGTATCATGTTTATCTTCTCAGTGTCAACAACCAGAAAACTGAATCGTTTTCAGATAATAACTGACAGTATAGAGCTGTGATCCTTCACCAAGCAAACAAATCAGAAGAGTCCTACAATTACCTTGGCTTTCTTCCTGGAAATACTTTATGACGTATAGTGAGGGCAAGAGAATCCTGAGTAGAACAAAAAGGTTAAGGTTCAGGAAGGCTGAGTGAGCTGGAATTTGCGGTACATACTAGCAGTGTGACGGGAGTGCCACAAAGACGGGGTTCCAGAAATCTGCATGAAGGTCCCTTGGTCACAGAACTGTTGCTCGATACAAAAGCATACATGTGTAGAGGGCAAGGGCTTGATGCCAAGCAAATACCCAGGAAACTTGAAGCTCCACAATTCCCAGAGTTCACAGAGTGGGGAAATACTTGAGTTCCAACCATCCAGAGAGGAGGATTCTCATTCAAAATGCTTTAGAAATACTGTTAAACTAAGCCTAAAATAAGGACTACTCTAAGACCACCACAGCAACTGGTCGATAAACCTTAGAAGGATTACGGTGATCCGCAAATAACTTAACAGACTGCTAGGGCAAAGTCCAACACTCCTGAAAGAAGTACAGTAAATCCAGCATTCAAAACCAACAAAAAACCAAAAAAACCCATCATGTCCAATAATCCAATTAAAAGTTAGTATAGAGGTTGAAAAAGCAAGAAATGCAACCTGCGACCAGGAAGGAAAAAAAAATTTTTCAGTCAATGGAAATAAACCTGGAAATGACAGATATGATGAAAGGAGCATGTGAGAACTTTAGGGTAGCTTTTATAAATGTGCTCATGGATTTAAATATGAATGTAATCACATTCTTAAGTGCGTACAGAGGATTTTCCACGATAGATCATATGTTAGGCCACAAAATTAAGTCTTAAATTTAAGAATATTGAAACTTTATCAACCATCTTCTACTAAATAGTGGTATAAAACTATAAACCAAGAAACAAAATCACAAACATGTCAAGATTAAATATGCTACTGAACCAATGGGTCAATGAAATTAAAAACTATTTTCAGAAATACCTCAGGAAAAATAAAAACGCAAACACAACACACTCCTATTTATGGGATGCAGCTAAAGCATTTAGAAGTGGAAGTTCCCAACAAAAGAATACCAGCTCCAAAAATAACTAAATCTGCAACACTCTAACTCAAGAACTCGAGGAAGAAGAACAGATGAAGCTCAAAGTTAGTAGACCGATAATAAAGATCAGAGGCAAAATAATGAAATAAGGACTGAAAAGACAATAGAAAAGATCAGTGAAATTAAGAGCTCATTATTTGAAAGATGAACAAAATGGACAAATCTTTCCCTAGATTCACTAAGGACAAAATAAAAGAGAAAGGAGTCAAAATCAGAAGTGAAAGAGGAGACACTACAACAGATAATCCAGAAACAGAGGATTCCAAGAGACTACTATGAACTATTATATGCCAACAAAATGACAACTTATGAGAAATGGCCTCAAATCCTAGAGTTATGTACCATTCTGAGACTCAGTTGTGAAGAAATAAAAATCTCAACATACTGATGACTGGCAAGGAAATGGAAGGCTTTTGATGACGGATTTCAAGCAAACAAAAATCAAGACCAGACAGTTTCATTAGTGAGTTCTACCATACATTTAACAAACTCCAATGGTCTTCAAACTCTTCCCAAAAATACAAGAGGAAGAAATGCTTTCCAATTTGTTTTGCCAAGCCACCATTACCCTGACCTCAAATCCAGACAAGGACGCTGCAGGAAGAGAAAACTACAGGACATTATCCCCAATGAACACAAATGCTAAAATCCTCTAGAAAACAAACATATTTAACAATACATTAAAGGAACATAACCAGGATCAAGTAGGTGCGGGGAGGGTTCAACATCTGCAAATAAACATGATCAACCACGTTTAAAAAATGAAAGAAAATCATATGATCACTTCAGTAGATGCAGAAAAAGCTTTTGACCCAATCCAACAGCCAATTACAATAAAAACTCTCTCAAGGAAGGAGTATTTAGCGAACTGACTTCAACATAAATGTCATATGGGACAAGCCCATAGCTGACATCTTAAGAGTGAAAAGCTTAGGGGCGCCTGGGTGGCTCAGTTGGTTGGGCGGCCGACTTCAGCTCAGGTCATGATCTCATGGTCTGTGAGTTCGAGCCCCGTGTCGGGCTCTGTGCTGACGGCTCAGAGCCTGGAGCCTGCTTCGGATTCTGTGTCTCCCCCTCTCTGTGCCCTTCCCGTGCTCACTCTGTCTCTATGTCTCTCAAAAACAAAATAAAAATGCTAAAAAAAATAAAAATTAAAAAAATTTAAAAAAAGAGTGAAAAGCTTAAAGCCTTTTCTTTTAGATGACAAACAAGATATGAATGCTCATTCTCACCACTTCTATTCAACACAGTATTAGAAGTCCTAGCCAGAGCAGTTGGGCAAGAAATAAAAGGCATCCAAATCAGAAAGGAACAAGTAAAATTCTATTTGCAGAGGACATGATATTATATACAAAACAACAACAACAAAAAACACACACACCCAAACTGTTAAAACTAACAGATGAATTTAGTGAATTTGCAGGATACAAAAATATACAGAGGCCTGTTGGATTTCAATCGATTAGTAATAAATAATTAGAATTAATGCTGTTGCTACCCAACACGATATACAGATTCAGTGCAATCCTTCTCAAAATCCCAATGGCATTTTTTTCCATAGAAGTAGTTTAACAAAGGTACAAACTTCCTGTTATAAAATAAGTCCTAGGAACGTAACATACAGCCTGACAGCTATAGCTAATAATACTCTATTGATATTTGAAAGTTGCTAAGACTGGATCTTTAAAGTTCTCATCACAAGAAAAATTCAGCAGCTATGTATATGGACCGATGTTAACTAGACTTCTGGTAATCATTTTGCAATATATATAAATATTGAGTCATTATGTTGTACACCTGAAAAGGATATAATTTTGCAGGTCAATTATACATCAGTGAAAAAACTTGAAGTAATGTGGAAAACATGGAAGACATGCAAAGGAATTACATGAAATTGGATAAAAAATACCTGAAATTAAAAATTCACTGATGATATTTAGAGCAAATGGATATAATTGAGAGCGGGAGTGCAGAGAAAAGGAGAAGATGGGAACAGAGAATAAGGAGATGGGGAAAAAAAAACAAACCAAAAAATCTTTGGAATTTTATGAACATTGTAAACCCACCGATTTAAAATTCAACAAACCTAACAATGATAAACACAAAACCACACTCAGTCCTATCATAATCAAGTTACTGGAAAACAATGATATGAGGGGGTAAAAGTTTAAAAGTAGCCAAAGAAATAAGACACTCCATATCCAGAGGAACCAAGATAAAACATCACAGAAATGTCTTATCTGAAACTATTATGACAATGGAAGGCTGTGTTTAATGTGCTTGAAGGGGGGAAAAAAGTCAGCCTAGATATCCACATGTAGCAAGAGGACAAATCCTTCCAAAATTAAAGATACATACCTTTTTGGAGGGAAAAAAATGCCAAGAGAATGTGCTACAAATAGACTTACACTATAATAAACATTAAAGGAATTTCTTCAGACAAATGCAATAGATCAGATGAACGCTTGGATCACTCTCTCACAGACTGAGGAAAACTCAAAGCGGTGAGTAGTGAGTAAACCTAAGATTTTTTTCCTTATTTGTTGGTTTCTTAAAAAAATAATTAACTGTTGGGCTGCCTGGCTGGCTCAGTCCGTTGAACGTCTGACTCTTGATTTAGGTTCAGGTCATTACCCCAGGGTTATGGGATCGAGCCTTGTGCTGGGCTCTGGAGAGAATGTAGAGCTTGCCTAAGACTCTCTCCCTCTGCCCTTTTCCACTCACGTGTTCTCTAAAATAAAAAAATAACTTTTGAAGGCAGAAATACTAATACACTCTAGAGTTTGTAACACATGGAGAAGTAAAAAGTATGACAGCAATGGCAAAAGTATAGGAGAAGGAAATGGAAGCATATTTAAGGTTCTTACAAGTGAAAGCAGTTTATAGCATCTGAAAGTAGACCTTGATAAGTTAAAGGTTGATATTGTAAACCCTACAGCAACCACTACAAAACTGAAGAGATATACTTAACAAGCCTGGAGAAAAGACTCAATAACACTATTGATCCCAAAGGCGGCAGGAAAGAGGGGTAATAAAGAACACAGTTTCAGTTAAAAAATAGCAAGATGGTATTTTTAAACCTAAGCCTATCATAATTACATTAAATATAAATGAGTAATACTCAAAATAAAGGCATAGAATTAAAAAAATGGAACACTAAATAAATGCTGTTTACAAGAAAAACACTATCCGTATAAGCACGCAAATATGGTACAAATAAAAGGAAATTTCAGTTTTTAGCTCAACATGTAAGGAACCTTGAAGATGCCACTCCATCCTAAAAACAAAACAAACTGAAATATCAACTCATCTTAGATCCATCAGGGAAGGGAAGTCATGGTGCAAAATGCTGTCCCCACAACTGTAGAGGCAGAGGATGCTAACTGGAACAAAAATGTGTGAACAGAAGCCTCTATGGGGACCAGTACCAAGGTAGAAAAACCTGAAATATCAAGTAATTTACCTGATTTACAAGAAAGGTGGAAACATTTGTTAACTAAAAGTTTTGGGGAGACGGACCCCAAACTTCGAGTTTTACTTCCTAGAGTTTCAGCAAGTTCTCACAGTAAGGGTTAGAGGATCAAAAGGCCCTCTGGCTTCAAGCAGGAGCAGGGGAGACCAAAACACACTGGGATATTTTGTACTAAAATGGCCTGTCCTAAAGAAAAACTACTTTACTGGCACCGATACTGTGGGAGTTTTGTGAGGGCCTAACTGACATGGAGGAGGGGAAATACCCAACTCCGATCCCATCCAGCCCCACCTAAAACAGTGGAAAAAATGGAGAATCACTTGTGGATTTCACAGTTCAGGGGTAAAGACAGAAGCTCACCAAGACCTAATCATAGGATTATACAATACTTCTCCCTCATCACATTACTAAAGGCCTATTTACCAGAGCTCCTTTCACTCAGTACATCATATCCGGCTTTCAACAAAAAATTGTAAGACACACACATATATGTGCTCACACACGTATGTACACACACAAAGTTTGAAAAGACAAAACAAGCATCAAAACCAGACTGGCATAGGTGCCTGGGTGGCTCAGTCAGTTAAGCATCTGACTTCAGCTCAGGTCAGGATCTCACAGTTTGTGAGTTTCAGCCCTGTGTCAGGCTCTGTGCTGACAGATCAGAGCCTGGGCCCTGCTTTGGAATCTGTGTCTCTGTCTCTCTCTGCCCCTCCACTACTTGCATGCATGCACTCTCCCTTCCTCCCTCCCTTCATCTCTCTCATGCTTTCAAAAAATAAACATTAAAAAAATTTTAAAAAAAAGAACCAGGCTTGCAGATGGCAGGGACATTGTGATTTTCAGACTGGAAATATAAATCAACCATGATCCATATGCTATGGGGTCTAATGGAGACATAGACAATATACAAGATGGGCAATGTGAGCAGAGATGGAAATTCTAGGAAAGAACCAACAAGATAAAAAAAAAGCTAAAGATAAAAAAAAAAAACTAACAGAAATGAAGAATGCCTTTGATTAGTAGAACGGACCTAGCTGAGGAAGTAAGTGCTGACTTTGATGATACCTCGATAGAAACTTCCAAAGCCAAACAACAAAGAGAAAAAGTACTGGGAAAAATATTTAACAGAATATCCAAGAACTATGGTATAACATACACATAATGGGAGTATAAGAATACAAAAAGGAACAGAAGAAGTATTTGACCAAGAATTTCATCAAATTAATGTCAGCCATCAAACCACAATCCAAGAAGCTCAGAGAACACGACAAATGCACCTATGACTCCACAGAGCACAATGTACTTAAAATGCAAAATATCAAAGATGAAAAAATTCTTGCAAGAAACAGGAAAAAACACCTTACCTAGAGAGGAGCAAAGAATTACACCCAGATTCTTCTCAGAAACCATGCCAACAAGAGAAGCAGGCATGAAATATTTCAAGTGTTGGGAGGGAAAATAAAACCAACCTAGAAATCTATATGCTGTGAGATTATCCTCCAAAATTCTAGGAACGTTAAAGACTTTCTCAAACAAATACTGCAGGAATTTGTTGCCTGTGGGTTTGACCTTCAAGAACAGTTTTTCAAAGTTCCAAAGGAAAGAAAATTACATAGCTCAAAAACTCAGAGCTGCATAGAGCAAGAGCTTGAGACTCCTGCCGGCAAATCAAACCTTTTTTGTTGTCATTTTAAACTGACCTAAAAGATAACAGTTCAAAATAATAGCAAAACCAATTCAATTATGTATGCATATATTTGCTTATGTATAAGAAAAAGTAATGACACACTGATATAAGGTATGGGAGGGAAGAATCAGGAATATTTTTTAAGGAACTAAAGAAAATGGAGAAGTATTTCATGTTCATGGATAGAAATGCTCAATATTATCAAGATATGAATTCTTCCCAACTTGATCTATAGATTCAATGCAATATTTAATTTTTTTAAATGTTAATTTATTTTTGAGAGAGACAGAGTGTGAGCAGGCGAGGGGCAGAGAGAAACGGAGACACATGATCCGAAGCAGGCTCCAGGCTCTGAGCTGTCAGCACAAAGCCCGACACAGGGCTTGAACTCACAAGCTGCAAGATCATGACCTGAGGTGAAGTCAGACACTTAACCAACTGAACCGCCCAGGTGCCCCAATGCAATCTGAAACAAAATCACAGCAAGTTACTGTGGTATCTACAAAGGGATTCTAAAGTTTAGAAGGAGAGGCAAAAGACCCTGAAGAGCCAACACGGTATCGAAAGGGAAAAACAAAGTTGGAGGTATGACACCCCCTGACTCCAACACTTACTATAGGCTACATAATCAAGGCAGTATGGTTTTCGGGAAAGAATAGACAGATCAGTGGAACAGAACACAGAGCCCAGAAACAGACCTGCAAAAATGCAGTCAGTAGCTCTTTGACAAAGGAGCAAAGGCAATACAACGGAGAGGAGATAGGCTTTTCAACCAATGGTGCAAGAACTAGATGCATATGCAAAGAAATGAATCTGAATACAGACCTTATGCCCCTCACAAAAATTAACTTAAAGTGGATCATAGACCCAAATGTAAAGTGGCAAAACTCTTACTTACAGAAGGTAAGAGGAAAAAAAAAATCTAGAAGACCTTGATTATAATAAAAATTTTTTAGGTCTAATACCAAAGTCAAGATCCATGAAAGAAATAGTTAAAAAAGCTGAACTTCATTAAAATTAAGAACTTCTGCTCTGTCAAAACCAAACAAACATACAAAAACAAAACCAAACACTGCCAAGAGAATGACAAGCAACAGGCTGGGAGGAAATATTTGCAGAAGACATATTCAATAAAGAACGATTATCTAGGGAAGCCTGAGTGGCTCAGTCAGTTAAGCGTCCAACTCTTGGTTTCGGCTCAGATCAGAACCTCCCAGTTCATGAGTTTGAGCCCACAAGGGGCTCTGCACTGGCAGGGTGGGTCTACCTGGGATTCTGTCGTCTTCTCTCTCTGCCCTTCTCCCCCCACCCCAAATGATAAACATTAAAAAAACAACTGTTACGCAAAACAAAAAAGTCTCAGAATTCAACAGTAAGACAACTAATCCAGTTAAAAAATGGGCCCAAGATGGCAACAGCCACCTCACCAAAGAAGATAAGCTGATGGCAAATAATCATAGGAAAAGATGCTTCACATATAGGTCATTAAGAAAATGTGAATTCAAAACAATGAGATACAAGACCACACCTGTTTGGATGGCCAAAACCCAGAACACAGACACCAAATGCTTCTAAAAATGTGCAGCAACAGGAATTATTCCTCATCGCTGGTGGAAATGTAAAGTGGTATAGCCATTTTGGGATTGTTTGGCAGTTTCTTATAAAACTTAACATACGATTATATAAGATCCAGCAATTGTACTCCTTGAGATTTACCCAAAGGAATTGAAAACTTACGTTCACACGACAACATCCACACAGAGGTCTATGAAAGCTTCTTCCTAAATTTGGAAGGAGCCAAGATGTCCTTCCGTGAGTGAATGCATAAACTGTGGTATATCCAGACAATGGACCATTACTGAGCACTAATAGGAAATAACCGAGTCATGCCAAAGTATGGAGGAATTTTAAATTTATGGTACTAAGCGAAGGAAGCCAATCTGAAAAGGCTACATACTGTATGATTCCAACAGGAGGAATTCTGGAAAAGGTAATAGTATGGAGACGGTAAAAAGATCAGTAGTTACCCTGCGGTAGAGAGAAGGGAGGGATGAAGAACTAGAGCAGAGATTATTTTTAGGGCAGTGCAACTATTCTGTCCAATAGATGCCGTAGTTATAGATATGGATCATTACACATTTGTCAAAACCGATAGGATATAATACACCAAGAGTGAGCCCTAAGGTCAACTGTCAACTTTGAGTGATAATAATGTACTAATGTATGTTCATCAAGTGTAATAAATGCACCTCTCCTATCTCCTATTCACCTCTTCTATCAGGGAAGACACTGATAATGAGGAAGGCTGTGCAGGTGTGGGGACAGGAAGTATATGGGAAATGTCTGCATCTTCTCAGTTTTGCTGTCAACCTGAAAACTGCCCTAAAAATAAGTTAATTAATTAAATAGGCTTTATTTATTTAATTTTTAGAGAGAGCATGAGCAGAGCAGAGGAGCAGAGGGGGAGAGAAACTTAAGCAGGCTCCACACTCAGCAGGGCTCAATCCCATGACCCTGCTATCAACCGGAGCAGAATTCAAGAGTCAGATGCTCAACCCCCTGAGTCACTCAGACACCCCAATAAAGTCTATTTAAAGGAAACAGTAAAGATGGGAAAACATTGATCATCTAAGTAATAAAAAACTGTCCATATTAACAGCTGAAAAAGTAGACTTCAGGAATGTTACCAGATAGAAATAAGACTATTTTTTAATGGCAAAGAAGTTCATTTATCCAGATAACTTTATCTTAAATACACACGCACCTAAAAACAGCTTCAAACACACAAAGCAAAACCCGACAGAGTTGAAAAAAAAAAATAGACAAAAGTGTTGTTGATTTACAAGCCTCTCTCAGTAACTGGTAGGAGAAACGGAAGGTAAATCAAAGATATAGAAGGCCGCCTAACACCATTAGCAACTTAACCTAGTTCACCTTTAACCCCTCATTCTCTGCTAATAACCCCCGGTTTTTACCCCCAACAATTACTATAAAGAATTGTTAATATCCTTTATTTTATCCCTGGCTTTTCCTTACTTCTCAATCACCTCTGGCGTGGCTTCTCTATTCTGTCAGTGCTTTGAAACAATGCTCACTGAACTCAGTAATCATTGCTATTTCCCTTAACACAGAAGACATTCTTCAGACCTTATTTCACATTTCAGAAGTATTAATACCACAGACTACATATATACAATGGGACGTTACTCAGGGATCAAAAAGAATGAAATCGTGCCATTGGCAACAATGTGTATGGAACTGAAGTGTATTATGCTCAACTAAACAAGTCAAAGACAGACAAATATCATATGATTTCATTCATATGTGGAAGAAATAGATGAACATAGGGGAAGAGAAGGAAAAATAAGATAAAAACAGAGGGAGGCAAACCATAAGAGACTTAAATACATAGGACAAACTGAGGGTTGATGCAGGGGTATTGAGTGGGGGATGGGCTACATGGGTAATGGACATTAAGGAGGGTACTTTTGGGGATGAGAACTGGGTGTTACATGTAAGCGATGAATCACTAAATTCTACTAATTAGAATTGCACTGTGTTAATTAACTTGGATTTAAATTTTTCAAAAGGGATTTTATTTCAACGTTTCGGTTATCAAACTCTGCTTCTATTGTTTCCTTAGCCTTTGGTTTTTCTCTCAGGTTCACCCAACCATTAAATGCTGGTGAACTCTGGGGTGCCCCTTCTTTCAATTCTCTCAGGAGAGAAATTTTAGTTACCACCTATGTGGCAATGGTTCCTAAATTAATATCTGTAAGCTAGACTCCAGACTCTTATTTAACTGCCTGAATGACATGCTAGTGGATGAAAGACGGCCCAAAGTCAACAGGTGCCAAATCTATTCTTGTTCTTCTGCCTGGTATTCCTTATTCCCCTCCCACACTAACCAAATCTAATCCATCATGGTTTTACCTGCCAAACATTTCTTTCATGCCTATCTGTCTATCACCACTATTCTGGTTCAACACACCAGGATTAATCCTTTAAACTATGACAATAACCTCCTTACTTGTATGTGTTAAACTATCATCCATTAAGCGGCCCTCTAAAATCTGTTTTCTTCAAAGCAGCCAGCGAAATTTTCAATACACATACAACACAACCCCCTCCTCTACCCCCTGACTCAAAACTTTTAGAGGCTTCTTAGGATAAAGACAAAGCCCTTAACATAGCCTCCATGGCCAGGCTCATGTGGAAGCAAGCTCACCTGGTACCTCGGTGCTCCTACCCTATCAGCCTTTTACATATCCCTGCTTGCCACCATGTTCCCCTGTTATAGGACCTTTGCACATGCTAGTCTCTCCTCTCTGAGAGGTCTCTTACTTGCATCAGCAAATTAATTCCAAAGTAACTCCTCACTTTGAGCTTAAATCACAGATTTCCCATCCTCAGGGAAGCCTTTCCTGGGCTCTCTCTGTAGCCGTAATCTCCTTGCTATGAGCTACTGTGGTGCCATATACTTGCCCATCATTGCAGTAGGTAAGCACAAGTCTTACATTTAGCGTCATCACTGCGTGATTAAGATTTTTCTATCTCACTAGACTGCAAGGAACTTGAACAGTCCGATTTTGCTCAATAATACATTTCCAGTATCCAGCACATTTCTTGGGCATATGGCAGGCACCCAATAAATGCTCACACTTAGATAAATGGGAGGCCTTCATCAACAGATGTTCAGTTCCTCTTTTCTGATTCTCTCCACTTTCAGCGGTGCTACCTCTTTTTCGGAGGTGGAATAGCACTTGGATGAGATCTTATACCCAGCTTGTCAAGCTTCAGAAGTCAAATCGTATATTCCACTGGAAGGAATTCCTTCCACAGTGCACGTGAAACAAAAGGTTCAGACAATGTTAAAGAGGTGTTTTGGGAACTCACACTAGTGTTAGGAGAGCCTCAGGAAGGGGTCTCAGAACCTCTGTGACAACAGGTGGAAACACAGCTATAAACTACTTAGCTTTGAGGATGAAAAAGCCCAAGGGCAATGAGGGACTGTGGGAGGTTTCATAATGACTAAAATGGTGTCCCAAAGAGGTCTACGTCCTCATCTCCAGTACCTAGGACTATGTGATATAACATGCAATGGGAAAAGGTTATGGACAAAGTTAAGGCTGAGGAGGTGGCCTAAAAATTGGGAGATTCTCTTGGATTATCTGTGGAGGCCCAATTTGATCACCAGGATCCTTCTAAGTGGAAGCAGGAGACAAACAAGTCAGTGTTGCAGTGATTTAAGCGTAACTTAACTGGCCCTTGCAAGATTTGAAGGTGGGAAGGGACCATGAACCAAAGAATACAGGCAATTCTAGAAACTGGAAAAGGCAAAAAACACAGATCTCGCTTAGAGTCTCCAGAACGGAACGTAGCCCTGCTTACATTTTAGCCCAGTGGGACATGCAGTGTCCCACTGCATGCTAATTTGTTACAGCAGCAATTGGAAACTGATACAGGATCAAAAAGCCCTTTCCAATCAGCATGATTGGCTAGAGCATGAAAATACCAATCAGTGAGAACCCTCTCAGAAGACAGATGATACTAATCAGTCAAAAAGTTGTCACATAGCAAGTACCTCTTAGAGCCTTCTAGATAAGCTTATAGCAAGAGAGTCAGTTAGGAGTTAACTATTCCTTTAAGAAAACATCCAGATTCAGAGGCATCGACACACACTTCTCAGCTCTTTTTACCTCCTGCTGGGCCCCAGTCTTGAAATTCTTTCAGCCAGATGTTCTTTCAAGCTGAAGGCTCACAAGCAAAAGGGCCTTGAGACACTTCCCAAGCACTCTACTGAGAATCTCTCTCCTTTCTCCTAGTCCAGCTAGACCAATGTGCAACTGGGTGGCTGGCCTGAGAGTAGATCCTTTGGTCCTTGAGCTCACATGTCACAGTGCCAGTCAGGACTTTGGAGAGCAGGAACTGTGCCTTAGTCTGAATCTTCCACAGATGGAGTGATGGTTGATAAATACGTCAATACTTTCCACAAGTTGGAAGCCATGAATTCTCTAAGAGATAAGTTTTTGGAAAATTAAAGATATGGAAAGCAAACTACATGAAGCACATTCTTTTCGCACTCATGCATTTGAGAGGTGATGTACTACCAACCAAATTATGTGCACACTGATTTCTTCTTATTGGCTCCCTGCCCTATTGTGATGGAGGCCTCACTCTTGACTAAACCTATAAGCTGCTCTTACAACTCCCTCCCTCCTATTAATCAGACACAAGTGAATAACAGAATTAATACCTTTCTCTCAAGCATATTGCTTCTATTCTGTTTTGTCTCTTGAAAGGAGTTATCTTGAACACAAAATATTAAACATAGTCTTCTTAGACCATTTCTCCAGTGACAAAGCCAACAATTCAGTTCTTTGAGAAAGAAATCTCAGCCTAAACCAACTTTCTTCAGATTTCTGATAGCCTCCTACTGAGTAGGAAGTCAGACTTTCATTATTGTAAATTTTGTACTGAACATGTGTTCAACATATGCAACTCAAATATCAACTTCCCAAACTGAGCATAATCCTGGGGGCATATGGAAGCTGGGACAAAATAGGAGTTAGAATATAGAAAGATATACGATGATGGCAAGGGGCCACTCTTCATTCTAACTTCTCTTTTTTCTAATGGAATTCAGCCACTATGGATAAAGGACCCCATCGGCACAGAGGATTTTTAGAGGGAACCTGGGACCTGAATGTAGATTTATGTTTCCCGTCCTAAACAAATCCCTTCCCATATTTGTTTCACATAGATTGTATCTTCAAAGTTATAAGCCTCTCTGCTGTGGCAAAATTTAAAGTGATTAAATGAACTTGTGGTTAAAATTTCTTTTTATAACCGATTCTAGTGTATTTAGAGAACTTTAGGGAATACTGTGATCCCTTCAGTCCACACAGAGCAAAATAGACCCCTTGGGCTAAATCAAGCATTCTTAAGAGCACTGGGCCTGGATCTCGAGGCATATATCACTTTTCTCTGGCATCTGAGCTGGCACAAATCCTGTGATGTACATTGTAATGTACAGGCGGAAGTCACATCTCTGGCAAACTCAGCTACACAGAATATAGTCTTAATTTGAAAGAAAAAGATAGCTCTGAAGCCAAAAAAGAAATCACAAAGGAAACAAAGCTTGAATTCTTAGAGTTCTGAATCCTGCTGACCCTTACTCTATATACAAACAACTGAACAGGGCCGTGAATAGGGCTTTCTTATGATTATACTATGCCTGTGGGCTCTACATGACCAATTACAATTACTATATTGGATCAAGACAATCAGCTTCATGAGGTAATCTATAATCAGGAGAATCAGGACTATTCAAGAAGAACTTGGATGATCTTCATGATACAGTTTTATGAGAACAGAAAAGTTAAGAAGACATTGACAAAAATTTCTGTCCTCAACAAATAAACCCAAGTAGAATGTAAAAAGCATACTTGAAATTTGATCAAAATTGACTATTGGGCTTTGGCTTCTGGGAGGGTAGAATAAACATTTTCACTGTTCTTCTCATCAAGTACAACTTAAAAAAGTCCCCACCCCTCCAGCAGTCTACTCTTTCTAGCCAGGGAAGGGGCAGTCCATCAAGACAGAAACTTTAAGACAATGACTCCTCTATGGAGACCAATGATCCCAGACAAATTGTGGGCCTGCTCCCAGCTTATCAAGTAAATGTCAAGTGAGGATTCCAGATTGCCGCCCTCATGAAGCTGTGACGAGACATCCCAATACTCCTGTAAAGGTGGTGTCAAAGAGGCCAAGTAGGGCATGAGGATGCTGATGCCCACTGGCTGATAGTAAGCCCCCTTCAATCCCTATGCTTCCAGTAGAGAGAACATGGACAGCTTGGTCTTCCACCTCCACTCAGCAGTAACAAAGTAACTCTCCCTGTCCCTGCTGAGCTGGTGTCAGGGGAAGCAAGCTGGAGAGTTCATACTTTCAGTTTCGTCCAACGGTAATGAGGCTACAACCACCCAGATGTCAGTAACAACCACATGGGGAACCAACATTTCTATCTTTGCACCACAGTACGGAGGAGCCTTTACCTTTTGGCATCAATGAAGGATTAGTGGAGAACCTGAACTTCTACCTGCACTTTGTCACACAGGAGTGCTGCTGTCTGATTCTTATTTAAACCTATTTTAGCTGGATCTAAGTTTCATGACATCAACTGTCCAGGTTTTGCTTAAAAAAAAAAAATCACTCGTCATGCTAAGAACTAGGAAGACCTCAAATGAGTCAAAGAGGACAGTTACCAGATACCAACATCATAATGAAAAAGATATTGGAATTATTTGACAAAACTGTTAAAGGAGCCATCATAAAAATGCTGATATAAGCAATTATAAACTTGCTTGAAAAAATGAAACAAAGTAAGATTCAAAAAAATAAAATGCCACAGTAAAGAAATAGAGACTATAACCAAGAACAAATAAAAATTTCCAACTGAAAAATATGGTAATCAAATGTAAAAACTCAGGGTTCATGGTCAGAAAACCATGCAACTCTTGATCTCAGGGTTTTGAGTTCGAGGCCTACATTAGGTATAGAGATTACTAAAAAAACAGAACACAAAAACAAACAAAAAACAACAAAAAACTAGTTAACAAAAACTCAGTGGGTGAGCTCAACAGCATAATGAAAGGAGACCGTGGAGGGGGAGGAATTCGATCAAGTGAAGGATAGAACAATAACCCATCTACATAACAAAAAGTTAACTGGGGGGGCAAAAAGATCCTGAAGGATCTGCAGAAATATCACAAATGATCTAATATTCATGTGGGACTGAAAAAGTCTCAAAGAAATATGGATTAAAATTTCCCCAATTTGGAAACATACAGATTGAAAAAGTGCAGCATACTTTACGAATGTGCAGATTCATATTGAAAGTGAAGTGATAGAAATGATAGAGCATGACAATTTCAATCAAAGGAAAGCAGAAAACTATGTTAATTAGATAAAGTAAACTTCAGAGCCAAGAAAATTATCACATAATGCTCAAAGGTTCAATCCATCAAGAAGACACAGCAGTCCTAAATTGTATGCACCAAACAGAGCTGCAAAACATGTGAAGCAAAGACTAGAGAGAAAGAAATGGCAAATCCACTAGAGTTGGAGACATGAACACCTTTCTCAACATTGAAAGGAAAACTGGGAAGAAAACCAGCAAGGATATAGAAGAATTCAAGACCATCCAACAGGTTCTTAACATTGAACACTACCCCCAACAGCAGCAGAATACTCATTATTTTCAGGTGCTACCCATATATATAGGTGTGCACACGCGCGCGCGCGCGCGCGCACACACACACACACACACACACACACACACACCCCATGGGTCAAAAAATAAATCTGAACAAATTTAAGAGAATGAAATCATACAGTATGCATTTTCTGACATTAATCAAATTAAGGGGCACTTGGGTGGCTCAGGTGGTTGAACGTCCAACTCTTGATTTTGGTTTAGGTCAGGATCCCAAGATCATTGGATTGAGCCCTGAGTTGGGCTCCACACCGAGCATGGATCCTGCTTTAGATTCTCTCTCTCTCTTTCTCTCTACCCCTCCCCCTTAAAGAAAAAAATTAATAAAATGAAACCATTAATAGCAGAATGGAAACCGAAATGTCTCTCAAAACTTGGAAATTAGCCTAATACAAAAAGAAAAGCTCAAAATTTCAAAATACATCAAATTGAATTAACATGAAACTATAACCTATCAAACTGTGGATTCAGAGAGCAAACTTCTTAACGTTAAATGTGTACATTGAAAACAGGACAAGTTTCAAGTCACGAATTTAAGTTTCACTTCAAGAACCAAGGGCAAAAAGGAGCAAAGTAAACAAAGGAAGCAGAAGAAATAAGAGAAGTAAATTAAAACAAAAAATAATGAAGAATAATCACTAAAACAAAGAGATGGTTCTGTGAAAAGACCAAGAACATCAACAAGCTATTAGCAAGACCAAAAGAGAGAGAAAAAAAGAGAAGATACAGAGTACCAGTATCAAGAAGCAAACAGGGGTCTCACTAAAGATATCAAAATACAATAAAAGAATATCATGAACACTATTGCACACATAAAATTGACGTTTATTTTATTTTATTTTATATTTTTTTAAAAGTAGTCTCCATATCCAACATGGAGCCCAACCAGGGGTCTGAACGCACAACCCTGAAATCAAGACCCAAGCTGAGATCAAGAGTTGGATGCTAAACTGAGCCACCCAGGCACCCCATAAGATGGGCATTTAAGTAAAAATGGATCACTTCCTCAGAAAATGCAAACTACCACAACTCACTCAAGATTAGATAATTTTAGGGGTGCCTGGGTGGCTCAGTTGGTTGAGCGGCCAACTTCGGCTCAGGTCATGATCTCATGGTCTGTGAGTTCGAGCCCCACGTCGGGCTCTGTGCTGACGGCTCAGAGCCTGGAGCCTGCTTCAGATTCTGTGTCTCCCTCTCTCTGTGCCCTTCCCCTGCTCATACTCTGTCTCTATGTCTCTCAAAAATAAATAAACGTTAAAAAAATTAAAAAAAAAAGATTAGATAATTTTAATAGCTCCTTCACTATTAAGAAAATTGCATTTATATCTTAAGAACTCTGAAAAGAAATCCCCAGGCCCCGATGTGTTTACTGGACAATCCTATATGTTCAAAGAAGAATTATCCCAGCTCTGCACAGTCTCTTTGAGAAATTAGAAGAGGTGCAAACACTTCTCAATTCTTTTACAAAGGAATATTACCTCGATGTTAAAATCAAAGACCACACACACACACACACACAAAACTACAGAGCAAATCCCTCATGAATGTATTTTTCAACCTGATCAGGCTGCCATAACACAATACCATAGACCGGGTGGCTTAAACAACAGATGAGTTTCTTATAGTTCTGAAGACTGAAAAGTCAAAAATCACAGTGCCAACCAAATTGGTTTCTAGTGAAAGCTTTCTTCCAGGCTTGCAGGTAGCTATTTTTTGTTCTGTTCTTACATGACCTTTTCTGTGTGCATATGGAGAGAGAGGAGGAGGAAGAGAGGAAGATTCCTTCCCCTTCTTTTAAGACCACTAATGCCATCACAAACACTCCACCTTCATGAGCTAATTTAACTATAACTTACTCCTTAAAAGTCCTGTCTCCAAATACTACTTCAATGGAGGTTAGGACTTCAACAGAGGAATTTGAGGAGGGGTACACGAACGTTTGATTCATAAAGATATAGTAGCAAAATTCCTTGGCAAAATAGAATTTAGCAATAGATAAAAATAGCATAGAATTCAACGATATAATATAAAAACAATCATTCACTATGATCCAGTGGGGTTTACTCCAGGGATACAAAAATAGATCAATATTTGGAAAACTAACATTTTCAGATTAAAAAGGAAAAATGACATAGTTATAGCCATCAATGCCAAAAAAACACATTTTACAGAATACAATACTCATTCCTGATAAAAGCTCTCAGAAAACAAACAAAGGAGGACTTTCTCAACTTCATAAAGTCTTCGATCTACAAATAACATTACATTTTTTTCTAAGATTAGAAAAAAGGCAAGGATGTCCATTCTTTTTTTTTTTTTAACATTTATTTATTTTTGAGAGACATAGAGACAGAGTATGAGCAAGGGAAAGGCAGAGAGAGAGGGAGATACAGAATCTGAAGCAGGCTCCAGGCTCTGAGCCGTCAGCACAGAGCCCGACATGGGACTCGAACTCACAGACCATGAGATCATGACCTGAGCCCTAGTCGGCCGCTTAACTGACTGAGCCACCCAGGCACCCCAAGGATGTCCATTCTTACTGCTCTTCTTCCCCATAAATCTGGAAACTCTAGCTGATGCAATGCAAAAGAAAGTGAAGCTCTCCACATAAAAAGTCTTCCTATTCACAAATGACATGACTGCTTATTTGATAATCTCAATTAATCTACAAAAATCTCCTAGATCTAATAAAGGAGTTCATCTAAGTTGTAGGATCCAAGACAAACACACAAAAATCATTTCTACTTTTAGTAATAGACACCGAAAACCAAAACTATAATACCATTTACAATTGCTTAAAAAAATACTTAGGTGTAAATCTAAAAATGTTTTTTGAACTTGTATCATGAATACTACAAAACGCTGAAAAAGAAATCACTTCCATTTGCAGCTGTACCAAGAAGATCTAAACGGAGAGATATACCATGTTCATGGATTTGAAATGGTAAAAATTTAATTCTCCCCAAGTAGATAAACAGATTTAACAGAATTCCTATCAACATCCCAAGGTTTTTATATATGTAAGCAAGATTATTCTATGTGGGATGATATAATGGCAAGGAAAACAGAATAGCTTAAACAGTTTTGAAAAAGAAAAATGAAGCGAACAAAATCAGTCTAAAAGATTTCAAGGCAGGGGTGTGTGGGTGGCTCATTCGGTTAAGCCTCTGACTTTGACTCAAGTCATGATCTTATGGCTAATGAGTTTCAGCCCTGCATGGGGCTCTATGCTAACAGCTCAGAGCCTGGAGCCTGCTTCAGATTCTGTACATCCCTCTCTCTCTGCCCTTCCCCACTTCATGCTGTCTCTCTCTCTCTCTAAAAAATAAACATTAAGGGGGCACCTGGGTGGCTCAGTCGGTTAAGCAGCCGACTTCAGCTCAGGTCATGATCTCACGGCCTGTGGGTTCAAGCCCCGCGTCGGGCTCTGTGCTGATGGCTCAGAGCCTGGAGCCTGCTTCAGATTCTGTGTCTCCTACTCTCTGTCTTCCCCTGCTCAGTCTATGTCTCTCAAAACTAAATAAACCTTTAAAAAAATTTAAAAAAATAAAACATTAAGAAAAAAAAAGATTTCAAGGCATATTATAGAACTAAACAATCAGGATTGTGTGGTGTCAGTAAAGGGACAGACATGTAGATCAATGGAATACATTAGAGAACCCAGAAATAGACTGACACAAATATGTCCAACTGGTTTTTGACAAAGGTGTAAAATCAATTCAATGGAGAAGAGATAGCATTTTTAGCAAACAGTGCTGAAGTGACTGGATATTCATAGGTAAAAAAATGAACTTCCTTCTATAAATCTCCTCATACAAAAATTAAAGTGAATCATAGACTTAAATGTAAAATATAAAATGATAAAGTCTTTAGAAAGAGATAAGGGAAAATCTTTGGGATCTAGAGTTAGGTAAAGCGGTGCCCGGGTGGCTCTCAGCCAATTAAGTGTCTGACTCTGCCTCAGGTCATGATCTCATGGTTAGTGAATCTGAACTCTATGTCAGTCTGTGCTGACAGCTCAGAGCCCAGATCCTTCTTCAGATTCTGTGTCTCCCTCACTCTCTACTCCTCACCCCTGTGAGCTCTCTCAAAAATAAATAAACATTAAAAAAATTTTTAGTTACGTAACGATTTCTTGGGATTGACACCAAAACCAAAATTTCTAACAGGAAAAAAAAATCCTGGTAAGTTAGGCTACGTTTTAACATTTTTAATATTCAATAAATTTTAATATACAGAAATCTAGTATGTTTCTACACACTAATAATAAAGTAGCAGAAAGAGAAATTAAGAGAACACTTCCATTTGCAGCTGTACCAAAAAGAATACAGTAGCTAGGAATAACCTTAACCAGGTCAATCAAAGACCTGTATTGTGAAAATTATAGAACACTCACCAAAGAAACTGAAAACAAAACAAATGGAAAGATATCCCAAGCTCATAGATTGGAGGAATTCGTATCGTTAAAATACCCATACTATCCAAAGAAAATGACAGATTCAGTGCAATCCCTATCAAAATATTAACACCGTTTGTCACAGAACTAGAATACTAAAATTTGAATGAAACCATTAAAGACCAAAGAAATTTTAAGAAGAACAAAGCTGTTGGGTGCCTGGGTAGCTCAGTCGGTTAAGTGTCTGACTTCTGCTCAGGTCATGATCTCCTGATCCATGAGTTTGAGCCTTGCATCAGGTCCTGTGCTGCAGCTTGGAGCGTGGAACCTGCTTCAGACTCTGTGTCTCCCTCTCTCTCTCTGTCCCTTCCCTACTCATGCTGTCTCTCAAAAGTGAATATATGTTAAAAAAATTTTTTTTAAATAAATCTGGAGGTAATAAAATCCTAGATTTCAAGATATACTACTAAGCTGTAGTAATCAAAACAGTATGGTACAGCACAAAAACAGACATGTATCTCAATGGATCAGAATAGAGAGCCCAGAACTAAACCCATGCTTCTATAGTCAATTAATCTATGACACATGAGTGAAGAATATACAATGGGGAGAACACAGTCTCCTCAATCAATGGTGTTGGGAAAACTAGAGGCTACATGGAAAAGAATGAAACTGGACCACTTTCTAACACCATACACAAAAATAAACTCAGAATGGATTAAAAAACCTCAATGTGAGACCTGAAGCCATAAAACTCTTAGAAGAAAACATTGGCAGCAATTCTTTTGACAATAGCCAAAACAATATTTTTCTAGATAGGTCTCCTCTGATAAGAGATACAAAAACAAAAATAACCTATTAGGACTACACTAAGATGAAAAGCTTTTACAGAATAAGCTATCAACAAAATGAAAAGGCAACTTACTGAATGGGAGAAGATATTTGTACATGTTAATATACAATAAAGGGTCAATAGAAAAAATAAAGAACTTATACAACTTGTCACACACACACACACACACGATGATCTAGGGTGCCTGACTAGCTCAGTCAGAAGAGCATGTGACCCTTGATCTTGGGGTCACAAGTTTGAGCCCCACATGGGGTGTAGAGATTACTAAAAAGTAATAATAATTAGTTACCTTAAAATATAAAACAAAACACACATTCCAATTAAAAATGGAGGATCTGAATAGACATTTTTCTAAAGAAGACACACAGATGACCAACAGATACATGCAAGGATGCTCCATATCAGGAATCCCAAAAATGCAAATCAAAACCACATTACCCTACACCTGTCAAAATGGCTAGAATCAAAAGGAAGTTAAGTGTTGGTGAGGAATGTAAATTGATATAGCCACTGTGGAAAGCAGTATGGTATTTTCAAAAAAAAATTAAAAATATAAATACCATATTATCCAGTAATTTCACTACGGGGGATTTCCTCCCAAACCCAAAACGTTAATTACAAAGTATACATTCACCCCTATGTTTATCACAGCATTATTTACAATAGCCAAGATAAAGGCAACCCAAGTGGCCATCTATAGACAAATGGATAAAAAGGATGCGGTATTTTGTACAATGGGGTGTTATTCAGCCATAAAAAAAGGAGAACATCTTGCCATTTTCGACGATGTTGATGCTAAGTGAAATAAGTCAGAGAAAGACAAATACTATAGGATTTCACTTACATGTAAAATCCAAAAACCCTAAAACGCAGAAATAGACCCATAAATACAGAGAACCAACTAATGGTTGCCAAAGAGGGATGGGCAAAAATAAAGGGGAGAGGGAGGCCCAGGTTCCCAGTTTGGAGGAAGTCACAGAGATTGAAGGAAAAGTGTAGGGAATACAGTCAATGTTATGGTAAAACTGTTAGATGGGGACAGATGGTGACCATACTTGTGAGCACAGCGTAACATACAAAATTGTTAAATCACTGTGTTGTACACCTGGAAAAATGCAACCTCGCGTGTCAACTATACTTCAATTAAAAATATTGAGTAATGTCTTTTTTAAAACTTTTGCTTTTAGAAAGACCCAGTTATGAGGATAAAAAGACTGAGAGAAACTATTTGCAAATGTCCTATCTGATGAAACACTAGTATCTAGAATGGAATTAAAAACTCAAAAGTAAAAAAGCAAAGAATCCCATTAGAAAAGTCATAAACAGATAGCTCACCAGAAAGATACATAGGTGAAAAATAAACACATGAAAAGATGTTCTAGATCATTAGCCATTAGCGAAACGCTAAGCAAAACCACAATGAGAGGTCACTGTGCACCCATCAGAATGGCTAAAATAAAACACAGACACAACACGGAACTTTGGGGAAAAAGCGGAGGAACTGAATCACCCATACGCTGTTGATGAGGATGACAAAATGGACAAACTCCGGAGGACAGTTGGGTACTTTCTTAGAAATTTAATGTTTAACAACCAAACAACCCAGAAATTGCACTCCTGGGCATTTATCCCAGAGAGGTGAAAACTTAGATTCACACAAAAACCAGTACATGAATGTTTATGGCAGCTTTATTTTAATAGCCCCAAACTGGAAGCAACCTAGAGGTCTTTTCTTGTGAGTTAAACAATGGTACACGCATACCAGGAAATACTACTGTAGTGCAAGCCCTGACAGTTGGCTTTTCTTTTAATGCAAGTGCCTGATTGAGGCTTTGATGGCCGAAGCATCCACTTCAATATCTGGTCTCTAAAATAAACACACTGCCAGTGGTTAAGCCAGTTAAAAAGCCAGGCTACCTTTCCCCATGGAGGCTTCTTTGTTTTAGATATCTTGGTTGATTTCCAGAGGGGAGCATTCAGGCCACTTGATTTTTCTCTTCACATGCTCCAAATTACCACACTTCCATTTTACGTTCACCAATAAAGAATGAGCCGGTGAAACCCTAGGTCCGTACCTTGGATCTCAATAAAAGCAGAGCTCCAGGCTCATGCATACTTTCTTTCTCTCCCTGCAGCTTCAAGGTATATATTCTGGGGTGCCTTGTATGCACCAGAGTTGTAAGTAATAGACTTTTTTTCTTCAAAGTGTCCTCATGGTTATTGTTAAAGGGGCTCTTGTAATTCTAAGAGCAGTCATACGGGTCAGTCCAAAACTAACGCTGGTTTGAAACGTGGAAATGTCTGTAGGAAGGTCACAGTGCTCAGGTGAGTGCCCACAGGCATTTCTGGCCACAAGATACCATTAAGGTGGATAGGCTGTGATAGGCTCTGAGCAATAAAAAGGACACAATTGTTGATATACCCAATAAACTGGATAAATCCTTGGGGAATTTTGCTAAGTGAAAAAAAGCCAACCCCAAAAGGTTACATACAGCAGAAGTTCATTCATATAATGTTCTTGAAAAGACTAATTTACAGAAATGAAGAACAGTGCTGTGGTTTCCAGGGGTTACCAAGAGATGAAGATGCAGAGTAGTGGATACGATTATAGAAAAGCAGGGGCACCTGGATGGCTCAGTCAGTTGAGCATCAGACTCTTGATTTCGGCTCAGGTCATGGATTCCAGGCTTACGGAATTGAGCCGCACCTAGAGTGGAGCCTGCTTAAGATTCTTCCTCTCTCTCTTTCTCTCAGCCCTCCCTTTGTTCCTCTCCCCGACTCTCCTTCTCTTAAAACAACAACAAAAGGCAACATGAGGGAAACTTATGGTGCCAGAAACCTTTTGTACCTTCACTGTATCAAAGTCAACATCCTAGTAGGGATGCTACATTATAAATTTCAAGAGTTGCTACCATGGAAAACTGAGTTAAGGGTACAAGAGATCGGTTTTAAGTCTAACAACTGCATGTGAACCTACTGTTATTTCAAAATAAATATTTTACTTAAAGATATTGACTGAATTTCTCAGAAACTTTTGATATTTAAAGACGGTGCTATCCAATAGAAATACCAAGCAGGTCGAAACTTTGAGTGACGTCTCTAGTTAGCAAAGGTGAAGTTAATTTATAACTATGATACTTTTTCTAAGCCAATATATCCAAAATATCTCAACCTGTAATCAAAATACAAATATTTAGGGAGATTTCTGTCTCAGCTCAGGCAAAATAGCAAAAATGCCATGGACTGGGTGGATTAAACACCAAAAACTTACCTCTCACAGGTCTGGAGGCTTGGAAGATCAAGGTCAAAGTGCCAGTAGACTTGATACCTGGTGTCTAGTGAGAAGATGCTTACTAGTTTAGAGACAGCTAGCTTCTCATTGCCTTTACACTATGGAGAGAGAGTGCTAGTTTCTTGCCTTATAAAGGCACCAATTGGATCACGGGGGCTCCACCCTCATGACTTCATTTGATCCTAATTACCTCCCAAAGGCCTCACTTCCTAATGCTATGTCATTGGTACCATATGGCCACGATGGAGCTGAGAGTAGAACCATCTCCAAAGTATCTATGTAGAGAGGGGGGGAGGAGGCATTCCTCATGGGGAAGTTATGATAGATCGCTTTTCAAAAATGGTAGGAACAGGGGCACCTGGCTCAATTAAGCAACAAACTCTTGATTTTTTAAAATTTATTTTGAGAGAGAGAGAGCGTGTGAGCAGGGCAGGGACAAAGAGAGAGGGAGAGAGAGAGGGAGAGAGAGAATCCCAAGCAGGCTCCACACTGTCAGTGCAGAGCCTGAGGCAGGACTCAATCTCACAAGCTGGGAGATCATGACCTGAGCCAAAATCGAGAGTCTGACACTTAACTAACTGAGCCACCCAGGTGTCCAAACTGACTCTTGATTTTGGCTCAGGTCATGATCTCATGGTTGTGAGGTCGAGCCCTGTCTTGGGCTTCATACTGGACATGGAGCCTGCTTAAAATTCTCTCTCTCCGTCTCTCTCTGCCTCTCCCCTGTGCATATGCACATGTGATCACTCTCAGGCTCTCTCTCTAAAAAGAAATGGTGGGAACAATTCCTCTCATGCTCCTCTCATCAAGCAGTGGAGTCTATTTCCCCTCCCCCTGAGCGTGGGCTGCTATTGACGTTGCTGAGTTAATCCAGATCCTATGAGAAGCAGAAGACAAGGCAGAAGACAAAGCACCTGTGTGAAAGAAATTAGGGAGGAAAGTTTACCTCGATTAGGGAGAGAATGACCTTGATGCAAGCCTGATCCTGATTGAAGGGGAAAAGGGAGAGAAGATTGGATAAAAGTGTTTAAGAAAGTTTCAGCAAAGCCATTGGGGAATGTTTGAGGCAAAGTTGGCCAAAAAAAAAAAACAAAAAACAAAAAAACAGTCCCATGTCTCCCAGGAACAGGCATGATTTAATATCCAGCCCATGGCCTCTGTGCATACTCAGCAATGGATTTCAGAGAACGTTGGCTGGGGCCCTCTGTCAATTACATTGCCTGTAGTGGAGGTCCTTGAGATACATTCTCTCAGACACTTGCTATGACCATAAAATGAAGCAGAAGTGGGGCACCTGGCTGGCACCGGAGGTAGAGCATGTGACTCTCGATCTCTCAGGGTTGTGAGTTCCAGCTCTATATTGGGTGTAAAGGGATGCCTGGGTGGCTTATTGGTTGAGCATCTGACTTCTACTCAGGTCATGATCTTGCAGATCTTGAGTTTGAGCCCTGTGTCAGGCTCTCTGCTGTCAACACGGAGCCCACTTTGGATCCTCTGTCTCCCTCTCTCACTGCTCCTCCCCCTCTTGCTGTCTCTCAAAAGTAAACACTTAAACATAAATAAATAAATATTGTAAAAAAATGCAGCAGAAGGGAAGCAATGTGATTTCTGGGGCTTGTCCTTAACAGAACTTGTAGTTCCACTTTTAGTCTCTCACAATGCTGACCTGGGTGGCCACGTGAGGAATCCAGGTGTGCCAGCCAACACCAACTGTCAACGTGAGTGAGGCTGTCTTATGTCTAACAGGCCAACCCTCACACTGAATGTAACTGTTCGGGTGAACCAAACAAAGTCAGCAGAGGGATCGCCCGACCAATCCAAAGACTTTCGAGAAAGTGTCGTCATTGCTATTTTAAACCTCAAAGTTTTGGGGGACATTTCTTATATGGCAGCAGTTAATTGGAATGAAAATAAAGGTGGTCAATACTTGGGTGGCTCATACTCAACACGCGTCCAATAGATTTCTATATTCCTACCAACGAAGAACATCAGCAGTGCAAGAGGAGACAACGCCTTGTTTTTGACAGCGGCACCGAGGAACTTTAAAAAGGAAAGCAGAATGTCAGCCTCAAGTATTTGGGGGAAAGTTAGTTCTGTCATTTCTTCAATTGGCCTATGCTAGATTTATCTAGAGCAGCTGATCTCAAATTTGCATACGTATTGGGACCACCTTGAAAACACTGATTAAGCTGGTTTAGGGTGTAGCCTGGGCATCTAGTTTTTAGAAGCTCCCCAGGTGATTCTCAAGTGCAACCAAGGTTGGAAGCCACTAACACGAAGCCTTCTTGGTTTTAACATCTCTTGAGCGATCGCTGTTTTGTGGTGTGGGATCCAAGAGACCTCGTTGGCGGCGATCTGGCTCACTCCCTGTTCCCTCTCTGCCTCTCGGAGAGTATTGCCAACACTTCTTCCCCAGTTCTCCCTTTCTTACTGTGAGCATTTAACACATTTTCCTCTCTTCATTATCCAAGGGTCTGCGTGGACACATGTATCTGTTGGTTTGAGCGTTGATCTGCTTCAGATGGCAGAAAAGACCAAGTTACTTCCATACGAGAATCTGGTCGTTCATTTCCCAATCAAATGAATATGGTGCCCCCTCCATGGACACACGTGATCTGTGTGACCTTAGTCAAGTCACTTGACCTCTCTTGGCTTCAGTTTCTTCCTCTCTAAAATAAAAGTGCTCTGCCCTTCAGTGATTTCATTACTTTCCTACATTTCTCTCTCAGTCTCTTTTATTTGATAATTACTTTGGTTTCTATGATAGGAAAGGAAATAACCACGTTACACTACCAAGTTTGTTTGGTTGTCGTGGGGATAGCAGAGAAGCAAAAGTCACTTTCACCGAAATTCTATAGGGATATTAAATATATTTCTGCTTGAATTTATTGTTGGCCTCAGTGAACAACCAGCAATTTAAAATATTTACTCAGTGCCAGGAGAAGATGTATAGAATAGCAATTGTGGGAAGTCTGTTTGAAACACTCTGTTCTCAGGATCTCTCCACTGTCTGTTTGTAAATGACTTTCACTCCCTGAAGTAAATACCTGTTCATATACATCAGAAACGGTCTTCATTTAACACATCAAAATGTAATCCCAGGGGATAAACAGCATAGAGCCTGTTAAATCTGGTGCCATTTTTCAAGAAGTCATGCTCACACAGAAACACACTAGGGAATAAGGGAGAGGAAGTAGAAGTGTGAATAAATTCATTAGACATTATAGATGGTGATTGTCAACACATAGGGGGAGGCGCTGCTATTCAACAATAACTAATGTATCAAACTAATTTTAGCCCCAGAACCACACTGCCTCCCTCCCCAACACACACCAGTGTTCAAATCTTTGGCTTAGCAGCTAGGGCTTGGAACAAGCTACTGGATGTCTTGTTCTGAAAAGTTTCCCCTCTGGTGACACTGGCTGAGTCTTTCCCCAGACTTGGTCGATAGTGGGAACTTTCTTATTTAATTAAAAATTTTTTAAGTTTATTTATCTATTTTCAGAGAGAGTGAGTCAGGGAGGGACAGAAAGAATCGCAAGCAGGCTCTGCCCTGTCAGCACAGAGCCCAACTCAGGGCTCAGTCTCACGAGTCAGATCAAGATTCTGACACTTGAGGCCCATGGGTGGCTCAGTCAGTTAAGCATCTGACTCTTGATTTCAGCTCAGGTCATGATCCCAGGGTCCTGGGGATCATGGGAAGCCCCATGTTGGGCTCCGTGCTGAGCATGGAAACTGCTTGCCTTTCTCTCTCTTCCTTCCTCTGCCCCTCTCCCCTACTTGTGCGCTCTCTCTCTCTCTCTCTCTCTCTCTAAAATTAAAAAAAAAAGTCAGACACTTAACCTACTGAGTCACCCAGGTGCCCTTCGACTTTCTTTTTTAAACAAGTTCCTGAGTTTCTGGGTTTAAACCCATTTTCCCCTAGCTCACTTCTCTTTCTTTCTCCTCTCAGTGAGAAGGCAAGCTGGATTAGTGACTATCAATGAGGCAAAGAGATTCTAGTGCATAGACCAGAAGAAAGGGGCTTCTAAATGTCTGAAAATCTATAGACAAGAATGGAAATGCCAGTGCCAAAACATGTCAAGTGATATTTCTAAAATGGCAAAGAATTACAGTTAGAGTTCCTGGTGCACAAACAGTGTTTGGGGGTTGAAGTTCAAGGAAGAATGGTTTGAAGCATTGTCCAAATAATCATCCTCAAGTTTATACAACAGGGGAAAAGGACCAGCTGAAATCCATCGAGGAAGTACAATTGGAAATCTGCTAAAGGGAGAGAGAAGAGAGAGAGAATGCTGCATTGCCAAATATGGGGAGATTTAAGAGATTTTACATTCCTCCAAGTAGAACCTCTTACATCCCATAAATCCAACTCTGTATTTTACAGAAAGAAAAAGAGAACCAGCACATTTAAATATACACTGTAGGAGAAACTCTTTAGTGATTTCCAAAGCAGCTCATCTTTGAAACGCAGGGAAATCTTGAGGGTTTTCAACTGAAACAGAGGCTGGACAAAGTGTCCAGCTCAAAAAAAGACCTTGAGGGGACAATGTTATCCAAACGGGGTGACCGGAGCTGAGCACAGACAGATCCACAAGGCCACAGGCAGGCTTTTCGATAACAACCTTAGACAACTGAACTCAGTGTTTTAACAAAACTGGCAGATTCAGGAGAGGCTGTGTCATTTTATCCCCCTTAGACTCTAGGGAAGTGATCTAGCTGCCACCCACAAAGAGAGCCTTTGATAAAGTAGTTACAGGAGATGTGATGAATAACTACCTCATCAAGACACGTGTTGCAGGATATTTCAGAAATCAGGAAGTATCTGCCTGTGATTCAGGAGACAGTTTTTACCATATATACTGTAACAACTACAAAACAAGTAATCAAAGAATAAACCAAAATGTGAAGTGCAATCAGATAGCTCTGGATCTGCTTCCCAGCTATGCAGCCCCCTAGGCAGCTATGCAGCACTGAGCAAATGACATCATCTCTTGAAGCCTTGGTTTCTTTACCTCCACCACGAGATAATAATACTGCTTACGTAAAGGCATTGCTAGGATAATTAAATGATACAGGGGCTGACACATTGTTGATATTAAATAAAAGTTACTTGTGTTTTCCATTAACATTAGAAGGTAGAGTTATGAGACAGGACAGTAATGGTTCTTAGGAATTTTCTTTAAATAGCTTTATAGAGATATAATTTACAAAGCATAAAATCCATTGTTTTAAGTACACAATTCAGTGGGTTTTAGTATACTTACATAGTCGTGCAATCATCACCATAATCCCATTTTAGAACATTTTCTAACCTCCAAAAGAAATCTGTACCTAGCGGCTGTCACTCTCCGTTCTCCCTCTCTCCACCCCGGCAAGCACTAAGCTACTTTGTCTTCCTGGATTTGCCTATTCTGGGCCTTTCATACAAATGGAATCATATAATATGTGGTCTTTTGTGAGTGATGTCATGGCTTGTTCTCAATTTATTTCTCCATGAATAGTAGCAAATGGAAATCAAAAGGATTCTCTGTTAGCGTATCGCATTGATTGACTTTAAAAGGATCGACACAAGAGTTGAGGAGAAGGGACCGGTTAAATGCCATCTTCTTTTTCAGCAACCATGAAGCAAATAAATCATGCAGTTTGATCACATTAATGCATAACGGCCTTTCCTTGCTCATTTATTTTCTCTGGATTCAGGCCTCGGCCTTTGGCTGCATCATGAAGAAACTCCTTCCAGAATTGAGAGTGTCCTTGACTTTGGCCAAGGCCTGACCCGTTTGTTCCTCCAGCAAAGCCTGAGGTTGCATGGTGTGCCCACCCCCTCCCCGCCATGAGGCTGAGCGACACTACCAAAGGAGTAGTAGAGTTGCAGGAGATCAGGTTCCAGACCTTGCTCTGCCACCAACCTCAGGTGTTTTGAGAATCAAAAGGAGATGTTGAACCTGAAGAACTTTGAATAGTACCGGGCTGCAGGTTGAGGGAGGCGGGAGTCACTGGGTCTTAAGGTAATTGTAAGTTTATCTTTGTGAGGAACTGCCAGCCTGTTTTCCACAGCAGTGGGCCAGTTTCCATTTCCACCAGCAGTGCACAAAAGTTCTGATAGTTCCATATCCTCACCAAAACTTATTTTCTCGTTTTGAAAAAAATTATACCTATTCTTGTAGATGTGAAGTGATACGGTGGTTTTGATTTGCACTTCCCTGGTGACTAATGATGTTGAGCATCCTTCATGTGCTTGTTGGTCATGTGTATATCTTTAGAGAGATGTCTATTCAAGTCTTTTGCCCATTTAAAAATTCTAACTGGGATGTCTTTCGGTTGCTGACTTGCAGGAGGTCTTTGTTCTAGATTTTAAACCCTTTTCAGACACAGGATGTGCAAATATTTTCTCCCATTCTGTATGTTACTTTCTACTTTCTTAATAGTTTCTTTTGATGAATTAAAATTTTCAATTTGGTGAAATCCAATTTATCTATTTTTTCTTTCCTTCCCCCCCCCCAATTTACTTATTTTTTTCTTTTGTTGCACTTGCTTTTGGTGTTATATATGAGACGCCATTGCCAAATCCAAGGTCATGAAGAGGTACTTCTAGGTTTTCTTCTAAAAGTTTTATAGTTTTAGCTTTTACATTAAGTCTTTGATTCTTTTTGACTTAAATTTTGTATATGGTGTGAAGTAAGGACACTTGGTATATTTTGAAATGGTTGCATTTTAAATGGTTATATAAGTGTCTACATAGTATAATCATTTTTGCCTCTTGACTCATAAAATCCAGAAAAATTATTACTTGGTCCTTTCCAGAAAAGTTTGCCAACCCCTATGGCCAGGTGCTGATTGCAAGCAGATCGCTTAATAAATGTTTAACAAATAGATTTATTCAATAAATACTTAACTCTTCTACTGAGTACAAGGCACTTACCAGTATATTATGGGATGGGAGACGGGTTTCAAAGATGAGTGAGAATTCATTATACCCAAGCAGGAATAAATTATACCTAGATGAGAAAAAGACAAGGGCTGGTGATGAAAAATTCTTCTGTGCAAAGCTGAGTCCTAATGTGATGAAGGCTGAATGTAAGAAGTATGTCAGGTTGTTTTTAGAACAAGATGCATAATAATCTGGAAATCTATGTGCCAGAACATATATGGCACACACACGCACACACTTTTCCTTTTGTGGGTAAAATCTAAAGAAGTTAACAGGGAGAAGCACAAAGGAGACTGCTATTACTGTCATATAAGAGGAAAAAGCATTTGCAGAATAGGGCGAGTCTTTGTTCCCCCTTTTTCATGAATAGGAGATAGTCTACACATTCAGCCCATCGTGTGTATTACTGCCTTCGGCGGTTCCAAGGATTTAAATGACAGTGCTCTTCCAGAGGGATCTGTCTCCCTTATGACAATCCTCTAGAGGCTTATGACAGTCTATCCTCTGTTCATAAGTGGGAAAGAAATATACTTCACATTTCACTCTCTCTTAATGGACCAAATCATCAATGATACAAAAAGCCAAGAAAAGTATCTTCCTCCCTCCGTACGTAGGGCTCTATACCAGTGGTTCCCCCCAAACCTCAGTCAAGAGATCTTTTGAACAGTGCGTATCAGGGACCAAACTTGACTTCAAGGAACAGGAAGCTCAACTGCACAACCACTTAAACCAGAAGCTTCCTTTTACCTCCATAAAAGAGGTGTAGAGGGAGGCGGTTGAGAGGTCTCTGGGGCTCCTTCTGCACAGCCAGCCTCAGCGTGTAGTTTCATGCCTCATTGTCACCAACGGCATCTCCACCTCCACCCTCGAATCCATTGTATCAGAAACATGTCCTCCAGTCTGTATCCTGAACTGGTACTTCTCAAATTTTAAGATTCATACGAATCACCTGGGAGTATTGTTAACATGCAGATTTTGATTCAACAACTCTGCGGAGGGATCTGGTATTTTAAATTGTTTAGAAGGTCCGCTGATTGCACTTTGAATAGTAAGGTCTGAAACAAGTGGATCTTCTCATCAGTTAGAAATCAACTATTTTCTGTTTTCGAATTTGTTTAAATGTCTGAGGGTTTTTTTTTATTTTTAACGTTTATTTATTTTTGAGAGACAGAGAGAGACAAAGTGCAAGCAGGGGAGGGACAGAGAGAGAGGGAGACACATTATCTAAAGTAGGCTCTGGGCTCTGAGCTGTCAGCACAGAGCTCGACGCGGGACTCAAACTCGTGAACCTGCGGGATCATGACCTGAGCTGAATGCCCCAACGTCTGAGTTTAAAATTTAAATAATATTTCCACTACCGGCCTACATATGATGAAATAAGACCTACTTGAATGACCCGTAGTTTTCTTGCCCATATTTTAAAACTGGAATCAAATAGTGAAGAAATCATCGAAAAAATTGAATCTATGCAATATTCTACAAGTGGGTTGAACTTGTCCAACACTCAAGAGCATGAAAAACAACACAAGGCAAGAGGACTGTTCTAGGTTAGAGACAAAGAAGAAAAAACATTTGTAGCATAGGGGGAGACTTTTATACACTGGAGTTTTAAAAAAATAAACAGCTATAAAAGATATTTTGGGGATGGCTGGGCAAATCTGAATATGGATTGTATGTTATTATAATGGAATTGTTAAATTTCTTAGGTGTGATTAATTATATTGGGTTGTTGTAAGAGAATATCCTCATTCTTCAGCAACATTTGTTAATTTTTCTTAGAACAGAAGTGCTAGGTCTGCAGCTTTCAAATGGTTCAGCAAATACATATTTTGAGAGACTACGAGAAAAGGTAACGTAACGAAAACGTGAAGGGAAATGTTAACAGTGAATCTAGGTGAAGAGTTAACAGGTGATCATTGCATCATTCTTTCAACTTTTCTGTGCCTTTGAACCATTTTAAAATAAAAAGTAAGGAAAACGTGAGTCATATTACAGGTATAGAGCACTACATCGTGCAGAGTTAGAAACTGATGTTTTCTTTTATTTCGGAGTATTCCGAGAAACGGCCATTTCTAAGGAAGGGGCTGCACGCTGGCACACTCATCAAGAAAATATATGTAAGAGAGAAAATATGATCTGTTTCCTAGAGCTCCGCTCCTCCGTGATCTCAGAGCCCATGGCACACACTTAGGTGTGCTGTACATGCATTGACAGCCCGTCTCCCTGAAAGGACTGGAAGTCCCATCAAGAAAGAGACAGAATCTTATTCATTTCTATCACCCCAGCCAGAGACCCCGATAAACATTTATGAAAGAAGGAAAGGGGGCACAAATTGACAGACAGCCTTTGGCAGGGTAGTTTCGAAGATAGCCTGGAAGCAAAATTCAGGGTGTGAAATCAGAAATAACCCTGGGCTTGGTCGCATACCACTGGAGAAGAGGCTGCGCTTGGCAGGTTCAGCTACTTATGGGCACAGTGGGGTCACTAAACCCGTCCAACGTGTTTGCACTGGTAAGCAGGTCGCTGGGAGCCAGGTACTTGTAAGGCACTTAGCAACTTCAGGGGCCTAGGTAGTACACGGCCCATACCATGAATAAAGATCCAAAGAAAATAAAGACAATGGCCAGAGGGAAACCCATTCCACTCTTCAATAATCATCCAAACAGAAACAAAACACACTCAGATTGAGAAGTCTTTTAATTCAATTATATAATCAATCATTTACCTGGATTCTTCTGCTCTCTGAATTCTACCGTGCAAGTGTTGGAAAGACTAACCTTGTTAGCAATACACTTATTTCTTTTATTTCTTCAACTTCGACTGAAGAATCTTAATATATGTGCAGTTCTTTCTGAGAAGCTGGCTTTTAATAATCAACTGACAACATATCAAAGAGAAAGTTTGTTGTAAGAACTCGTTCAGAAGGTTAACAGATAAATATGCTCCTACTTACTCGAAAAATTTTGTAAATTTGCTGCACCTTAAAAGTTTACTAAGGATGCGTTTTTAAAAAACCTGTCTGATCACGGATCCTTAATTAGTAAGTAAAGAAACAACCAATAAAGGAAGTTATGCAAAAAGATGAAACAAAATCACGATGAACATGCCTACACTAAAAAGACCTATTTGCTCATTTATACTGACTACTCTCTGGTTCACATTCAGTGTATTCTTACAACAAAGTAGGAAAAATCTGGTGGCCACTTACCATTGGTCTTATAGGAGGTAATAAAGGAGGTATTAAAATAGTAGGGCGTTGTAAAATAATCATTATTGGAGACTGAGGTATTTGATTTTTCCTATCTGCTAACTCCTGTCTTCTCCTTTCCCATGGGTCAGGTACGTCAGCCATGATTCTTTGGGTTGCAAATAATGGAAACCCAATCTCCACTAGTTTAAACAAACAAGGAAATTTATTGCCTCAAGTAACTGGGAATCTGGATTCAGGGGTTCAAATCATGGGAGGATAATTCTCTTTTTCTGCATCACATGGTTCACATTCTGTCTATATTGGTGTCATAATCACGGAAAGGTGTTCCACATCTTTGCAAAGATGGCTACCTGAGCCCAAAGAGTTTTCATATTTTCAAACTTGTTATCTTAGAGGAATGGGAACACGGAGTCGCAAATGGCTCAAGGAAGTTTCAGGAAAGATTAGTTTAGTTTAGCATCCTTCAACCAGTCTCTGTGGCTAAAGGATGGAGGGTTCTCAGTGACTAGGTGTGGGTCATGAGCCCACCTCTAAACCGGTCTTACCTGTGGATAAGGAGATGGAGCGCTCTGAGACACCAGCCTGGGTCCCATGCTCCTCCATCGATCCAGAAGCAATGTTAGTCCCTTGTAATCCACATGGATTGGACTGGATTTTCATAGAATGGTGGACAAGAACTGGGCAAACCTGTCTTTCACTCAGAATATCTCCTCCTATTTTTTCTTGGACTTGAAAAATCACTGCAAATAATGGCGAATCAGTGTTCAGTGCAGAGTCAGAGAACACACAAACAGTTCAGATACGTGGACTCCAAGAAACAAACTGAAATATATTCTAAATAAATAGCAATGATTCCTGGACCTCATTATACAACAAAATACATCTTTATTTGTTCATCGTAGGTAGCAGAGCATCAATGGGTAAGAGTAGGGCTCTGCTATTGTGGTGGAGTTAGAATTCAGTTCTGTCATTTTCTGGTTCTGTGAGCATGTCACGTAAATTTTCCAAACCTCAACTTCTTCAACTGTGAAAAGGGGGGAATGACATCTGAAACACAGGATGGCATGAGTTAAACTCTATAAACTGTTTCGCACAGTCCCTGGTGCATGGTAAGCACTCAGTAAGTGTTAGCCTTGTTCATTCAACAAATCTCTTGTATGTTTGGTACCATGGATATCGCGTGGCAAGAGGTAGGATATGAAAAATATAATTCTTGCCCCGTGGGAAACTTGAAGTATGTCAGCAGGACTGTCCTCCCCTACTCAGTACCTCATATCACCTTGCAGTGTGAGGTGTTACCGTTATCGCCACAGAGTTGGGGGTGGGGTGGGGAGTAGGCACTACGGGCAACCCTTTCTGAAGGCGGTTTAATCTGCTCTGGGCCCGGGATCACGAGTAAGATTCACAGGCCTTGTGCCCACAGTGAGGTTACCTGATGGCAGCATTAGCATCGCTTGGGAGACTGTTAGAAATGCAAAATCTTGGGCCCTACCTAAGGTGACCGACCATCCAGGTTCGCCAGGGAACCAGTGCTAAAATGCAAAATTCCAGGCACGTGAGGACATATTGGGACACCCCGGACGCCAGACCTGCTGATTCCAACTCTGGAAGTCAGGCCAGGAATCTGTGCTTTAAGCAGCCCTCCACGTGATTCTTAAACAACATTGGAGAGGCTCTGTTCTAGAGAAGGAAGTGTGAGCGGAGGCTCAGAGTGAGAAAAACTGCCCAGCCTGCTTCCTTGTTCTCCACAGCTGCCTCCTGGGGGCCAGCTGCCATGGGGAAGGGAGCAGCTGGGGTCATTGGGGCGGGTCTCCGCCTCCGGTGGAGCTAGGAGGGCACAGGGGTGAGAAGGCTCTGCAGACACCTGCACCTCGCTTCATCTGCCTCAGCACCCCCTCAGCCAGGAGGAGACTTCCTCCAAGGGGACTGTTTGCAGAGAGAAGAGGGAAGAAGGGGAGGGAAGAAGGAAAATGGAAGACACTTGGGGGCCTGAGCCTCTGGGCCCAGCTCACTCACTTGTTCATCCACAGACTTGCTACTCTGATATAGGATTGGTTACCTCAGCATTACAGAAACTACATTTTGGGCAGCCTCGGGACTGCCTTGCCTTTTATGCCAGTCTTACTCCATCCAACACAGAAGAGAAGAACTTGCTTTTCCTCTCTGCACGCTTCTCAAGAATCTTAAACTGGCTTAATCCAGGGTTGCTCGACCTCGGCACTACTGACATTTATTATGATTAATATTGCTATTACTATTGAGGTATAGTTGACATACGGTATTATATTAGTTTCAGGGGTACGACATGTCGATTCGACAATTCCTTATGTTACTCAGTGCTCACCACTAGTGTAGTCATTCCTGCCATTTTGGGCTAGATGATCCTTTGTGGCGGGGGCTGGCCCGGGCAGGACTATAGGATATTGAGCGGCATCCCTGACCTCCACCCACAATAGCCGTCTTCTCCCTACTTGTGACACTCAAAACTCCGCAGATATTGCCAAATATCCCCTTGGGGTGTGTGTGTGTGTGTGTGTGTGCATGCAAAATCTGCTGGTCAGTTTAAAATGACTGACAAAATTTCCTGCCTGCAGGGGAAAACGACTCTGGCTTCATTGCCAACCACACAGAGTTTTTGAGACTTTTGAGAATGATATTTTCAGACCAGGAATCTCAGATATGCCAGGTATATAACTTTATTTTTTATATCCAAACTTAATTTCTTTTTAAAAAAATGTTTATTTATTTATTTTGAGAGAGAGAGGGAGAGAGTGTATGAGCAAGTGCGATCAGAGGAGGGGCAGAGAGAGAGGGAGAGAGAGAATCCCAAGCAAGCTCCATGCTGTCAGCACAGATCCTGATGCGGGGCTCTATGTCACAAACCGTCATGAGATCATGACCTGGGATAAAATCAAAAGTCAGATGCTTAGCCAAGTGAGACACCCAGTTGCCCCCAAATTTAACTTCTTTCTTGAGACTCCCTCCACAAACCAGTTAGTGCAAAGTAAGCTCAAATTTGATCTTTCTGAGTCCATTCATGGTCTCTTGTCTTTCCTTTCCCCTAAGTTCCAAAGGAAGGAAGAGGGTGGTGGTCAGAGAATGGTCTAATCTGAGATTGTCATCTGTCCAAGCTGGCTTCTACCATGATGTCTTCCTCTCAACCAGTCCTGGGCCAAGGTGTCTCTTCTCTACGGCCTTCACTGAGATGCCCAGATTGCTCTCTCTGATTGGAAGAGCCGGATTCCATCCTGGTGTTCACTGCTAAGTCCCCACAGCCCTGCCTCAAGCACTTTCCTGCTCCTTTGCCTCACTCCTTACCTCTCTGGAGAAGACACACCAACTTTCGGATATTTTTCTACTGGAATCCAGAGCCACTGGAACACAGGTTTTCTTTCCTTACGTGTTTCAGGTTGCCTTTTTTTCTAGTCTATTCCATTCTATTCCATTCCTCTTACACCACAGAACACAGGTTTTCTTTCCTTACGTGTTTCAGGTTGCCTTTTTTTCTAGTCTATTCCATTCTATTCCATTCCTCTTACACCACAATAAATCTTTAGAATTGCCCAGTCCAATATAGCTAGTGGCTGTCAAATACTTGAAATGTGGCGAGTCCAAATGGAGATAGCCGTAAGTATAAAATACATACTGCAAACTCTAGTTTAATATGAATTCAAAAAACATTGGTAATTTTAATATTGAACAAATGATAATATTTTGAATATATTGGGTTAAATAAAATATATTAATAAAATTAATTTTACCCTGGAAGGGGGAATCACAATCTTGCCCTGGTCAATCAGAGTGTGCTTTTCCTTGTGGCATACTGAATCAGTTCAGGGAGGGGCAATTGATTTAAGCTCAGTTAATTGCACTCAACCTTAGAATTTTTTCTGGAATATTGGGTAGGGGGAGTTCTCTTTCTACCAAGGTTGCCAGTAAATATGGGTAAGCACGAAGTTTCGTCTAGCGGTGATCATGCCACTGGGCTGAGAGTGGAATTCAGAGGAGAATTCAGCCAAAAAACATGCAGAGAAATGGTTTGCTTATGACATTGCAGCATCTGGATCCCACAGAGCCCCAAACCAAGAGAATCTCTGAACTTCTGAGTCTTAAGGGCTGGTCACTGCCATTTTTACCTTGTCAGTTCATCCTAGGTCTCTGTTGCTTGCAATCACCATGTCCTGACAAACACTGGCAGGGTCCTACCTCTACAAATCAAGGGTCTTCAGGGGCATTTTGTTTTCCTTGGTATTCTATAATGTAGTATCAGACAAACAAATATAAAATCATAATATACAAAATCATATATACATATATATCTACTGCAATTTGCTGCTTTTTTTAAGACGTAACTTTATGGTTGGAACAGGATTTGGATGGAGTTTAGTAGTACAATTTTAGGATGATGTAACCTTCTCTTCCCACTGCAGCTCCATCCTCCAATATCATTAGTAAATAATTCTGCATATTTTTCCAGTAGATTGTGAGATCCATAAGGGTCTTGCTTCTCACGGGTGTCATTATTCTAGCACTTCATGCATAGCAGGTGCTCAACAGGTCGGTGTATGAATGAGTATCAAATTTCTTTGGGTTGCCTGTGTGTTCTGGGTCCTCCACACTCTTGCTAACACAACAGTGTTTGCATGTTCTAGGTACTCAGAAGAAAGACAAACTCTCCCCAAAGTGGAAATTGTTGTAACTTAGCTTTCCTTGGCCACCAAACTACGCTCTTTGTGATACCCGACCTGTATCAGGGAGCTTCCGGTGGCTACTTTCGGGGCGTCCTCCTGGCCATGTAGCAGCTCAGAAGTAACCTGATTTATCTGATTACTAGCTGTTGCACTGTATAAATATTGCTAGAGAGTTCGGGTTACCTTTGGCTGCCTAGCAAACTACCTCAAAACTTAGTCACTTGAAACAACCACAGTTTTATTTTCTACCAGGATCTGTGGGCCAGTGGTTAGGGCAGGCTTGGCTAGTGGCTCTTTTGTCTTAATGGTGTTGACAGGGGTTGCGTAGTGGCATCCAGCTGGGCTGGGTTGGGCTGCAGAGACCGGACAACTTGACTCCCATCCCTAGCGTCTTGGTGGGCGGGAGGAGCTCAGCCATGTTGTCTTGAGGTCTCTTCAGGTGATTTCTCCAGATTGTCATGCGGCAGCTCAGGGCACCAGGAATGAGTGATTCAAGAGATGGGAAATGGAATTTGCTAGTCCCTCATGGCCTGGCCTTTGCAAAATGATGTCTTCCCATCACAATCCATTAGTCCAAACAGCCACATAGCTTGCCCGGCTTTAAGAGTAGGAAACTTATGCCTCAGCTCTTGATGGAAGTTGTTTCCCAAAATTCCTGGCCATGTTTAATCCACCACAATGACATTAAAAATGGAGTGGATGGACTTCCATTTATTTTCCATTTATCAAGATGTGACTCATGTATTTAAGCAGATAGAAGGCAACTACATACTTTTTCCCTTCAGTTCTACATTTCTAACTGGTAATGACCAAGTTTACAAATTTTAAAATCATGAATAAAATTACTAAATGTACCTAATGTTTAGCACAGAAGAACTTGGAGCATTCATGATGGCCTTTAAAAATTATATATTTAGGGGCGCCTGGGTGGCTCAGTCGGTTGAGCATCGGACTTCGGCTCAGGTCATGATCTCGTGGTCTGTGAGTTCGAGCCCCGCATCGGGCTCTGTGCTGACAGCTCAGAGCCTGGAGCCTGCTTCACGCTCTGTGTCTCCCTCTCTCTCTGCCCCTCCCCCTCTCATGCTCTGTCTCTCTCTGTCTCAAAAATAAATAAACATTAAAAAAAAATTAAAAATTACGTATTTGATTCAGATATTTAAAATCTACATTTATTTGGGGGGTTCCTGAGTAGCTTAGTTGGCTAATATCAAACTCTTGATTTTGGCTCAGGTCATGCTCTCACTGTTTGTGAGTTCAAGCCCTGCATCAGGCTCTGTGCTGACAGCGAGGAGCCTGCCTGGAATTCTCTCTTCCGACCCCCTCTCTCTACCTCTCCCCCACTTGGGTGTGCATGCTCTCTCTCAAAATAAATCAACATTTTTAAAAATTAAAAAAAAATAAAATCAACATTTATTTTCAAGAGGACTCAATGGCTAAATTCCTATCTGGACCAAATAAGTCATGCTGGGTGTTTGTCTACGTCTCTGCTTCTACTGGGAAGTCTTACAACATGATTCCTGTCTGCTGTTGCTTCCAGACAGTCAGAATCATTCCAAATGACTGCAAAGTACAAAATCTTCCTTTTCCTCATAATACAAGGGTAAACATGAATGTATCTGATATGTTGAAAATGAAGTCTTTGATGATGATGAGATTAATAAAAAATAACACAGTCTGCTCCTAACGAGTGCTTACTATTTCCAGATGAGGAGCCAAGGCTTCGTATATATGACTTCTTCTAATCTTCACAAGAATACAGTGAGGTAGGTGTAATTCATTCATTCACTCATTTATTCATTCATAACAAATACTTATTAAGCACTACAAGTCTTTCTAATGACAACATCACTTTGGCACCAAGATTTAGCAGAGTTTAAAACTAAGATCATTCCAGAACATCCCAGTCCTAAAATTCAATAAATTCTGTTTTAACTTGTCCACTTACATTGGGGTTCTGCAGCTTGCAATAAGCACTGAAAACACAAGCTGAATCTTACTCCACAAATTAAGCATCCTCAGGGGTGTTTTGTCTTACTTGCTATTACTTAATGTAGGATAAAACAGGCAAATATAAAATCACAAACCCCATTTTCTGACTTTTCCAAGACTTAACTTTAATGTTGAGGGTGACATCATTTTAAGATGATGTTGCTTCCCCTGATTTAGCCCCTAGGATACAGTGGGGAATAACACAGGGTTGATTCCCTCCTGTCATGGAGCTGACTTTCATTTTCTGGTGGGAGAAGATGATAAACAAATAAAGAAGAAAACAGGAGAAATCAGGTAGTGATAAATGCTACAATGAAAATACAAGAGAATGATGATGTCAAGTAGATGGGGGCAGAGAGGAGAGGCTACTTTAGGCTAAGTGGTCAGGGAATTCTGCAATTTGTAGAAAGTTGAAAACTACATGCCAAGTAGAAGCCAAATATTTCAAGATATGGAGGACCATAATTAAGCTGGCAGAACAGATAGTGCAAAGGCCCTGGGGTATGTTCAAAGAAAAAAGGTATAGGTGTGACAGAAGTATATTTGAACAAGGGGGGGAATATTAGGATGTAAAGTTAGAGAGGTAGGTAATGGCCCTGTCATGTGGTCCTCATGGTCTAGAACAGATTTTATTTTAAACTCTGATTGGAATTCATTGGAGGATTTTAATCTAGGGGATGATAGGATATGTTTTAGGATTCTAAAGTCTCATTCTGGCTGTCTTATCCTTTGATAAGTGGACCTCAGTGGGTGAAGAACGGAAACAAGACGACCAATGGCAGAGCTCTTGTTTTAGTCTGTGTGATAGGTGCTGTTGGCTTTTTCAGAAGGAGTGGCAGCAAAAAAAAATAGAAATGAACATACCTGGGGGGCCACATGTGACCTCACAGGGAGCCTTGCTCACAAAAACGAAGTGTGCATGACAATCTTGGAGCTGCCCAGTGCTAAAGCTGGTGACTACATGCAGAGGTTCCAAAACAAATTCAAGATGTGGTTTCCAAGGAGAAATCTGTAATTGCTAAGATTAAGGTGTGAGAGGCAGAGCAAAGAGACAGTCAACTGGATTTTGGGTAGTGCCGAGATGGAAAAGATAGCAGGGAGGTAAGTTTTGGAAAACAAATTCAGGTCTTTGTTTTGGACCGATGAATTTGAGGTCCCTATTAGGTACCCAAGACAATATGTCAAGAAGGCAGCTGAAGTTAGGGTTAAGAGTAAGCTTAGAGGTTCAGGGGGGAAAGTCACTAGCAAACAGTATTAGACTTCTTCCAGAAGAATAAATATGTGGATATGACTAGGAAAAGTTTGGTAATACCAAGGTGAAAGGTCCTATTAGATACTGAAACAGTCCATAGAGCACTTGTAATCTTATCAAGATTGATATAGGAATAAACAGATCACTGAAAGAGTATAGACTCAAAGAAATGAATTTCAGTCAATATGAGAATTTCATACAAAGATTGAAATTTAATTCATTGGGAGAAGGATGGAATGCTCAATAAATGATGTTGGCTATCCATCTGAAAGAAAATAAAATTAGTCTCCTATCTCACACATTTTACAATGTTAAACACCAGATGGATTAAATATTTAAAGGTTAAAAATGAAATAATAAAAGGGCTTGCAAGCAAATCTAAGATACTGTATGTACAAGCTAGAAATAAGGAGCCCTTCTTACAAAGACTGGAACTCCAGAAGCTATGGAGAAAGAGAAATATTTGGATATACAAAAATAAAATCTTTTCTGTGACAAAGGATTCAATTTAAAATGATAAAGGACAAACACTATGTTTGAGAATTTGTAATTCAGATGACAAAAAGTTGACATGTAATATTGAAGATATATAATCTTCCAGATTGTCAAGAGAAAGACAAATGAGCCAATTTAAAAAAGTGAGCAAAAAATGTAAACAGAAAACTCACAGGGTAGCAAATACAAATGCCAACAAGCTAGGAAGACATGTACAAATTCATGAGTAGTCAGGGAAACACAAAGCAACATTTTATTATTATTTGAATCCCTTTAAGCTGCCAAAAATTAATGAGTGATAATATTTATTGCCGGTAGAGACACAGATACTCCTATTTTTGGCAGAAATATGTATTGTTTTAGTCCTTTTGGAAAGGAATCTGGCTACGTCTATTAAAAATGAAAAATGTATATATCCTTCAATTCAGCAGTCTTTTCCCTGGGAATCTATCCCATGGCAATAAAAGCACCAACACAGGGATTTATATACAAAGACGCTGTTATAGCTTTCTTTCCTAGTAGCCAAAAAGGAGAAATAAAAACCAATGCCCTTCAAAGGGGAAAAGCTGAATAAAATACGGTCCTTTCAAATGATAGAATACAATGTATGAATGTATGAGGGACTGAACAAGAGGTAAGCCGTTTACTCAGATTCCCACGAGGTGTCTTTGGATGAGAAAAGCAAACTATGAAGTCCATGTAACAGGGCCTCATGTTTAAACTAAAGATGCCAAACTCCCTCTGTGAATGTGTATATACGTCTATGAGTATTTTTATGCTTATGTATGTTTTTAAGAGCATAAAAAATAGAGAAGAAAACATATGAGGTTGTTAACATTGGTTTACTCTGGAGAATAGTGCTACAAGGGGAAGGGAGCATTTCAGTAAAAAGGAAGAGAAAACAAGCAAAATAAAAATCTCTGAACTTCTCATCTGAAAGATTTTGACTCCATGCGTTCTTGAGATCCTTAACTGCCATATCAAAAGTCAGATTCAAAAACAAACAACAGGGGCACCTGAGTGGTTCAGTCCGTTAAGCATCTGACTCTTGATTTCTGCTCATGTCATGATTTCATGGTTCATGAGTTCGAGCCCCTTGTTGGGCTCTGTGCTGATAGCATGGAGCCTGCTTGGGATTCGCTCTTCCTCCTTCTCTCTGCCCCTCCCCCTCTCATGTCCTGTCTCTGAAAATAAATAAATAAGCCTAAAAAAAAAACCTACCACAAACAATAGTGATTCATGCCCACTCATGGTCATCGGTTTGAAATCAGACTTCCTTGTCACTAATTCTAGCCTTTTCAAGTAGAAGTTATATAATGAACAGTGTATGCAGAGAATATTTTGGAACAACATGTTCCAAATGTGTCGACTGCCTTAGAAACATAGATGTTGAGTGTACTCGGCCACCAGCTACAATTATTACCCATTTATCCAAATAATTATCATGGCTCCATTGACTCTTACCTGTCCTTCTCATCTGACTCTGGAGATGACTGGGTGAGGTAGGGGAAAAGTGAAGAAAGAGAAGAAAGATTTAAAAAAAACTATGGAGAACATACTGGGCTCGGAAAATTGAATGAAAAAATTAGGAACTCTGAAAAATGAATTGGGAATCATTTGGACCCACCTATGTGAGATACGGACCAGCAAATCCTATTGATAACTGGTCTATTTAAGAGTTCATACTTATGAATACAACTGAAACACAAAACATTCATGCCGCAATAACAAACAGATGCATACTCTGTTATTTTCTATTTCTAGTCCATTCCTTTTCTTTAACACACAAACGTAGACCATAACCCAGGGATGGGTCGCAACTGTAGTTTGGGAAACGCTGTCACAGAACAGCATAGGTACATTAGGATTGGTGCTATTTTAGTTTTGTGAACATCGAGGTCTTATTTTTCCTCCACGTTATTTGTTAAAATTCTAAGATGCTACATTTGTCACAGAGAACAGCACCTTTCCAACCTTCTATACACATCTCCTTGGAGTTCTGAATTAAAAACAGGGCAGTCACTCCTTCTAAGGAGGCAAGTTGGGGGCAGTTGATACACACGAGTGGTTTAGGGAACACCTAAACCGTACATTGATTTGTGTGGGTTTGCTTCTTGGGTTTTCACTGTCTTTCACCACGAGAGCCTTGTTTTCTTTCTTCTCGTTTCTTTTTCTTATCTCAGGCAAATTCTTCCCAATTCCAACTCTATTTGGTCAACTAAATTTTATTAATTTAGAAATACAAGGATGAACAAGAAACTCTACCTGTGAGTAACTGACCTGGAGAAAAATCAAACAGGTGTAATAGAGCGAGAAGTTGAAGACAGGAACATGCAAGGTGCTTAGGCCGCAGAAAAAGAAGAGTCCAACTGACAAGGGGTGGAGACGGTTTCTTCAAAGAGATACGTTTGGGAAAGAAAGTACCAAACTTCGCCTGGGGTGCCAGCTGGCATTCTTGCATGTGTCAAGACATGGAGGTGGGGAAATCGTGTAGTTGCGTTTGTCTGGGGTTCCAGGAGAGAGATGGGAGATGAACGAGGCTCGGCTGAAGCAAGAGGTTAGCTGAGGGCCCTGCTCCGCACATCTGTGGGCTATGGAGAGCCACGCAGGGACTCCACGCCCTCACCGTCTTCTCTCTGGGAGGAAGCCACAGGGATGGGTTCAGGTTTCAGGGTCTCCGTCTTAACTCCTTTCTACTAGACTATAGCCTATCTGAAGTCTGGAATTGTACCTGGAATGGTCCAGGTACAGGGTGTGGCGTGGACCCAATGGACACTCAGAGGACTCCCAGACACACGGTTCATCTACATACCCAACACTTGCCAGGTAGTTGAAACTCAAGTCCACACTGCGTTCTGATCTTCAAGAGGGATGGATTGGAATTGCGGTACTTTAGGAATAGGAAAACAAATATTCTCTCTTACTAAGGCCTCTTTCCCAAACTACCCCTTCCTGGAAAGATGTCACAAATGACTTAGTAACTTAAAATTATTTTCATCCCTCCCCTAGATCTGAAAGATAAAGAAAATGGAGACATTAAAAACAAATAGACATAAAAATAACCATGTCATGATATCTTCATTTTATAGTCTTCACTAGCTACCAGTGCTCAATAACTAATTCAGGTGTATGAATTTTTTTCAAGGTTATTTATTTATTTCTGAGAGAAAGAGCATGCGAGTTCGATTGGGGGAGGGGCAGAGAGACAGAAGGCTTGGGAGCAGGCTCCACCAGCGAGGGACCAGGTGTGGGGCTCCACCCACGAATGTGTGAGGTCATGACCTGAGCCAAAACCAAGAGTCAGATACTTAACTGACTGAGCCAGCCAGGCGCCCCTATGAATTTTTTTTTTTTTTGAGTGAGAGAGAGAGAACGTGTGTGCAAGCAAGGGAGGGACAGAGGGAGAGGGAGAGAGAGGATCTCCTGCTGAGCGGGGAGCCTGATGCGGGCTCCTGACGATCTCACAACTGTGAGGTCATGACCTGAGCCAAAATCAAGAGCCTGAGGCTTAACCAACTGAGCCACCCAGGCCCCCTGTTTTATGATTATTTTTAATACTACCTTCTAAGTGTGAAAATCACCAAAGAAATACTTGAATATCAGAGTTGGGAGATCCCTTGGAGCTTATTCTGGCTCACCCTCTTGTTTTACAGTTGAGGAAAGGAGGGGAGTTAGATAACTTTGCATCAGAGAATTAAAACCGACAAATTTTACAATTTTACATCAGAGAATTAAAGTCAACCAAAGAGTGGTGGCTCAGAGAGACTTACCTTGTTGGTAGATGCCCCTTTAATCTCTTAAAGGTGTGTATGTGTATTCCCATTATAAAATTTGTATCATATTGTTTATATTTTTGTATCTTGCCTTTTCCACTCAACATATTTTGAGATTGCCCCCCAAATCTTTAATTGCTTTCACGTTACATATTCGAATATTTAATGACTGTTATATCTCATTATATGTATATTCCTTCATTTATTTGACCTATTTCCTGCTGTTGGGCATTTAGCTTGCTTGAGGTTATTGTTGTTATTAGAAATAAACACCTTTGGGGCACCTGGGTGGCTCAGTCTTTTAAGCGGCCGGCTTCAGCTCAGGTCATGATCTCACGGTCTGGGGGTTTGAGCCCCGCGTCGGGCTCTGTGCTGACGGCTCAAAGCCTGGAGCCTGCTTCGGATTCTGTGTCTCCCTCTCTCTGTGCCCCTCCCCTGCTCTCGCTCTATCTCTCAAAAATAAATAAATGTTAAAAAAAATAAAAACAAACACCTTTGTACATAAATCAGGACTTCTCTCTGATTATTTCTCAAGGGGAGAATTACTAGTTTGGGCAAGGGCGGTGGACACATTTAAGACTTCCGATACATACTGCCAAGCTGACCGGTCCAGGAAAGTTTTTTTCAGATTTGCCATAAGCAAGAGGTTTCGTATCTTTTTTGGAATCTTGGCAACACTGGACCCTACAGGTCAGTTATTCCAGCTAACCTGGAGTTCGAATTTGCCCTTTGAAATCACTTTAATCCTTTAAAGTACTAATGATTGTACTCATTTAAAAAATATTAATAATTATGATGCTCTTGGCTTCTCAAGAGGTCTTATCCTCAAATTGCAAATTTGTCTGTAAGAGCTAAGGGAGAAAAGCGTGATTAAGTGGCCAAGGACCAAATGAGAAATGTCCGGGATTTTTCCTGTAGGGGTCACTGTTACTGTCAGTTTATGACTACACGGGAAGAAGGGTGCATTCAAGAATGTAAGCACATTCATTTTTAATGTCTGATTCATTTCCATTCCCCAAACGGTAAAATAAACAATAAGACCTTGAAGCCAGATAGCCTCTCAATGCCAAGTTTCTTATATAATGACAAATACCACTCTTTCCACTCGGTATGTTCCTCAGTGTGAATTGATTGGATATATGCCACTCGTTTGAAAGGCACTTATGCCTGCTCTTAATAGAGGAGGCATTAACTAATTGCCTAAAGCCATAAAATGTTTACATGGCAAACAGGGACTTGAAGAGGGGAAGGAAAAAACATTTATTGCGGTGGACGACAGGATCCCCTCCCTCCACCTTCCCTTTTCTGCTTCTTCCGTGGGCCTCTCTGTGCTCTGCCACAAAATCTCTCTGCACGGAAGACAAAAATCAGATGTTGTAATATGCATTCTATCGCGCCAATTGAGTACAAAGAGGGGCTTTTCAATTTTGAAGTTTTTATTGATGCAGCTCAAACATGATGCCGACGTTCCGGGAGCGGGGTCATTGTAGCCGTGCGGACACACCTTTGCAAGGCAGCGGCTGTCAGGCTCCGGGGCTGGGGCACGAACACGCCAGGGGCTGCTGCAAACCGTGAGCCCTGTCTGCAAAGCAGGAGTCTTCCCCATCATAAAATGCAAAGTAGCCAGCCGTTTTCCATTTTCCCCATCCCCAGCCCTCCTGAATCAGGTGCCCCAGGAAGGGGCCGGGAGGATATTTACTCTCCGCCCTTTCGTCCTCCTGTTTAACCGAACCCAGAGGCAGCTGTGTCTCTGAGCGCTGTGCTCCCCCCGGGGTCAGGCCCAGCCGCACCTTGCTGGCAGGCTGCCCGGCTGCCCGAGCGCTTCGGCCAAACCTGAGCTGGCCTGAGGCATCCGGGAAGCGGAAGAGCCCGTCTAGGAAACCAAGGGTGTGTGGTCGCGTCGCTGGTGTGCAAGCCTCAACTTCGGTGGGGGTGAAGAGTTCAACCTCGCCCCAGGCGCGAGGCTTCCCGCGGCGGACGCCGGGCTCGGTTCTCCTCTTCCTGCAGCTGGGAGGAGTTGAGGCTGAAGTTGGCGAAACTCGCTCACCTGTCGGAACCCGTATCTGGGCAGGAAGCAGGGCCTCGCGGCCAGAGCGCCCTGGTGACCGCAACTTCGGCAGGCGACCCTCCGGGTGCAAAGGACTTCACGGCCAGCGAGGCAGGTGTGGGAGCTGCTCCCAGGAACTCCAGAGCCCCGGCCTGTGCGCCCCAGCTCCCTGCTGGTCGCTTTCGCCCCCAGGCGCCTTTGGCTTGGCGTGCCCCAAAGGCCAACTGGGGCGGGCGCCAGGGCTGCAGGTCCGAGACGCTCCGCCTCCTTCTGCCACTTAGAGCCACCAGCGCCAGCAGGAACCCTTGAGCTTGGTCTTAATCTGCGGTCACTTTCAGAACTTTCCAGGCAAGGACGAGCTAGGCCCTTTGCCTCCAACCGACGCCGTGCCTGTAGTCGGCTTGGGACACTACCGGGACCGGGAGATCCCGCTCTCCTCCGGGCACCGACGCCCCAACTTTTTACGCGCTGTCTGCGCCCCCCGACTGGGTGTCGGGCTCCTGTGCTAAGGGGCGCGCGCATCTTCCGGGTGCCTGCAGCGCTCCCATCCTCTCCGCCAGCCCTCCACCTCTCCTCCCCCGGGACGAGTGTGGGGCCGGTGCGCCCGGATCGGCGGGCATTTGGAGAGTTCCTAGCGCTCCGGGTTCGCCCCCCGCCTCGGATTCGACCCTCGAGGAGGGGACCGAGCCTCAGAAGTCCAGGCCTCGTACTCTCATAGTCACAGAGGCCTCGTCCTTTTCTCCCCGAACCCCGGCGCCTGCCGCAGGTCGGCCGGGCGAGCGGCCGGCGGAGAATCAGGGCTCTCGGGACCGCGTCGCGCCGTCGGGGGCAGCGCGCACCATGGCCGGCTGCTGCTGCCTGTCGGCGGAGGAGAAGGAGTCCCAGCGCATCAGCGCCGAGATCGAGCGGCAGCTTCGCCGGGACAAGAAGGACGCGCGCCGCGAGTTCAAGCTGCTGCTGCTGGGTGAGTGGCTGCGACGGGCGTTTTCCTTCCTCCCTCCGGGCCGCTCGCCTCTCTCCCCACCCCGCCAGGCCCGGAGCCAGCGGGGCGCAGCGCGGCTCCTTCCCATCCCCGGGGCGCTCGCAGGCCGGCCACCTGGGGCCTTAGGCACCTGTCCTTTGCACCTCCAGTTGGGCGACTTTCAAAGGCACCCTTTCCCTACCCCTGGGGTGAGACTTAGCATTTGATCAGGTTTTGCCCCTCTTCTTAACCCCTCCCTTACCCCACTCCGCTGACCCCATCGCGCACAGCTTCTTAAGAGCCTTTTCTTTGATGTCAGGGTAGATGGTGGGGAGCCGCCTCTTGTACCTCTTTGGGTTCGGCTCTGGCCGCTGTGCTCCCAGTTTTAAGGAAGTACGGTTGAAGTGAGCGCTTCCCGAGTGCGGACGGTGCTAAGTTGCGGCCGCATCCCTGGGCCATAACGCGGGCGGGGAGTGACATCGCGTCCTGAGAATTAAACATGGAGGCCCGGAAAACTGGTAAACTGGCTTTGAAAAAAGACAAAGCAGATGCCAGGTCAGTAGTGGGCGTGATGTGCAGGCTCTCGCCACTCACCCTACTGGGATCGCAATCGCCTCCCTTCGGTGACTCCCTTGGCAAGGCCTTTGTGTCTGCACGCAGCAGGCCCCAGCCTCCCTTGTTCAGTCAGTTTCACGCAGCCTGCGCTCCTTCCTAGGGTTTGGAATGGGCTGCCCCAGCTGCAGCGACGAGTTATTCCTTGGGCTCTTAATTTTCAAAAACAGAAAGAAAATGCTAAGGGTTGCCCAATTTATGTCCCAGGGCAAGGATTCCGCCTCCTCTGATTTTTTGTTCTAGAACCCTGTGCAATGTTTGCTGCTTGAGGAATATTTTACTTTTTCTTTCAGACCAGGAGAGTAGCTGTCAGATCTTTCGAGAGAGTTGGAAGTATTTCAACCCTTTGATCCCTTTCAGACAGGAATCCTCTCTCACACTGGTTTATTAATTTTGAATACAAGGAGTCACCCTCCTGCAAAGCTTCAAGGAAAGAAAAGTCAATCTAGTTACAGTAAAATGGAGAAAGCTCTTAGTCCATACCGCCTTCAGGCCTGGGCAAAGGAAGCCTTTTGCACTTACTCCCTGGGGTTTAGAGGGTTTATGTGGGAGTGTCTGGCCTTCGCTAGGCTGTGCCCCTCCCCCGTGTGCTTGGTGTCTGCCGGCAGAGTGGGCATCTCCACCAGAATACTTTTTGCGCCCCCCCACGCCCATCCTCCCATCTAATTCTCTGCCCAAAGGCCTGAAGTCAGCTCCCATGGCCTCAGCAAGTGCGAGGGTGGGGGGCAGCTGTGCTGGGGTGTTGGAAGAGCTTGGAAATAAGGGTTGAGAGTGTGGCCCCGAGGCCTCCCTGGGGAGAGAGGAAGCCTGGGTGGGGGAGGAAAGAGATGGTGTCCTTTGGCAGGGCTGTTTCGTGTCTGGCCCAGAACCCCCAGGGATCTGCGATTGTAAACTGTACCTGGCCTTCCAGGTTGTTAGCTACATTTGTCAAGGGAGGAGGATTACGTGACAGTAGGCTAGCTCGATGACCTCTTTAAAGTAATTGTGTGGGCCTCCATTTGTACTCTTGCCTCAGGCCCCGCAAATGATAGGGGCTCACCTGGTTTTGGCTGCATACTTCTTTTCAAGGGAAGTCTGAAGCTTCTTTCGTGGTGAAGTAGGCTGATTTGGGTCTGTGCATGAAGCACAGTGTCTGGAAGATACCGGGAACTTGACAAATGCTGGCCGTTTGACGATTAGAGCAGTACACAGCCATACTGCATCGGTATCAAGCCTGTTTTTTGATTTTGTTTTGGGGGGAGTGTAGTTAAATGCTCGCATTTGCATTTAAACTAGGATAGAAATGTTGTAGAGAAGTCGTTTGCCCTGGAGGTCATGGTTAATACTAATGACCAGACTATCTTCTTTGCCTCCCCCATGCCTTTGCCCCATCCTCTTCCTGCACCCTCCAGGCACTGCCCGACCTCCCAAGATCCCCGTTTTCTTTGTGTTCAGCTGTGACTAGCATATTGGCTCAGTGCTAGTGACTTAGAAACCACTAGAAATACTTTCCAAACCACACAGAGCTGTCAGGAACCCCAAGGAGGGACTTAAAAACCTCTGGTTTCTTTCCCTCTTTAAGGGAGCAGGGCACACTTCCGTATCTTCCCAAGAACCAGGAGGAGGAAATGACTTCAAAGATGCAGGAGTCAGGGGGGCCTGGGTGGCTCAGTTGGTTAAGTGTACAACTCTTGATTTGGGCGCAGGTCATGAACTCAAAGTTTGTGAGATGGAGCCTTGGCTTGGGCTCCATGATGACCGTTCAGAGCCTGCTTCGGATATTCTCTCTCTCTCTCCCTCTACACACACACACACACACACACACACACACACACACACTAAACTTTTAAAAAACTTTAAAAACGATACAGGAATCAGGACACGGTGTCTGCTGTTTGGTCTCTAGCTGTGCAGTGTGAGTGAAGAATTCATCGGAGTCTCTATAATGGAAGCATTACATAATCCGCCGCTCAGATGCCTCAGGGGAAAACCCCACTTTGCAAACGGGAGTGGAGGACCCTGTGTGGAATAGGGAATGACCCAAAAAGCCACCGCTCTTTCACAAGGAAGCCTGCTTTTGCAACAAAAAGATTGGAGAAGGTTTCCGAAGTGCATTCGATAGAGCCATATCCTGTTTGCATTTACAATAAAAGCATAGGTCCCTGTCGGCCAGGAAAGATCAAAGCTGCTGTCTGGTTAGGGCTAGTTATTGCAAAATGTCAGTGTGACAGTCTTAGCTGAAGGAGATGGGGGAATAAAGAAGACAGTTGAATCTAGTAGGAGAGATTCCTTATTAGCTCTTCAGGTAAAAGAAGGACCAAAAGGAGTTCTAATAAGAACCCTGATGAGTACTATGCAGTACAGGAAGAAAGCGTCTGGATAACAATTAAATGGGGAGAAATGAGATCTTTTATTTTTTATTTTTTTTATTAAATAAGGCTTAGTAAAGTGTTTAATAGAGTTGAGTGTTTCCAGAGACTGACAGCTTAATTTTGGATGTAGACCTTCATGTTGGAACTGTCTGGAAGACAGTTACTTTCTATTTTAGTCGACCAGTTGCAGGTTGCATAGCAGTTGATCTTAAACATCCTGGTAGTGCTTTCACAGTAACGTTTGGCTTTGACTTTCTCTTATTTTCTGAGCCATAAGCTGATTTCATAGTCCGTCTCCTTATTTACACCAAAATAGGTGAAAATCTGAGTCTCCTAAAATTTTCTTGCATTTTTATAACAAAATCTCATTTTGAGACTAATTATCATGTTCATGTTCATAGGCTGGAAGTCTTTTAGAGGAAATGGCAGAGGGAGGGTGGTTTTCTCAGTAGAAAGTGGCTTTCTGGCTCTGTGAAGAGGCAAAGGAGTGAAACGGTTAAGTATGCCCATGTTCCTTACTCTTCCCTTGGTTCAAACCAACACTTTTCCCAAGTGCCGAGATCATTTGTAAGTGCTAAATTGGAGGTGTTTGTTCGCAAGTAACTGTGGGGAGGCTGGTCATAAATGCTTAATAGAGAATAAAAGGTGGTACAGGCAGCACACGAAAGGGATCTTCTGGGGGGGGTCATGTCAGTAGGGTCTTAAGAAACGGGGAGGTTAAGGTCCTGATGGCTATGCATGTGTGGGCTTGTTCAGGACACACAGAAACTTCTCCCCATCTATGAAGAGAAACTTTGGAGAACAGTAACAGGGTTCTTAGGATCTGGGATGATATGAAGGGGTCCTTAGAGGCAAGGTTTCATTGAGTTGTGTATTATCTTAGCCCTTTATGTGAACATTCTGTTCACTGCAAAATAGATGATAGTGTAAAAATGCTTTTTTTTTCTTTTGTACTGTAATGTGCTTAAGAGTGGGGGACTGTGTGACTTTATCTGTGGCTTTAAAAAAATTTTTTTAATGTTTGTTTATTTTTGAGAGACATAGAGACAGAGTATGAGCAGGAGAAGGGCAGAGAGAGAGGGAGATACAGAATCTGAAGCAGGCTCCAGGCTCTGAGCCGTCAGCACAGAGCCCAACGCGGGGCTCGACCTCACAGACCGTGAGATCATGACCTGAGCTGAAGTCGGCCGCTTAACCGACTGAGCCCCCCAGGCGCCCTTATCTGTGGCTTTTGTTCATCGTGGGTGGAAATGGCCTCTTGAGAGGTCTTCAGGGGACTGCCATGTCCTGCACGGATGCAGAGTGTTCCTTTTGCCTCTAAACTAATACAGAACCTTTTCAAACCACGAACTATGAAAGGTACCTATTATACCTTTTAAAATAAGCTATCCGGAGCTATCATTTATATCCAGTATGAAACGCTGGATGTGTGATGTTGTGTTCTCTGAGAGTCCTCTGTGGAGGCATAGCATGTCCATCTGCCCCTCGGTGATGGTGTAGTCAGTCACTTTTTCAAGATGCTGCACGTTGTCTCTATTGTCCAACAGTTTTGGGGGGAGATGCTTTTTAAGGCCAGGCAAATATCCCGCTCTTCACCAGTCTGTCCCTTTATACCCCGTATACCATGATGTATACCATGGTGGCTACAAAATGATTTTCCAAATCCAGCACTCTCTCCACATTTACCTGTTGGCACTGCCAAGAGCCTTCATTTTGCCTCTCTTTATTATTAATACATCCTCCTGAATCCCTCATAGGTTTTTACTTAATTGTTTCGGGACTCAGATTGTACCCAATTCATGCAATGAGACCCCCTTCAAGCTGGTTCTTAGGTTGCTGCAACGTGCCCCATCATGTTTTTCTGGTTTTCTGGGGTTTGTGGGGTTTTTTTTTTTTTGATTGTTTTCCAACTCTTTCTTCATCTCTAGCATAAAGACGATCCTGGAGCTCCAGTCGACAACCCTTCCCAGTTGGGGAATCGGCCTTTACAGCACCGCAGTTACTTTTGGTGAACGGTACTTTCTCTTTTCAGACATTGAGGGCACTAAAAGCAAAGATCGCCATTCACATCACTCACCGTTACCTACATATCTGAAGACTCCCATTCCTAAAGGCATGGAGTCAGAGAATGAACGTGTTGTGTCTCTAATGATGTGAACAGATAAAGAAGGGGAAAATTTGATAATAGAGGTGGACCAAAACGATGTTAAAAAAAATTGCCTTAACCCAGAAAGGATTTTTTTTTTCCCTCTTAAATGATGCCTTGTGGTCTATAAAACCTTTTTCTTTTCCATTGATACCTGAATTACAAAAGTTTTCTTGTAAGAATCCCCATGTGCAGGGTTGCAGGGAGGAGGGTAGCTAGATTGAGAAGGTGGAGAGGGGTTTTTAGTGAGTCTGTAGCAAAGATATTAAGTTACTAAAGACAAAGATTGAACTTGAGGGGAAAGGGGGACTTGATGGGAAGAATTCTCACCAGGACTTCTCATGAAGTGCAAAGATTTGAATAATAAAGACTGGGAAGAAAACAAGTAGGGCATTTCTGGGGCCCTTCTGGCAGCACAGCGATCAGCATGGGTTGGCTCCATTGCCTTCCAAGCCTGAGCAAGCTCTCTGAGCCTTTCTTGTCCCTGTGAGAGCCGCAAGTCTCGGTGGGGCATTAGGGCGCCTTCCTGGGTCAATCGGTTCTGGTTCTGGCCGGTTGCTGTAAATCAAGATGCGCTCTCTGATCTGAGTGCGGATTCCTGGGGTGGGGGCTCCCTGGGGGTCAAGCAGCCCTTGCTGCCAACACCGTGGAAGGGATTGAAGTGTACCAGCGGAAATGCAAGGACTCTGAAGGTGGCAGGCACTGCAGGAGGCTTTGTGGGAGCCCTAATTTTCACCAGGATCAATTGGCTCTCCGCCGATTGGTAAATTACCGGGTTGTCCCATCAGCCAGCGTTCTTGGTTGCAAACTGTTGAAGTAGAGGAATGATTGATTGGAGGGGGAGCAGGAAGCTCACCGGACCTATGGGAATTGGAGAGCAGGCTCAGCCAAAGGGCATGATGCACGGGAGTTTTGACACTGGTATCAGTCTACGCTGCCAGGCACACAGCCAGGGACAACTCCACCCTGTCGAGGCTGCAGTGGACACTGCAAATCATCTGTGCCCATATCCTGTATCATGTGTCACTTTGCAAAATCTCAGGCCATCGGTTTGTGCTCAGCAGCCAGGGAACTGGGGGGCAGGCAGCGTGGCATGATGGTGAGGTTCTCTGGAGCCTGTCTTCTTAGGTTTAAGATCTAGGCAAGTCATTCTCGTTGGGCTGCTAGCACCCTGCCTGGGCTGAGGCCACCTGCCGACCATTACAAGGTCCCTGGTAGAACTGACATGCCGTTCTTGGAAGGACGGGTGGGTGGGAGGGTCAAGAGCAGGAAGCCTCTGCTGATGACTCTTTTCAGAGAACAGGGTCCTGATATGTGGCCAGAACTTACAACCATGAAATGAGCAGTGTGTTAAGACTTTTGGAAACTTGAGTTGTCTTTTTTTTTTTGTAGGAGGGGGGCAGTTGGGGAGTCTCTGAGTATTGGATATGTAACCATGAAGAAGACATTACCTCTCAACCTCAGGGTCCTCAGCAGTAAAATGAAAGGTTTAGGTCAGGTGACCCCTGATAGCTTTCCACTTCTGTCCGCAAATATTTTATACTCGTGGTTCTCAAAGTCTGTTCCCAGGAGCATCAGCACCGCCTGAAAATTCATGAGGAATGCAAACTCTGAGTTTCCGTTGTGGCCCTCTGAATCAACTTCAGGAGTGGGGCCCGAAATCTGTATGGTAATAAGCCCTCCAGATAATCGTCATACTTGCTCGGGTGTGAGAACAGCATTGGTCTGGAACTCAGGACTGGGCGGTCTCCGATGGTACCTCTGGGCTCTAAGGCCGATACCTTTATTTTTCAGCAAATCTCCAGGAGGTGCCCGGGACTGACCTGCTCAGGGAACGATTTGTTGCTTGAAGTTGAATAAACCTCTCTCATCAACTTTATGAAGGATGTTCAGAGTCTGAGCTAGGTAATTAGTAGGGATATTTAGCATTTGTCCCCACGGCCTGGTTGGTGGGCAAAGAGAAAGCACACGTGTGCATTTACCTCAGTAAGAGTCCTTTATAAAAACAAGTGTTCACATTTGTTTGCACTCTTGGTGCTTTTATATACTGCTCCAAAAGCTATGTTCCTATAAACCGCAGTGGCCTTGTGGCTAATAACCATTGAGTAGTTACTTTCTGTCATGGAAAGTGATGGACAGGAAGTGTATCTAAGTGGAAACCTATTCTAGTAAGAGCTGCCACATATCCATCCTCTCTTTGAAAAGTCACATGGAACATTGGTATTTCCATCCACAGGGTAATAAACCTGGTCGTTTAAAAAAGATTTTAAGTAACGGATGAGTTCTCCTACTTTGTACTCCTAAAAAATGAATAGTCGGAAAAGAGAATATTTATCTTTGATTATTTTGCCTGAAGGGTGTATTCTGTATTGTTGGCTCATTGTCAACAACCCACAGATGGTTTACCCATGCTACTGCTCTCTTGAATCTGCTGTGAATAACCCCTTCATTTTGAGTAACTCCTTCCCCGAATATTTCTGTTGCTCAGCTACTATGTAATTGGGAAATACAAGTTAATTGTATTACTAAGCAATATCCAATTAACAAAGGTGATAAATCATGTGCAGAATCATTGTCTAATTTATATAGAATTGTATTTCGTAAATGTATCCATATGCAACTGAATGGAAAAACTTAAGCTCCTCTCTTAACCACAGAGTTTGAGAAACACAAGTGCAAACTTCCATTTTATGAATGGAGTAGAGAAGCAGAGGAGTGAAGAGGCTTAGCAGATGTCATGGGGCTCAGTAACTGGTAACTAATTGCCAGTAAGCTAAAGCTAGGAGTTCAGTCTTTGTCACCAACTTTTTTTTTCACGAAGTCATTCGGAGTCCTCTTGTTGAATTTCTTCATTTCTAAGGCAGCATTGATTGTAAGACATGCCATTGATTTGAAAACAGCTTTTCAGGAAAGCAAACACCTTAGTAAATGATCACATCAATGCAAAGGCATCTCGACCTTAAAAACATGAATTTGTGTGGCAGTAAGCCTTGGAATCAAGGACATAAGGCTCTTGATTTTTCTCCCCCACCCTGCCCCCAATCAGATAGTACAAATTCGAAATAAGCAAAACTACTTCAATTATTGACATAGAATCAAATTTCATGAAACCAGTTTAAGTGCTGAAATGAGAAAAGAAGCCTCTGTGGATTGCCATCAACCTACTGGGTTCTATTTCAAGTAAAACTTGAAAAAAGTTGTTTCCTGGATTAGTGGGGCTGTTCTATATAAAGAAGGTTAAGGAAAAAATAAGAGCAACCACATGTTGTGAGAGCTCCATTGTCTAAGTGATGGCAGATGGGTGACATCCAGGCAAATGCTTCAGTCTGAGAAGAGTTGTAGGGGCGCCTGGGTGGCTCAGTCGGTTAAGCGGCCGACTTCAGCTCAGGTCATGATCTCACAGTCTGTGGGTTCGAGCCCCACATCAGGCTCTGTGCTGATGGCTCATCAGAGCCTGGAGCCTGCTTCAGATTCTGTGTCTACCTCTCTCTCTGCCCTTCTCCTGCTCACGCTCTGTCTCTATGTCTCTTAAGAATAAATAAACGTTAAAAAAATTAAAAAAAAAAAAAGAGTTGTATATGAGACCTTGAACTCCTTGAGGGTTTTGTTCACCACTTACTGACCACCCTTCCCCACCCCTGCCGTGCTGAGGATAGTCCTTAGCTTAAATATTGGTTGAATGAATATGTATGTCTCTTTGTCTCCATGAACTAGCAGATGGGTAGTGTGAAGAATTCCTTATAGAAGCTAGAAGTCTCTATTGTTTGGGGTATGTTAGGAACATTCAAGAAAGGAAGACTGTCATGGGTTGTTTTGGAAAAGCAAGGTAGAAAATTCCAGAATTTATTTTTTTTCCAAGTCCAATATCATAGCTACCTACTCCTGTTGAGCGTTTATGCCTAGATTAGTGGTGTCAAAATATGAAAATGGAGCCCAAGTCATAGAAAGGAAATACTATTTGGAAAATAAATTCTTTGTATTTCCATAAAGAATAGAATTTGTAATTATGCATAAGATTTTGATATGTAACTAGAACTATAGTTGGGAAATTCATTAGTCTTTATTGCTTCATTCTGAAATAATTTGAAAAAATATTCTAACTCTTTTTCATACAACTTTTCTAACTATGTGGTAGGTCTGCCTATATTAAAAAAAAAGAGTTCAGCCTCATGATTTTAGAGGCTCATCTGATGCTTAATTCGATGGATAAGAAATTTGGAAGCTCTAAAAAAAGAATCAGTCATTACTGGGACTTAAATCCTCTGAGACTTGAGACCTAGTTTGGTGGGTTTGGAGCCATACCCTAGCCTGATCAAATTTCGTAGGAAATTGACTTTTTCTATGCAGCTAATAGACCTCATCATCTTCTACTGCAAGAGTGGGGATGTTTAAAGTGACAAACCTGATGTATTCCATGTATACATTGTATTTGTAGACATAAATCTTTGTAATTGGTGTTATTAAAATCAGTGGCTTGTAGATTTTAGGATTTTTGAGTTTGTTTTAAAAAATATGAAAAAGAAAAAAAATGTGAGAAAGTTAACAGAATAGTACTATTCACTAAAAAAAAACACTTGGCATGTTTGAGAATGTTAAAAATATTACAGCATCTTCATCTACAAGACCATTTAAAAAGTGACATTAGATACAGTTAACAACTCCTTTCTTAACATCTCAAAAATGGAACTGCTTGAAGAAAACTGAAAGGTCTTCCCTTCTTTCCCTGGTTCAGTCAGCTCGACCTATCTGTATCTCGAATTATCGGTACCACTGACTGCTCAGGTGCTCAAGACGGAGTCCAGAGAGTGTTTGATTTTCTGCTACACTAACACTGGATATGGAAATTAGAATAATAAAACAGTAACATTTATACATCCAGTTCTCCTTCTGGGCCCTGGAATGATCTCCCTTATTCCTCACCATTTGAGCTACACTTAGTATTACCCTTTCCATTCTACAGTGAGGTTCCCAGGCAAGGTAGAGTTTCGAATCCAGGCAATCTGATTCTAGAGCTCTGGTTCTTAATCACAGTGCTGCTCCTGTTTCCCAGAGCCAACGTGTCCCCAAAAATCTACTCTAGGAGGCCAAATCACGACTGTACCTATTTGTTACAATCCTCTTGGTACCATCTCTCATCTGAAGTCCCTAACCTCTCTCTAGCCCTGAGTCCATTCTCCACACTGCAGCCAGAGTGACCTTGTAAAAATGGAAATTGGATTGCCCTTTTCCCATTCAAAATCTTTTTATGTCTTCTCATTGCCCTTGGGTGCAAATCTAAAATCTGTGCATGATGCGTGAGACCCTTTCTCTCTGTCCCTTCCCACCTCTGTATCATTATTCCCTGTGATCACTCACTCTTGGCTGTAGGGCTTTCTTTTAGGAACTTCAGGGCCAAACTCCTCCTCCTTAGGCCTCTGCACATGCTGATCTGTCTCTAACATGAGCACTTAGTAGTCTTCCAGCTAACTTTTACTTACTTTCAGAATGCTTCTTAAATAACTCTTCCTTCTGGAAGCCTTCATTGGCTCTGATCCAAATTAAGTTCCCCCAGAAAATTCTTCCATAGCCCATTCTAGGTTTTTTGTTTAAGATTTTTCTTGTTTCTTGAGGTAGGCTTGTATTGCTATAAACTTCCCTCTTAGAACTGCTCTTGCTGCATCCCACAGATTGAGACTGTTGTGTTTTCATTTTCGTTAGTCTCCTTTTCGATTTCTTGGTTGATCCATTCATCGTTCAGTAGAATGTTATTTAGCCTCTATGTATTTGTGTTCTTTCGATATTTTTTTCTTAATTGACTCCTAGTTTCATACCTTTGTGGTTGGAAAAGATCCACACTAGGATTTCAATCTTCTTGAATTTGTTGAGATTGTTTTGTGGCCTAAAATGATCTATCCTGGGGAATATTCCACTTGCATTTCAAAAGAAAGTGTATTCTGTTATGTTTGGATGGAGTGTTGTGTATAGATCTGTTATGTCCGTCTGGTCAAATGTGTCATTCAAAGGTACTGTTTACTTGTTGATCTTCTGTCTGCATGGTGTATCCATTGATGTAAGTTGGGTATTAAAGTCCTCTACTATTACTGTATAACTGTTGATTAATTCCTTTATATCTGTTAAAATTGCTTTATGTATTGAGGTGATTCCACATTGGGTGCATAGATACTTAAAATTGTTATGCCCTTTTGTTGGGTTTTCCCTTTTATCATTATGTACTATCCTTCTCTTCCTGCTACAGTCGTTTTAAAATCAATTTTGTCAGATACAAGTATTGTTACCTCAACTTTCTTGTTTTCATTTGCATGGTAAATGTTTCTCTCTCTTGAGTTGTTACCCCAGCTTTCTTGTTTTCATTTGCATGGTAAATGTTTTTCTGTCTCTTCACTTGGAATCTGCATGTCTCTTTAGGTCTGAAGTGAGTCTCCTATGGGTAGGATATAAATGAATCTTGCTTTTTTATACATTATGTCACCTTATATTTTTTGATCGGAGCGTTTAGTCCATTTACATTCAAATTCATTATTGTTAGACATGTACTTCTATTTTGTTACATACTTGTTTTGTGGTTACTTTTGTAGTTCCTTTCTTCTCTTGCTCTCTTCCTTTGTGGTTTGATGACATCTTTAGTGTTAGCTTTGGATTCATTACTCTTCATTTTTTTGGTATATATATTACAGATTTTTGACTTGTGGTTACTGTTACAGTCATGTATAACATCTTCACATACAGCAGTTGATGTTAAGTTGATGGTCACTTAAATTTGAACCCATTGTGAAAGCACAGAAGCACTGAAATATTTACTCCCTTGCCCTATTTTCTAGGTTTGATGTCCTCTTTTATATCCTTTTGCTTTGTGAATCCCTTGACCAATTTTTATAGAGAGAATTGATTTTTAATGCTTCTGTGTTTTAAACTCCATATTGGTAATTAATCGACCTTTATCATATGTTGGCATTTACCTGTGAAAATTTTCATAATTTTCCTACTTCCAATTACAGCTTTTTTTCCCCCCCACTTAAAAGGTTTCCTTTAAAACTTCTTAAAAGTCCCAGGGCATCTGGGTGGCTCAGTGAGTTGAGTGTCCAGTTTTGGCTCAGGTCATAATCTCATGGTTTGTGAGTCTGAGCCCCGCATCGGGCTCCATGCAGACAGCTCAGAGCCTGGAGCCTGCTTCGGATTCTGTGTTTCCCTCTTTTTCTCTGCCCCACCCCCTCCATCTGTCTGTCTGTCTCTCTCAGAAATAAACATTAAAAACATTAATTTAAAAAAATTTCTTACAAGTCTGGTTTATTGGTGATGAACTCTTTTACCTTTTGCTTGACTGCGAAACTCTTCCTCTCCTTCCATTCTAAATGACCGTCTTGCCAGGTAGAGTATACTTGGCTGCAGTTTTTTTCCTTTCAGCACTTTGAATGTATCCTGCTTCTCCTTTCCGGCCTACAGAATTTCTGCTGATAAATAGGTGGGGAGCTTTAGGGGATTTCCTTTGTATGTAAATGTCTTCTTCTGTTGCTATTCAAATCTTCTTGATCATTACTTTTTGCAATTTTAATTATGTGTATTGGTGTGCATCTCCTTGGATTAATCTTTTTTTTTTTTTTTTTAACGTTTATTTATTTTTGAGAGACAGAGACAGAGTATGAGCAGGGGAAGGGCAGAGAGAGAGGGAGACACAGGATCTGAAGCAGGCTCCAGGCTCCGAGCCGTCGGCACAGAGCCTGATGCGGGACTTGAACTCACAGACCGTGAGATCATGACCTGAGCAGGAGTCAGCCGCTCAACCAACTGAGCCACCCAGGCGCCCCTCTTTGGATTAATATTAAAGCCTTTCTGTGGCTCGTGGATCTGGATGCCTGTTTTGTTGCCTAAATTATGGATGTTTTTCAGCTATTAATTCTTTAAATACATTTTCTGCCCCATTTTCTCTCTTCTCCTTCTGGGATCCCTATAATGCAAATATTAGGCTTGATGTTCTTAGTTGCCTTAATGGATTCTTACTTTTTATTTATTTACTTTTGCCGTTGGGGTAATGGAACACCAGCAAGCCTGTCTTCCAGATTGCTGATCTGTTCTTCTGCATCTTCTAATGGGCTCTTGATTCCCTCTAGTGTATCTTAAAATGTCAGTTTTTAAGTTCTTCATCTCTGACTGGTTCCTTTTTTTAAAAAAATTTTTTTAAGTTTTTATTTATTTTTGAGAGAGCAAGAGAGACCGAGAGCAAGCTGGGGAAGGGTAGAGATAGAGGGAGACATAGAATCTGAAGCAGGCTCCAGGCTCCGAGCTGTCAGCACAGAGTCTGACGTGGGGCTCAAACTCACAAACTGTGAGATCATGACCTGAGCCGAAGTCTGATGCTTAACCAACTGAACCCACCCAGGTGCCCCAGGTGCCCCCCTTTTTTAAACTTTGACATTGAGTTGAAAACCTCACTGAGGTCCTCCACTTATAAGTCCAGTGAATATCTTTATAAGCATGACTTTGACTTTTTTAAATCAGGCATATTACTTACCCGTGTCATTTAGCTCTTTTGCTAGGATTCTTTTATCCTGTTCTTTTATTGGGTACATATTCCTCTGTCTCCTCATTGGGTCTCTGTTGACTGCTATGTGTTATGAAGGCAGCAACATCTCCTGATCTCAAAAGTAGCATCCTTCTGCTGAAGAGGTCCTGTGGTGCTTGTCGTGCAGTGTGCCCTGGTCACCAGAACCAGGTGCCCCGGGGCTGTCTGCTGTGTGCGTTGTATGCACTTCACTGTCGGGGCTGTGCAGCATTTGCCTTTGGCTGCAGTCAGCGGCAGTGACCTGCTTGGCCCGCTCTGTGCGCACTGGCAGGTCTGGTCCCTGTACTATAGAGAAGCCTGTCTTTGGCCTGCAGGCAGGTGGCGTTGGCAGTCCGGCTACCTGCCCGCATTCCGTTCGTTGTAGTTGTGTGCACACCGGATGGTAAGGCACTCTGTGTGGCCCCACTGAGATACTTGAGTTGGTGACGGCGTGGCAGTCCTCCCAAATATTAGCCTGGGCCAGAGTCCCACCAGACAGCAGGGCACTCTCCCTGCACTGCCGGCTGAAAGGCTTGGCTGCCGGAACTGTAGGTATACTGGTATATGCTTATGTCCACGTGTCTGGAGGGTAGTATGCACTTGGGAGTGGTAGCAATCCCTTCCAGGGCTGCTTGCAGGGTGTTTTGGGGTAGGAGCTTTTTGAGGGGCATGCTGGCCAATGGGGTGGGGGGGGTGAGGGTAGGGGTGGATGGGCAGGTCTGCAGAGGAACGCAGGGCCAAGGCGCTCAGTCCAAGCAAGAGACATGGAGAGCGTTGATGCTGGTTCCTGCAAGTGTCTAGCTATCTAGGTTTGGGGAAGGGAAAAGAAAAGGCGCCCATGAGCACTTGTTCTTAGAGAAGTCTCACGAAGATCCCTGCACCTCTGGGGCGCATTCCGAGGTTAGCGAATAAATCTCCTTCACATGTACCCCAGGCACTTTGCAAACTGTGGCTTCTGCGCTGTGCAGGGTTCTTTATGATGCTGGTTCTTTAAGGGCAGGCCCCAGTTTCTGATCGCCCGCTGGCTCTCCTGGAGCTAAACACGCTGAGTTTTACAGGACCTGAAGTTAGGCCCCGCTGAGTTTTCAAAGCTCACGAAGTTAAACCCCACAGGTCTTCAAAGCCGAACGTTACGGGAATTTGTCTTCCCAGTGTGGGTCCCCTGTGCATGGGGTGCCTGGGGTGGCCCTGATCTCCTCCTTTCTCTGTATTTGAAATGTCCTTCCCACTTGTAATTCGTCTAACCGAGGGTTTGGTTCCCAGGAGGTCTCTGCCCCTCCTATCCTTTTCTTTTTTTTAATGTTTATTTTTGAGAGAGAGAGCGAGCTTGAGCATGAGTGGGGGAGGCTCAGGGAGAGAAATGGAGACACAGAATCCAAAGCAGGGTGCAGGCTCTGAGCTGTCAGCACAGAGCCCCACTTGGGGGCTCCACCCCACGAACCATGAGATCATGACCTGAACCGAAGTCAGAGGCTTAACCAACTGAGCCACCCAGGAACCCCCCTCCTATCCTTCTCAGTGTGGCCTCCTCTCTACAGTTAACTATGGAAGGTCCATTTTGCCAGTCTCGTCAGAGTTAGTTGTAGGAATGGAGCTGTTATCTTAATGTGTCCTTGGGACGAGGTATACTCAGGACTCTCCTCCTCCGCCATCTTTCAGGCCTCCTCTACGTTTCTTTTGTAAAATCGTGCTCCTCCTGGTTTGAAACTCTATTTCTGATAGTGTATTTACAACCCGTCTTTCCTTCCAGTCTGTAATTTTGCTGAGCATAGGGACTATTGGGATCGGTGAATCTTCAGCATTCCCTATAGTGCCTGAGTGTTTCAGAAACATTTGCTGAACGACCAAATAAATAGCCATGTAGTATCAACATGGTTACCTCAAAAAGGGCTGTTTTAACCACAAAAATTGGGAAAGGCTTATTCTTAGTAGAAGATTGCATTTTAAAATTGAATCAACATCTGAGTACTTGTCCTTCTGAAACTTTTACTTTTAGACAAATGAATGTCCTTGCAGACGCTGGACTGTGAACTGACGGTTCTGGAGCCAGTGATTTATTGTATGCGTCTTGTTTGTTTCCTAAGCTTTCAGATTTATGCACAGAAGTGGATACTCTCATTATTTAAAAAAAAATTGTTTTTTACTCTGTTACGAAGAGAGCCACAGGCCCAAAATGACGTCATTTCGGTTAAGGCCCCAAGTCCGTAAATTAAGACTTACTACCGAACGTAATCGCAGTCTCAGTGCCTCTGGATCTGTAACCTGTAACCAGTCCATGTGGGTCAACACGGGAATGTCCTGGTCAGCTCCAAAAAATTGATAGACCCCGTCCGTTCCCCTTAGGAGGGCAACTTCACCTACAACGACAGAGTCTTTGCTAATAATTTCCCTTTTCTCCATTTTCTTTCTACCTTTGAAAACCTTTTTTTTTTTTTTTTTTTTTTAATGTAGCCCTTTGGAGCTTTCTTCTTACTAGATGTGATGCTGTTCAATTCGTGAATTGGTGAATAAAACCAATTAGATCTTTGAAATTTACTGAGTAGAATTTGTGTCATCAACTTGAAAAGTGGCATATTTGTAGTGGAGGCCGCTAGCAGTGTTCTGAATATCTGTTCTTCCTCCTTCTGTAATACGAGCTTTATCTGGGCACACGGACGCCCAGGTGAAGACTATGTTTCTCGGTTTGCCTGCTGCCAAGTGTGGTCATGTGACCAAGTTATAGCCCATGAGATGGAAACTGTGGTCATCGAGGCAATTTTTGAGTTGTGACCTTGAAAGGAGCCTTTCTTCCCTTTTGTAGAACGATGCTAATTGTTGGAAGGAGCTAGATCAACTTCTTTTACCATGAGATGGAAGTCGGGTGTTAAGGAAGGAAAAGCGAGAAGGTAGAAGAGGTCCCTAATACTCTGAAACTGCCATATTAGCCCTGAGCAGGAATGACGGGACTCTTTTAATAGCAGCTAAACTGGTATCCTGGTTAATACAATACTCGACATTCTGTTCTGCAGTTACTGTTTTAATTGTCCATGATAGATCTAGACATTTCCCCCGCAACTGCATGCAATTCTAAGGCACAGAAATCAGAATGTAGTATGGGGGAGGAATCGAACGTGATGACGCTGTGGGCCAGCGGTGGCCAGGGCTGTACCTGGGGCTCTCGTTCTCTGTCATGAACACTGCAGTGATCCATGACAGACTTGCCTGGATTTTCTCCAGCTGAGTTTTGAGATGCCTGGTAGGGGCTTTTCCATGAGCGAAGAAACATTTGAAGCTGCTGGTTGTAATTGATACTGAATTTATGAAAGCTGAAAAATAAACCTGACTTTCCTAAGCATTTAATGTTCATTTTAATTTTTAAGAATCTAGTAAATTTTTGTATAAAAATAACCATGCATTTCACTTAATTCTTTGAGTTTCTAACCTACCAAGTTAACGCAGGGAATTGATTAAATTTCCTTTAAATGTTGTAAAACCTATTCATACATTTAAAAAAAAAACAAACCCCAAGGACAGTAAATATTTTGAGCTCCTGAAAAAGGTGGCAAACAGGAGCTAAACAGTTAAGAGGTGCCAGTAGATCTTAGAAGCTTAAAGTTAGAGGTTCAATTAATCCTGCTCTTTTAACATGAAAAATGATCTATAAATAAAATACTATTCCTAAATGTAATCAAATCATATTTATACTACTAACTCTTGTAAATTTATCACAGCCGTAATAGGTGGTTTCGTAACTGATCGAATGCCTTAAATAACATAGAAGTCAGTCCTGACTCCTGGTTTCCACATTCGCTCTTGCACCCAAGTAGGAGTACTATATGTTCGATTGACTTACTCTTTTGCCTTATGGGGCTTGCAAAGCTCCACCCAACCAAGAAGAGATTTGCAATCTCAGAGTGAGAAGATGGTTTTTCAAGTCTAGGCTTTTTTCTCCCCCCACCCCAAACCAAAGCATCACTTCCTCCTTTATTCCAATTTTACTATTGTTAAAAAATATCTTCCTTCCCTCATCTTAATTTGCTGGCTTCTGTATGCGCTCCCACCTACAATGACAACTAGTTTCTTCACTCCCTGATTTGTGTTGAAGAGATTCTTGACTCTTTTAATTTTTTTATATATTCATTTTGAGAGAGACAGAGACACAGCGAGTGGGGGAGGAGTAGAGACAGAGGGAGAGAGAGAATTCCAAGCAGGCTCCTGTTAGCACAGAACCTGATGTGGGATTTGAACTCGAGAAATCACGAATCATGACTTGAGCCAAAACTGAGAGTCGGATGCTTAACCAACCGAGGCGCCCCTGTGTCAAAGAGATTCTGTACTTTCTAAGTTCTTCTGTCTTGAGACTATCATTTCTTTTACTGTCCCCGAACTTGAAAGAAGAAAAATTCAGATCACAGACTCAGGAGATGAGAGAAGATGAAGTCATGTCTTAATGCTAGTCTGTATTCTGTTATGGATATGCTGAGTTTGAACACATCAGACTAACACTGCTGGCACATTTCCTCCCCTTCCTATGGAAACTTTAAGCCATTTGAGAATGATTTTAAAAAACAAGATGAAACAGTGAATTAAATACAAAGTCCTAATCACAAATCATGAACACCCAAAACTCCACCAGCTGCAAACCTTCTCATCAAGTATTTGGGTTTAAATCCTGCTGCTTCTAAACCATCTAAAACTCGATTGAATCACTGCCTTTAATAACTTCTCTCTTTGTATTTGTCACTGTGGAATTGTGGGCTCTCTGTACGTAGCTCTTGCATGAGAAAATTGCTTGACCTTTCCATGACCATTTTCAAATTGCCATTCATTGAAGGTAATGAGCATGTTTTTTCCACCTTGCTTTATCATCTGTGTTAGACTTGGGGGATGGACAGCCAAAGAAAATGAAGAGAGAAGCTCTGGTTTATTTGACCTAAGTTCTACAGGATAAGACTGGACACTAAAGGTATTGTCTACCAATTAGGAGTGGCTCCAATGAAATTTATTCTATGTGTGTGGGTGTGTGAAGAGACATGTGTACACCTACCACCACCAGATACTTGAAAATCAGTTAACACTTACAAGGCAATTTGAATTTGCCATTAGAATTAAGCCATTTCCATCTTTGATGGAGTTGTGTCTTGGTACAAACCGGAAAATGGCCAGAAAACTTATTATCCAAGAAAAGTATATTCATTTGTTCAAAGTGTTCATCTTGAGTATCTGAATTTCTGTTTGAAGTCCTCTTCATCTTCAAGGAGAATCATCTTGGCCAAAATGAAGGGTTTTACAACTCAGTACCTTAATTTAGGTTACGTCTGCTGAAGCTATAATTAGAACTAATTTCTGATTTGTGTTTTATCCAGAATTATAAACATTCCTTATTGTACTTACTGCATTGCCTGTTTAATGAATTGCTTTCCACCTTAATACTTTAAACGTTCAAGTACCTGAAAAAGCTGGATGCTGTGTAAAGCTTTGTGGGTGAATTGCCAAAAATCTTTGGTATGAATCCCAGTTTGGCTTCTAATTCGTAGTGTGACCTTGGGCAAGTCACAGAATCATAGAGGCTCCTTATCCATAAAACAAGGAGCCTGGATTGAGTGGTCTATAAATTCTTGTAGCTCTGAGTTGCCATGGTGACTCTTAAATCATAGCAGAAGTGTTAGTTACCTTGATCACTTAGGATAGATACTGACTCTGCGTGTGTGTGTGCGCGCGTATGTGTGTGTGTATGTGTGTGTGTATGTGTGTGTGTGTGTGTGTGCGTATTGCGTGCCTCCAGCACAAATGAAGAAATAGTATCTGGTTGCTGTTTGCCTTGGTGATAAGTGGCAGAAAGAGTTCTTCATATTCCTTTGTTCTCTAATTGTGTTTGAATTTTCATGTAACATGAGACTTCACATGTGCAGTAATCTTAGTGTATTAGAACAGGTTTGTCAGGGACAGAAATGTACTGCATTGGTGATCTGGAACTTGTGATGGTAGAAAAATCTGTTGACATAAAAATGACTCCTGAATTATTTGTCACTAACCAGAACCCTGCCAGCCTTCAATTTATTTTAAAGTATATAAGCTCTTTAACAGCAACAATAATATAATATAATAATAATAATACCAATAAACTTAAAAACCTCTTAGAATCATCTGGCATATAGTCAGTGTTCTATATTTAATAATGCATTTCATCCTTGCAAGTCAGTAAGGTATGCAATAAACTTTTTTCATCCTGTGAGGAAACTGAGGTAAAGAAAGACTGAATGAGCTGTCTGAAGCCATTAAGTGTGGGGCTGGGATTTGACCGACGGAGTTAGTAGTTAAGTTCTAGGAATTCCTTACTCTTAGCACTCTTCACCACTGCCCCTGGTAAAGAACTCACTATAGGGGCACCTGGGGGTCTCAGTTAAGTGTCTGACTCTTGATTTTCACTCGGGTCATGATCTCAGGGACAGGAGATTGAACTGGCATAGGGCTCCACGCTAAGCATGGAGATTAAGATCTCTCTCCCTCTGCCCCTCCCCTGCTTGTGAACTTGCCCGTGTGTGCTCTTTCTTGTAAAGAAACAAACCCTCACAGAAAACAAAAACCCTCACTGTAGAGCATCCATGGCTGGAATGGGCATTGGAGAAAGTCTGAATGGAGGCAGGGTTCTGGTGTGTGGTCTTCTGTCTTCCATTACATGCAGTGTGACATTGGGAAAGTCCTTCAACCTCACTGAAATAGTGCTATTCAATGGAAATAGAACATTAGCTGGAAGTGTGAGCCACATAGGTAATATAAAACTTCGAAGTAGTCACATTTAAGAAACATCAACAGAAATGGGTGAAATTGATTTTAATAATTTATTCCATTTAACCCAATATATCAATAGAATGATTCAACGTAAGATCAATAATATTTGGAAATGAGATCTTACATTTTTACATAATAAATCTATGAAATATAATGTATGTTTTACACTTAAGCACATCTCAGTTCATATTATGCAGATTTGAACTGTTCACGGGACCCATGTAGTTAGTGACAGCTCTGAGCCCTTGAGAGCTACTGTAAAAATGAGACCATAGTGATGGATAATGTCTAAAATGTCAGCCCTTGAGTTCTAGAAATCTATAATGAGAAGTACCTATACCCCTTAATGGTTTACCATGACATTACTTATTTCTTTTCTGCTTAAGTAGCATGGAAAATGCATTCTAAGATGAAAATTCATCAGTGAAATGATTTTTGAAGCATCACAAAGGCCATGTAATGTCAAGAGACTGTATGCACATCAAATAAGGACTTTCAGAAAGTGACCATGCTCTAGTGGGTTTAAAAGAATGATTCCTTCCACAAATACCCAAGAGCTTACTGTGGGCCAGGTCCTGTGGTAGACCTCTGGGATTCAGAAGAGTACAATTCATGGCCTCTGCCCTTATGATACTTACATCAAAGTGAGACAATAAATGGACGTGTGGATAATTTTAGGTTAAGTAAGTAAGTACCAGAAGAAAAAGTGGAGTAAACTAAGACCCAGGGAGTTGGTGGGTCTGGTTTCAACAGGAAGACTTCTAAGAGGAGGTGACTCTTGAAATTTGATGGGGTTGAGAGAAGGGACAAGCTACATGAAGACCTAGGAAACTGTATACCAGGGAGGGACACAGCAGTCTAACTTGGGAGACTGTCTGAGGTGGAAGAAGCTCCATTGTGTTGAGCAATAGCTAAAGGCATTGTGTTGAGTTGAGAGAGGAGGTGACAGGAAGCATGGCTGGAGAATTTGGGTGTCATTTTAAGTGCTGTGGAAGGCCCAGGGAGAACGAAGTTTGGCAGAGAAAGGTGATTTGATTGGTTTTATGAAGAAAACTCTGACTAGTGGACAGAGAATAGACAGTATTTGGTCAAAAGAAGACAGCCAGGTGGCTAACAGACACATGAAAAGATGCTCAACATCACTCATCAGGGAAATGAAAATCAAAACCGCAATGAGATAATCCCTCACATCTGTCAAAATGACTAAAATGAAGAACTCAGGCAACAACAGATGTTGACTAGGATGTGGAGAAAGGGGAACCCTTCTGCACTGCTGGTGGGAATGAAAACTGGTGCAGCCATTCTGGAAGATAGTATGGAGGTTCCTCCAAAAATTAAAGCTAGAGCTACCCTACAACCCAGCAATTGCACTGCCGCATATTTATTCAAAGGATACAAAACGGCTGATTCAAAGGGGCACATGCACCCGATTGGTTATAGCAGCACTATCGACAATAGCCAAATTATGGGAAGAGCCCAAATGTCCATTGACTGATGAATGGATAAAGAAGAGGTGGTGTATATATACACAATGAAATATTACTTGGCAATCAAAAAGAATGAAGTCTTGCCATTTGTAACAACACAATGGCATGGAACTAGAATGTATTCTGTTAAATAAGTCAGAGAAAGATAAATAATATATGATTCCACCCATACGTGGACTCGAGGAAACCAAACAGATGAGCACAGAGGAAGGGAATGAAAAATAAGAAAAAAAGAGGGAGGCAAACCATAAGAGACACTTAAATACAGACAACAGACTGAGGGTTGCTGGAGGAGAGCTGGGTGGGGGGATGGGCTAAATGGGGGATGGGCATTAAGGAGGGCACTTGTTGGGATGAACACTGGTTATATGAATCACTAAATTCTCTTAAAGCCATTATTAGACTATTGTTAGGTAACTTGGATTTAAAATTTTAAGAAGATTATGTTTGGTCTTTCTTCCTGCTCCCACTCTGACCAATCAAGATACTATGGGATCGTGTAGGTGACTTGTCATGGTGTCTTGGAATAGCATAGGAATTAGGGAGATTGACTGAATTGGTTAGGGTTCTCATACATGTTGAAGGGTAGGCTTGATTGCATGTATTGGTAGATGGCCCAGAGGTACGCAAGGACAGAATCCGAATGATTCCTGGGTTTTTGGCTTGAACGACTGAGTCGATAGTGGTGCTATTTACCCAGATGGGTGAGAGTGAGAGGGAAAATGGGTTTGGCAGAAACAAGGGGGTAAGGGGACAGGGAATCAACTGTCATATTTTTTAGACTTTTTCAGATTGATACGTTTATATGAATGCAGATACCAGGATTGAAATTGGGGATATTCTCAGTATAGACTTTATATGATGATACATAGGTTGGTGAAGGGACAACAAGCCTTGTGACATGGGGTGGGAGGAGTGAACTCAGCTCCTGCTTGGCTGTCCTTGTCTAACAGAGGGTCCCATCCTCGGGGAGAGGGGACACAAACATGGAGTGGTGATGTACAGCACGATGAGATCCCTGCTGAGTCCCTGGTGAGGGCAGAGGAGAATATGCTATTTCCCGAGGCCTTGGGCTGGAGGTGGGAAGGACCAATCAAGATCTTGACAGATCCATGGTACTTGAGTAGAAACAGAAGGCACTTCTGATAGTCTAGATGATAAATAAATGTCTCTTCTGACTGATTTCTCTTCAATGGCTTAAAAAGCATTTTCTCTTGACCTCTCAATTGGGGATAATTGATGAGAGGCACTGAGAGAATTTGTTATCTAAAAAGTTGATGGTTAATTTGGGGACTGATTGAATCAGGTGGCCGGTCACATTTCTTACTGTATAAAGGTTCTATGAGAGTGCTCTTGGCACATCTGTTTCAGCAATTTGAGAACTTTATTCCCCTGGCAATTGAGAACTTTCTCTATGCCAAGAACTGCATGTACAGAGAAAAGATTGACAAATGTAAGTGGATTTCTGGTTAAACTAGATTTTTAAACCCCTTTGTCTTTCCAAATCTTAACCCTGTAGGAGGCAGGCTGGCTTCTGTTGCTTTGTGTACTCTTGGCATTTACATTTGAGAGTATTTGCAATCTATCACACCCATCTTCCTCTCTGGGGACTGTATTCTTTTTGACTAGATCAGCTGGTAGGCTCTGAATGGGGGAGTTCCAGGTAGTGGATGATGCAGAGAGAATGCTAAGGAGAAGTGAGAAAGGCCAAGTTGATTGATAATACAGAACTGAAGTGGGGAAGAAGAAAGACCAAGAAAAGCCAAGTCAGGAGGGCTTCTCTGGATGGAGTGTTGAGACTAGGAAAGTCTCAAGGAATGTTTTCTGACTGTGGAAAATACCAAGAGGAACAGCGATGAAGAGAGAACATTCTAAGAATACATTCTGAAAATTAAGAATTCACCTCCCCGTTGGCATTTTGTAAACACGGGGACAGAATTAGAGAATTAAAGCCACATTAGTTGACTATTAGTGGTTATTTGACTGTAACACAGTGTTAACATTGAGCCTCATGCGGCACCAGGGTTTAGGGAAATGGACTGAAAACACCAAGATAGGAGACTTTGACCCAGACACCCCAAGAATGGAGGACCCAGGGTGGTTTGGCTGACCTCGTGTAACAGCCACAGTGAGGTGGATGGGACATGTGTCTAGTGTCGGTCATTGGAATGTGGGCACAAGTGATGTGTACCGTTTCCACTTATTAATTGGTACATCAGGAGAAAATGGTTTTTTTAGCCATTAAAGGGAAAGCTATCTTCAGGAAATTATTTACAATCTTCTCTTTCTACTTAGGGAAGTACCACCGATTTGGCAATAAAAAAAATATGTAGCCCATAATAAATCCCCTAGTCACAATCCTCTTAATCGTTTTATGTCATCACATTTGAAGCCATTAGCTACAGAGAACAATGCTACAAGATTGTGCCCTGTGGTTTGAGTCACCACTTGGGAGGAAAGTTGCTCAACTATGAACAGGGGCATTGGGCTTGATAGACGGGAGTGAAAAATAAGTTTTCACTATGTTATGTCACCAAGATCTTGGGTTTTATTTGTCACTGCAACAGACCCTTGCCTATTCTAATAGTCCGTTTTTAAACCAGTGCGGCAATAACCCCTCTGCTCCCCTCACGATGACTGACTACACCATTAGCTGCTGTTTCTTCCCTTATACGGTGTGGGAACAGCTGCTAATCTTAAATGAATATGATGCTCTCATCTCTAACATATCCTCCAACTGGATTAAAAACTTTTTTTTTAATTTTTTATTTTGAGAGAGTGAGCAAAGAGGGTAGGGACAGAGAGTGAGGGAGAGAGAATCCTGAGCAAGCCCTGCACTATGAGCGCACAGCTTGTCATGGGGCTCACATCTCACCAGCCATGAGATCAAGACTGAGCTGAAATCCAGAATCGAGTGCTTAATCGATTGAGCCACCCAGGAGCCCCTTTTTCAACTGGATTGACATTCTTAATGATCCTGTTTTGTTCAAGGATAAGACGGGAGTGGGGGGGGGGAAGCACTGGGAACAATTCACGGATGGATTGTCAGCACATAACAAATTATAATGGAATTTTCTTGAGACCACTCATTCTACAAGCCCATGAATGAATGTTTGTCTTACGTTCTTTTGCCCGTGTGTCTATTTGTTGACACTTCTTTTGGTTTTGGTTTTGTGTTTTATTACACATTTGGCCTGGTTTTAGACTCAAAGAATGTGAGATCTCACAGGGCAGCTTTTGGCCTTGCTAGATAAAGATTATGTTTGGAGCTGCTACCCTTCCAGGTTGGTAGAAATGATCCAGAACATGATCTTGGCGGGGAAAACCTTTTCCATAGTTGCGTCACCTTGGCTACTTGCTAGCTATGATCTTGAGTGAGGATTTTGCTTTTGCTTCTGGGGGTAAGTGTGATCTTACTTTATTTTTTAAGAGGCAGAATAGTGAATTGTGTCAGAGCTCAGTTTTTCGATGGCTATATTCCATCTGTTAATTACTGTCTATATGACCCTTGGTGAGTAACTTGATTTTTTTAGGACTTGATTTCCTTATTTGTAAAATCAAGTAAGAAAACATACAGGTCTTCTGCATCGCTTCTGCTTTTAAATAAGAATTCAGTAACTTTTTGTTTATGTTTTCATTGGCAATACAATCTCTTGTTTCCTCTTTAGGTTTTATGTTTTTCTTTTTTCTTAATTGTATGTTGATGTGGGTCCTTAGTACTTAGTATTTTGGGGGCACTTGAAATTTAGAAACTTCTAGATCATGAGGGAATTCTGAGTACATTTGTGAACATAATGGCAGCACATTGTAGAAATCCAAACTGCTAACTGCTGTTTGGGTCGCCCAGAATACTCTTCTCTCATTTTTAGCTTAAACATCAGGCTGTGTTGGGTGCAAGAAGAAAGACAAGTGACTCATATCCACCTCCAGCAGAATAAAAAATTCTCACTTTCATTGCCTTGGTTTGTCTCTTTCTTTTTTTCTTGGGAGATGACATGTAAGAAAAGCATTGGAGAGAGGGCAGTACAACAGGAGGCCAGTTAAAGTCAAGGGATATTAATTTTCTGAAACCTCTGCTTTCCACCTCACTGGCCAGTGTTGGGAGGCAATTACCCATGGACCTCTCATGATTCTGCATGTCTTGTAAGCGAGCTACTGACGGCTCTTTTCCAGTACTCTATTTGCAAGGATGTTGGTATAATAAACAGTCTTGAAAGATAATGTCTTTTTCCAGATAAAAAACAGGTATTCTCCCTGCCCACTATATAGAATTCAAGTTTCCTAAGCCCAGAGTTCTCCTGTAATGCAGCCGCAGAGCTTTCAGGCATCCATCTGGTCCTATTCACATGGGCTTCTTAGGACTTGGGGGTCAGAAGGACTGATGAAAATTTGCCAGTGCTCATGCTTCTTTCTATACTATGAGCAATCAAGTTCATTGTCTTGGACCCTGGAGTCTCATGTCTTCTGGCATCATGCATGGCAACTGTGGCAGTTAACTTGTTAGCTTTCAAGTAGAGTCCAATCTCAGATCTTTCATAGCTTTTTTTTTTTTTTTTTTTTTTAGTTTTATTTATTTAGAGAGAGCAGGAGCTGGAGAGCAGAGAGAGGGAGGGGGAGAGAGAATCCCAAGCAGTCCTTGCACTGTCAGCACAGAGACTGATGGGTGGTTCAAAACCACAAATTGTGAGATCATGAGCTGAAACCAAGAGTTGAATGCTTAACCACCTGAGCTATCCGAGTGCCCCAGATATTTCTTAGTTCTTGAAGGCATCATCTTAATTGTTTTCAAGTTGCCTTAAAAGCACTTGAGTATAAGACAGGCTAAAACAAATGTAACTGGATTAAGCCATGAGCTATGTGGTACAGTCTTAGTGTTTCTTTATCCACTTCTCATCCCTTGTCCTCTATCTTGATACTGCATTATTAAAAACCCAGTTTGACAAGGGCAACATCATCTTTGAAGCTCAAGGGGAGGAGGATTGGAACCAGAATCCTTTTTAATGCAAGTGAGAAGAGGAACACTGGGGCATTGCTATGTTAAATCCTCTCTGCCCCATCACAAGCAAAAGTCCAATCTTCTTTCTTTTTAAATTTTTTAATGTTTGTTTATTTTGGGGGGAGAGAGAGTGAGAGAGAGACTGAGCGTGAGTGGGGGAGAGGCAGAGAGAAGGAGACAGAATCTGAGGCAGGTTCCAGGCTCTGACCCCTGAATTAAAGCCCAACACGGGGCTTGAACTCACCAACTGTGAGATCATGACCTGAAGTGAAGTTGGATGCTTAAATGACTGAGCCACTTAGGTGTCCTCAAGAGTCCAATCTTCTTTCACACAAATACTTAAAATAGATCATTCTTGTTTTTCTGCGCTCTAGTCTAGAACATAACAAAAATATATAACAGAAGTAGTGTGTTTGGTTGCCGGCATTTAAACTCTTAGAGGGGGCGCCTGGGTGGCTCAGTCGATTAAGCGGCCGACTTCAGCTCAGGTCATGATCTCACGGTCTGTGAGTTCGAGCCCCGCGTCGGGCTCTGTGCTGATGGCTCAGAGCCTGGAGCCTGCTTCGGATTGTGTGTCTGCCTCTCTCTCTCTGCCCTTCCCCTGCTCATGCTCTGTCTCTATGTCTCTCAAAAATAAGTGCACATTAAAAAAAAATTTAAACTCTTAGAGATGTTGGCATTATTGAATAAATGGCTTGTTTAGCTTTAGTTTGTGAGTATAGAGGAGCATGTTGTGGACTGAATGATTGTGTCCCTCCCAAATTGATGGGATGAAGCCTTAATCCTCAATGTGATGTATTCGAAGATGAGCCTTGGGAGGTGAATACAGTCAGATCAGGTTATGAGAGTGGGGCTCTGCTCCAATGAGACGAGTGCTCTCATGAAGAGACACCAGAGAGCTTGTGCACTCGTGTTCTTTGTCTGCCCCCACCTGTCTCTCTCTCCCCCATTTATGTAAGGACACAGGGAGAAGGTGGCCATCTACAAGCCAGGAAGAAAGCTCTTAACAGGAATAGAAGTTAAGATCAGCACCTTGATCTTGGACTTCCCTGCCTCCAGAAATAGAAATTTCTTTTGGTTAAACTTCCCAATCTGTGATATTTTGTTATGGCAGCCCTAAGAAATGAATAGAGAGCAGCATGCAGGCATTGAAGGGATACTTGGCAGTCAGAAAAGTTTGTGAAGGTCTTTGGAGATGGTCTCCTTAGGAAACTACCTTCTGGTTTGAGATTAAACTCCACAAGACATACCTGAATGGGTTGGACCCAGCATGCCTTCCTCTAGAACTTTGACTAAGGCATCCCAACTCCCATACATGCTTACTTGAATCATCTGCCTCAAAGAGGGGTTTCCTCAAGCCACCTTCCCTGTTCATTGATTTATGGTGGTTTCTATTTTCAGAATTTCACTTACTCCGATTTCTTACTCGTGTCTTTTCAGCATGACACTTGATATCTCTGGTATGTATGAGCCAGTGACTAACTTGAAACTCTCTTACTCTGCTTCTGTGGTAATCTGTCCTTTCTTTTATTATAATAGGTTGATGAAGCTCCAAAGAATCTCAAATCATTTCATGCAAATCCATTGTTTTCCAGATAAGGAAAGGGAGGGGTCTTAGCTTGAGCTTCTGGAAGAAAATACCACAGACTGGGTGACGTGAAACAGCTGACATTTGTTTTTTCACAGTTAGGGAGTCAGGGACTCCAAGATCATGGCGCCATCGTGGTTGAGTTCTGGTGAGAGCCATCTTCCTCCTTATCAATAGCTACTTTCTTGATCTATCCTGATGTGATGGAGAAAGGGAGCTCTTGTGTCTCTCCGTCTTCTTAGAAGGGCATTAATCCCGTCATGGGTACTCTACACCCATGACCTCATATAAGCCATATTAACTCCCAAAAGCCCCACCTCCTAATATTATCCTACTGAGGTTTGGGAATTTAACATAAGAATTTTGCAAGGACCCAGACACTCATTGGCAAACAAAAGGCTTAGGTTGAAGTTTTTGAGCCATACAGCATTTTTTCTTGCACAATATCTACCCAGAAAACATTTCCTCCATGAACTAGAACTAATTAAGCTCTTTATAGCCCATTTCGTGGTAACAATTCTTTTGAGCCTTTGCTAAGGCACAGTGAGTATACCAATATGCAGGAGACACAACATCTGAAAATGGGTCTCAGTTTTGATATTCATTATATACTTGTTTTAATGGTAATGGCCACTAAACTTCTAAGAAGAAGGAAGCTATACATATTAATGAAGAAATAATCCAATAGGTTGAGATTCTAGTTTTGTATAATCACAGGACAATATCCATTAACTAGTTGTTCCAAAAATAACAACCACCTTAATGGGTTTGTAGGAAGAAAGGTTTCTTGACTTGAAAGAGGTTTGTACATACTTGGTCTAAAAAGATTTAGTAAAAAGGAGTTTTTTGTTTTTGTCTTTAAGTCATAGTCAGTGGAAAAGTACCTTAGAATTTTCTTTGCAGTAGGAGTTTTTTTTCTTCTTAGAAAACAATAACTTAATTGCTGGTAATTTTTTGAGAATAATTAGATGCCTTGTCCCGGGTCAAAATCTTAAAAGGAGAGAATAGTTTTCCTCCTTGTGGGAAAATAATAAAGCACTTAAAATGTTTCTGCTTGATTTCATGGCTACCCACCTTAGAATCTAGTTCATCTTGCTAAAAGAATCGAGCTCTTCAGGGCTTTCTGCCTGCTACCCCCTTTGTTAAAGGGAAAAGGAGAAGTGTCTCAGTATATTACAAACTTAACAAAAGTTGCTCTTTGCTGGGGCACCTGGGTGGCTCAGTTGGTTAAGCATCTGATTCTTGATTTCAGATCAGATCATGATCTCACAGTTTCAGGGGTTTGAGCCCTACATCCGGCTCTGCACACTGACTGGGTGGAGTTTGCTTGGGATTCTACCTCTCTCCTTCCCTCTCTCCCTTCCTCTCTCCCTCTCTACTTGACTTTCTCTCTGTCTCTCAAAAAAATTGCTCTTTGCCATTGGATAGTCTTAGAGAGTCTTTTATCTAGTTTTGTTTCTATAATGGAAAAATAATACTGCTTATTAAAGGATCTGAGAACACAGGAAGAATTTAGCAATCCTACAGTTCAACTTGATGATCTTAAGCTGAGGTAACTGGCACCGAAAGAGGAAACTTTACAACTTTTACAACTCCTAAAGACTCAGAACTAGAACCGGCGTTGCTGGGCTAACTGTGGTTATATACTTGTTTTAATGGTAATGGCCACTAAACTTCTAAGAAGTTTACTGTGGTTTCTGACCTGTGATACTGGCCTCTTTTCTCATTGGATGGGTCCATATTTCATCCGCATCCATGGCAGAGGACAGAAACAAACAGCAAGTCTCATGGCCATGCTGATGCAGTGATTCTCCTTCGAGCCTTCTCCATGACTCAAAGCTGTGACATGTCCCCAGGAAACAGGGATACTAGCCTCTGGGAAAATTCCATGAATGTTTATTGAGCATTTCTTTGTGCCGCATGTAATGTGGGTTCCACACCCATCCGTGCCAAACATGCCAAGTAGACTTCTTGCTGAGGTTCTTCTTTGTGGAGTGGGAAGAAGAAAGAAAACCCTGATAGTGACTCTAGTCTGGGAAGGTCTCTGCTAGTCCGGTGAAGAAATGATGGGGATTTACTATACCTCAGAGTGGGGAGATGCAGTTCCTGAAACACAAGAGAGTTGTAAAGCTGGGTGCTAGATTATTCTTCCTCTTTGACTTAATCTGAGGGAAGTTTCTCTGGGGTTTCCAGCCTCTTCTTCCATGACCTTTTCACCTTCTGCTCATTCTTTCCCTTACCAGAACTTTGGAATGTACTTTCCCATGTGCCTGCTGGCTTCCCTGCATGCAGGGAAGACTCTTCTGTGGGGCATTTGCAGCTTACAATTTAAGCCAATCATTCTTGTTCACCAGGGCTATTTATTTTTTTAAGCCTAATCTCCAGAATTTGTGGCAGGAAAGCCTTTTTAATGGAAGGGGAAGGACCCAGGCCTTTAAACATCTGGAGTGGCTGAGAAGTCATCTACATATCAACATCTTATTCCAAGCACTTAGAGTTGAAGTAAGAAGTCCCTTGTGGCCACCTTTCCATCTGAGGATTGATAATCTTTCCAGTCAACGTAGCTGAGATACAAATGGACTCTATGATAGAAATTTTGACAAACTTATGGACAAAAAGGAGCACTGGTTCCCTTAGTCGTGATAGCCCAATTGGTCTTGCATATTTAAATATTTTAGTTTGGGGCACCTGGGTGACTCTATCCACTGAGTATCAGACTCTTGATTTTGGTTCATGTCATGATCTCCTGATTCGCAGGACTGATCCCTGCCTCAGGCTCTGTGATGACAGCTCAGAGCCTACTCGGTGTCTCTTTTCCTCTCATTCTCTCTCTCTCTGTTTGCCTCTCTCCCACATGTGTGCATTCTCACTCTCTCAAAATAAATACTGGAAAAAAAAGTAAATATTTTAGTTAAAAATGAATGGTGAGGTATTGAGGTAGTTTTTATAGGGTTAAGTACCAATTTTTATAAAGTAGGACTGTTGGGCAATGCTGAAATCAAGGAAGGTAGAAAAAAATAATAGCATCTTACAGTTAGCATAGTGATTTCCTCTCTTTAATTCGTTCCTTTATAATGATCCGAGAGGTGATCAGGTATTATTTGTATGTGCCTTTTGCAGAAACTCAGACACCTTTAACCAATGGTGGAACCATGACTTTAGACTTTGGGGCTCTGTGTTAGGTGTTTTTGCTTCATGTTCTTCTGCTACCTTGATGAGAACAGAAAGGTAGGTCAGCAGGACTGCCAGGTGGTGAGTGATGAGAGAGAAGCCAGGTGGGGTTGACAGTGCCCTGTTTTCAGACCATATCCACGGTAACATGGACGTGAGAGAGGAATCGGCTGGTCCTGTTGCCCATGTGGCCAGATTCACCATAGTGATGCTGTGTGTAAGGAATGACATCAGTTCAGAATCCCACCCTCCTCGCCTGACTTTGCACCTCTTCCTAGGACTTTACCAAAGTGAGAGTGGCTCAGCTTGAAATTTTAATCAGATTTGGGAACCTCTTTTTCCACCAGATAGGTGCTTTCTTCTAAATACAAATCATGGGATTGTCCTCCTGTGAGAACTTGTCATGGCTCTAGTTTTGGGCAGAGCAGAACTCAACATCTCAAACTTGTTCATGTAAGTGTCCTTAACATCAGGAGAGAATGAAGGATGAATCCTAGACATAAGCTCAAGCAATCATGTCTCAGCAGGAACTGTGTCTCTGAAGTCTCATGTTCATGAAAATTAATGGGGATTTGACATTATGCTCTGAAATATTTATTTCTACATTTAAAGTAACGTTCCAGGGGTGCCTGGGTGGCTCAGTCGGTTGAGCGTCTGATTTCAGCTCAGGTCATGATCTCACAGTCCATGAGTTTGAGCCCTGCGTCGGGCTTTGTGCTGACAGCTCAGAACCTGCAGCCTGCTTCGGATTCTGTGTCTCTCTCTTTCTCTCTGCCCCTCCTCTGCTCATGCTCTGTCTGTCTCTCTCAAAAATAAACATTAAAAAAATTATTTTAAGAAATCTCAGATTAATTACAATGAGTGATGGTGATATTTTTTCTATAGTTTTGTGTACCTAGCACATACCAGCTGCCCTTAGGTTTTTCGTCTCTAATTGAAGAAGCACAAACCCAAGTTGACACTGGAGTTCCTCCTGTTTCCTCCAGGACTGTAGGATTCTGGGGTCATTCTTGATAAACAGGCACGTATGGTTTGGGGTCTGCATCAGTGGCTCTTAGATAGTTACAGTCAGGAGACCTCCATGTTAGATCCCACACCATTTGCCGTTGTCCACACACAAACCAGCACAACGGAATAGCTAGGAGGAAGGACATTGCTTTAGTTAACAGTAGGAAGCCATGTCTGGTTTTAATATCAATGTAATTGTTCTCGGGAGAAGAATATAAGCATGCCCAGGTTACTTCAGTATGAGCCCGCTGATTGTGTGAAGGCTCGTGGGCCAAACTTTGACAACCACTGATTTGTCTGGGGCCTGGTATAACCAGACGTTTGCCCTACTTAGAAGAAGGCAATAAATAGCGGGCTGTGAGGAAATCTAACCCACGGCAGGTAGGGCATTTATGAGTTGGGTGCCAGGTTAAATAATACTCAGGACTGGCTACATGATTTGTGGGCCAGTGCAAAATGAAAGTGTAGTGGCTTCTGCAAAAAGTAGAGATGGCAAGATGGCAACAACAGAACATTAAACCAATCATGGGGCCCTCTCGCCAGGAAGCCCTGTACAGTTGCCAGCCTGATAAGGTTTAAGTTGGGAAAGTCCCGTATAGCTAGAACTCGAAGGAAGAAGAACCACAGACACAAAGGTTATAAGAGAAAAAGGGAAGGAGAAGGACCAGAGGAATAAGGTTTTCTTGTAGGTGGAGTGCGAAACGTCTGTGGTCCACATGGGACACGTGGGAGAAGAAAGGAGCATGTAGCAGCTGGAAAGAATGGAAACGGATGGAACACGGATGTTCTAAACCAGCTCCGTCCCAGGAATTGACTGTAAGGGCTAAGGGTTACATCCTTGTGGACCGCGTAACACACAGAGCCCAGTATTGGTGGGTTCACTGGTGGTTAAGATTTTGTTTTACACCATTTGTGAAAACTTACTGGCATTTAGTTGCATTTGCTTTGAGGTCACAGAATTGTGAATGAGTTATTACGGGTTTTGTCCACCTTGGGGAAAATGTAGTGTGGGGAGAATCGGGGAATTGGCATGGATGGGGGCTTACGGTGTCTTGCCAAAAGATGGGACACTTGGACATCAGTGAAGTATAAAGGGCGTGAGCATGATGCAAGCTTTATGGCAGGTGGTAATTTAGGGCAGTGCTCCTTTCTTGTTCAGTCAATATCATGAATGGGATGAGAGGCCGAACTCCAACACAAATAAGACCAGGCAGGGAAGGTGTCGGCGTGAGGACCATGAGGAGCACTGGTGGCTAAGGCAGGCCAGAGAGCACGGAGCCTGTTTAAAGATGCTTGGAATCAAATCTAAAACACATAGCAAATTCCTTCCTTAGGTTAGGTTTAATTGCCCGGCCATCAGTTTACAACCCCTGATCGATGAAATTTTTGGGGGGAAAAAGCAGGCGCATCAGTGGCTCTGGAAAGTATGGAAGTGAAGCCTTGTTACCAAGAGTGGAAAGGTTAGAGACAATTAATATGCTCCCATGAGCATAACGCTTCTCACCAGGAGGCAGGCGCCAGAGGCTTCTACAGGTGTGCATACACCTACCTTCCACTGCTCAACACCTATGTTGTGCTCGGTCCCTGAGGTCGCTTTTCCATTCTTTTGCCAATAGGGATCCCATAGGCTAGTAGTATGATCTAGTAGGTTTTAAGGACTAATCAGGAAGTTTTTCTTGACTTGCTCTGTATAAACTCACTTAATTTTCATCCTATTTCCTCGTTGTGTGGGTCTACCTACTCTTAAGAACGATGTGTTTTCTCTATGTAGAATAAGGCCCCCTTGTTACATAAATGTGTCATTTTCTCTATTCGAAAATCCTGGAAACCTTAATTCCTAAAACAATGTGTAGGGCCAGAAAGTTTAATGAATGCCACTAGCGTTCTATTAGAATAAATAAAAGTTCCGCCTGGGAACTCTGATGTTAGTGACTGATTAATCTTGAGTGAGAAAGGTTCTTCCTTGGACTTCCTTTTTCCAAAGACCCCTAGATCTCCTCATAACTCCTATTCTTTTGCATGCTCTGGTTCCTCCGGACAACCCTGCGTGCCCCAAGGGGAACTGCGTGAGAATGTTCTAGCAACTCTGGTTGCCATGTGAAAGGCAGTAGAGTTTGCACGTTTGGGGCCCAGGAAGGAGACATGGGAGGCCACAAGGTTCCCAGTCGTGTTGAGAACCCTCCCACATACCTGTGTACTCCTGAGAGTAGTGAAGGAGAAATAAAATGCTCTCAAACTGTCCAAAGAAAATAAAGTTTAAAAAAAACAACAACAGTTTTACTGACAATAGCTCTTTTTTTTTTGGTAAGAATGCTTGATCTCTGTTGTCAGGATAGGGATTTGAGCATCATTAACTTTTCCTGGTTTGAATCACAAGGAGGAAAGGGATGTGTTTGAATTTTCCTCTCTTCCTTTACTTACTAGGGTAGATACAGTGTTTGGGCGTCATCAAATCTGGACCTGCAAACTTTTTTTTTTTTTTAACTAGAGAGCTGGGGAAAGTCCCCTGAACAGGGACATTCAGGTCTAGTTACAGCTGGCTCTTAATTAAAAGTAAGGAGATGGGGCCCCTGGGTGGCTCAATTGTTAAGCATCTGACTTCAGCTCAGGTCATGATCTCACAGTTCCTGGATTCGAGCGCCGCATCGGGCTCTGTGATGACAGCTCAGAGCCGGAGCCTGCTTCAGAGTCTGTGTCTCCCTCTCTCTCCGCCCCTCCCCTCTGGCCCTCTGTCTCTCTCTCAAAAATAAACCTTTAAAAAAAAAAACGGTACTGATTGGTGTATTACCCCACTTAAGGAATTGAGATTGTTTATAGGGGTGCCTGGTGGTTAATAGCCCGACTCCTGATTTTGGTTCAAGTCATAATCTCCTGTTCATGAACTCAGTCGTGAGATCGAGCCCCATGTTGGATGCCATACTGGGTGTGGGACCTATTTCAGATTCTCTCTCTCCCTCTCCCCTCCTCCCCTGCTTACTTGCGATGGCGCACTCTTTCTCAAAAAAATTGACATTGTTTATGATGCAAATATATAGTCCACAGATAGAATTTTTTGCTCTGCTAGCTTTTTAGATTTTTTTTTTCATTTCTGTCACTAGCCACCCTGTCATGGGGGAAGAGATCCCTGCAATCGTAAATGTTGATGTTACTTGGTACGGTGGCCGAGGGAAGGGATGTCTCCCCAGGAGGAATGCCTCAGATTGAAAGAAGTGCATGGCGCCTGTCCACTGCCAATCCAGCACACAGCTGACCAGTATATCTGTCCTTGGCCATTCGTGGAAATAAGCAACAGCAGGCTCCCCAGGAGTTAGATGATGCTGGGCATCAAAGCTGGGCATATTTAAATTACAAAACTGGTGGCATTTGTCCCCACTCACCTGTTTTCTGCGTGGTGACCAAATTTTGTTTACCAACATAAGGTATATAATACATGTATCCCTGTGATAAATAGGGAAACATTCCCTGTCCGAGCCAATCTACTGGCCAGATGGAGCCTCACTTCCCACCCTTGGTGCCTCATGGGGCTGCTCGGTAAAGCTCCGGGCCTTAGCCTTTCTCGTTCCCCTGCTCACCGCTTCCTGTTGCATGGCTTTTGCTCCTAGGGCCTTCATTGGACCACATGACCTAATCCGACAATGAATAAATTCAAACCTAGATCTTAATAGCACTGGTTTTTCCAACCACGCTGTTAAATTGCCAGTGCTCTTTCCATCGTTCAGCATGTCTCCTGACTTGACATCTGGTAAAAAGAATCCTATTCATTTTGCAAGGCTCACCTCTGATGTCAGTGACTCTGAGAATTCCCGATGCTCTCAACTGACTTATCTCTTTCTCTGATTGCGGATACTGCTTGGTGTGTGAATCTATGTGCATATTTCTTACACTGCTTAGTGAGTACTTGCGCTTGCTAAATGGGCTAAGTAGGATACCGGTCAGATTTTAGTACACACAAAAGGAAAGTGGTTCCATCTGTTTAAAAAGTTATTTTTTTTTTAATGTTTTTATTTATTTTTGAGACAGAGACAGAGCACGAGTGGGGGAGGGGCCAGGAGAGAGGGAGACACAGAATCTGAAACAGGCTCCAGGCTCTGAGCTGTCAGCACAGAGCCCGACGCCGGGCTCGAACTCACGGACCGTGAGATCATGACCTGAGCCGAAGTCGGACGCTCAACCGACTGAGCCACCCAGGCGCCCCAAAAAGTTATTTTTTAATAAAAAAAATTGTCGGAGAGAGTTAAAAGGGGGATTTCTATCAAGTCTTACTTTTCTTTTTTTTTTTTTAATTTTTTTAATGTTTTTTTTATTTTATTTTTGAGACAGAGAGAGACATAGCATGAGTGGGGGAGGGGCAGAGAGAGAGAGGGAGACACAGAATCCAAAGCAGGCTTCAGGCTCTGAGCTGTCAGCACAGAGCCCGACGTGGGGCTCGAACTCACAGACCGCGAGATCATGACCTGAGCCGAAGTCAGACGCTCAACCGACTGAGCCACCCAGGCGCCCCAAGTCTTACTTTTCTGTATGCTTGGAAAAGCTTCTGCTAACGGCACTGAAGATGAACACCTGACTAGACCAGTATTTTAAAACTGGGTGAGGAAGATGGGTCAGTAGGAGAATCTTCTTTTGTTTGTTTATTTTTGAGAGAGAGAGAGACAATGTGTGAGCAGGTGAGGGGCAGAAAGAGAGGGAGACACAGGCAGGATCTAGGGTCTGAGCTGTCAGCACTGAGCCTGACATGGGGCTCGAACCTGCTACCCATGAGTTCATGACCTGAGCCAAAGTTAGATGCTTATCTGACTGAGCCACCAGGCGCCCCAAGAGAATCTTGAATTGAGGCAGAGGTGGTTCGTCAGGTTTGTCAACACGATTGAGCACAATGCTGCTGGTTTTGTTCGCAAAACTCTGCTTCATCTTTTTTTTTTTTTTCTTTTCCATTCTTTTTTTTTTTTTTTTTTTTTATACTAGTTTATTTTCTCAGCTTCATCTTGAAAGTTACCCTGTGTCGGTTCAAGTCCACTTGATTATAGCGTTTCTACTAACCTTGTCCCGCCTCCTCCCAAGGAGTTCAGGCTGTGAGACCAACAGTGTTTCATGTGGTACAAACGCCACATTTCTAGAAGGGACCTAGATGTGGGCAAGAAGAACTTGGGTTTGTCGGGGCAGGTCAGATTCGTCCAGGGAGATCCTGAAGAATGTGGTGTGTCTGGTGTGCAGCCAATAGCTATAAAGTCATCTTTGAACAAATTCAACCAGGCTTGAAATTCAAGGCTGGAAAGAAGATAATAAAATGGCCAAATACTTTTTTTTCCTTCCATGGTGAACATTTGAGAGTTTAATTCCTTATTCCTGTTGCTTTCCCCTTATAATCACACCTGACACCTGAAGTATATTCCAAGGAGCATTGAATCTAGGATACATCACAACCGTATCCGAAGCATGATTATGGGATGCTGGGGGAGGTCGCCGAGGGGGAGGGGGGGCAAGAACCTGGGTTAAAAGGGAACCTTTATGACTCTGCGGGTTTCTGTTTCTAACCCTAGATAAAAACCGTCAACAAATATCAATGGTGCAATACTGTGTTATGTACAAGCAGTCCCTCGGACAGAAACAAAGAAACAATTGTCAAACATTTGTCCTTTGAAGGTTTTTATTGTCTGTTTAATGAACGTGATTTAATTTTTCAGTCATTAAGAAAATTAGATTTGTGGGGCACCTGCGTGGCTCAGTCAGTTAAGCCTCTGACTTTGGCTCAGCTCATGATCTCGCGGTTCGTGGGTTTGAGCCCTGCTTCAGGCTCTGTGCTAATTAATAGTTCAGAGCCTGGAGGCTGCTTCGGATTCTGTGTCTCCTCTCTCTCTCTCTCTCTCTCTCTCTCTCTCTCTCTCTCTCTCTCTCTGCCTTCCCCCACTCATTCTCTGTTTCTCAAAAAAAATGAATAAAGATTAAAGTTTTTTAAATTATATTTTTAAATTCCAACATCTGTGTTGTATTTGGAACAGTCAATAACATTTGTTTAGAGACCCCATCTGTAGATACGGAGCTGAGGTGTCCCTGGCATCAGGAGAGAAGCATAGGAAAACCTGAAGCGGCTTTGCACTTTTCTGCTCAGAAGCATTCGTGGTGCTGAAGTCTTCAGGCAGGTGTGCTTGGCGATGTGTCCATGTACTCAGAGGGAACCACTTGCTCCCTGCAAGTCCGAGAGAGCCCCAGCGTGCCATTTCCCCTCTCCCTGTCCTGGAAGATAAGCCTAACCCTGTGCTTGGGCACTCTTCCAAAGGACTCTTATCTTGTCTTTGTTTCAAAAAAAAAAAAAAAAAATCCGGCCGGTCCATGAAGACGCGCTTGTCTCTAGAAAACATCCCTGAAAGCATTGAGAGCTGCTTTCCTGTCTTCCTCTTGTCACAATGGTTGCAATTTGAATTTTGCCATCGTGAGATGCGTTTCCTGTCCGGGGTGCTGTCCAGATCGACTTCTCACGCTCCTGTGTTTCGAGGGCGAGCGTGGGGGAGTTGAGAGCCACAGGACGTGAAAAGGAAACGAGAAGCGCCGTGTTCTCTAATCACACCAACAGGGTTTCGCTTTGGAAACGACGGTTCGGTTCGGAAGGGAGTAGGGTGATGGGCTGGTGGGCTGGATGAAAGCGGGGGCTCTGAGGCCGAATCCCACTGCTGTTCCTTCTCAATGGGATCTCCAGCCCCGAGAAGTTAAATAGCCCCTGGTTTCCTTCTCTTCAAGCTGGGCTGGGTGAGCGTGTGTGCGTGCGTGTGCGTGCTTGTGTGTGTGTGTGTATTGCCCTTATGACCGTATCCATGGAAAGCCCTCGATCAATGGTAGTTATCATTGATATAAATAAAAAGAAACAGTGAAGGCATTTGTCATTGAGAATCCTCCTCTGTGCTCATGAAACCGTGACAGCCCCCATTTGGGGTAGAGAAGGCACATTCCTATCTGAAATCCATCCACTTAGCTCCTCAAATCCTTACCGAGCTAAGCCAAGGAATAAATCCAGACACAAATTGAACAAATATTCATCAAGCATCTGCTGTGTACTTGGGGCTCATGCCAAATGGCATGGAGAATGCAAATATAAAAGATGTGGAAACAGCGGCAAACAGCCCCAAGGGGGCATGAGGCCTGGCCAACGGCTGCCTCACCGGGAGCGCCATGGGCCCAGCGAGGGGAGTGGGGTGTGGCGGCCATGGGGAACTTGTCAGAGAAGATCTCTTGGAAGAGGTGGCGTTTGAGCTGAATGATGAAGAGTGGTAGAGATTCTGAGCAGTGGGATTTCAGGCTGAGAGGCAACGGTGAAGGTGAGTTTAGTTCTCCACAATTCCACGCAATCTGCAGGTCCCTTACTTTGTTTCCAGGGGCCTTCGGTGTTCTTGTTAGCATAGTCTCTTGGTTGAAGCAAGAACAGTCATTCTCAGTGGACTTGATAAGTGCAGCCTGCTCTCCCACACATGTGGGGTATACCCCGAAACCTGTGCACCTTTGGCAGGGTCAAGGTCAAGTCCAGTGTTTTTTTTTTTTTTTTTAATTTTTTTTAAATGTTTATTCATTTTTGAGAGACCAAAACAGAGCATGAGTGGGGGAGGGGCAGAGAGAGAGGGAGACACAGAATCTGAAGCAGGCTCCAGGCTCTGAGCTGTCAGCAGAGAGCCCGACGTGGGGCCTGAACTCCCAAACCATGAGATCATGACCTGAGCCAAAGTCAGACGCTTAACTGACTGAACCACCCAGGCGCCCCAGTGTCTGTCTTTCTAAGAAAAGGTTGCTAGTGACAAATTGAGTTATAACTCAGGAGAGGGTTTCTTATGACCGTTGAAGAGTCCTTCAATTTCCTTTCCCTTTTATAGACACCAAAGTATGAAGTTTTCACTTAACCGACTGAGCCACCCAGGCGCCCCCAAAGTATGAAGTTTTCAAAGCCTGCATGGGGCCCTTCTCAAAATGGGGAGATGAGGGAAGGAGAACATTTCACTAAGACTGAAGGGCTCCATGGCTTTGGTGTCCTCTAAGTTTCTTCAGGAGTTAGCAGCCTACCCATGGACACCTGAAACCGTGGGTGTAAGACCTTTGTGGTTTTAGTTATTAACCTATTTAGGGCCAGCTAGAGGGCAGAGCAGGAGGGTGATCTGTGGAGACTTACCTTTTCCTTCCACTGCTCTGAGCTGTGAAGGAGAAGCCTGGGGCGTGCCGATGGACTTCGGAAACCCTGCCCCTGACTCTTTCAGCAGAGCAGACGTAATCTCTGTCGTGGACTTAGAAAACTGAGTGTCTGGAAACATAGAAGCCCAGATTGGAGAAAGAGGCCTTCCCCAGTTTCTAAACTCAGTTTCTGTTCCCTGAGCCTTTTTTTTTTTTAATTTATTTAAAGTTCATCGATTGATTTTCGAGAGAGAGCGTGAAAGGCCGAGAGGGTCTGAGAGAGAGAGGAGAGAATCCCATGCAGGCTTGAAGCTGTCAGCATAGAGCTGGACATGGTGGTCGAACCCACAAACCATGAGATCAGGACCTGAGCCAAAACCAAGGGTCACTGAACCGACTGAGCCACCCAGGCATGTGCCCCCCACCCCCTGCCTTCTTGAGTCCTGCTGTTCCACATGATACTGCTGAGTTATTTCCTTATTCCTGGAGCTGTTTCTTAGTCTGTGCAGTGATGCATTCTGTTCCCCCCATCGTCCTGATCAGAAGCTTCTAGCAGATGAGGCCTTGCTGTGAACGAGCTTTTTAGATGCTGATGCATTAGGCAAATGGAACTTCTAGGAAATCCTGTCTAAATGGTGAACAAGGGTACAATACAAGGTACTTTCAGCTTTTTCAGACTTTTGTGTTGCCTCACTAGGACTCACTAGGAGGAAAGAGTAAAAAAAAAACAGGAACAACCCAATAAACAGAAACTTGAAAGCGAGTTTTGAATACAACGTACATTTTGACCTGGATGTGTCTGTCTTTTACCCTCCTTGTCTCCGCTTTGCCAAGATGTAGTTGGAAATGAGAATCTGTAGAAAAGACAGTGGTTGTGATTCTTTGCAGGATGTGTCGTGACAGCCTCGATCACAGTAGAGACGGACACACCACCGTCAACTCAGAGATCAGACGTGGGAGTGCTCCCTGCCCTGCCCTGCCCCGTGCAGGTGTGCATTTCACTTCTGCCCTGAGAAGTCGGGAGCTGTTCCGAGGGTGTTTACTTCTTGCAAAGTACAGCTTGGGCTTCCGCCTCTAAGTAGAGGGAGTAACACCGCCTGTATAGCTCAGGGTTTCTGTGCGATTCTGAAGGAATAGTGTCTGTGACGACACAGAACAAAATAAAGTACTAACCAGACACAGGGCTGCAACACGTCTGGTAATAAAGACTTGCAGGAATTGCTTCCTGCACATGAATCTGGGACAAAATTTAAAACTATACGTCAGGCTTCTAAGTGTGACTCCTTCTCCTTCCTGTCCTCTCCTTCCCCATTCCCAGCTATTACTAATTTTTTTAAGTTTATTTTTGGGAGTGTGCACGCATGAGTGGGGAAGGTGCAGAAAGAGAGGGAGGAGAGAATCCTAAACAGGCTCCGCGCTGTCAGTGCAAAGCCCAAGGCGGGGATGGATTCCATGAACAGTGAGCGCGTGCCCTGAGCCGGAACCAAGAATCAGATGCTTCACCAACTGAGCCACCTGTTTTTCCTAGGACGAATTGATGGAAACTTAGCTGGGCTCAGGGGAAAAAGCCTGCATGCCTTGTGAGATGGGGCTTTCCTATGATTCAATTGCCCTGGTTTTTGTTCAATTAAAATGATGATTCCGATACCTGCTTGTATTTGGTGCAAAGCCAGGTACAGTCCAGCCAGGGGTTTCCATCTCCTGGGGCTTGTACTTGAAGGGTAATAAAGCAAAAACAAAGCGTTGGCTCCAATATACTGCAGGGGCGCACGCCTTAACAAATACATCTATGGGGTCTGAAAACGAAAAAGAAAAATTAAACACAGAAGACTCCAGAAAGAAGCCCTTGAAGGGCTGCGAGTGGATAACAGGTAGAGGAGGGATGGCAAACTCTAATGCCTTCAGAGGACCAAGCAGGCAATCTAATGAGTAAGCGAAGCTGGCATAATAGCAGACGGGGTGTGGCGACTGGGGTGAACTGGAAAAGGCTCAGCTCTCCCAAAGAGGTGGCCACCACCCCGGCCAGGCCAGTGGTTGCCACCTGGAAATGTCCAAAGTCACCAGATACTTGATTTCACGACAGTGTAGAAATGCAGTCTTAGACGGGAAACGTTCCCGTTATTAAACACTAGAAAAGCCAAGCTAAGATGCCGCGAGAGTAAGCCCGCACGCGCGTGCACGTGGTTCCGCGCACATACCCATTAGCTTTAAACGTTAGGGGATGAAGTCTAGCGCCCCAGGCACAGAGAGCAAAGTTTTGGATGCAAACGAGGAACTTGGGTGGTTCACAAAAAGCAGGAACGTGGAGTACGCGAAGGCCTTTGTGGGCAATCAATGTGGAAAGCAGGTCTGAGAACCTTGAATGCCAAGTAGGAAGTTTGAACCTTATCATCTCAGAATAGGGAGCCAACGAAGGTTTTTGAGCAAGGGTGTGGATTTAGCATGTGGAAGAATAATTTGATCCACTGTAAGGGATGCATTAAATCAGAGAGCTAGGCACTATCCTACTGTATTACATTCCACTATGACACACGTTTTATACACATTATAGCACTTATCCTAACACACTAAGGTAGAGGTAGGTATGATGGTTATTTAGCACTTGAGAAATAGAGGCTGCTTGGGATTCTCTAAAATCTTAGAGCTAGGAAGGGAGGGGACAAGATTTGAATCTGGGGATATTTGATCCCTAAGCTTAGTCAGCCTTTCCGATATATCCAGATTGAAGAAAGAAATAGATTTCCTTTAACTTAATAACTGTCTTCCTATAAACCTCACCAGAGCTTCAAAGATCCAAGAGCAGAGGTGAAGCATTCAGCTTCTCCAGGACGGCTGATAGGACGTAGCAATTCAATGTAAGAGGTAGAGCCTTGGCAGGGGGAAGGGTGTGATCCGTATGGATTTTCATGGGAATAGCGGCAGATCGTCCTGATAAGGCCACATCTGCCTCCCTGGAGGGTGAGGCTCCTCTCCTAAGAGCACGTTACCATTGCTGTTCGTTGCCTGTGGCGAACAGGAGAGGATGAAGCTTCCCGATTGTTTCAAGGCTGTGACCCACGTCCCCGTATTCCTTGGGGAGGATGTGGACTTTCTCACCCTACAGTCTGGTCTCGCCTCTTGTCTATGCCCCTGATCTGTGTCAGCAGTGATGCCAGATGTTTAAAACTAGGTTTCCTGTGGGCCCGATATCATTCTTAGGTATATGCTTGGCATGTGGTTTTCTAAATGGGCAAGTCCATGAGATGAGGTCTAAGATCGACTAACATTACAGAATTTGTTTTTTGAATCTGTGTTGATTATGGGGGGGTGTTTGTTTTGATAAGTAATAGTCTCTTCCTAATGACTTCCTGCATCATCTTTTTTTGAAAGGGTGACCCAGGGATGCCTTTTGCTTGTCCCCATAATCGTCTGGGTGTTTGAAAAAGTTTCTTCCCTTACCCTTTGCTATGCTCTGTCTGCCTCTCATTCCGAAGGAGAAACTGGCTCATGTGTTTAGACAACTCCCAGCAGACTTCTAGAACAGCGGGCAGAACACAGGAGGTTTGGGCTGCCATGGAAAACACGGGCCATCGGGTCACCATGCCATGACCTTTCCCAGCAGAGATGCAAAGAGGAGGGCAGTTCCAAGGCATGTTAAAAAAAAAAAAAAAGAAAAAAGAAAAAAGAAAAAGAAAAAACCATGAAACTGGGGTGCCTGGGTGGCACTTAGTTGGTGGAGTGTCTGACTTCAGCCCAGGTCATGATCTCACTGCTCCTGGGTTCAAGCCCTGCGTTGGGCTCTGTGCTGACAGCTCAGAGCCTGGAACTTACTTTGGATTCTGTGTCTCCCTCTCTCTCTCTGCCCCTCCCCTGCTCTCTCTCTCTCAAAAATACACAAACATTTATTTGTATGATATTGGTGTCCTATAAAATGAAATTACACTTCCCACCTACGTCTCGAGGTCATGTTGGTTTAGTTGGGAGTTTTATCAGCCCTCCTTCAACAATGCGGACACACCAGTTTCCTTCAGTGCAAAGCCTGGGCCCAGAGACTTCATTTTACAGGGAGAAATCACTCAGGAACTGACTGGAAAGGGTTAGGAAAATGATGATGGTGAGTTTGGCTGAGTTGAAAACTGGCACTGTACTAATTTTTCCACATTCTCGGCGTTAGTCTCCTTATCCTTTCTGGGGAAAAGGGGCATGATTTTACTCTCAGTATATCCTGACTCTAAAGGATGTAAGTTGCAGGGCATTATTTTAGGGAGTTAAGTTCTCATTACGGAAGGCAATAACTCTGATAGTCATACTTAATTAATTCCGACTATCAGTGTTGGTTTAGGTAACCGAGAGGTTACCCAGTGTTTAGCAACTAAAGGTTATAACCAAGGGGAGAGGAAAAAGGCAATATCCAGCCACCCTCCGTGCTTTCTCCACCCTGGATGAACAAACACCCCCTCCCCTTTCGACAAACACTTATCTATAAAGGCAGAGCTGACTCATGCTATGGCTTTTGAGAATGCAATACAGTAATGCTTGAACCCCGAGAAGATACATTGAACAAAGAGTGTTGTTTCCTCTTCCAGGAACCCTGACTTACTAATAAAAACCTAGCCCACTCCGTTTTGCATGAATAAAATTTCTAGGTCAAAGTCAAATGAATTGGCAATACTAACAGTTTGTTTAAGGCAGAGGTAGTTAAATAGATTTGCTCTTAAAAGTCTCAGGGAAATGAAGTGGCCTGGCTTATAACAAAGGTACACTGGGCCAGCAGGGACCTGGACCTGTGAAAACCAAGGCCAGCTTTTAGTCAACTGGTCCTGAAAGTTAGTGAAAGATTCCTGGGGCATCCCAAGGGTCTATGATTCCAAAATCGATTTTTAAAAGAATATATCACAGTCGGAGGAAATTAAATAAAAAGATGTCTTTGAGTGCTATCTAAAACAAAATAGCTCTCCTTTTTGGCTCTGCTGGGACTTAACTTTTCTCACTGTGGTTACCATGTGAACTCCTACCCCCCACCCCCACTTTGTCCCCGGGCACTTTCAGGCAGTGGCTCAGAGGACTGAAGTGTCTTCCCTCCTTTGAAGAATTGGCCATGACAATGACAGTTTAGAGCAACACAGTAAGTGCTCAGTACATACATGGATTAGAGAAAGCTGTTGATTCTGTTTGGAGACAGCAGAAGGACTTCCTCGGCTGTGGTGACCTGTGACTCAGGTTTAGACTTTAGAGTAAGAGGGTGTTACCCATAAAGAAGGATGGGTAGTAGCTTCCATGCTGTATATGCTACACTGTGCTCTAACTTGGACTTTATATTGAACACGTGGTCTTGTTTCATGACTCTTGGCTATACAGTCTTACCCTTGCTTCTATGGACTCTGATTAAAAGTGTTTGTTAAACTTACTTTATTCTCTCCCTTGTATTCATTCAGTCCTTAGACACTTCTTAGGCATCTGCTCCTCTGGCTTCCTTGTTCCTGGGGAAAGTACTGTACCAAACATAAAATCCCTATAGATTTCCTCTGCCATTTTGCCATATGGTCAAGAAATCACCAGATGCTGCTAGCTATTTTCATACTCCAGGTTCATTCATCAAGAATGCTGCAAAATAACAAGCATTTTATTGGTTGGGGTTCCGTGGTTACAAGTAACAGAAACTCTCTAACTTATGCAAAAAAAAAAAAAAAAGGAATTCATTGAAGGGACAAGGAGGGTGGTAGATGGAATAATGGCCTCCCCAAAATGTCCATGTCCTAACCCTGAAACAGGTGACGGTTACCTTATGGGGCAAAAAGGACTTGGCAGGTGGTTTACGGATGTTGAAATGGGTAGAGTATTGTGGATTATCCACGCGGGTCCTGTGTAAAACAGAGTCTTTATGAGAGGAAGGCAAGATGGCCAGGGTCAGATGAGACAGTGCGACCTAAGCAGAGGTGAGAGGGATAGCATACTGGAGATCCCAGTCAAAGGATACAGGGGGTCTCTAGAAGGTGGAGAAATCAGGCTTTTTATGGATTCTAGAGCCTCCAGAAGAAATGCAGACCTTGACAGGTCTGGATTTTTAGGACTTCTGACCTAAACTGTGAGATCGTAAATGAGCGTGCAAGTGTGCAGCCTGTTGCCCGTGTGTGCACATGCATGTGTGTTTACTGAGGTGAAGTCTACCTAACATAACATTAACCATCTTAAGAATTGAATATAGTAGTTGCATTCAGTACAATCACACAGTTGTGCAAACCTCACTCTCTGGCTTGAAAACATTTTCATCCCTCCAAAAGGAAGCTTTGGAGCTATTAGGCAGTTGCTTTCCACCCCTCAATCCCCTTTCCCCCAGTAACCACTAATCTGTATTCCATCTTGATAAATTTACCCGTTCCAGGTATTTTGTATATATTATATATGTGACCTTTTTTTGCATCTGGCTTCTTTCAGTGAGCATAATGTTTTTGAGATTAATCCATGTTGTAGCATATATCAGTACTTTATTCCTTTTTATGGCTGAGTAATACTCCATTGTGTGGCTATGTCACAGGTTGCTCACCCATTCATCCCCCGATGGCCATTTGGGCTGTTCGGACCATCTGGGTATTATGAAGAGTGCTGATATAAATATGCATGTGTACGTTCCCTTTGAACACTGGTTTTTAATTTTTTTGGGCATACTCTTAGGAGTGAAATTGCTAGATCTTGTGATAACTCTCTGTTTAACTTGTTTTAGAGAGTGTGCTTGAGCAGGGGATAGGCAAAGAGAGAGAGAGAGAGAGAGAGAGAGAATCTTCATGCTGAGCATGGAGCCTGACTCGAGGCTCTATCTCAGAACTGTGAGATCATGACCTGAGCTGAAATCAAGAGTTGGACGCTGGGGCACTTGCGTGGCTCAGTGGTTAAGCATCAGGCTTCTGCTCAGGTCATGATCTCATGGTTTGTGAGTTCAAGCCCCACACTGGGCTTTGTGTTGACAGTACAGAACCTACTTGGGATTCTCTCTTCCTCTCTGTCTCTCTCTGCTTCTCCTCCGCTTGTGCTCACTCGCTCTGAGTGAATAAAAATAAAATAAAGTGGGAGGAAAAAGAGAGTTGGATGCTTAACCAACTGAGCCACCCAGGCACCCCTGTTTATCTTTTTGATCAACTGTCAAACTGTTTTCCTTAGCACCTGAACCATTTCATACTCCTCCCTGCAATACACAAGGGTTTCAATTTCTCCACATCCTTATTAACATTTATTATTTTCCTTTTTTAAAAAAATTTCAGCTATCCTAGTGGCATTCTCAGTGTGGTTTTGATTTGCATGTCCCTAATGACCAATGCTGTTAAATGTCCATTTTGATGTGCATGTTTTGTTTGTAGAAATGTATACTCAAGTCCTTTGCCCATTTTTTAATTGGGTTTTCATGTGTTGTAGGAATTTTGTTTTAGAAATTTTGGGAGCTAGATCCTCAATCTGTGTCGTTTTAAGCCAATGTTTGTGGTGATTTGTTACAGCAGCCATAAAAAAATTAATGCAGAGGGACTCAGAGTTGAAGGAAAAATTAAACTAAGTGTGGAAAAGGTGTTTTGGGATTCAGCAGGAATTAGTGGCTGATCCATTTGAGGCATTCCTTTTAAGTTGTGTCTATTTTATATGTCTTCAATTCTTGTGTCCCTGATTTGAAAGAGGAGAGTGGCTGTTTAGCTCGAATAATGTACAACTGCTAGGTCAGAAGAAAGCAGGTTCCCTTGGTTGCTAGTACTGCGAAGACTGCATGTAATCGAAATACAAGTGTTTCTACCAGAAGAAGGGCAAATGATAGCTGGAAAGGCAAAAATAAAAGAAATCGATATAGGCATACAAAGAAGGTAGTTCTACAGAATAACAAAACAAACCTAATATGATAAAGACATTAAAAGCTTTGATAGTCCGGGAGGTAAATCTGGAATTATAAAATGGGGAAGATGCAGCACAAGGCAAGCACAAGTAAAAGAAAAAAAAAAAAGATTTAGTAGATAGACATCATAGGCTCGATGAATAGAGGCATACCATCTGAGAACAAGGAGGCGATGATACTGTTCTGTTCTGCCCTGAGCACATCTTAGTTCAGTGAGGAATTCCTCTTTGGGCTCGGTGCTTTGAGAGTCCTACAGGCCAAGTACGGCATTTCAGAGAGGAGAGGAATGTTCAACTGAAGAAGGGACGGGGAGGTAGACCATGATAAATGTCCTCAAATCAGGGAGAATTAAGACCAAAATCTCTGTAGTTTAATAAAATAGAAGTCCGCCTTGCTTATCTCCCAATCCAGGTGGGCCAGTGATCGTGAGAGCCGAGTTCAACTTCTCAGGTCGTAGGGTCCCACCTTCCTCCAGAGCTTTGCCGCCTCCTGCAGTTCAGGAATGGGGTGAGGAAGAGGATCTGGGTGCACGAGTTGTGTATGGGTGTTCTTAGACCACGCCTGGCACGTTCCTGGCCTTCCACTGGCTAAAACTCATTCAGTGGCTGCACCCACTGCAAGGAATGCTGGGAAATGTAATCTTGCTCAGAAAAAAAAGCAACCTAGACATTAGCACGTGTCACTTTCTCAAGACTGTACACAGTGGGCCCACAACTTTGGGGAAGCTAGATTGATTAGTTGTTGACCCCAGAGGGAAAAAAGGAAAGAAGCAAACCCTGCCTGTCGCTCTTTTGTTCTCATTAGCTTGGTCTCTTCACCTTCCTTCTCCCTGCCTCTTCTTTGTCTTTTCCTTCCCCTTCACAGGACTCAGTGATGTGTTGACTCTGACTTCATGACTCCTGAACCTTGCTCTTCCTTTTCTGCTCTTTGTCTTAATTATGATTTTGTGGCTACAGGTAAAAGTTTTATTCTATATACAGTGGGTAAAGCACACTGATGACTCATGGTCCAAATGTGGCTTGAAGTCTTGGCAAGTTTAAGTGTGTGTGTGTATGCACATGCACCATGTTTAAACATTACACATCCAGTAAAATTTCAGATGTAGGTTTTCCTTGAAATAGATTTATTAACTGAGTCTGCACATCCCCACGGGCACAGAATGGAAGGCCAGCATTCTGCTGCCGTGGTGTCTACTACTCTGTACTGTCTTTACAGTACTGGGACTTAGAGTCAGTCTCTACTTACCACATTTGTGCTGTCATTTTGTTACACTCTTCCCACCTTATGATTTTGTGATCCCTCCCTGACTGTTGGAGACATAGGAGTTTGGGATCACTGGCTTTTCCTCCCATGACCTCAGTTGAAACCCTTGATGGAGTGGAGGACAGGGGAGGTCACAACACCAGAAACTAGGTGTGAGGGGAGAAGGGTTGGCCAAAGGACACCAAGATGTCTATTCCATGTGGAATGGAGGACAGAGGGTAGGATAGGATACAGCAATGGTCTCCAAGCCTTGATTGTACACCTCTTGGGTAAAATCATATGGTCATATGTACCCCTCAAAGTAGGAATTATTACTTAAAAATTACATGCATATTCTTCTCTTCTGGATGCAGTATACTGCCAAGGTCATAGTTAAAGATGACCATAAGTCCATATTCCAATTAATCTTCATTATAATTTTGGATTTCTGGGACAACTTTTCAGCTGGCAGATAGAGATGCTTAATGTTATCTTTAATTAGCAGTTTCTTGGCATTATTTAAGCCTCTTCTACGTTTTGTGAGGGTTAGTTTAACTGAAGCTAGATAATGTATTCTGTAAGCTCTGCAACATAGGCAGTTCAGGGTATTGCAGGAAGCTGAATGGGAATGAACTCATAAGTCCATCTTTGTCAGCTCCTCTGAGATGCAGAATTGTATTTCTATTCTTTTTCTCAAGGTTCCTTTGACACAACCTCATGGGAGGTCATCAGACAGGTGAAGTTACCTGTGTGTAAGACTTAAAAGTTTTAGGGGAGACTAGGTGGCTCAGTTGGTTTTGTGCCCAACTTTAGCTTGATCACGGTCGTGATCTCACTGTTTGTGAGTTCAAGCCCTATGTTGGGCTCTGTGCTGAAAGCTCAGAGCCTGGAACCTGCTTTGGATTCTGTGTCTCCCTCTCTCTTCGCTCCTCCCCTGCTCTGTCTCTCTCAGAGCTCTGTCTCACTCTCAGAAATTATAAAAAAATTTTAATGTTTATTTAAGACTTAAAAGTTGTAGGTAGAAATCATTCATGTTAATTTTAATACTTTTTTCCTGCGCATCCATGGAACATCTTGCCTGTTGGTCCTCTGGATGACCCCCATTGGGCCCACTGGTAAAGGGTTAGAGCCTTGCTATTCAAGCAGTGGTCTATAGGGCAGCGTGGGCATCACTTGGGAAGATGTTAGAAATGCTGACTCTTAAACCTCACCTCAGACCCACTGAGTCAGAATCTGCATTTTAACAAGAGTCCTGGGAGATTTGTATGTACAGGAAAGATCCCAAAACACTAGTTAAGGGGCCAGCCAGGGATTTGGAGTGGGGAGGGAGGGGACAGTGGAGGGCTGAAGGCATGAAGAAGAGATGATGGGATCTCATCATAACCTATAGAACCTGGACCCAGTAGTTAGGGTGTTAAGCATCGGCCTAGAACCACACTCAGAAATGGTCAGTTGAAACCAAACAGGACTAATCTGAAAAGCTCTTTTTAAAAAATCCCCAACCCCTCCTCCAACAAGAAGATGAAACAAAAACAATTAAAATTGCAAATGAATGCTTACTGGAATTTCATGAACTTAAACAGAGAACGCATTTGTTTTGGAATCTGGAGTCAGAGGAGTCCAGATTCCCCCAATGGGATTTTTTTTGGCTGCCAGAGCCTCTCCACATTTCCCAACTGTCTGCAATTAATCAGCCTGTAGTGCTAATGACCTCAGGCTTAAATTGAATGCTTTCTCGCCCTTTTCTTTCTTTCCCATCCTCTCAAACATGAGCTCAGTTTTGATAACCTTGCCTCCATTTCCTGAGCAGATTCACAAAGCAAAGGCTTGACTGTCTCTTAATTTGTTTGGGAATTAGGCGGGTTAGAAAGGGGATGAAGCTTTTTTGCCTATCCCAAGACAACTAGGCCTTAAACCAGCAAGTGTTGCTGGGAAATTGCTGCACATCCTGCTGGTCGCAGTTTGATCAAAACAAATGTCAAATGGCTCTGCAGAGATCAGTGTGGAACCTGATAGAGCACGCCTGGGTGGAGGTGTGAGAACCCAGCCCTGCCAGCCAGGTTGGGGTTTCTGTCAGTACAATCAAGGTTTTGGACCCCTCCTGGAGACTGCTCAATGCCCTTAGAATTCAAAGACGAATAAGACCAGGCATCTGACCTTATGGAGCCCAACGTCATATAGCAAATACAGATAGATACCATGGCAACCATAGTTATGTTGCACGACAACCAGAAAATGCAAAAGATGTCAAATATTGAGAGTGGAGTGAAGGGTCACACTTTGTGGTAGCTGAAAGGATGGGGCAAAGAGGGTTGTTTTTGAAAACTGAGATAATCTTTGTACAGTGGACTGTGCAGATCAACTTCTGCAAGACAGATGTCCAAATCAGCATAGAGTGTTGGCCGACTGCAAGGCCAAGGTGATGGATAGGGTCTCAGGAATGGCAGAGGGGGACTGGATATTTTATCCTGGTGGACAGTGTCTCTTAAGCCATGGTGTGCTTCCCTGGGGTGCAAAGCAGAGAGGGAGAGGAAAAAGTTGGTAAAATTGTAAGAGGGCAGTGATGAAGTTGGGAGAACTGACCAAAGCTGAGGGAAAGCATGGCTCTGAGGGCCTGCTGATATTGTAAGTTATAATTGAGTAACAGCACACATTTCAAGAATTCTGTCATTTCTTAGAGCCTTTTTGTGTGCAGAGTACAATCAGTGTAGGTTAGAAGATTTGGATGCTGTGGGCAGACAAACAGGGAGGTGATGGTCAAATGCCACGGAAAGGGTGTTGAGATGATGAAACATACAATCTGGGCTGTGCAGAAAAGAAAATGAAGCAACAGGGAAAATAACTTCAGGAACAGGAGGCACTTCGAGGAAGTCAAAGTTCTTAGTAGCTCCAGGAGTGAGCTGAGCTGAAGTTGTGGTCACAGTGTAGGATGATAGCATTTAGTATTTCACAAGTGGAAGTTTCTAGGTGATGTCAAGTTTGGAGTCCCAGATTTTCCTCTGTGTATTAAGCTTGGCCTTTCTCCCTGTATTTAAGGTGGTAGGGGAGGCACACCAATAGATGAAGTTGGGTAATGGGAGATTATAACAAGCGTCCGCAGGAATGTGGGATCAAGCCTGCTTTTTCTGGGAGTTTAGGAACCCTGGGGCTCAGAGTCCACAAGTACGCTAAACTGTGGGAAGAGGCGCTTCCTGTCACTTGAGATTCAAGTGCAGTGACCTGACTTGTTCATCAAGCATTTCTTTTCTTTGTTTTTTTTTTAATGTTTATTTTTGAGAGAGAGACAGAGAATGCATACATGCACATGCGGAGGGAAGGGCAAAGAGAGAGGGGGACAGAGGATCAGAAGTGGGCTCTGTGTTGACAGAAGGGAGTCCAATGCCAGGCTCAAACTCCTGAACTGTGAGTTCATGACCTGCGCCGAAGTTGGTGGCCTACCCAAGTGAGCCACCCAGGCACCCTAAGCATTTATTTTTTAAAAGAGAATCTGATGTGGTTGGTTTTTGTCAATACCCAAACCGAAGTCACTTGCACTAAATCTCTGAAAGTGGACCTTCCTTTTGTCTGGCCAATATAGTTGTGTGGGACTAGGATCTGGATCCAGGGCCATGATTTGTGGCACTTAATAGCAGTCAGTTTTCTTGGGCACATGGACTCATTTTATCTTCACAACAATGTTATGACTTTCATATTATTGTTATATTTTTTACATATGAAGAAATAAGCACAGGTTATGTGACTAACTCATGTGTATATGATTCCAAACATACTTCTTAAAGGTGGCAGCAGGCTTTATGGTTTCTTCCTTCAGCCTGTCATAGACTAGTAGATAACTAAGTTTTCATGTGGTCCCTGTAATTGTAGGTACTTCTCCTCCCACCCATCTTCACATCCCCAGACTCCACACAAGGCCTGTAAGAATTGTAGGTGGATTTAGCTGTGTGTCGGGTGACAATATAATTTGTCATTCAAACTGGGACAGTCTGAGAGTAAAAGGTGCTATTAATAGCCATGCCAGCACAACAGGCACAAATTAGGACTGTCTGGAACAAACCAGGACATATGGTCACTTTACTTATATGTTATGTATTAAGCGAGAATTGAAAGAAGCTCTTAGTGGGGACCCATATTTCCAACCTGCCAGAGGAAGACAAAATGTCCATCCAAATCCCCAGTTTCAAAAGGCCTGATTCATAACATGTGCTTAATAGATTTCGAGTGAATAAATGACTGGGTTTCAGGATGTCCTGAAGAGAGGTATGTGGAGAAGGCTAGAAATACATGGCTGGGATCAAGGAAAGGGGATAGTTGGAAGTGCAAACTCGTAGCAACAATTTTTGTCCAAGCACTTCACACTGAACAAGTTAGTACTTGCCATTGACTTTAAGAAATTAGTCAGCGGACCCAAAGGAAACTTACTAAATCCAGTCTGTTTTTACATCTGTCTGTCATTGAAATGTCTGTATCTGAGAGAGAACTTGGGATCTGCTCAGCATTTCTTACCATGGAAAGCAACATTAAATGGCCAAAAGAAGAATAGGTCTTTGAAAAGCTCAAGGCCAGGGACTGCCAGCCTCAGTATTTTTTTTTTTGAATTTGCAAAGCTAACATCACTTTACAAAACTGGAGAAACTTGATTCTGTACCTGAGTAGTCATGAAACCAGAACCAGTACCATCTTGGACAAGCAGCTAGTCTCAGGTTCCAAAGTCTTGTCTTTGTCTTATTGGAGGAAGGGAGGACTTGGGGAACCTCTCCTTTACTAAAACTTCTAGTCCCAGCAGCATTTGAATTTGGGCAAATAGTTGAGGAACCTGAGTAAATTGTTTGTGTTGGCACAAAGTATGCTCACCTGAAGTCAATATCAACTCTACCTGCTCTGTTCCTTTGATTCAGTTGTACCCAGGCTTGGAGTGATGACTCCTAATTTGTTCAGGGTGCCTGAAGGCCAGCCACATGATCTGCTCTCCTAATTTTATAGGAATACCATAGGGTGGGACTGATGCCCCACATCTGAGAGTTCCCTGGTAGAGACCTGCCCACCTCATCTCCTGCAGTCCCCAGGGCTGGGTGAACCAAAGAACAGGGTAGAGCCAGTGACTTCACAGGTACCCCAAACACTGTAGTCAGTATCATCTTGTAATCTGAGATGACAGCCATAGTACTATATAGACCTGTGAGGCTATGTTTTGGATGAGTCATCTTAGAAGGATTTATGATTTATAAAAATGATGAATCTCCAGTTTTAGCAGAGTATACTAGGTGGACTTAAAATCTCTGCCCTTCTCTCCCAACTGGTTCATTCCTTTTCCAGGTAATAAATCCTCTTTATGTTACTGTGTTTGAAGCGTGTTGCTTTCTAAGGACAAAATTTTTTCAGAAATGAGGTGCTTGAGGGTTTCCACTAAATTACAATATGGAAATCATTGTATGAGGGAAAGGCTTTAAGTGAGATCATTATTGGAAGAAAAGTCATCACGGCTTAAACTGAGGATCTGGATACACTTGCATGAAGTTATATATTTTTCCACTTCAATTTTTTAAATTTCATGAGTTTTTTTTTAACGTTTAGTTTTTGAGAGCGAGAACACAAGTTGGGGAGGGGCATAGAGAGGGAGACACAGAATCCAAAGCAGGTTCCAGGCTCTGCCGAGCTGTCAGCACAGAGCCTATCGTGGGGTTTGAACCCATGAGCCATGAAATCAAGACCTGAGCCAAAGTCAGACACTTAACGAACTGAACCACCCAGGTGCCCCTTAAATTTCATGAGTTTTAAGGCAGCCCTGCTAATCTGTGTCGCCAAATGGTAGCAGTATGAAACAAACTTGTTCTTTTTACTTTATAAATTGCTATGTTTCCCCATTGTTTCTATTCCATCAGTTAAGTCACATTTGAAGCACAGAGTAGAACAAGTTCTAAACAAGTTTTTCCAGTGATATAAAACTGTCATTGATCCTAGATATAATAATACAGTTTCCTAGAATTATATGAGAGATAGAAACCACAGAGCCACTGATGCAGGTTAGTCCCAAAGGTCCTCAGATAAAAGCGAGACAAGACTTAATCTTGTTGCTGTGATCATTCATCATTTCACTCAATCACCCTTGGCCTCCTGTTTGTAGGCTCTGATGATGAGTGTCCTCACACTGCAGTGATAAGAACTCTTAATGGTGAGAGGGGAGTATTTATGATTTCTTCCTTTACTTCCATAAAAGACATAACTCCTCGGGGAACAAGAGTTGTGAGATCATTCGATGGGAAAAACAAGTTTACTCAGAGCTGCTAAGTAGCAGAGCCAGTCACTGGGGTGCTGGAATCTATCAAAGCCTGAGGAAATAATGATTTTACCATCAAAACAGCCCCCTGAAGCCCTGATACTGCTACCAGCATTCTAAAATACTCTTTAAAAATCTTTTTCTGTCTTTATGCTTCTAGATTCTATAGAGCCCTCTTTGGAAGTGGTCAATAAATAGGCTTCCAGAGTGTTTGATAGGAAATCTCAGAATTTTAAGGAGGCTATACTAAAATGACTCTAATTGTGTTGACTGTAAATAGCTCTCTCCTAAGAGCCCTTTCAGGAAAGAGAAAAAAGTCTTATTTGTTGGGTGACAGCCTTGGTGGAAGGGTGTCCCACCTTTGGAAGATCGTTGGACTTGGGTATTTTTTTTTAAAGCACTGTGACTTAAATCCACTAAAAGGCTTGTGGCTACCAGACCCACCCATTAAATGTCTGAATACATGAAGGGTAAGGTGTGGTCAAGGTCTGAGAACTATACTCTATTTTACTGTTACACTAACCAAATTGGCAAAACTGTGAACTTTGATTAATGGGAAATTGGATTTATCTTATTCTTTTGAAATGCAAAGTGTTTAAGAAAGTATGGGTTAATCGTTCCCTCTGACTGAAGGAGGCAGTAAATGCAGGTATCCAAACTCATATAGTCTGGTAATAAGTAAAATGAATTTTTGAGTAATTTTAAGATGAGGGACTATTCTCCCCATTAACTCTTTAAGTATCTTGTGGATCTACACATTAGCAAGTGTCTTGGTGTCTAGCATAAAGCTCATATTTTCTAATTGCTAGCATAGGACTAGGAACATAATTGTTCCAAAGATACTTGTGCATTATTAGATTTCTGTGCATGCACATACATGCCTTATGAGAAATGCTAGAATTTAGCAAGGAAGAGGTATAAGTTTGGGAGCATGTTTAGGTTAGATCAGGCTCCTATTTCTTACATCATTTACTCTGGAAAACATTTTCTCTGTTTCTGAGAATATTCATAAATTTGGGAACATTTAAAACATTCATTTAACCTTTTTGGCCTTTTTATTACTTAGTTGTTAATTGATAGTGTCATGGAATATATTGCATCTCCTTAGAAGTTTGAGAGAATGAGTGTAGGCTTTTAGACCATGGACAATAGAAGAAATTACTGAATGGACAATTCAGTTGTGATAATGAAGTAAAGAATGTGGAAGAAAAGGTGGGAAACATTAACTGCTATGTTATATCTAATTACTGGGCTTATAACACCATGTTATCTCATTTATTTTATGAAACTACCCAAATTCATGAACTAGAAATCTTCAATGGTTGTATGATTCAATAATATAAGATGAAGATGTTACTCGGTGAAAATGGGCTATTTCTTAAAAAAATGTCACTTCTCTCTTAAGTAGAAAAATAAACTATAAACATCCATGGATTCAAATCGTAGATGGGAAGCAAAGCTTTTCATTTTTAAAAATTCTGTCGATTTACAGTGGAGAAACAATCTTCAGGACACTCTTATCAACTAAAGAAATATTGGACTTTTCAAGAGCATCAGTCATACTTTAATCTTTGTCCTATGTAATCTCTGGACAAACAGCAAAGAATCCTCTTTCAACAGAATTCTCTTATTCCCCATCCACCCCTGGCTATATCCCTCAGTCTCTCTCCCTTGAAAAGTCCAAATACAGAACTGAAAATCTACAGAACAGTTGCTGGGTTAGCATAGTTTTATGCATTTATTTACAGTAAAAATACACAACAGTGACAGGTTTTATCATCTTAGTAAATGCTCATCACCCCGATGATAGTAAAATTCATGGACATTTCAGCACCACGGATAGCACCACTCAGTGCTACCTCCCCTTCCTCAATTGTAGTCATGCTACCTCTGGTCTGACAAGTAGGTTAGAGAGAGCTGTATAAAATGGCAGTTCTTACACTTCACATTATAATCGCCTGAAGAATTTTTAATATCTCAAAGTCCAGCCCCTACCACCCTGACCAATTAAATTAAAATAACCGGAGTGGATCCCCAGCATTAATTCTTAAAGCTTCCCAGCCTTATAACCAATAAAGTGGTAATTTCTAGGTGATGATTGAAGTTTGCTTCTAAAATAGAGGTTCTCAAACTTAATTGCATCTTAGAATTATCCAGGTAACTTAAATCATTGCCTTTACTCATCCCTGGACATTGTAGCTGAGTTGGCCTGTGTTGGGGCACAAACATCAGTAGTTTTAAATAGTTCTCTAGGTGATTCTAGAATGTAAGGTTTGATGAAACATTACTCTAAAGCAAGATCTAGAATTAAGGTTTTTTTCATGTGGAATGTTTAGGCAACTTTGATATCTCATAGGAGTCCTACATTCTAGAAGGAAACAATGTCTAGTTTGTATGACATTGGACTTAAAGTTGAGAAACTCTGGTTCTAGCTAGATTTGCAATCAAGGTGGGACTCCAGAAGCTACCTCCTGATCCTTGCCTAGGCCAAAACTCCAACCCTAAATGTTGGATAAGAGAATGAAGTATGAAATCATAACCTTCCAACTTGTTTACAAACATCATCATTTGTCTTTAGTTAATCTAGAGATTTCAAACTATATTCTAGAGAAGTTAAGTTACCTTAGCAGATTCTTTTACCTTCATTCACAATAGGGTGTGTATTTCTGGTTTATTCACTCTTGTTTAATAAGTTGAGAGTGTAGCCAACATCAGATAGTATTTACCAAATACTCTACATGCCCCCCTGTATTTTCAGTCTTCTCTGCAGTTACATCGTAGCCATGTGATTCTGAGCATGGAGTGTTTTCTTGGATGAAGCACATAAGAACTCCCATACCTTTCCCTTTTCCTCTTTATTGGTGTGCCAACATTGGATGGACCACATGGCACAGATAATGTTGCTTGAACATGGAGGAGGGCTGCCTGTCTGCATGAGATTAAGAGTAGATTGAAACACTACCAAGATTATATGTCAGAGCAGCTTGACTGGTGTGATGGCTGCTGTTAATTATATATAATGAGATATTCAAAGATTAATGAATATTCCTGAGACTTTGAGGTAATGAGAATCCTTATGTTCCCATCTATTCAAATTAAGAGGAGAAACAGTATATACAATATATGGATTCCATATTGTATGCATTTTCCCCTTAAATCATTATTAGCTCTACTAACGTGTATATTTAACTGCCTTTCCAGATTCATGGAAACCTAGGGAAAAAGTCCTTCAGTTCACTTGGGAGTTATCAAACAACTTTAAATCATGAGTATGGTATTGAAAATCATGACTTCTCTTTACCTTATTTTGTCTTTTTCTTTATACCTTGAATATTCTTAAGCTTGGTCATTCTGTTGCTGAGACTAGTTTTAAAGCCACGCCTTTGTTTATAGTCAGTGGCAACTTGCTCCCCTGTGTTCCTTCCAGGTATTATCTTCTGCTGAACTACATTCCCTCCTGGTTCCCTTCTTCCCTGAGGTGTGCTACATTCCCTCCTGGTTCCCTTCTTCCCTGAGGTGAAGCTAGTAGCATGCCAACCTCCAGATTTTCCCAACCTCTGGTGTAATAACCACACAGAAGCAGACACAAGTTAAAACAAAGAAACGGAAGAGACCGTTAAATGACAATAGGTCTAGTGGTAGTATGATTAAGTAATAGCTGTTACTCTGTGAAAATGGGCTCTTTGGCTCATTGATGGCCACTGATAATCATTGAACTATGATGGTTCTTAACCTGATGTCAGGCATCCTAGTCTTTTGGAGGTTTTGATGAAAGATCTTCCTCATTCTATTGCTCATTCTTTGCTTTCCCCCATTTCTTGATCACTCCATCACAGAGCTTGTAGATGCCCTGAGAACTGAAGCCAGCTTATTAATACTCACTTCCTTGAGCATAGGTCAATTATATCCCAATGGGAGCTGAAATCTTAGATTTTCACCATCAATGCTCCCCTCTCTTGCAACCCCATCATCCTTTATACTTCGTCAAGTTAGATTATTTTCTGGAAGTTTTCAAGGTTTTAGAAAAGTAATCTTCAAGCAGGCTATTAAAGTAAACTATAATCTAATTTTAGCTTAAATAACATCACTAAGTATTTATTTAGCACTAACAGTGTCTTTGTGGTTTATACCTGCAATTCCTAACCACTTAGTTCTATAGATTTGTGCTTGTCTATCTGCAGTACTATTTCCATGAAGCCATCAATGGAACATTTAGCAAATTATTGCCATAGCTCACTAAATTATGACCCCAAAGCATTCAGAAGCATACTGTGTTCATTTTTGTAATTGGATTTGGCTTGACCTTGTTTTAAAATGTGTAGAGTCCCCAAGAGACACACAGGTAGCAGGGTTTTACAAGATTTTCAAGGCTGGAATACTTTTCAGGCTAATTATTGCTTTAAAATATTTAATTTCTTTGATAGACTCAATTACCTTGGCTAATTCAAGTTATTTGATTATTTGTAGCTAGTTAATTTCAGTTTCTAATTACAGATTGCGATTTTGATAGAAACATTTAAAAAAATCTGTGAGTCACAGGTCACAGATGAATTTTACATATTGAAACAAAGCTGCCTCTTCTAAGATGCCTTTTGAGGTATCATTAGATTTAGAGTCTACTTACATACTCTGTAGTTTATATTTGTTTTCATCTTATGAAAGAATGACGTGGAAAGAAAGAAAAAAAAAGATAGGACTGATCCAAGATGGGAAGATGTAAGGTTAGTCTGGATTTCTTTTGGATGTTATTTCCCATTCTAGATGGTTCATAGACACATAATCTTTTCTCCTTCCAAGCTAGATCTTCCTCTGACACTTTGTGTGTGTGTGTGTGCATGCGTGTGTGTGTGTGTGTGTGTGTGTGTGTGAGAAATATTCTTGTTACTTTGTCCCTTTTCCAATTCCTTATCACTTTCTGGTCAAAAATCGCCTATTACAAATGAAGACCAACTGTAGTTTTTCAAAAGATCTTTTTTTATTATTTATTTATTTATTTATTTACCTTTCCACTTAGTTTTCACAGGCTCTCCAGTTGACACTTCTTGGGGAGATAGTTTTCATGGGCTTTCCAGTTCACACTGCTCAGCGCTTCTCCTTAGTATTTTGTTCTCCCCACCATTTTCTTTTGATGACTCCTCAACATTGCAAACATTTTCATACTATAAATAATGGAGCAGACAGAAGTGCAAATACATTCTCCTGTAATGCAGCACCCTAGCATTAAAATCAACCACTGGTGATTTCCGTACATCTGTGACCTTCATGCAAGCCCCGAAGGGAAAAAACCAATAACTATTTTCTTGGCTTGTCTATAAACACAAGTATCAGCCCATAGAATTTGAGTTCCCAGGATAAAAGTTTCATTTCAGGCTAAATGAAATGTGAAATGTGCATTCTGCATTCTGTTTCTCTTGGATATTCTCCATATTCCTAACCACCAGAACCTATATTAGAGGAATACCAGAAAGACCGATGGAATTCGATAGCGAATGGGTTGAAGGACAACAATTGCTATCATACTTGGATTAGGTCTCTGTCTTTCCCCCTTGTAAATTGACATATGCTTACCACTTATTCAAATGACTCCTCTAGTGAGTATAAGTGGCAAAATGAGTACTTTTAATTTTGACTATTAACTGCTCATGATATGTAAGTGGAACAGACTGGCCTTTGCCCTGTGCTGTATTTCCTGGGCCTGATCTCTATACTTTGGTGTCTGCCTAGTCTCTCAGTCTGTCCATCTAGGTTTGCCTTCACTTGTCCGCATTCTGGATTCTTAGTGGGACTTGACTTCTTCAACATTCTGTGCGCATTTTTGCACCCAGCCCTGGGTAACTCTGGATAACCTGGGTATTAGGTGCACTTTGTGAGAGGATGATGGCAGCCCAGCCTTCCCTGCCACTCAGCTGCATTCATGAGGACCCCTTTCTCTCAATCCAAAAGCAATAGCACCAAAAGAAATAGCAATAGCACCTTCTTAAATGTCCTCAGCCACCTGTGTCCCCACTCCAAAATAGCCCCATTATCTAAATGACATTCATTGGGCCCCTCTGGTGGACATCGGTACCCCTTACCTTTTGAAGATCCCATCTGAGATTGTCATGAGCCCCTAATTGTTCTCCTGCTTTGATCCTTCTTCCTTTATTGATCTTTAGAATCACTCTTCTGACTTTCTGTAAGTGGCTCTTGTTGCTAAAAAGAAATTGTTTAACCTGCATCTCTCTTGAGGTGACCAACAATTTGTTGGTTCCCCTTGCTTTCTTCTGCTCTAGCCACTGTGGTGATACTGCTATTTTTGAGGATTGGGTAATTCCCAAGCCTCATATCAGAAGCACTGTATCATCTTTGTTTTTTTCCATTTCTGTTCAACATTTGACACCATTGGCCCTCCCTCCTACTGTCTTGACTTACTCAGCAGCCTCATCTCCCAATTTCCTGGTGCTTTTCCTTTACAATGCCCTACATTATCTCCTTTATCTTTCCACTGACTTTTCTTTTCCAAGCTCACCTCCTTGCCTCCATTGGGAGGATTTTTTCTAGTGTCAGTTTTATTCATATGATTCCATTTCCCATCTTCTTATGTGCAGGGCAGTGACCTGGGTATTATATTTGATACAGCATTTTTATGAATTTTTTTGGGGAGTGGTTCTTGAACTTGAATTTTAATAATATATTTTACTTAAGTAAGTATATAAGAAGTATTTTAATATGTACTCAAAAACATTATTGAGATATTTTACTTTTTTTCATACTCTTTGAAGTCGAGTGTGTATTGATAGCACTTCCTTGTTTGAAGTAGCCACATTTTAAGTTCTCAATAACCACATGTGGCTGGTGGCTACCATATGGGATAGAACAGTCTTACAGTATTGACATAAGATACTCTACCCATATCTGCCAAACAAGGCCTGCTTTCAGTCCCACTTAACCCAAGATATTATCACAAATTTCTCTCTGTCAAAATGAATCTCCGGCTCATCCAGAGTACTTCTTTGACCATGAACTCATATAAAGGTACCTATTACCCTTTGTTCATCTTGGAGAAATACCATGAATGGGGTGTCTGGGTGGCTCAGTCAATTAAATGTCCGACTTTGGCTCAGGTCACGATCTTATGGTTCATGGTTCGAGCTCTATGTCAGGCTCTGTGCTGATAGCTTGGAGCCTTCTTCAGATTCTGTGTCTCCCTCTCTCTCTGTCCCTCCTCTGCTCATGCTCTGTCTTCTTCAAAAATAAACATTTGAAAAGAAAGAAAAATAACATGAAAATAGAGAAGAAAATTGGACTTTGGCAGAAAACCAACTCAAATGCAAATACGAATCCTGCCACCTTGCAGTGGTGGTGACAATATGGCGATAGCCTTTTTTTAAAAACTTGTTTTTCCATCTATAAATAAAGGTAATAAATCTCAAAGCATTAAATAAAGTGTGCCTAGTACTTAGTTGGGGCTCAGTAAATAACTTATCACTATAGTTCTGTTATTCTAGGATGCACTAATTTAAGATATTCCATTAATTTAATAACAACCATCTACTAAAGAATATAAAGAGATCCACTATATTAAATATGTGCAAGGATTGTAAATTACACACTTATTTTAGAAACATCAAAATTTGAGGGTTCATCTATTCCTAGTGGGAAGTTAAAATGATGCAGCCACTTTAGAAAACACTTTAGCAATTCCACAAAAGGTTAAACATGGAGCTACCATATAATTGAGCAAATCTACTCCTAGGTATGCATCCAAGAGAAAAACCTATGTCTACACAAAACTGGTACAAGAATGTTCATAAGAGCCAGAATGTCAAATGACTCAAATTTCTATCAACTGATGAATAAACAAAATGTGGTGTATCCATATAATAGAATGCTATTTGGCAATAAAAAGAAATGAAGTTCTGATGCATGCAATTGCATAGATGAACCTCAAAAAACAAGACGCTAAGTGAAAAAATTAACTTGTAAAAGACCACATACTACATGATCTCACACTGAGATGTCCAGAATAGGTAAATTTCTACAGACAAAGTCGATTAGTGATTGCCTGGACTGGGGTGTCGATATGGGGAATTGCTGCTAATAGGTTCAAGGTTTTGGAGGGGGGGGAATGAAGAAAATGTTCTAAAATGAGATTATGATAATTGTACAACTCATATTGTACTAAGTAAATTAAAAACCCTTCAATTATACATATTAAATGGGTAAACTTTACAGTGTATAGGTTAGATCTCCACAAAGCTGTTAAAAATTTGGGATGTGGGGGTGGCTCAGTCATTTAAACATCTGACTCTTGATTTCTGCCCGGGTCATGGTCCCAGGGTTGTGGGATTGAGTCCCATGTCAGGCTTGGTTCTGGGCATAGAGCATGCTTAAGATTCTCCCTTGCCTCTCCCTCTATCCCTACCATGCTTGAGCAGGCTCCCTCTCTCTCTCTCTCTCTCTATCTCTCTTTCTCAAAAAAAATGGGGGAGGAAATTTATTTTGAATTAAGGGCAAATATATTTGTCTACTTTATAGAGAGATGAACAACTTCCCCCAAACAAGCAAACAACAACAAAACAAAAGCTCATCAAAATAAAATTCTCAGGACACCTGAGTGGCTCAGTTGATTAAGCATCTGACTTCAGTTTAGGTCATGATCTCACGGTTCATGTGTTTGAGCCCTGCATCAGGCTCTGTGCTGATAGTGCATGGAGCCTGCTTGGGATTCTCTCTCTCCCTCTCTCTCTCTCTCTCTCTCTCTCTCTCTCTCTCTCTCTCTGCCCCTTACCTACTCACAAACAAACTCTCTCAATCACAACAAATAAATAAACTTAAGAAGGAAAAATTCCAGTTCTCAAGACAGCCACAAAACTAAAAAAAAAAAATTCTCAGTCTTAAAGTTTATGGGCACTTTCCTCTGTGCAAAACATGTAAAGAAAAATATAGATTTATCCCAAGAAGATGACTCTTCTGGTGGTTTAGGGAACCATACATGGAGACCTTCAAATCCAGGGGACCCAGTAGAGAAACTGAAGCCCGAAGGTAGATTTGACTCTTAATTTTTTCCCCTCTTCTACACACTAAAGTGGTCTCATATTGAGTTGTTCCTGCCTCAATATTCTTGAAGCTCCTGGGGAACACAGACTTTGTAATCTCGTTAACAACAGTTTCACAGGACCTGGCATGCAGCAGGTGCTCAGGAAACCTGTTGAGGGGGGCAATTATGGTGCCTCCAGCACTGGAGAGGAGTGATTGAAGCACCAGCACCTTCCACCTTTCTGGATTTGGCCATGTGTACTTGCCTTTGTGAGTTGTGCCATCTTAAATACCCAAATGCTTATAATTTCTATCCCATTGTGCTAACAGGACCACAGTCCTCTTGGTCTCTGTTATTCATTATGACCTCAAGGCCAAGAGCAAGGAAAAGGCATGCCTGATACCTGTTTCAGAAGATGTGAATAGCAAGACTAAATTCAAGCCACCTTCTTCAGGGAAGAAACGGGTTTTTCTACCCCATTTATAAAAAGATGCAGAGAGATACATGAGGATATATAGAAATACATGAGGCTATATATTCAGCTTAAAATTAATTTGGGGTATTAGAGCCCTTTCATAAGCTAAGAGTGAGCTTCTGGGTTTTGGGTCTGTGATCAAGACTAAGCTAAACAGAAGACCCTATCTGCCTGGGCATTGGCAAACTTGTCTAATTGGGAGTTCTAATTGAAAATGTCAAATAGCGAAGACTCCTGCTTATTTCAGAAGATTCCAAGTGGAATCTCCTAAGAGTTTTCTGAAGGGTAATTTTGCCTAAATTGCATCTTTGCTACATCCACCCAACCTGCCAAAGGGGGTCTGCCAGGGGCAGCCACGTTTGTGTTGGAGCCTATAGGGAGGGATGGGCCCAGAACATGGGAGGGTACCCCCTTCCCCGACAGATTCTGAGAGACTTGACTATCCCTGCCCAGCCTCCCAGCCTTGTATACCCGAGGAAGGCACAGCCAGCATCTTTTCCTCAGGATGACTGTTGAGGCGGGCCCTGCCACGTCCCACCGGCCCATCCAACGTGCACAGCCTTTCTAGGTCCTCATTCATGCTTCTGAATCAAAATTTTGGCCTAAGTGGTATGCTTTTTGACTTCGGTAATGATTTTTCTCCATCTTACATTCTTTAATCAAGTATTTGAGTTATGCCAGGTGTGCCAGGTCATGGAGTAGGAGCTGTGGGTAAAATGAGAAACAGCAGAGGCCATTCCTGTTCCTGGGGGTTCACAGTACAGCCTTTATTTCTTTCTCATCTCCCTCTTTCTTCTCCTCCCCTTCTTAATCCCCCTCTTCTTTCTTTTATTATCTAGAATCTATTAAGCCCCAGATATGAAAGTCAGTAAATACCAGTTGAGACCAAGACATTATGAAGGTCATCACAGCTCTTGGTGGCCATGGTTTGAATACCTAGACTCTGGAAACTACCCCCACAAAACATAATTTTTAAAACCTTGGGCGGTAGGGGGGATGGAGCGGAAATGGTGACTCATCAGAACTAACTGTAATTGTTTCAAGGGCTCATCATCTTTTGCATGCTCTCCCTAGAGTGAATTCATGATTCAGCTTCACTCCAGGAAGAAAGTTAAAATGATCTCTTTATTAGGAGTTCATAGCAGAGGAAGCTTAGAAGAGTTACAGTGCTGAGAAGTTTTATGGCTGTAGAGTACCTTACCTTTGACTTGTCATGGAAAAAACTTGGAACGTGAACCATGTTTACTACAATTTGCATTTTTGTAAGTATGGAAATTGAAAATTGGTGAAGGTAAATAATTTTGCTTCCTAAGAAAGACTAGGTAAAATGCAAATATGGGAGCAATGCATTTCTTATAAATTTTGCCATTGAATTTGCATAACAGATTTCAATCTGTAATATGTTTCTACTTGCTGATGTGTTAGGATCATCTCTAGCTAACAAATACATAGTGTGTTTGAGAACAAACACCTGGCCCTTGTACATGACTACGATTATCAGTTACTACACATGAAGGTCATTCCAAGGGCAGCATTTGCTGGGAAAACAGTGATTTAGGGTCTGCATGTAAGAGAAATACAAGCAATTTTTTGAAAATTGGCACAGTATTTAAGACACTCAGCTTACTCTCCCAAGATTCTAATTTTGGCCACAGTTGAAAAGCAGAGAGAAAGATTAGTTAGGTTAGTTATATATTAACATTGCAAAGACCCCAAATGAATTAGGTTCTGAAATCAAAGAAGACGATTTTGAAAATATTGAAACTCTGGGATTTAGAGTTGTATCATCATTCCTGTTGATAGTAGGAACTCAGAAGCCTTTTGAACTTGTCCAGGCTGGATTTGTTTATTTGTTCTTTAATGACTGATTAGAATATCCTTCTGTTCTGCTGGGAGAAGAAGCTGGCATATTCCTTCTGGAGGACAGTTTTTGGTGTGTTTGTAAACATTTCAAAAGCACAGTATATTCCATGACTTAGGATTTGCCTTTGAGGGGCGCCCGGGTGGCTCAGTGGGTTAGCGTCAGACTTTGGCAGCGGACATGATCTCACACTTCATGGGTTCGAGCCCCGAGTTGGGCTCTGTGCTGACAGCTGGAACCTGCTTCAGATTGTGTCTGCCTCTCTCTCCCTGCCCCTCCCTCACTTGTGTGCGCGCCACCTTGCACGCTCTCTCTCTCAAAAATAAACATTAAAAAAAAATGATTTGCCTTTGAGAAGCACTGTCATATGTGGACAAGGAGTCATACATAACTGAGTTTCTCATCCTCAGCACCATGGATACTTTGGGCCAGCTATTCTGCATATTGTGAAATGTTTAGCAGGATCCCTTGCTTCTACTCACTAGATGCTAGTAGCACCCCTAGTTGTGACAGTCCAAAAATGCATCTAGGCATTGCCAAGTGCCCCAGGGGCAAAACCACTCCCCCCATTCAGAACCACTGATAAATAAGAATATTCACCAGAATACTGTTTCATAATGTTACTTGAATGCAAATATTCTAAAGGAACAGAGACATTTGATAGAACTATATAATGGGAGCCATAAAAGTTATTTTCTTTTTTTTTTCATATTTTCTTTTTTAAAAAATTTTATTTTGAGAGAGAGCATACGAATGTACATGAGTCGGGGAGGGGCAGAAAGAGAGGGAGGAGAGAGAATTCCAAGCAGACTCCGTGCTGTTACCCCAGAGCCGGGTGTGGGTCTTGAACTCATGTACCATGAAATCCTGACCTGAGCCAAAACCAAGAGGCAGATGCTTAACTGACTAACCACCCAGGCACCCCAGTAATTTCACGTTTCCTAATCTTTGTGTTAATAAAGGTAAAAAGAAATAGTTGAAATTCATCTTTTTTTTAAAATGTTTATTTTTGAGACAGAGAGAGACAGAGCATGAGTGGGGGGGGGGCAGAGAGAGAGGGAGACACAGAATGTGAAGCAGGCTCTAGGCTCTGAGCTGTCAGCACAGAGCCCGACGCGGGGCTCGAACTCACAGACTGCGAGGTCATGACCTGAGCCGAAGTCAGATGCTCAACCGGCTGAGCCACCCAGGCACCCCTGAAATTGATCTTAATGTTGTTTTATTTGATCCAAAATATCTAAGATATCATTTTTAAATATAATCAAAATAAAAATTAAGTCACCTTTTATATATTTTTTCTAGTAGAAAGTATTCAAATTCTGGTGTGTATTTTACACTTACAGCACATCTAAGTTCATACAGCCTCATTCAAGTACCGGTGGCCATGCACAGCTAGTGGCATAGATTTGGAGAAATTGCTTTTAGAAATAACTGGTATGTTCATTATTATGCAGCAGTTTAAAATAATGAGACAGAGAAATACTGCATGGAAAGAGCTCAGAGGCATATTGTTAAGTGAAAACAGAGCAGCACAATATGTGTTATGACACATGTTAAAAATTATTTTGAAAAATGTATATGTATTTTTACTGATAAGTGAAAATACGTATGATTAAATGAGTAGAAAAAGTTCCACTCTTGTGGAAGAGTGCCCATCACAGAGACGACAGAGGCAAGGAGAAGGCAGATAGTGGAAGTGTCCAAGGCAGGATTTAACTGTAATATTTTAACTTTTTTTTAAGTGTATTTATTTATTTTGAGAAAGCACAAGCAGGGGAGAGGCAGAGAGAGAGGAAAGAGAGAGAATCCCAAGTAGGCTCTGCACTGTCATGCAGAACCTGATGCTGGCTTGATCTCACGAATTGTGAGCTCATGACCTGAGCTGAAATCAAGAGTGGGATACTTAACCGACTGAGCCACCCAGGGTCCCTGTGTAATATTCTAGTTTTGAAAATGAGGAATGTATTCATGTATAACTTGTGCAATATGTGCTTTAAGAAGTAAGCTCACTAGGTCTAATCATCCCCACAGCTTCTTGATGTCAGTGGTTCTGGTTTCTTCCTGGGCTGCACCTTAAAATCACTAGGGGAGCTCTCTAAAAATATCCTGCCGGCACCCATTTTGAACCAATTAAATAAAAATCCCTGAAGGTCAGGCTTCTAAAACTTATCAGGTGATTTTAAAGTGTGGCCAGGACTGAGAACCACAAATAGGGCAGAAGAGGTAAACTTTGTATCCTTAAAGCACTATCTGGAACAAAGATTTTTTTCAAGAGAAAAAAGAATTTCATAAGGATCTGATAGAAGATTCTTTGAGGCACATGGTCTGGTCATTGTTTTCTTTTGTTGAATATGGGATGATGCATATTCCATATTTTAAAGATGAAGTAAGGGTGCCTGGGTGGCTCAGATGATTGTGTCCAACTCTTGATTTTGGCTCAGGTCATGATCTCATGGTTCATAAGTTTGAGCCCCTTAATGGGCTCTGTGCTGATGACACTCAGAGCCTGCTTGGGAATCTCTCTCTCTGCCTCACTCCCACTTATGTGCACTCTCTCTCTCTCAATAAATAAATAAAACATTAAAAAAAATAAAGTAGATCAAATGAGCAAAGGGATGGGTTTGATATCATTTTGTTGAAAATAAGCAGTACCTGAAAAGACTTAGAATTCACAACCATCCAATATCCTATAAGTTTGGCCAAGAGTATGTGTAAAAGTAATGCTGATATTTTGTAAAAACAATTCTAGATAAACTTTAACAAATGGACATATTGGACAGCAGGACCCCAAAGTTGTACTCCATATGAAATTGTCAATGAGGTAGTTCCCAAAAGAAAGGATTATAGACTTAAATTGTTCACCGACAGTCATGAGCTTATTGTCCCCATTTGAAAACATGACATTCACCATCCTTAGTGTCTAGAAAGCACCAGTGAAAGTCTCTCAGGGCACAATACAAGAAGGTCCCCTGCAACCTTGTGTGACCGCAGCCCTGATAGACCGACTCAGGGTAGGCCTCTGGTCTGACTGCTGACACTTCCCAACGACAAGCCCAGCACAGCCCAGACTGGCCCATTAACAATACAGAAACCAAACCATTGCTGGTGGGCCTGCAACAGGCAAAGTAGGCGATTGCAGCCGACTAGACTAAAGACACACGGTGCTCAGCCACAAAAGTAGGGAGCACATGACCCACATAGACACCCCTGAATTGTAGGGTTCTGGTGAACAGGGGGCATTATAATACAGGACATAACAAGGCTTCTTTTTCACAAGGCCACTACTGTTTACGAAACATAGCAGACTTTCCTAGTATGTAGAGGCAAAGAGTTAGACAAAATGAGGGGACAGAGGAATATGCCCTAAATGAAAGAATAAGACTTTCATAAGATTTTTCTAAAATCTAGAAAAAGTGCTAAATGAAATGGCAATGAGCAATATGCCTGATACAGAATTCAAAGTAATGGTCATAAAGACACTTACTGGACTTGAGAAAAGAGTGGAATACCTCCAACAAAGAAATAGAAAATATAAAAAAGAACCAACCCGAGATGAAGAATTCAATAACTAAAATTAAAAATACACTAGGGGCACCTGGGTGGCTCAGTCAGTTAAGCGTCCAATTTTGGCTCAGGTCATGATCCCGTGGTTTGTAAGTTCAAGCCCCAAGTTGGGCTCCACGCTGACAGCTCAGAGCCTGGAGCCTTCAGATTCTTTATCTCCCTCTCTTTGTCCCTCCCCCAAATCTCTTTCACTCTCTCTAAAATAACAACAAACACTAAAAAATTGTTTTAAATTAAAAACACTAGAGGGAATTAATAATAGACTAGACGAGGTGGAAGAATGGATTGATAATCGGGAAGACAGGGTAATAGAGAGCAACCAAGTTGAAAATCAAGAATGATAAAAAATGAGAATAGGTTCAGGAAATCAGAAACATCACGTGTAATAGCATGCATATTATAAGGATCCCAGAGAAGAAGAGAGAGAAAAGGGGGCAGAAAATAGCTAAAAACTTCCCTAATCTGGGAAAGGAAATGGACGTCAAGATCCAGGAAGTGCAGAGAGCCCTAGTAAAATTAATTCGAGGAGGTCCACGCCAAGACACATAATAATTAAAATGGCAAAAAGTATTGATAAAGAATTTTGAAAGCAAGAGAAAACAGTTAGATACAAAGGAAATTCTATAAGGCTATCAGCTGATAGTTCAGCAGAAACTTTGCAGGCCAGAAGAGAGTGGCCTGATACTTTACAAGTATTTAAAGGAAAAAACCTGCAACCAACAATACTCTACCCATCAAGGTTGCCTTTCAAAATCGAAGAAGAGCTAGTTTCCCAAACAAAAGGAAAGAGAGTTTTTCACCTTGAAACCTTATAAGAAAGGTCAGAGGAAATTCTTTGAGTGGAAAGAAAAGGACATAATCAGGAGTAAGAAAATTAAAGGAAAAAAATTGACCAGTAAATGCAAAAATAGAATAAAGGCAGTAGATTAATCACTTATAAAATCAGTATGGAGGTTGTAGCACAAAAGGAGTAAAATTCAATTTATTTAGAGAAATCAGTCAAAGGAGTCACAAAATAAAAGGATGCAAAGTATGACAACATATACCTAAAATATAGAGGGAGGGAAAGTAAAAATTTAGTGCTTTTAGAATGTGTTCAACTTAAGTGACCATCAACTTAACATAGACTGTTATATGCAGATGTTATATATGAAACTAATGGTGACAAAAGTGAAAGGAATCCAAACATAACTCTCGGGACAGCTATCAAACAACAAAGGAAGAGAGCAAGAGAGGGAAAAAACAGAACTACAAAAACAATTGTAAAACAAGTAACAAAATGGCAATAAGTACATATCTGTCAATAATTACTTTGAATGTACATGGAGTAAATGCTCTAATCAAAAACTGTAAGGCGGCTGGGGCACCTGGGTTGCTCAGTAGGTTAAGCCTCTGACACTTGATCTCAGCTCAGCTCAGGTCTTTTTTTTTTTTTTAATGTATTTTTTAATGTTTATTTTTTATTTTTGAGAGGGGGAGGAAAGCATGTGTGTGAGAGGGGGAGGGGCAAAGAGAAATGGAGACACTGATGGAGACGGAGAATCTGAAGCAGCTCCAGGCTCTGAGCTGTCAGCATATAGCCCGACATGGGGCTCAAACTAATGAGCTATGAGATCATGACCAGAGCAGAAGTCAGATGCTTAACCAATGGAGGTACCCAGAAGCCCCAATCTTAGTTCAGGTCTTGATCTCAGGGTCATGAGTTCAAGCCCCAGGCTGGGCTTCTCACTGGGTGTGAAGCATACTTAAAAATATCTATCTATCTATCAATAGATATATAGTGATTGTTGAATGAATAAAAAAGCAAGACTCCTCTGTAATGGTGCCTATAGGAGACTCACTTTAGACCCAAAGACACATGCAGATTCAAAGTGAAGGGATGGAAAAATATTTGCCATGCAAATGGGAACAAAAAGAAAGCTGGGGTAACAATACTTCCATCAGTCGAAATAGGCTTAAAACGAAGACTAGCCAGAAACAAAGAAGGACACTATATAAGATAAAAGGAAAAAGGTTATAATTGTAAATATCATGCACCCAACATGGGAGCACCTAAACACATAAAGCAATGCTTAACAGACATAAAGGAAGAAACTGACAGTAATACAATAATAGTAGGGAACTTGAACACCTCACTTACATCGATAGAGAAGTCATCTAGACAGAAAGTCAACAAGGAAACAGTGACTTTGAAGTACACATTAGATCAAATGGACAAAACAAACATACAGAATACTCCATTCAAAAACAACAGAATATACATTCTTTTCAAGTGCACTTGGGACATTCTCCAGGGTAGATCACCTGTGAGGCCATAGACAAGTCTCAGTAACTTCGAAGAAACGGGAATCATCCTTCATCTTTTCTGGCCACATTGGTATGAAACTAGAAGTCATAAGAAAAAATGCGGAAAGACACAAATACATGGAGGCTACATAACATGCTACTAAACAATGAATGGGTCAACCAAGAAATCAAAGAATAAGTTTAAAAAAATACACGGAGACAAACGAAAATGAAAATACAACAATCCAAAATCTTTGGGATGCAGCAAAAGCTGTTCTAAGAGAGAAGATTATAGCAATACATGTCTACCTCAAGAAACCAGAAGAATCTCAACCTAAGCTTACAATGGAGTTAGAGAGGAACAAGTGAAGCCCAAAGCCAGTAGGAAGTAAATAATAAAGATTAGAACAAAAAGAAAATAAACACTTAAAAAAAAACCCACCAGTAGAGCAGGTCAATGAAATGAGGAGCTGGTTCTTTGAAAAGAGAAACAAAATTGATAAATCTTTAGCCAAACTCACCAAGAAAAAAGGACTCAAATATTTGTTCACTTACATTCATGAGCTCATTGTCTCCATTTGAAAATACAAGATTAACCATTCTTAGTATTTAGAAAGCACCACTTCAATTAGACTGATAGGAAAAAAATCTCATTTAAAAAAAGTTTTTCTTATTGCAGTTTTTTTCCTGAATGCACGACAATTACAATGTCAGTGCCCTCTGGGGTGAAGCCAACATAATTTCATTTGACAGGATAAGCTTCTCTGAGAATCTGGCATATTTTACATTCAGTCCAGGGCCGATACTGATTTGGAATGCAGTTTTCTTACATTTCTCCATCAGTGGCCTCCTCTGCACTTAGAAATGAAGCAAATCAGTGTTTGGCAAGACTTATGGCCATTATCTGTTTTTTTTTTTTCCTGGGCTTTGAAAATACCCAGAAATTGCGTGATTTACTGAATGCGCCATTCATTTGTCCTGGAGTTTAAAGGTACACAGTCTTGTTACCACGGAAACGGACTCACATCCTAAGGAAACAGATTCAGTGCCTCCCTTCTAATAAGAATACAGCGTGAGATCTGAAGAGAAAAAAGGATCTACGTTAAGGTCCACTGTTGAGATCACAGCATTCTGTAGCTCCGTGAATCTCCTCTTCATTTGGTTTGGGGTGGGGGGGTATGTTCACTGGACAATGGCACATGGTGAGAAGTTTGATAGTTAATCCCTTCCTACTGAATTTGTGTGAACAACCCCGATACTGGGTTGGTTTCATACAGGTTCTGAAGTTGTTAGGTATTTGAGAACAGATACCCATGTTTGCTTCCAGAGGCCCAGAAATCTGATACTGGGATTGAACTCTGGGCTGGGGCTGGAATAAACTAGTTAAGACCTACAGGAGGCCCCCTGATGAGAAGATGATTAATTCAGGGAAAAGGCCATTTTAACTGAGACCATTTATGATGGGGCCCCCAATTCCATAGAAAATAGAGGACAGACGTGGCTTAATTAGAATTTTATTTTGAAAAATAAAACAAATGAGAATAAAGTTACTTACTCTTGAAAAAATTTTAGGTTTAAATATCAAGAATGGTTGAAAACGAAGGTCAAATCAAGCATGAAACAAATGCTGCTTTTATTGTTACAGATTTCGCAGGGGAATTTAATAGTTAAGGTACTTTCCTGTACATGGGACCTTTGCCACACACAAGTAGGCTATTTCAGTCATTCAAACCACTCCCTCTTCGCCCCATTTGGTTTCAGCTCCCTCCCTTGGCTTTTCATGGCATTTTCTACTTTCTAGAATAAATCCCCTATTTTAGCTTCGTGGCTCTCTTGTATGCCCTCTCCCTACCTCATATGTGATTATCCTTTTGTTTTCTGTCTTCTCCGTGTCCTTGAACCTCATTCCTTATTCACTCTAGGTGCTGCATCCTTTCTTCACCCTTCACTTACTTCTTCACCGTGACACTTGAGAGCAAGCTACTTCCCAACTTCACATGAATGATGTATTGTATCTTGCCTATGTACACAGTGTCCCTGAGAGAAAAAATAGGGTGTCTCCAGGACTCTAGCAAAAAGTCATTCATGTTAGTGCAATTCATTTAAGTAATTGCTGGGTTTCCTGAATATATAGTGTTAACCTATGATTTAAAAATTTTCTAAGTGTTTATTCATTTTTGAGAGAGAAAGCAGGAGCAGGGGAGGGGCAGAGAGAGAGAGGGAGACACAGAATCCAAAGCAGGCTCCAGGCTCTGAGCTGTCGGCACAGAGCCCTATTCCAGACTCAAACCCAGGAACGATGAGATCATGACCTGAGCCAAAGTCAGACACTTAACTGACTGAGCCATCCAGGCGCCCCTAGATTTTGTTTTTTTTAACAACCCATCTGTTTTCTATGAAATCCCATAGGCAGCTCTTTCAGAAACTTCTATAGACTCACAAGATTATTACAGAGAACCAGTTTTAAATACACGTGGGTAACTCATGTGGCTAATAACTTGACTTTGAATTGGAAACTGTAGTTCATCAAGCTTTGAAGCCCTCCAAAGAAATTCAGTACATATATTGCTTGGGGTTTATCTCAAAAGAAAGGTGAAGCAAAGCAAAAGAAGGGAGCTTTCCTAAGAAAGAAGGGCCCTCTGTGACGCCCCATATGATTGCTGGAAACTAGGCGATAGGGAAGTAAGATCTAGATGTGATAGTTTGTTAGTGTAGTGATAAATTAGCCTGCCCAAGGAAAACGTAATCAGATTCTAGCTTCCTGGGTTTTATGCTAAGCGTGGGCCTATGAGTTAGAAGATACATATCGTTAAACATACTTTTTTATTGTGGTGAAATATGCATGACAAAATTTACTGTCTTAATCCCTTTCAGGCATAAAATTCAGTCATTAAGTACATTCAGAATAACGTGCATCATCACTCCTATGCATTTCCTGAACTCTTCATCATTCCGAAGAGGAACTGTGTACCCATTAAATGACTCTGTTCCCTTGCCCCCCGAGCCCTGGGAACCTTTATTTTACTTTCCGTGTCTATGAGTTTGCCTATTCTAGCTAGGTACCTTGTGTAAGAGGAAGCATGATATTTGCCTTGGTTTATTTCACTGAGCATAATGTTTCCAAGGGTCAGACATTTTACAACATATATGTGAAATTCCTTCCTTTTTAAGACTGTATAATATTCCGTGGTGTATATATACCACATTTTGTTTACCCATCCGTCTGTTGATGGATAAACAATTTTAGGCAATGAAATATTGACACCACTTGCTTGGAATTTTATGGTGTTTTTTTCTGATTCACTCTTACTGTTCTCCCTTCTTTAAAAGACTTCCTATCCTCTGTTAGTCCTCTACAGAGGAATTTAACACATTGAGTTGTTCTGGGAAGGTATTTTGACTGAACAGACTTGGACGGGTGAGACCAGGTGCGATGAGGTTAACAGCCCCTCCTTATGGGCTCTGCCCAGCTTGGGGTGCCCTTAGGGGCCTAGAGAGAACCATGCTATACATTTTAATAGGTACAAGGTGACACATGAAGCTTCTTGAAATCTCTGCATAAAAATACTTTAAAAAAATGTAAGTTTGTGTTTGGAGTGAAAGCTCTGGAAGGAAAGACTAAACATTTGAGAATTACCATCCTGGCTAAGCAAACTCTCTAACAAAGGCTTATGTGACTTACCTTTTTTTCATTTAGCTGTGTGGCAAGTAGAAAAATTGAGCTCAGGATGTCAGATTGAATGCGTTTATTCTGTTCCAGAAAGTTAAGGAAACTTTTGTTGGGATGATATTTTTCTTTACTCTCCTTCCCTCTCCACCAGCCCCTTACCTTGGGGAAAATAGAAACATGGTAACTCCTCACTGAAGGGAAAGATGTGTCTCTCAGTAGAGGTCTTTCTGGAGATATTTGCACTACTCCAGGTAGAGAAGGACTGAGTAGTAGCTGTCAGAATGGGGTTAGTATGCTAATACTGTGAATTAAGTTGGTAAGACTAGTGAGCACCTGTTTCTGTCTAAATAGTTTATCTTAGTTTTGATTTATACATATATTCCTTAAATACAATGCAGTTTATTGTTACCTACTTTCAGAAAGTTAGGGAAAAAAAAAAGACAAAAGGCTAAGGTGTAAAAAGTTAGTAGCTCTAGCCCAGTAATTCTCAACCATACAGACATAATAGAATCACCTTGGGAATTTCTAGGGGGTGAGTCATAGCATCATATAATTTAAAGTTGCCAAGCCATGAATATAAGGATCCCTGATGTAACAGGTTGTGAGAATCATTATCTGGTCTAAGCCCAATGGTTTATGTTGCATAACGAGGCCACACTTAACACCACCTGATTGAAGCATTTTCCATTTGTGGAATTAGTTCAACGGTTTAAAATCAGAGACTGAAAATGTAAAATTATCAGTCCATGACTGTGTCCAAAGGAAGGAGATGGAAGGGCCATTTATGCTGCACTGTAAAATCAGTTATCTGAAGAGGCAATTTGCATACATGAGGTTGTTTTTTTTTATTGTCATTTTTTTGGTAAAATCTGATGGGAAAATGGCTAAGGAAATGGTTTTTGATGAATCAATAGCTTTATTCGTTTTAGCAAGCTCAGAGCTTGATAAAAGAATCTCTTCCCTCAACACAAGCATGCAGATAGACTTATACACACATGGTTACCATCACTCCATGACATACACAGTCTTATTTTAAGCCATACTTGTCTTTGGAGCACATTCCTCTTCGATTTCCACCTGTTGAAGTGCTACGTATCTCTTGGGATATACATCGCCTGCCCTTCTTCGTTCTGCCCTCTGGCCAAAGAGTGCCCAACGCTTTGTTCTAGCCCCTAGCAGACCTTCGTCTCACTCTTACGGTAGTCATTGCATTGAATTTCATGCTCTGTTTCTGGTGATCTGTCATCTCTTCAGTTCGCAATGAATTTCTCGAGAGCAGAGGCCATCATTTGGGCCTTTTTTCTATGTGCTTCTCCAGGTTTGGTGGGCACAGTCAACTACTTCCAAGCCAGAGTCCTCCCAGAGTTGTGCTGGTTGGTAGCAGATGGAGCTTAGGAGGAAGCTCCATAGAAAGAGCCTCTGGAAAGATGCGTTCCATTCTGAGCAATTGGGCTTTACACAATTAATTGGTAGGGATAAAGAAACAATTGCATTTCTTATTCATACATAATAAGAGTTCAGGCTCAGAGGATTTTGTGGAATCATAGCTAAGAATCCAGAGAGAAGATCTATCCTCTGATGCATGCAGAGGTGGCACGAGCTATAGACTTTAAATCAGGTTCAAAGGGAGGAGAAAGAACAGAGTCAAGTAACATGAGAAGGAACAGATATTCAGCCTCTTCTGTTCAGATGCTTAGGGGAATTTTTCTATTTTCACTATGGTCCTTCCTAGGGGAGATACAACACTGGGTTAGATGCTTTGAGGTTGCTTCTTTATAATACAATGGTAAACAAAAGCAATGATTATCTTTGTTGGAAAATCATTATTTTCTATATTCTGCTTTTAATAGACTGCTTCTGACTTTCTAAAGAAGGCAGGCCTCAGCCTCCACTCCCCCACCCTATTCTTAGGGGAGGAGTGGTATGTATCTAGTCTCCCTATTTGCTCTGAGTGGACAGCCTCACCTGGTTTCTACTGCTTCCTAGACATATTTTATAGGTATGCTTTTGCTATCATTAGGTTTAGACCTACTATTTGGGAACCCCATTAATCCTCTCCCCTGGAAGTCCTGATAGGTTATGTCACATGAGGCATGAGCACAGAGGTGACTCTGGGCACAATCCATTCTTTGTAGTCCTGAATGGTTGCTCGGTCTTTAAGGCTTGGCTGTGAACTCAAAATTTTTCTCCTTATATTTTATCCAGATTTTCTGTTTGTTGTGGCAGAGTGCTTATCTGAATCAATACAGTCTACCATTTTTCTGGAAGTATCTGTCTAGCATTTTCTAAGCAGTCGAAGAGCAGTCTTATCTCTTACTATCCAAAATTTATACTGTGTATTTCTTTTTCTTGTCTTATTTCTTTGGCTATGACTTCTAAGACAGTATAGAATAGCAGCTGCAGTGGTAGATATGTTTCACTCCTAAGTGTCGTGGGGATACTTTAAATGTATTTCCATTGGGAATGATATCTGATACAGGATAATAAGGTCACTTTTCATTCCAAGTTTACTATATTCAGGCACAGGTATTGAACTTTATCAACTGATGTTTAAATTGATTGAGAGGTTAATCCAGTAATGGATCATTGTATTTCTTAATGCCGACCCTGTCTCACATGCCTGAAAAAAAGTCACTTCTCAGTTACTGTCATATACTGTATAGTAATGTGAGTCTAGGGTTAGGTATGTTTTAAAGATTACTTTCCTGCCACTCAGGGCTTATACAGAAGGAAAAAATAAGAGGATTTGTGTATTACATTATTTCAAGGAATCGGGAGGTATTGCTATGTCAAATCATTCTGTAACAATCATTCCCTGCCAAGACTTTGCTATTGCATTTGGAAAAAACAGTGGCAAAGATGGTGGAGGGGGGCAGGTTTCAGCACTAAGACATGATTTAGAGAGGGTTATTATTAGAGAGAAAGAATCACAGTGAACTCTTGTCAGAAAGTAAAAATCAATCACTAGAAAATTACAACTGAGCTTGAAATACAAAAATCCCTACTCTTAGATATGGAAAAAGCTCATGGAACATTCCAGTAAGGTGCATGCACCTTGATATATAGTGTTTCAGACTCCAAGATTCTGCCTGTTCAGTGTCCTACTTAAATGAGAAGGGTATTACTTGGTTGAAAGTTGTGTTGATAAGGACAAGGAAAATGGTCCGTTATTGGGGCCTCACCATCTCCTCTCTGGATTCTGTCATCCAAACCCTGCTTAAAAGACAATAAAAATTTGTTTATTTTGAGAGAGAGCACATGCACATGGGAAACAGGCAGAAAGAGAGGGAGACAGAGAATCCCAAGCAAGCTCCACTGTCATCTTGGAGCCCTATGGGGATCTCAATCTCACAAACCTTTTGATCATGATGTGAGCTGAAATCAAGAGTCAGTTTCAAGACTGAGCCACACAGGTGCCCCTCGGCTCCAAGGTCTTGAATGAACCCACTTCCCTGAGTTTTCGAATTTCTTTTTCCTCTGTCCCCGCCCCTCTTTGCCACCCTATGTTTATTAGATGTGGTGGTCAAACACCACTGAGTGCCTGCACACTGAGCCCTCATGTCTCCTACACAGCTAGAAAGAATCCCTCCCTCTGAAGACTACCAGTTACCCTTGGTTAGCCTTCTCTCTTGCAATAAGGAACCTTATGGCCTACAGGTGGTCTCAGGGAATCTCTTAACTCAAAATTTTAAATGCTTTAAAAGAATGATTTTTAAAGATATATTTTTATTTCCTCATTTTTACTCAATACTTTAAAAATGAGTCGAAGCCATATAATGAACTCCTTTTCTTCCATCTAAACTCTGTATACACATTTTGCCGTATTTGTTTACGTATATATATGGTGTTTCGCTGAACCAGTTGAAAGTTAGTTGCAGACTTGATGGCATGGCCCTTCTAATACTTACTAAGAACATTCTTCTACATAAAATGCCATGATCCTATCTAAGAATAGTAATAACATTTTATATTATGAAATATCTAATCTATATTCAAATACCCTTTTTGTCTTAATTTTTGAAAAAAATTTTAGTTTCCTAAGAGAAGCCTCAGAAGACTGGAAAACTGAGGCAGATTTCCAAAGGCAGAGAATGTGAAGGAAAGAATGAAGTGATACCATACAGAAAACAGGAAATGTAGAGGCGGAGTCTTCAGTTGCGGATCTAAATTTTTATGATACCTTTAGCTTTCCAAGTTCGTTGGTAAAATGTGGGAGTTGGGAGAAAATAATCCCTAAGGTCCCTTCTGATTCTCCTCTCATAAATAGGATTATAAATTGCAAATGTAAAAACATTTTACAAATGATACCCTCTCTTGGAAAGTATATATATTTTTTCCTCTTCATTCTTCATTAAGGATTGTCTAGTTTAATGATGGAAGCTGAAGGTAACCTACCCTTCTCTGGCACCATCTTCTCCCATGAAATAATCATCTATGAACCGCTGTACTTCTTGTTCCACTGAGGAGGGACAGTTCTTAAACTTCAGTTCCTTCTTTGTGCCCTTTATCCAGGCCTGCTCGTTTTCCCATCCTATTTTCATTAGTCATTGAAAAGATGGTTTCATTCCTTGCCAAGAAGATTCCCTAATGTGGGCCATTCATATTCCCTGCTAGCCGGTATTTTGTTCTTAATGAAATATGGTTTGAGTAATTGCGGAGAGAGAGCACTGAGCAAAGTGCCCGTACTTGACCGAGAACATAAAAACACTGGAAATAGCAAGGTGGTCTTCTCTGACTTCTCTGTGATTTTGTTGATACACACCATGTTCTGGCTCTTTTCCCAACGGGGCCAGAATTGCTCTTGGGCGTAATAAATCCGGGAGATTCTGCTAACTCACCATAGTCCCACTAAATCAGTTTCCTCTTTATTTTTCTGTTTTTCTCTGCTTCCCTTTTCCCCTCTCCTGTCTCCTTTCTTTCTCATTCACTTATTCATTCATTTGTTTATTTGGTACATGCATCTAGTGCATGACTCCTTGCCAGCCGGCAGAGAGCAGGGCTGCAGTAGAGGGGACTCCCTACCCCTATTGGTTTATTTCTACATTGGCCATAGCCTGTTTCAAAATAAAGTGTTTCAGAAGGGCCATTGTCTTTTTTATTTATTTTTTATTTTATTATTATTTTTTAAATGTTTGTTTATTTTTGAGAGAGAGACAGACAGAGCATGAGCAGGGGAGAGGCATAGACAGAAAGGGAGACACAGAATCTAAGACAGGCTCCAGGCTCTGAGCTGTCAGCACAGAGCCCGACGCGGGGCTGGAACTCGGGAACGGTGAGATCATGACCTGAGACGAAGTCGGACGCTCAACCGACTGAGCCACCCAGGCGCCCCTGTCTTTTTTATTTTTAATATTATTTATTGTCAAGTTGGCTAACGTACAGTGTCTACAATGTGCTTTTGGCTTCGGGGGTAGATTCCTGTGATTCATTGCTTATATTCAACACCCAGAGCTCATCCCAGCAGGTGCCCTCCTCAATGCCCATTCACCCATTTTCTCTCTCCCCTCCCCTCACTCAACCCTCTGTTTGTTCTCTGTATTTAAGAGTCTCCTATGGTTTGCCTCAGTGGGTCATTGTCCTGAAGAGCCTGCCTGGTTACCATAATGAAAAAGAAAAGGGACCCATGGCATGTGTGCGGCATATTATTTACTTCCCAAAGCAATTTCTAAGCAAGCTTCTGGGATTGGTTAGGAAAGAGAAGTGAGAGCGCTCAGGGCACACGGTCGTGATGGGCCTGGGTTGTAAAGAGGAGGAAGTCTCTGTTCTCTGGGATTTGCTAATGTCCCAACGGTGGTGCATTTGTGGGGCTGCGGTGGGAGCCTGCAATGGTTCTATTGTACGATGAATCCATTTAATTCCTTTCTAAAACATTTTATCCATTAAGCTAAAACAAAAACAAAACACACACCAAAACTTTCCCAGATAGGATGCACAGAATTGAATTGCTTTCATCAGTATTACCTGTCAGCCCTGTCATGGCCCCTCCCTTTTCCTCACGATCCCCAGATGCACCCATTAGTATCCACCTCCATGTGTCTGCCATGACTTCTCTGAATCCATTCCCATTCTCCGTATTTTTTATAGCTTCACAACCATGAAACAACACAGTTTGTGTGTGCTTATAAAACCTCTAAATGCAAAGTATGTAAGACTCATTTAATAACCTGCTTTTATTTATTCATCGTGGATTCAGCACTAATTTGTAAGATCTACCTACATAGCTACACTCCAGATCCGGTTCTCTCCTTTTCCCTGCTGGAAAACATAGCAGGCAACAAATACACATTTGTTCGGACACTGGGGCCACGTTCAGTCCTTTGCAATTACAAACAGTGCAGTAGCGCGCGCTGTACACATGAAGATGTGCCACATTCTTTTCTTCAACTCAGTGGTTTTGAAAATTTCAAACCTGTGGAAAAGTTGAAAGAACATATAATATTCAACTGCTTTCATTTTACCTAAATTTTCCAATTACTTAATTTCACCGTATAAGCTTTCTCTCCTTCTCCCCTCCTGGGTGGGCGTGTGTGTATGTGTGTGCAGGCTGCTATAACAGAATACCGCAGACTGGGTGACTTGCGAACAACAGAAATTCATTTCTCTTAGTTCTGGAGGCTGGGAAATAACGAGATCTAATTGCCAGCAGATTCTGTGTGTGGTGAAAGCCCACTTCATGGTTCATAGACAGCTGTTTTTTTGCTGTGAACTCGCGTAGCAGAAGGGGGGATAGATCTCTCTGGAGTCTCTTTTACAAGGGCGCTAATCCTACTCATGAGCTAAGCAATTCCGAAAGGACCCGTCTCCTAACACCATCACCTTGGGGATTAGGTTTCAACTTAGGAATTCTGGGAGAGGGCACAAACATTCAGTCTATAGCATTTCTATATGTAGATAGAGACACGTACACACCCTACATACATATAGGGGTAAGTAAAGAGATTTTGGGGTTTTTTTTTTTAACTGAATCTTTTAAAGTTTTAAACTTTCCTCCTAAATATTTCATCATTGATCTTCTAAAACAGCCAGATCATTCTGTTACGTAACCACAATAAAACGATCACACCTAAGAAAACGAAATGATAATTCCAGAGTATCCTATATGAGCAATCCAGATTAGGGCATATTTTTATTTTTATAAATATTGCCAAAGTCTCTCCAGACCATATGTACTAACTTCTTGTTCCCAACAGCAATGCATGAAAATTTCAATTTCCATATACATTTACCAATGTTGAATTATTATCTGACTTTCATTTTTGCTAGTCAGATGGACAAAAAGTATCACTTTTACATTTGCATTTTTAAAAAGAAAAATCGCCCACAAAAACTTGTAATTCGAGTACAAGATTTTATCTTTAATTGTCAAGGTAGAAATGAGATCCCAATTTGGCTTCCAGCATTGGGCAATAAGCTACGTGTCTGTAAACAATTGAGAGCATGATGCTCGTATTTTTCTACAAGTTTAGAAAGAAATATTATGCAACTCGAGTCTTCATTTTATAGATGTAAATCCTTCAGTCAAAAGTCTTACTGGAGAATGTTTTAACCCAATTATCTTGGGGATCTGAAATTTTTATGAAAAGTTAATAACATTTTAAGATTCATATAAAATGGGTAAATTTATATTCAAATAGCCTACAGGGTATGAAGCCCTCACACTGAGAATAGGGAGGGAAAAAAACGAGACTGTATCCCTGTTCTTCCTGACAGCAAACTGATACTAATGCTTCTTAAAATTTTTTGGCAAAAACTCTTAGGTTCACACTTTGACAGTTAATGTACGTGGTGTTCTCGTAACCAAATGGGAATGGGATTTTGTTTACTTTTTTGTGCATGTGCATAAGTAATAACACTGTGTCCTTACTACCCCGTGATTGTCACTGGTGACTATAATTCCATTTAACAGTGTATGTATGTGTGTCCACATCAGCATAAAAATAATCCAGATCACTTTTGCTTTAAGGTAATGCACTTAGTATTTATTATGGAATAAGCACTTGTCTTAGTGCGTACACTGTTATCATTTCCATTTTCCTGAGGCAGCCAGGAGATTCAAGTTGAGGCAGTTAGTGAGTCTGCCACTCACTAGAATTTGAGCACAGGGCGCCCTCTTAATCTTTAATATATCCCTTCCTGGCAAGGTAGGTTTTATGCATTACTTTCTCATTTACTGAGCTAGCAACATCATTCCATGTCAGTAAGTATTCATTTGCATTGATTGTCTTGGCCGTATGATACTTCCATTGGGTAGCATCCCTGCAATTGATTGATTTCATCTCCTACCACTGTGTGCTTTTTAAAATTTATTTTTTGATATTACGTAGAACATAATCACTGTCCTATTGCATACGTCTTTGCTACACATCCAACAATTTCTTTAGGTTACATATTCTAGACTTGGAATTTCTAGATGACACAACATCGTCTTTTGAATGATGATGTAGGCTGTCCTATCCTTAATATTGCTGTGCACAGGTGCTACAGGAATTAACTGAAATTGTTGGGTTTTTCATCCCCACTAATAGACGAATAGCCCTGTCACAGGCAAAATTCAGTATCTCATGGTTTTAGTTTGTGCTCTTTTGTTCTAGCGAAGCCAAATACTTTGCATATGCCTGTGTGTATTTTCTTTTTGTCAATTGCCTTTTTGTACTTTCCATGTTTCTCTATGGATGCTGTCTTTTAAAAATTGATTTGCTCTTTAAATAAAGAATGTAAATTCTTTGTTGTGCTGGAGTAGATTTTCCCTAGCAAGGCCTGTTTTTTTTCCCCATTTTTTTTTAAATGGTGTATTTTACATTTTGTTTACACCAAAATAATCTGAATTTCCCCAATGCAACAATGGACTAATACTTACCTTTACTTCTTTGAAGTGTATTATTGAGATTTTTTTTTGCATATAAATCTTTAACTCATCTGGGATTTATTTCGATGTGCCATACATATCTGACTTTTCTCCGGATGGTTAAGATTTAGTCGTAACACTATTTATTGAGATGCCATTTATAAGAATGGCAGGTGTGGTGCTGCACACAGTTTGTCAGTAAACAAAACTTTGCTCACTTTCTCCCTGTCTGTCTCTTGCATAGTCTTAGGCAGAGGAGACGTGTAAGGAGCCTTGCCTTATTCAAGAGTTGGGTGATAGAAGGAGAAACAAAACAAGATTGATAACTGAAGTTTTACCATTTCATTAATAATAAATTTTTATGAAACTCCTCTGAATGATGTATGAGGATCGTTAGCTTCCAAAAACCTAGTCTGGGATTTTGAGAAGCCTTTTGGGACCCACATTTTTTTTTTTAGAGCAGATCATGTCATCACTAGATATATGGGAGTGGTCCTTTCTGGATTCACTGTGTGTTAACCAGCTTGAATTTAAATAAAACCTAAGATGGAAAGGAAGGAAGAAAGAGAAAAAGAAAAGAGCAAAAGAAAACCTCGGATTGAATTACCTTTGCTTTTACCCATCAGCCTACATTACAGAGTTCCATTATCTGCCAAGATTTCCGTGGCTTGATTCTAGTTGGAAAGTAGGTGAGATTAGATTGTTAGAGACGTTTTAATTGTGGCGCTGAACAGGACTTACTAGATTTGGTTATAATAATGAGACATTTTGAAAAACAAACCTAAGGTAAGATGATAATGATTTTTTAAAAATTTTTTCATGTTTGTTTATTTTTGAGAGAGACAGAGAGAGACAGAGCATGAGGAGGGGAGGGGCAGAGAGAGAGAGAGAGGGAGAGAGAATCCCAAGCAGGTTCCACACTGTCAGCGCAGAGTCCGACGTGGGGCTCAATCCCCTGAACCATGAGATCATGACCTGAGCCAAAGTCGAGAGCCATATGCCCAACCAGCTGAACCACCTGGGTCCCCCAAGAGGGTAATGAGTTTTCAATTCGCTCCCGTTTCTCTGAGATATCAAAGCTAGCCATGGCTACACTGGTAGATGATTCTGGAATAGATTGCCTCTGCTTGCTGGATGAACTGGGTCTTTTGTAGCATTTGATTGTTTTATTAGATCAGAATATATATTTGGTGAGGTGATCTTGGAATTCTTAAAGGGATAGAAAGTAATTATTGTAAATAATCTACCATAAGAAAAAAAGATCACCAAATTAACCAGCTGGTATAAAGTGTAACATCCCTCAGATACAGGACCAAGAAGAGTTTATCAGTCTCTAACTCCAGTTACGAAAGTTCATCAATAAATTCTTTGTTGGGTGCCCCAAACCAAGGCTTTAAACCTAAAAATGCTCCAAGCATCTTTTCTGCCATTATTCTCATATTTAAATATTTTTCTTAGATTTGCTCATCTCAGTTTCTCAAGGTCTCCACATTTTCTCTCACTGTTGACCAAACTCCCCACCCAAACAAACCAAAAACAGATAATAATAAATCTGTTAAAAATAAATAATCCTCCAGAATCTGGATATTACAGATTCTTTCCATTTTATCTTAGAGCTTTTTGGAAATAATTGGCTGCCTGAGTTGAAATTCTCAAAATTAAGGCTGTATTGGAAATACTGTCATTATAAAAACCTGTACATGTATTTTCTACCAAGTAAGCCAAAAAGAATAAAAATGACTGTCATTTAAGAAAAATGAAGAGTACACTATTAACCCTTTAAAAAATTGGTTCCCCAGGGTGCCTGAGTGGCTTAGTGGGTTAAACATCTGATTTTGGCTCAGGTCATCTCAAGGTTTGTGACTTTGAGTCCCACATGGGGCTCTCTGCTGTCAGCATAGAGCCCACTTCAGGTCCTCTGTCCCTCTTTCTCTCTGCCTCTCCCCTGCTCATTCTTTCTTTCTCTCTGTCTGTCTCTCTCAAAAATAAATACACATTGTGGCACCTGGGTAGCTCAGTCAAGCATCTGACTTGGACTCAGGTCATGATCTTACGAGTCGTGAGTTTGAGCCCTGTGTTGGGCTCTCTGCTGACTGCTAGGAGCCTGGAGTCTGCTTCAGATTCTGTGTCTTCCCCTCTTTCTCTCTCTGCCCTTTCCCTGCTCATGCTCTCTCTTTCTCAAAAATAAATAATAAACATTAAAAAAATCTCCTTCCCCCAAAACAAATAAAACAAATGAATAAACATAAAAAAATTTAAATAACAGCTACAATTAAAAAAAAATGGTTCCCAAAGATTTAGTAGGAAAAGAATCCTTTTTATGGATTTTTTTTGCAATGTTTCCTCCCTTGGCTAGACTTGACCTGACTTTAGGAGCAGGGCAGGTTTCCTTGTAAAGAGAGCTTAGCTTCAATCCATAGGCAGCTTCCACGCCTGTTGGTCTGGTGACTTGAAGTCACATGAAAGTATGGGTGGGTGAGAGTATGTGTGTGTCTATGATGAGATCCCAATTGTTCTATACTCTTAATGATTCTTCTATCCATCTCAGATGTACTTCATGGGGAAAAGGGGCAGGGTGTGGTGGATGGAGGATGAGTTGGTATCAGCTGGTGGTTGACCAGATGTCACAATCCACATGCAGTTAAAAACCTTGCTTATCTGCAGAACGCAGTTTAGATTATAAAAAAATTAGTGGATGAATGAAAATTGGATCCTCTGGGAACCCAAGAAGATCCAGAATCTGAGAAGGAATGAGGAGGGAGAGGAGGAAAAGAACAGCTAGAGAATGTACATCAAACTGTGTCAGAGAACGTAAGCCAAGGATTCTTGGTTTGGGTTGTTGGGTTGTGGCCATGTAAGTTCTGTACAAAGTTGAATGCAAATTCTTAGCTAATCTGCCAAGGAGGTTGAATTTTTTCCCTTTAAGGCTTTAATGGAAAAGCATTCATCCATGTATGTTCAGGTGGGGACAGGGACAGCCAATGACTAACCAGGCTACTTGAAAATAAAGTACAAATTAGGCTCACAGTATCATAACCAGTAAGGGAAAATCTCAAATGTGAGCTCGAGACCTAGGGTAACTAATATGGCAGTGTATGAGAGTGAATATGAAAATGACCATTTTAATATGCACACTGTAGACTACAACTAATCTTGTTTCTCCTGTGGACAACCTGACTTGGGTGAAATCCTGCCAAGACCATCTCATTTCCATCTCCCATTAGATTCCGTTTGGATTTCAAAGTATAGATAATGGTTGGATCATAGGAAAATATATGAAGTGCGATTTAATGGCTACTTCAAAGATATTTTAAATGCACTTTTCATTAGTATCGTCAAATTGGTTTCACACCGTAGTGCCTAACTTGAATGTATTTTATGATAATGCATGCGTTTGGAACCTAGATGTCCCCTGCTTGTTTCAGAGTGGATATTGATTTGAATGTGACCACGTGACATCATTCCCAGTTTTTCTGGGTAATGCGGCTGGTCCAGAAACACTGGCTAAGTCAGAAGACTCTTAGCATATTTAGCCAATAATAGGTACCATTCTTATATGCTTTGGAAGTTTTCTTCAGTTCTTAGAAGCCCTCAGTGAAAACAAGTGCTCATTTTAATCTATCATCCTTTCAGCAAATAACTGAAAGTCATTTATTTCTCTAATGAGAAATATACTGAGGCTGGAGAGTAGGTCCTGGGTAAAAGTGAGAGATAGGAGAATTTGAGTGCATATTGAGCCACTTAACATTTGCTGGACCCAGGTGAGAGTATAACATGGAAACTGGATGCCAAGCTGTCATCTCCTTGCCACCCCTACCCTCACACAGAATGCAGAAGATTCACATGCACTTGGGCTAACACATCCAAGCTTCGTCCACCTCCCCTCAGAACACCTGTCCTGTAACTGTATTTAAGGTTTAGGGATGTGCATTCCAATGGCATGTTCATGCTCAGGAGGATGGCTCGGGGAAGGGTTCACATAGGCAATGGAAGTGGGCCCAGGGCCAGGGGAATTCCAGGGTCTTAAGCACCTGGAGCATGGCTGTGAAGCTGGGGAGAGGATACAGACCGCAAGTGGCCTGTCCCCTTGGCCCCATGGCCTCACCACTGTGTTGGGTAAGGACGTGTAGGAAGTTCAGAACAGGGTCGTCTGAAGTTGGGAGCTTCTCTGTCCAACTCTAAGGGTGGCACCGTGTCAAGTCCTAGAAGATGAGAGTCATGGCAGGACGTTGTCTTGCTGGCCCTTTGGTTTTTAACCGCATGCATGTGTATGTCTGTTCTGTGCAGATGGTTAGGCTAGGTGCTGTGGGAGGACACAAAATACAAAGCTATTTTTAATTTAGTTGTGGGGGAGACAAAAGCTCAACTGAGAATAATTACAACACAACTGAATAACCAGGGGAAATGGTTAGCCCCATAATTGTCAAGTGAGGGGATTTGGGATGAAATGGAGTAGAGTGATGGTCGTAGCTGGGGTGAGGAGGGCTGGTTTCAGGCACACAGGGTATAAGAGATCATGGAGTTCAAGGCAGGCAAACTCCTGTGTTCAGGGCTCCAGCAGGTACCTCAAATGTGTAGCAGGACCTGGCAGAAGACAGTGGGGACTAGGGATAGAATGTGGGAGAGTTTGTGTTGAACTAGCGAATGTATGCCTTCTTAAAAGATGTTCAATGTAAAAGAATAATCATTTGACCAAATCACATGGGGATGAGACCCCTGAAACTAAACTTCTGGGGTTGTTGCTGATAAAATTAAAATGATGTTGCCACATTGATGTGGAATCTTAATTGCTCATTCACATTTACTCCTAATAAAGTAACTTCTCTGAAGGAGGTTGTTTTACATAGGACACAAGTGTCAGGACGAAACCTGTGAGGAGAAAATTCTTGAGCATCCCAGAAACAGTCCAGATGGTATTTAAGATAAGTGCAAACAATAAAGAGCCCTTTTGTCTTTCATGTTGAAAGTATAAAAGTTTGCTATGTTTAGAAAATGTGAAGGGGGATACCTGGGTGGCTCAATCGTTTGAACGTCTGCCTCTTGATTTCAGCTTCAGGTCGTGATCCCAGGGTTGTGAGATCGAGCCCTATGTCGGCTCCATCCTGGGTATGGAGAATGATTAAGATTCTCCCTCTCCTTCTATACCAGCCCCTGCTTGCAGGTACCCCCCCCAAAAAAATGCGGAGGAATCCCCTAGTATTCTTTCTTTCCATTTCTGTAAAATTCTACCAATAAGGGTTGACTAGTGTGCCCCTTATTTGTGATGAATTTGGAATCTTCACAGATTCACGTGTGAGTTTTTTTGGAAATACTATCTGGTAGCTACCGTCGAGTCAGGATGTGGTCATACTAGATAAGGTGGGCCCTGAATGCATTATGACTGGTGTCGTTCTCAGATGAGTGACATTTGACCACAGATCTTGGAAATTGAGTATTTATAGATACATATTTTAAGTTTGTTTATTTTTGAGAGAGCGCATGAGCAAGCAGAGAGGGACAGAGAGAGAGAATCCCAAGCAGGCTCCATGTTGTCATCACAGAGCCCCATGCGAGGCTCGATCTCACAAAGCATGAGATCATGACCTGAGCTGAAACCAAGAGTTGGACACCTAACCAGATGAACCACCTGGGCGCCCCAAGTATGTATGTGTGTGTGTGTGTGTGTGTGTGTATATATATGTATATCTGTGTATATGTATATATGTATATATATGTATATGTATATATGTATATATGTGTATATGTATATATATGTATATATGTGTATATGTATATATATAGATGTATATATGTGTATATGTATATATGTGTATATGTGTGTATATGTATATATATGTATATATGTGTATATGTGTATATATGTATATACGTGTATATGTATATATATGTATATATGTGTATATGTATATATGTATATGTGTGTATATGTATATATGTGTATATGTGTGTATATGTATATATGTGTATATGTGTGTAGATGTATATATGTGTATATGTGTGTATATGTATATATGTGTATATGTGTGTATATGTATATATGTGTATATGTGTGTATATATATGTATATATGTGTATATGTATATATGTGTATATATGTGTATATGTATATATGTGTATATATGTGTATATGTGTATATGTGTGTATATGTGTATATGTGTGTATATGTATATATGTGTATATGTGTGTATGTGTATATATATGTATATATGTGTATATGTATATATATGTGTATATGTAAGTACTTTTTTTGGGTACTGGTAAGAGACACGTTGAAAAATTATTACCTAAATGTTTTAGTCTTAGTCATTCTGGAGGTAATAGTTTTGGGGAGCCTGAGGCTCAACAGGATCTTGGCCTGGAAGAAATGAAACTAAGGACTTGGCCTTCCCCACTTGGGTGGAGACTTAGGCTCTAGAATTAGTGTCCAGCCTAGACACTTACTATGTTCTCAACTAATAATGATGGAAATGACTCTAAAAACATCCTGAATTGGACTGGGATCTTCCTTGATTCACAGTTGTGGACCAGAAAGGAAAAATTTTTTTTTTCAGAGAATAAAGCCATAGTAAAAAATGTTTGATGAGATCTCTGGAGTTGAGTAGGCATAAACTTGTTTGGTGATTAGGGGATTGAAGGAGAATTACAGGAGGAGAGGGTATTTCATTTATGTTGGGAAAGACCCTTCTGAATGGAATGGTAGGAAAGATTCCAAGGCTGCATGGTGATCAAATGAGGAATGCTAAGGAACATGATACTAGGTAACTCTTCAAACATTCATTTATTGAGTGCCTACTCCATGGCAGGTATTGTCCAAGGTCCTGGGGTCCAAACATAGAATAAAGTTCCTGATCTAAGGGAAATTACAGACTGATGAAGACCTGTAAACAATATAAACATCATGCAGTGCCTGGATGGCTTAGTCAGTTAACTTTCCCACTTAAGTTCAGTCATGATCTCATGGTTCATGGGTTCTAGCCCTGCGTTGGGCTCTGCACTGACAGATCAGAGCCTGGAGCTTGCTTCTGATTCTCTGTCTCCCCCTCTCTCTCTGCCCCTCTCTGGATTCTCTCTTTCTCTACCCCCCAAAAAAATAAATAAATCTTAACAAAACAATAGAAACATTATGATAAATGCAACAATAGTGGTATGTAAAAATATAGTCATAACAGGAAGAAGAGAATGAGTCTTCCTACCTGGGAATTCTGGGGATGCATAGAAAAAAGTGGTGCTGCAGGAGGAGTTGGATATGTTGGTGGACCACCTGTGGGGGAGGGAGGAAGGCAAAAATGACATGGCCTGATTTTATTTTTGAGGTTATTTATTTATTTATTTTTTGAGAGAGAGGGAGAGAGCACGTGCTCATGAGAGGGGCAAAGAGGGAGAGAGGGGGAGGGGCAAGGAGAGGGAAGGAGAGAATCCCAAGCAGGCTCTGTGCTGTCAAAACAGAACCCGAGGACACAGGGCTCATTCCCACCAACCATGAGGTCATGACCTGAGCTGAAATCAAGAGTCGGATACTTAACCAAGTGAGCCACCCAAGCGCCCCTATAGTTTTCATTCTTAACATGATTGTACATGTTACTGCACTTTTGTTTAAGGCTTAATTTATTTTCATTTAAATATATCTTTGGGGTGGGGGAGAATGGAAAGAAGAGTCAGGGGTCAGGGAGTTGCCGGTGTTTTAACAAAATGCTTTAGTGTTTTAAAACCGTTACCCTGACTCCTTGCCTGCTCTTACTGGGGCTTAAGGATCTTAAATCCATGGCCCTTCTGAGAGCCTCTTTATTTTCCTTTAAGTAATTTTTGTCTTTGCTGTCCTCTTTCTCTTCTTTTTCAATAGGAGCAAAATCAAACTTTCAGATGATGGTAACTCATACAAGAACAAGTTTTCCCTTAAGACTCATTATGGTGTCAACCATTTGAGTGTCAAGTATTCCTCAGGGAAAGACAAATATCATATGATTTCACTTACATGTGGAATTTAAGGAACAGAACAGATGAACATGGGGTTGGGGGAAGAGAAGCAAACCAAAAAACAGACCCCTAACTATAGAGAACAAACGGATGGTTACCAGAGTGGTGGGGGGTGGGGGGAATGGGTGAAAAGATGATGGGGATTAAGGAGGGTACTTGTGATGAAAACTGAGAAATGTATAGAATTTTTTTTTAAAGAATTGTTGAATTTCTTGGGGTACCTACGTGGCTCATTGGGTTAAACATGCAACTTCGGCTCAGGTCATGATCTCACGGGTTGTGAGTTCAAACCCCATGTTGGGCTCTGTGCTGACAGCTCAGAACCTGGAGCCCGCTTCAGATTCTGTGTCTTCCTCTCTCTCCCCAATTCATGCTCTGTCTCTCAAAAATAAATAAATATGAAAATAAAGAAACAAAATTCTACACCTGAAACTAATATTACACTGTATGTTAACTAACTGGAATTTAAAGAAAGACTTGAAAAAGGGAAAAAAAATTACTCCTCATATTCTTCCAAAGGTTGAAAGGTCAAAGTCTTATCCAGTGCCCTGGTGTTAAAATTTCTTGGTGGACATTTCTGTAAGAAGAGAGGAGAGGAATGTTAATTTTTAGGAGGAATGGTGAACAGTGGAAGATTCTAAAACCATTTATGAAAATGCTTACCATTTGTGTTTTTGGAAAGTAAAACAAGGATGAGTCAGAATCATAGAGCAGAAAGTGATTTCATGACCTTCATTTCAAGTAAAATGAGTCGTATGTCTAATGAAATTGCCAATATTTTAGCTGTCAGCTATAGAGTTTATTTGAATAGTTTTCTCTCTCCCCTTGGCATGGTTTAACCATTTTTAGCGAAAACTAATTGATGTTCAGGGCATTTTCCAAAATAGAACATTCGATTCTTAAGATTCTGTATATTGTTACTTTTCCAGAGTCTGATACAGATGGACTGTTGGCACAGAATGAGCAAAATTCTCAAAATTGTGTAACTCTTTATGGAAGGGTCAGTTATAATGTTTGGTAAGTAACAAAGACCTCTGGATCATGTGACTACATACACGAGGTCAATGACACATCCATCACTGACCACTGTTTCTTGACATAAAGCAATTAATAATAAGGCAACAAATTTTATTGAAGTTTTAAAGAAAAGCACATTTAAAACAAATTAGAGAAATTTGGTTGTATAGGTAAATAACTCTAATTTTAAGAGTAAAACTTAGCCTCGTTGTTCCACTGCATTTGAACTTTTAAATACACTTACGACACTGATGAGAAGGATATTGTTTTTGATATTTCAAATCGGAAAAATTATTCAATTCTTTGTGATTAAAATTGTCAGCATGACTTTTTGGCTTGGCTTTGATAGAGGAACTCAGAAATCAAGTTTGAAACTAAATACATTGTTGTTTTTTTTTACGATTAAAAAAAAATTTTAATAATTTATTTTTGAGAGAGACAGCGAGCCAGAGCATGAACAGGGAGGGACAGAGAGAGAGAGAGAGAGGGAGACATAGAATCCGAAGCAGGCTCCAGACTCTGAGCTGTCTGCGCAGAGCCTGATGTGGGGCTCGAACCCATTAACTGCGAGATCGTGACCTGAGTTGAAGTCAGATGTTCAACTGACCGAGCCAGCCACCCAGGTGCCCCTAGAGTCTCTTTTATTAAGGTGTTAATCCCATTCATGGGCTCCATCCTCAGTGACCTGATCACCTCTCAAAGGAACTTTTATTTATTTCGATTAAAAATTTTTTTAAATGTTTTTATTTACTATTTTTGAGAGACAGAGAGCGTGAATGGGAGGCCCAGAGAGAGGGAGACACAGAATCTGAGGCAGGCTTCAGGCTCTGAGCTGTCAGCACAGAGCCCGACGCGGGGCTTGAACTCACGAACTCACAAGATCATGACCTGCGCCAGAGTTGGATGCTTAACTGACTGAGCCACCCAGGTGCAACTTTATTTAGTTTTTTGAAGTCTATGTATTTTTTTGAGAGAGAGAGATAGAGCGATCAGGGGAAGAGCAGAGAGAGAGAGGGAGAGAGAGCATCCCAAGCAGGTTCCACACTGTCAGTGCAGAGCCCAACGCCAGGCTCTGGGGCTCCAACTCACAAACCATGCGATCATGACCTGAGCCGAAATCAAGAGTCATCAAGAGTTGGATACTGAACCAACTGAGCTGCCCAGGCACCCTGTCTCCCGCCACAAAGGACCTTTTAATACCATCACCTTGGGTGTTAGGTTTGCAACATGTGACTTTTGGGAGAGCAAAAGCATTCATTCCAGTGTTGCAGTGAGAAATAGTTTGGAATTTTCCCCAACATTACCCGGATCGTCTCCTCCATCAGGATCCTGAGAATAAGCACTAGGATTGTAGCAGTCTCAGGTGCAGAAATTCCTACTGTGTGTGGTGGCTGCTGCCCAAGGTCACCTGTGAGTTACAGGAGCCGGAGCGCCCCAAGTCAAGGCACTCCCGGGGGCAGCCCTCCTTGCTGCTGAGGACTGCTTCTGCTTAAAGGTTTTATGAAAAGAATTTTTTTAACTTTTATCCTGCTACCAGGAAACCCTGATGTGGAAGCTGAACCTCCCTGCCTGGCTGGCACGGGGTCCTACGTGTCCCCATGGAAAGGGCGAGCAGCAGGACACCTGCCCCTGTGTAGGGTTGCTTCGTCTACTCACCAGACTCTTCCACCCAGTCCTGAGTCTTCTCTTGGTCAGACAGACCTGTTTCCTGTTGCTTTCCGAAATCATGACCGTCCCGGTTGTCTTGGTCAATAGATACTCGTCCACAAATCGTCGTTACGTTCCTCCTACGTGCTGTGTTTTAGGCTCCAGAGGTGTCAGGGAACAAGAGCACAGAGCCAGCCTGCCGGTCCTGTCAGTAGGTCCACACCCTTGTCTGCCTGTAGGTCTCTGTCATTGACACCAACTTCCAGAACCGTGTCCCCATTTATGTTTTGACTTACATTTTTGCTCTGTTTTTGTCCTCTGGAAAACTGAGCTCAAACAACAACGGCTTCTCACAGACGGTTTCGGAAAACATCCCAGAACACTGGAGACGGCTCTGCCCATCTGAGAAGCTTTATCAGCTCCTTGCTTTGGCTCTTGGGGAGGCTGTCTTTACAAGAGATTGTAGGTGAACTTTAGAACAATTGGTGTACTGTTCGGTGTCCTTGGTCTATCACTTGCAAAGGATTTATTTTGCTTTGGCCTCTGTTCCCTCTTGGCTCCTAAAAGGCAACTTTTTCCCCCATGAGCCTTTCTGTGTATTTAACATTAAGCTGAAAGTTGAATCTCACATTGCCTTCTCAAATCTCAGAAAGAGTTTAGAATGTTAGTGCCGAGACATTTTGTTGGCCCCTTTTCAGTAACATGAATTTTAACCCTCAGTGTTTTTTGTTTTTTTTTTTTTTGTATCTGGATGAGGTTCGTGGGTAGAATTCCAGAAGCCTCTAGAGAAAAAGGGGGAAGTTCCTTCAAGTAAAAAGGTAAATTTCACCTAAGGAAGGCAGTAATTTGTGTCTGATAGTTATCAAAATGTGATACTTGATCACTGACGGTAGACATGAATTTTTTTAGTTGGAATATTGCCGAAGTCTTACTTTATTTTAATACATTAGGTTAATCATGGCAAACGATACTGGTTTCTCACTTATAATATCTGTGTTTCCTTTCATAACAAGCTTATAAGACTAAAAAATTTTTGCTGAATATTAAAAATCATACAGGTGGTATATGAATATGGTTAAAAAAAAACATACAAATGATGTGATTTTGAGAAACAGTGGATAAGTATATGCCGGGGACCAGAGCCGTGTAAAACAGCCCATAGCCCCACAAGGTCAAGGGTGCGTACCCCTCACCCACAGAAAGCAAGAAGCCTGTGGTCTATGTTAAGCATGCTAGAGTAGCTGTGTGTGTTCAATTTTTAACCACGTACTGGGTGGCTATTCTGGGAAAGGAAATAAGTCCTGTATAAGGGGCCAGGGAGAGGCAGAGATCCAAGGCAGCGCTTTACGGTGGGAGACTCGGGAGAGTGCGTGGGCCTCACTTGAGAGGCATTTTGGTCTCCTGCCCAGGGCCAGGGAGCAAGGGGACAAAGAACTGGTACTGGGTTTGCGGGGGAGCTCTGTGACCGGCCAGAGCGCGCTCCTGACAAGTTATCTGCCGGTTTGATGACAGAGGACAGTTGCAAGAGGATGAGGGTAAGTGAGAATCTCAAACTTAATGCAAGTTTAAAAGTACTTCTAACCATCGTTGGGTTTTTTCCCCCCAGATATGAAAACACTGAGCTAAAAGCTAAATGAGACAAAGAGCTGTTTCCTTTATTAATAGTCAGAACAGAATCTGGAAATGGAATGGTAATTTTATTCCTTGGCCCATCTCATGTTTTAAAAGAGTTGGGTCCAGGAGTGAAAGTCCAGCCAGTCTGTGGTCCACTCCCTGTCCCCCCTACTTCTGCCCTCCCCCACTGGCCCCTGTCGCTCAGATTGAATCCCTCGGTAACCTGACCCCAAAGTGCACCTTCTAACCCAAGGCTTCCCCCTCCCCGTGAATGAAAAAGCAGCCCGCAGGGTGAGAGCTCAAGCTGTCTTTACTATCTGTCGATTCTGTGGGCAAGCCTGGGAGAAAGTCCTCACCAAGAGACAAGAAACAAACCGGAGTAGAGCGTCCCCCTGACCCAATCGCGCATTCTAAAACGTGACGGGGTTGGGGGTGGGTGGGTATAGGGGTGTGGGGGATGTAAAGTTAAGTCACCTAACCCTCCAGTCACCAATACTTTTCATTTTAAAAATCATTTCCTTTAGACTTTTCCTCTACTTGCGTAGAATCTATAGTCATAGTCAGTGTACGGGTGTTGGGTTTCTGCTGAGAACAGATGAGAAAGCACAGCTCAGATTCTTAGCCTGAGTTTGTTGGTTCCTCTGGCCCCAGCCACAGCTGTCATTGCAGAGAGAACCCCCAGCCCCCACCTTTCGCCTCTTGCCCCCATCTGCTGCTGGAGATGTCTCATTTAGAGCAGAGCTCTGAAGGATTGAAGATAAAGTACTAAGTGTTGCAATGTCGGTACCAGATGAAGACTGCTTAAAATGATAGCAGGGTGTGACTTGACCATTTATTTGGGGAAACACTCAGTGTAAAACGAGCACATGGTGTGATCATGGGAAGTGCACATACCAACACAGACCCGGATTTAGACCCAAGGCCCAGCCCTCGTAAGCTGAGCGACCTTGGACAAATTTCGACCTTGGACAAAGATTAAATAAACGGTGTAATCTTTATAATTTTCAGTTTCCATTTTGGAGATAGAAGGTTCTAACTGGGTTGTGTTGTGGCTTACGTGAGAGCCAGTGGACCTCTCCCCCTGAGTCGCTTTTCTCTGGACTCAGCCCCCGGGGGAGTGTGTTTTTCAGTCTCTCTTTGTGCCTTTAACGTAGCCTGTTTTGTTCCATGTTTAGTCTTTTTGTTCTTTAAATAACACAATATAAAACTGAAGAATATTTTAAGATATTGATAGCCATCAAACGAGTTTTTATATCTTCTTTTTCTTTTTTAATATTTTTTGATGTTTGTTTATTTTTGAGAGTCAGAGAGCAGGAGCCAGGGAGGGGCAAAGAGAGAGGGGGTACATCAGTTCTGAAGCGGACTTTGCTCACAGTAGAGAACCTGATGCGGGGCTCCATCTCACGAACCGTGAGATCATGACCTTGAGCCGAAGTTGGACGCTTAACCGACGGAGCCACCCGGGCGCCCCTATTTGTATCTTCTTTTTGAATTAACTTTTAAAATCATTTTTAACATTTTCTTTTTGAAATGCTCCGTGTCCCAAAGCAAAAAGTAATGACTTATAGAAAGTGTTTCTATGTTGGGGACTGGTGGGGAGGTTGGCCTTAACCTCTTGTAAGTGAACAGTCTTTATAACTAAAAAAGAGCTCTACCTTGGTAGAACTTCGGGCTAAGTCTTGAGTGATTTTTCTCATCTCCGGGCCAAAATCGCAGCTTATGCTTTGAGATAGTTACATAATCTCTCTTTTCACGTCAGCTTTGTGGTGTATAAGATACAGAAGGATTCGTATTTGCTTGGGGTGAGGTAGCACTGGACCAGAGGTCAGCCCTGCTGGGATGGAACGGAAGATGCATGGCAGCGTCATAGTCAATCCAGGGACCCCAGGATTCTGTAAGAGCAGAGATCTTGCATCATCTGGGACTTTGGATCAAGTTCAGACAGTATAGCCTTCCCGCAGGTCCTCACGCTATTATAGGGGATCTGGGCAGCCAGGAGTAATCATGAAATTGGCTTCAGGGGCAGCTGGTGTCATTGCCGTGCTCTGGACAATTCATCTCTTATTTTTATGTGATTGATCATGATAGAAGGCCTATGGAAGAAAACTGTGGCTTCTCATACCATTTGTTCTCTTCATACCTTTCTTTAGGCATCCTTGAGCCAATGACATAGCAAGCAGTGTGCATGGCATCCAAATGAGTGACTCTCAAGCTTTACCCTACGGGACTAAGTAGTGAGAGGTCTCCAATTAGGGGATGGGCTCCACTGGGGTGTCCCAGGGGCCTAGACTGCTCTGAGGGGACAGGCCTGACTGTTGAGGGGATGGAGGGAAAACAATTCCTTCAGGGGAGGTGATACCTTCGGTGAACCTGAAGGCTGAGGCATTGGCAGCCTGGCTTCTGGGCCCAGCTCTGCGTTGGCACCGACCTTGCCTTGTTTGCCAGTTTCCTCATCTCTGACCCGCCTTTTCTGCCTCCGGAAGTGGAGGTGAGGTAGCAGTGAGGCTGCCTGTGAGAACACTCACCTGTCCAAAGGTTCTTCCTTGTACCCCGGCCATGCGTGTCTAAAACATGGTGGCCCTGACAAGGCTCAGAGTTGAGCATGTGGCTGTGAGCTTCTGATTTGTCTTCATTAGGTCAGTCTAACTAAGTCCTTTTGGTCATGACTCTGACTTTCTTCCCTGACCATAGAGTCTGTTGTTAGTCTGATTGACTAAATCCCCGTGAGAGCACACACCTTGTAGGGTGGTTGTGAGAGAGAGAGAGAGGAGGTCGTCTGTCTAGAGTAGCTGCTACACAGTGACTTTTTGAATAGTCACCATTATTGGGAAGGAGGAGTAATCCGGAAAGGGTCACAGGAATCAGGACAAGGCTCTGCTTGGCCACTTGTTGTGCTGGTTCCTACAGTGGTTGACGTCATTGCTACTCACATAGTACACTGGGCAGTTGAGAGGGGATAACCTGCTCTCACCCCATATTGTGGATACTGCAGGCGGTTGAGACTGGGCCTATTCTTAAGTACTATCATGTACTCAAATACTGCTGTATTATTCAGGCCTTTAAAAGGAAGGAAATCCTGGGACCCCTGGGTGGCTCGGTCGGTTAAGGACCGACTTCAACTCAGGTCATGATCTCATGGTTTGTGAGCTCAAGCCCTGCATCAGGCTCTGACAGCTCAGAGCCTGGAGTCTGCTTCGGATTCTGTCTCTCTCTCTCTGCTCCTCCTCCTTTTGCACTCTGTCTCTCTCTCTCTTTCAAAAATAAAACACATTTTAAAAAATAATAAAAGGAAAGAAATCCTGGGGTACCCGGGTGGCTCAGCTGGTTAAGCATCTGACTTTCGATTTTGGCTCAGGTCGTAATGTCATGGTTTGTAAATTCGAGCCTCATGTTCGCAGTGCTGCCTTAGCACCACGAAGGCTGCTTGGGATTCTCTCTCTCTGCCCCTCCCTGTACATTCGTGCACACTGTCTCAAAATAAATAAACTTTAAAAAATAAATAAATGAAAGGAAGGAAATCCTGTCACATGCTACATCTTGAATGAACCTTGAGGACTGCATGTGAGTGAAATAACACAGCCACAAAAAAAAACAAAAACCAAATACCGTATGATTCTTCTTTTGTGAGGTATCTAGAGCAGTCATATTCACAGCGACAGAAAGTGGAATGGTGGTCCCCAGGAGCTGGAGGAAGGAGGAATGGGGAGTTGTTTAATGCACGTGCAGGAGGAAAAGCGTTCTGGAGATGGTCCAGTAATGTGAATGTACTTAACATGATCTTGGACACTTAAAAACCATGGAGATGGCTGGGGCGCCTGGGTGGCTCAGTCGGTTAAGTGTCTGAGTCTTGATTGCAGCTCAGGTCCTGATCTCCTAGTTCCTGACTTTGAGCTTCGCATTGGGCTCTGCACTGACAGCGCAGCGCCTGCTTGGGATTCTCGCTCTCGCTCTACCCCTCCTCCACTCTCTATCTTTCTCTCAAAATAAATAACCTTGATATGTTAAAAAAAAAATGATGAAGATGGTATATTGTACGTGTATTTTACCATAGTTTTAAAAAGTAATTTAAAAGCTTATTAAGGACATGCCAGGTGTCAGACATTGTGCTGTCTCTCTCCGAATTGAATGGGACTCCCAAATGTGGGGTGATGATCAGGCGGGAGCTGAGGGCGTGGGTGGTGAAAGGATTCACCCAAAGCAAAACAAAGGAGATAGAAGTTTATTAAATACGTTGCAGGGGAGTGGTGGGCCGGACTGCAGAGGAGAGGCTGTCTGCAGCACAGAGTGGGTGGGGGCTGTTTTTAAAGGGAGAAGATGAGGAGGTGTGGGGACATGTGAATTTCCCCTTTTTTGGTAACTATGCCTGGTTGTAAGTAGCCCATTGGGCAGTTAGGGCTTAGGAATATTTTGAGGTGGGGCCCCCGATGGGTCTGCCTGCATTCAGCCTGTGATCACTGTGGGCCCTCTTGCCTTGCTCAACATGCCATTGCTCAAGCCTGTTGCCTAAAAGTGGCCTCTGCAGTTACACCTGGCACAAGGGGGGATGATGTGAGTAAAAAGAAATGTGGCCCCTGTCTCCCCTTATGGAACGTAGGGGCCGATAGGGGAAACACATGTCAAACGGGGAATGGCATTAACGGGCACAAGTGCGGCTGGAGCACGTGCAATGATTGGTACCTAGAGAACTTAGAGTCCCTCATTAGCGAGGCCAGGCCAAGAGCCAAGGTGAGCAGGACGAATGGGCAGAGCATAAGCAAAGGCAGTAAGAAGGTCAGTGTGCCAGAGAGCAGGGAGTGGGAGAAAGTGTGTTGCAAGAAGAGACTGGTGAAGACCAAGGGGCTGGACCGCACAGCCTTATGGGCCATGGTGAGGAAGTTGGTCTTTCTTCCTGAGCCGAGTGGGATGCCACTGGGAGTTCTGAGGTGAGGGTGGAGAGATAGAAGAGCAGGTTTGGGTTTTGAAAAGGTCAATCTGAAGGAATATTTTTTTCTTAGAAAGAAAAATCTTATCAAATACTAACAGTTGTATCTCAGCTATCCATGTGGAAAAATTGAGCGACTCTCCTCTGAGTGTTTCTCAGGGCCCTCGTGATAGGCCCTGCCCTGATGTTTGCAGGGCCCGGGCAAGAGTATAGAGACCCACATCCCCTCAGTCCAAATAGTTACAGGGTATAATCAAGCCAACAAACTGTTATCAGTATGGTCTATCCTCTTACCATGACAAACATGTCTTTAAAATGTCAAAAAAGATGTGGACAACTATGGTTTTTATGTGATTAAGAGTTAGCAAAGTTCCAGAGATTGAATTTGTCTGTAATTGCATCGTCTGGTAGTCTGTTTGGGCCGATGAGATATGGATGAGTAAGAAAGATTTTATAATGAATCATTTTCCAATTCCTTTTTTGCTGCCATTATAGAAAAATCACCAAGTATATTTTAATTAAGGTTTTCATATAATTTGTGTTCTTTTGACAGAAATACTGAATTAGATAACTTATTTTTTTTCAACAGCTTTATTAAAATATAATTTGAGTATGGTACAACTCACCCATTTGAAGTTACAATTTGTCTTGAATCATTTTAGTTCTGAGATTGCTTCTCATTAATTTCAGTTTGAAGAAACTTTGCCCTGCTGGGGGCATATTGACCTGAATTGTTAAAAAAAAAATACTTAAAACAATACTGAGATTTGAAAATGGACTGTGAGTGTAATATAACATGACTTGTTCCAAACACGGTAATGAGATCTCCTACAATAAATAAACTTTTTTTATTAAGCTATTACTGATACATACCATTATATTAGTTTCAGGTACAATAAATTATCACAGAAAACATTAGAAAATATTTTAATTGCATCATATAAATCTTTATCACTTACACTATAACTGTCATTGTCTTTTCAAGCAGTATCTCAATCTAATATTAAGGCCGAGTCCTGGTTGGGGCGCCTGGGTGGCTCAGTTGGTTAATCGTCTGACTTCGACTCAGGTCGTGATCTCATGGTTTATGAGTTCAAGCCCTGCATCGGGCTCTCCATTCACACTGTAGAGCCGGCTTGGGATTCTCTCTCTCCCCCTCCTCTGTCTGCCCCTCAGACCTGTGCTTTCTTTTTCTGAAATAAATAAACTGAAAAACTTGAAAAACTGTGGAATCCCGGCACCTTATGTCACACACTATAGGTCTAGACATCTCCGAGAAGCAGGGATGGTTTGATCCAGTAAACCGTTCCTCCGCTTCCTCGTGCAGGTGTTGTGAGTCTGGAGGGGCTCCAGAAGTACAAGTTGGAATAGGAGGAGGAGCCAGAATACAGGCACTTGGCCCAACTGGGGATGGTGACGGATCGTGTGAGGATCACTTGTGCTCATGTATCTGAAAGGCAGGAATTGACGGGTGAACGGGACTTTGATCCTCCTGCTCAGATCCTCCCCGCGCTCCGATGCAGCCTCCATCACCACTGCTGTTGTAATAGCAGTAGTGAAACTCTTAGCTGTTTGGGGCTTTCAGACACAGTTGCCAATTATCAGAAGCAACTTAGGAAAGGGGATGTGATGGAGCAGTTCCCTGGGGGCTGAATGGTGCTGGTTATAAGAGCTGGTGGTTAGAATTACTCCAAGGGACAGAGACACTCATGGACCCTTAATAAAGTGTGTGTGTGTCTTTGTATGGGTGTGTGTGTGTGAGAGAGAGAGAGAGAGAGAGAGAAGGAAGAGGAGTGGGAGGTACATCAGACCTTCTAAAGCACAGGGTACAGAACAGGGATCCCTCCACGTGGGGTCTAGGATACTACTACTGGCAGGCCCTTTTCAAGTTGACCTAGTCAACCCTGTTCATCGTGATACAGACCAACACAGCCAGGAGGTCCTCTCTTTCCCGGTGCGCTCCTTTTGAAGACTGCTGACTGCGTTCTCCCCTTGTGTGGTCTTACCAGGAACTGGTGAAAGCGGCAAAAGCACCTTTATCAAGCAAATGAGGATCATCCATGGGTCTGGCTACAGCGACGAAGACAGGAAAGGGTTCACGAAGCTGGTTTACCAAAACATATTCACCGCCATGCAATCCATGATCAGAGCCATGGACACCTTGAGGATACAGTATGTGTGTGAGCAGAATAAGGTAAGTGCCGTGGGGGTGTGGGTTCTGTTTGTGGACACATGCGTTCCGTCTCCAGAGAGCATATAAGTCTTTGGACAAAAAGATTTACAGAGCGCTTTGGTCAGAGACCAAAGAAGATCTGGGGCTTAGCCTCCAGAGGAGTGTGATGAACTTAGTTAGCTCTGTGGTCTGTCTCCTGCAGGAGTTCACTCATGGGGGTACTGTGGTATTCCCCAGTGCGCTGGGATTCAGAAATGCGGGCATGTACTTTGCTTTTTTCAGGTGCCACAAAAAGGTAATCCATTAATTTCTTTTTGGCAAAGTGGACATCTTGGGCTTACAATGGCCAACTTTCCCAGAATTCCTAGTCTTAGGAAGTAGGGTCATAAACACCCTGCAGACCACTCAGAGCAATTGGTGGGTTATTTTTTTTTCTTTATTTTAGGAGCTAAGTGATGGTTGAGGAGAGTGATGCTTAGGTCCCAACTAGCAATGGGCTCTCATTGAGCACTGGGTTCAAGCCGGCATTTGTTTTGCTATCACCACTGGTTCTTTAAGATACGGTTATGTTTAAAACCAAGGAAAATAAAATAATGAAACAGGAATGTGGGAGAAGGAGGCAGATAACATTTTATATGGTATATTGGAATGCAAATCCATTGCCAAATACTGTATCTGAGTTCATTAGGAATCTAGATCAGAAATAGTTTCTTTAAAATAATTGATACCAAGGGAAACGCCAGGGGGGCTCAGTCAGTTAAGTGTCCAACTCTTGATCTCAGTTCAGGTCTTGATCTAAGGTCATGATTTCAGGGCCCAGGTTGAGCTCCACACTGGGTGTGAAGCCTACTTAAAAAAAATAAAAAAATAAAATAAAATAAAGATTAGTACTAAGATACAACATGACATGATAAAGGAAAAATCTAAGATGAGTCTTTTGTGGGCCTATTTAAAAGAATTTAGCTGCTGCAATGCCAGCATTGCATGGGCTTTAGGATGGACCTCAAGGACAACTTTATCACAGACTTATAATACCTGTGTCCATGAGTTTCAAAGCAATCAGTCTAAATTTTTATCACTCAGTGGCCGAGTTACATAGGAATATAGCATGCACCCAATATTTGACTTAACTTTATGTGGTGTCTGCAACCTCATGTCTTTACCCCCATTTTCTTGCACTTTTGAGGAAATGAAGGGATGTGTCTTGATTCAACCTTCAAGAATGTTATGCTGAAAAACGTGTGTCTGTAGGGGTGGGGTGGAGAATTAGCCTTGAGTGTACCCAGTGCCAGGAGATGTAAGAGGTATGTACTGAGCCATTGGGATCTTCTAGAGGTGGCGGCGATGATTCCATGATACGTTGGTTTTGAGTACATGTATTGTATCTGATTGAAAGTGTAGAAATATCTTTTTAATCACTTATCCAGTTGACCCTTGAACAACACAGGTTTAAACAGTGCAAGTCCACATACACGCAGATGTTTTCAATAAATACAGTACAGTACTGTAAATGTATTTTCTCTTATGATTTTCTTCACATTTCCTCTAGCTTCTATACTGTAAGAACACAGCGTAGAATACGTAAAACATACAAAATATGTGTTAACCAACTGCTTATGTTATCAGTAAGGCTTCCGGTCAACAGCAGTCTATTAGTACTTAAGTTTTGGGGAAGTCAAAAGTTCTATGCAGATTTTTGACCGTTTAGTTGGATAGATGTCCCAATTCTCACGCTCTTCAAGGATCCACTATACCAGGGATTTTAAAAATGAGGCCACCTGTGGAAATTTAAGATTATTTCAAAAAAGAAGTATGTCAGGAACGTCCTTGGGAAGATTTTAGTTGATCCATTTTCCTTTGTTGTAAAATGCATTTTGCGTCCCACTCATAGTGGGGTGATGGGCGAAAGCCTGGAATTGAAGGGATGAACTTGTAAACAGGTCTCCTGGGAAGAAAAAAAACTCACGTGTGAGTTCGTTCTATTTACCTTGGCAACATGGGTTTGTAAAACCCAATCAGACTGAAACTCCAGGTCTCTGGGTTTTGGTTTTGTTTCATTTTCCCTCAAGGTCTTCCAGAAGTACTCTGAGTTTATGTTTCAAACAAAAACATTTTTATGGGCTTTGGCATCCCACCACTTCCTCTTTCTCTCTCGGTCTTAAATCTTCTTCATAAGGCCGTGTCCACTTGACCACCAATCTGCATTAGGTTCCCAGGGCTGCTGTAACAAAGCACCTCAAACAAGGTAGCTTAAACTGGAAATACATTCTCTCCTGGTTCTGGAGGCTAGAAGTCTGAAGTCAACGTTGCCTGGTTCCACCTGGAGGCCCTGAGGAAGCATCGGTTTCATGCTTCTCTCCTAGCTATTGGCGGTGCTGGATATCCTTGGAACCCTTGGGCTTGTAAACGTGTCACTCCACTCTCCCCTGTGTGAGTTCTCCTCTCTGTGTCCAAATTTCACTTTTCTTACAAGGACACCAGTCACTGGATTAGGGCCACCCTCATCCCAAGTCTGACCTCATCAGAACTTGATTACACCTTCAAAGATTTCCAAATAAAGTTCCTCTCTGAGAAGTTTGGACTTTGCAAGAATTTCAGGGGAATATTATTCATCCGGTACATTCTGCCTTCTGCCACCCCCCCCCATTCATGTTAGTCCCATATGCAAAATATATTCGTCCTGTTCCAATGCCCTCCAAAGGGAACCCGTTCCAGCATGAACTTGAAGTCTCAAATCTCACCATAACCTCAACTGTAAAGGTTTCAATTCTCATCATTTAGATTCTCTAAATCAGGTGAGACTCTGGGTGTGGTCTATGCTGGGGCCGAATTCCTCTCCTATCTCCTCTTCATTTGCTGTATCTGGCTCCCTTCTCAATGCAGTCTTTATTTCAAGTACCTACGTTTATGCTTCTTAAGTTTCCTCTTATCCCTCAAACAAATGTCTGGAATGAACCACAGGCTTTACAAAGAGGCATAAGATTGAGTAGAAACAACACTGGTGCTTCGTTCCCCAAAATCTGGGCTCTGTTCATGGCTCCCCTGTGGGTCCGGGGAAGAAGTAGGCAGTCTTTTTTTCTGTAAAGGGCCAGAGAGTAAATACTTTTGGCTTTCAGGCCTCTATAGTCTCTTTTCTGCTCTGCTGTTGTGTGAAATCACCCATAGGAGAGGTGTCAACGAATGAGTAGACTCACTTGGAAACTCTATTTGCAAAATTATAAATGCTATTCTTAACTCACGGGCCTATAACAAAAACAGGCCATAAGTGGATTTCATCCACAGGCTGTGGTCCCCCACACCCAGTCTTCGGGGAAACCATATTACCTCCCTGGTTTTGCGTTTCCCCAAACATTAAATGTGGACAACACATGCTCTTTCTTCTTCATAAGCCAGCATGAGCAAAAGGAAGTGCTTTACAACTGAAATGGCACTACAGAAATACGAGATTATTATTGGAGCAACTGCAAAAACCGAAAGTGGATTCATTTCTTCTATTTGGTTAGGTCATTTTCATCCTTTCCTTAGCCGTTGTTTTCCAGGTAGTTTTTTTCTGTGGGCTAATCCTGATTCCAAATGTGAAACTGTCACAAAGTACCATCCTCAGATCATAAAATGATAAAATGATGAGTGTTCATAGTATTAAATAATGACTTCAAGAAGCATGGGGGCGCCTGGGTGGCTCAGTCTGTTAAGCATTTGATTTCAGCTCAGGTCATGATCTCAGAGTTTCGTGGTTTCCAGCCCCACATCCGGCTCTGCGCTTGTGGTTCAGAGCCAGGTTGGGATTCTGTTTGCCTTGCTCTCTACTCGCCCCTCCTCCCCGCCCCCACTCTTTCTCTTTCTGTCTCAAAGTAAATAAATAAAAACTTAAAAGCATGATACATGTTTTCTCTACCAAGCATTGCATCAGTTGAAACAAAGGATTAATTAGGAGGGAGAGGAATAAAACCTTAAGTAATTTTTAGTTTCACAAATGTGCAATCCTTTCCACACTTCTTATTATGGACTACTTAATTCCATTTTTTTGGTGTTTTTTTTTTCAGAGATGGGAACACTTTCTGAAATGTATGTAGAAGAGAATTAACTGCTTTTAGAGGGTCTTATTTTATTTTTTTAATTTTTTTAAAATATTTTTTTAATGTTTATTCATTTTTGAGAGAGAGAGAGACAGAGCAGAGCATTAGCAGGGGGAGGGCAGAGAGAGAGGGAGAAACAGAATCCGAAGCAGGGTCCAGGCTCTGAGCTGTCAGCATGGAGCCTGATGCGGGGCTCGAACCCACGAACTGTGAGATCATGACCTGAGCCGAAGTTGGACACTTAACCGACTGAGCCACCCAGGTGCCCCAAGAGGGTCTTATTTTAAATGTTAGTGATTTTACTGCTCAGCTAGGTTGTTAAAAATCTATGCCTATTACTTAAGAGACTGCTTAGGAAAGCAACTTTATCAGAAATTGACATGAGCTTTTGGTTTTTAACCAACACGGTTTTTCAATTAAGATATATAGCCTGGAAGATGATTTTCTTATACCTTGACTTTTATTTTTTTAAAAGAAATGATTCATAGATGTGTTTTCTCACTGTGTTGTGAAGCTTTAATTTTCAGGAATGTCTCTCAAGAGTGTCTATGAGCACAGAGTAGAATTTATGGTTTCTTGAATAAATACTACAAAGGCTCAGTGGCAAGGCTCCTAAATTGGAGTCTGCTTCTAACTCATGTTTCCTAGTGATGATTTCACTGAAGTCAGAAGAGTTTCATTTTTGTTGTTGTTGTTGTTGTTTGTAGTGTGTCCAACTTGGGAAATTCTCATTCTAGGCCTGTCCTGCTGTGAAGGAAATACACTGCTTTTTATCCTTCTAAAGGTTCTGCAGAATCTGCATGGATGATGTAGACTGAGCATTTCCCAAAGGGGAAAGGACAGCTCTGCCTGGCTTCTCAAAAGCCTTTTCACTCTATAGTCCGTGATCCCTGGAAAAAAGCGTCAGGTCTCTAGGCTCTTTGGCAGCTGACGCTGGCTTCTTCCCTGCCCTCCTGCTTATGGGAGCTCTTCCTGACACTGGGGTCACCTCATATTTGCATGTTATTATGCACAGCTAATTGCCAGGGCTCATCACAAAACAAAAACAACATTTTAAAAAAGGACAGTTAATAATTAAGCCACAAGAGGACTGTTTTGCCTGCCATCCAACTCCGAAAACCTAATTAATGTTTCTAACCCTGTGAGGTCTGAAATTCCCTTCAAAAAGCATCTTACTGTTCCGTTGGTTACTTTGGCTAAATTCCAAGGTTCAGTTGAGAAGATGGGCTTGGGCCATCCTGCCAGCCGCAGCTGAATGGCTGAATTGGAGGCGGGGGGCGGGGCGTCGAAATGACTGACAAGACCTCTACTAGTTCTGTTTGAAGTTCTGCGGGTGCTGCATTTGGGTAACAGGATGGCTTTGTCACTGCCCTGCAGTGTCTTGAGTTTGGGCACCCACATCCCCTTCTCCTGACTGCTACGTTTCTCAGGACGTTGGAAACAGTCTTTCTCTGTCTCGGCTGCATATTGGAATCACCTGTGGGGCTTTGCTGCTAGGGTACCAGCCCCGGAGAGTCAAAACTGAGTATTCTTGGAAGGCAGCATGAGCTTTTGAGTACTTTAACGTTATTTGAGGCGTTCCATCTGGGTTCTCCTTTCCTATCAACCTTTCCAGAATGGGGAGGAGACTTCCGGTCATCTATGCTATGGAGTGACCCAGTTAATCTCCACCCAAAGGTAAACCGAATGGCTGGCATTGAGGCTGTTTTGTTCCGCTGAGCCGGTCCGCCTGGGTGAGTTTTGTAATGGTAGCATCTCCAGGTGACATATTTTATTTCAGGGCTGGCTCTGTGTGTGTTTCCTTTGCGTTTTGCAGGGGCCTAGCACCACCTCATGCTGGGATCTTCCAGGGATACGGAGAAGGAGGAGCTACATCTTATTCTCTGGGGGTTCTGGCACTGGTGCTTTCTTATCCTCCTTTTCATGTTGCTACATTATCATTTCTTTCTTGACCAGTAAAGAATCACGGATGCTGGTTAGGTTGTTAATATGCCTGAGGTATAGACGTTGTTTGTAGTAAAAAATACCTTGCAATGTTGTAAGTGGAGATAATACACTAGGAAATTAAGTGGTTAAATCTTTTTACTCATCGTTAGTAGTTACTTGTATTTTTTGAGATGGTAATTCACCAGGTATACAACTGAAATATCAAACATCCTACTTCAGCGGCACCTGGGTGGTTCAGTGGTTGAGTGGCCAACTCTTGATTTCAGCTCAGATCATGATCTCACGGTTCATGGGATCGAGCCCCACCTTGGGCTCTGCTCAGAGCCTGCCTGGGATTCTCTCTCTCACCTTGCTCTCCGTCCCTCTCCCGCTCACATGCATGCTCCTGCTTGAGCTCGCTCGTGCGCGCACGTACACTCTCTCTCTCTCTCTCTGAATAAATAAATCCAACTTCACATTAAAGCAGTGAAGTATAGTACTTATGGGTCAGGGTCACAGGACATTACATTTCTTTTAGCACCAAAAGGAGCTTTGATAATGTTTCATATCTATGGGTATATGAATCTTCCAGCTTAACTTTATTCTCAGAAAGTAAGGGGCTGAAGTTCCAGAAGGGTCTATTAAAGACTCATGTGAGGAAGTCAGGCATAGTCAAGTGAAATGGTCAATTTATGCCACATTTTTATAGAAGAGTTTCTCAGGGCTTGAGGTATTTTAAGACCCTCTTATTTTCTAATTTTTAAAACATCTGTTTAAATATATTTTTCAGTCCCACTTCCTCATCCAGTTTGAAAAGTCAGCTTCTGCATGAGCTTCTGGGAACAGGGAGGCCAATGTTCGGACTTTGGCTGCTGCCCAGGGTTACTGGTTCTCTGGCAAATGTTAAATTCGGTCTCTTTCTTTCTTGGTCCCATTGGATATTAAAAATCGTGTGGTACGTTTTTCTCCTCACTAAGAACTTGGAGTTCCAGCTAATGTCACAACAACAACAAGAAACTCTCCACCAATATCCCGGGCTGGAGTTTCTCTGTTTACGCCAATGGTTCTCTGATTAATCAGTGCTGACTTTAGTGTGAAAATTGCTGTCATCGGAGCTTGAAATGTTGAGTTTGGAAAATAAGAAAGAAGAAGATGGAGTAAGAATTGGGTTGCTCCTTCATCACTGTCACAGGTGAATCTGACCACCCTCCCTGAACCGCCTCCACCACAACCCCCACCCCCACTACCCATTCAGCCTGGCTTTAAAGATGAGGAAGTTTTGGAGCCAAGGAGAAGAAATGAGATTGATTTGACTATTGGAATAGTCACTCCTTGCCCTACCTTAAGGCAAGGTGTGAATCTACCTCATCCCAAGAAATCCTTGTAAAAATCTGGTGAGAAGGGTAGGTCTCAACACAGTCACAAACAATCCCGACGCTGATGTGACCATCAGTCTGTTGGAACATCATCCTTCCAACATATGTGAAATATTTGCCTGGTGTCTTTTTGGTTGCACCCAACTTTGTCGTCGTTCTAAAATATAAAGGAGAACACGTGAAACACCCTCAAGATCCAAACTCTTTAATAAAAGCTAGAATGGTCTTCAGTGGTCCTAAAATCTCCTGAGAACGAAAGCCCTTCAAAATGTGCTGCTTCTCTTGGCAGAGCTACAGCCTCGTTTCCTGATGGTAGAGGTGACGGGTGTGATGGCGGTGCCCTCAGACCTGCCTTCTCTGAACTGCCAGTTACCCCACTGATGAACGAATGCCATAAACATGTGCCAAGACATAAATTCCCCCTCCCCCTGCATTTTTTTATTGGAGTCCTGCCAAGGGACACACGTGTTGATCTGCTATTTTTGATTTTAGATGTAAATGTTCTCATTAACTGGTTAATAAGCTCTGCAGTATTATCCTAGGAAAACATTCTAGAAAGCTTCCTCTCTATTGAAAACTTTTGTCGGGGGGGGGGCATGACTCGAATGGAATACAGCAATGAATCCAACAAATTGTTAAAAGGTTTTGTGTGTGTGTGCTGTGCACATGCACACACACGCGTGCGTACATGTGTATGCAGGTGCATAGCCTGTGTTTAGCAATATACATACCTTTATTTTATTTTTTAAAAAATTTTTTTGATGTTTACTTATTTTTGAGAGAGAGAGAGAGAGAGAGAGACAGAGCACAAACAGTGGAGGGGCAGAGAGAGAGGGAGACATAGAATCTGAAGCAGGCTCCAGGCTCTGAGCTGTCAGCACAGAGCTGGACGCAGGGCTCAAACCCACGAACGTGAGATCATGACCTGAGCTGAAGTCGGACGCTTAACCAACTGAGCCACCCAGGTACCCCAGCAATAAACATACTTTTAAAGTAAAAACCATATTCCTTGGAAGCCAGAACAGTAAGTCTTTTTTTTTTTTTTTCCCATTGACACTGCTTTTTGAAAGCTCAGAGGTTTTCAGGCAGCTTTGAGACTTTGCATATCATGTATTTCCTCTTGATTTTTGACACCTAAAACTCTGTCGGGTTTAATTAAAAATGACCTAGAGCAGTGTAATATAGCTTCATGTCTTTGCTACTGCTTTGTGTTTTGCCTCACTCAAATCCTAAAATATTTTGGCAGTTTCGATCTGTACTCGGAAGTAAAGTTGCAGGTGCGTCTAACTTGGCCATGTCATGGGATCCAGTTGGGAAATTGTTTGCTTTTTTGTGCGAGTGTATAATTTATTAAGGTTAGAAAGAAGACTTTTTAAAAAAAATCGAGAGAAACCAACTTCTAGTTTTTTTAATCACTTAAATAATTGAGATGGCCTTAGGTGCAGAAAGGTTGAAGATGATAGTGATGCTGATTGTATTTTAAGTGCCTCTGAGTTTCCTCCCTTCCTTTTATATTGGCTGAATGACGGCATGTGCGGAAGACGTTGTGGTTGAGCAGTGACTCTCCCTTCTCCCCAGGGCCCAGAACTTCTGCCCCTTCCAGTTGTTTCTCTGCTTCGTGTTGACATGGAATGCCTTCCCTGTTCCGTTGTGTGGAGTCTTCGCCTGAGGGTTTATTATCACCATGATCGCCATGATTTGGATTAGTCGGGGTGTAGAGTCCTAACAATGTTAATAATTACCCCAAACAAAAAAGTCTTTCTTCCCAAGGTCAAGTTAGCTCTTGGCATACTGGCATGAGACAATAGCGCGGACATAAAGTGGAATTCCTGCCCTGCCTGTCATTTACGTCCTTAATAGCTTTGGGCAGATCACCAAAGCGCTCAGTGTTTGTCTTTGTTTTCTCAGCTGAGGGCAGTGTTGGCTCCTACTGATAATAATACAAAGTGTGTGGGTAAACTACCTTCAAAACCAAAAAGTCATATTCTGCTATGTGTTCAACATGTTACTTTTTTCACCAACATTAAAAAAAAACTTTTACTAACTTCCTAGTTAATGAGACTGTACATAAAGTATAATTATTTTGAGGTATAATTCACATACAGTGTTATATTAGTTTCAGGTATACAATATGTTTCAGCAATTCTGTACTTTACTCAGTGCTCATCAAGGGAAACATATTCTTTGGGCGCCTGGGTGGCTCAGTCGGTTAAGCGTCAGACTCTTGACTTTGGCTCAGGTCGTGATCTCACACTTTTGTGAGTTCAAGCCCCGCATCTGGCTCTGTGCCGGCGGTGTGCTGGAGATGAAGATTAGTAGAGCCACTTTGAAAAACAATATGGAGATTCCTCAAAAAATTAAAAATAGAATTACTATATGATCCAGTAATTCCACTACTGGGTCTACACCCAAAGAAGATGAAAAACTAATTTGAAAAGATACATGTACTCATATATTTATTGCAGTATTATTTATAAGAGCCGAAATATAGAAGCCTGCTTAGGGTTCTCTCTCTTTCCCTCTCTCTCTACCTTTCCCCTGCTCACACTGTCTGTGTCTCTCTCAAAATAAACAACAACAAAAAAAGGAATATGTATTCTTAATCCCCTTTATTTCACCCCACCCCACCTCTGGCAACTACCAGTTTATTCTCTGTGTTTAAGAGTCTGTTCTTCTTTTTTCTTTGTTCATTTGTTCTTTTTCTTAAATTCCAAATAAGAGCAAAATCATATAGTATTTGTCTTTTGCTGAATGACTTCATTTAGCATTTTACCCTGTAGGTTTGTCCATGTTGTTGCAAATGGCCACATTCATTCTTTTTAACGGCTGAGTAATATTCCAAGGTGTGTGTGTGTGTGTGTGTGTGTGTGTGTGTGTGTGTGTGTGTGTACATACCACATCTTTTTTATACATTTATCAGTGGACACTTGGGTTGCTTCCATATCTTGGCTCTTATAAATATCACTGCAATAAACATTGGAGTGCATGTATCTTTTCAAATTAATGTTTTTTTTTCTTTGAGTAAACACCCAGTAGTGGAATTACTGGATCATATGGTAGTTCTATTTTTAATTTTTTGAGGAATTTCCATACAGTTTTCCACAGTGGCTGCACTAATCTGTGTCTCCACCAACAATGCATAAATGTTTCCTTTTCTTTACATCCTCAACAACACTTGTTATTTCTTATGTTTTTGTGTTTTTGTTGTTGTTTAAATTTTAGCTATTATGACCAGTGTGAGGTAATCTCTCATCTTGGTTTTGATTTGCATTTCCCTGATGATTAGTGATATTGGGCATCTTTTCCTGTATCTGTTGGTCATCTGTATGTCTTCTTTAGAAAAAAAAATGTCTATCCTGGTCTTCTGGCCATTTTTAAATCGAATTATTTAGGGTTTTGTTGGCATTGAGTTGTATTAGTTCTTTATATATTTTGGGTATTAGTTCCTTATCAGATACATCATTTAAGAATAACTTCTATTCAGTAGGTTGCCTTTTTGTTTTGTTGATGTTTTCTTTGCTGTGTTAAAGGCTTTTATTTTTATATAGTTCCAGTGGTTGAATTTTATATTTGTTTCCCTTGCCAGAGGAGACAGATCTAGAAAACCGTTGAAATGGCTGATGTCAGATTACTGCCTACATTTTTTTCTGGGATTTTTATGGTTTCTGGTCTGACATTGAGGTCTTTAATCCATTTTGTGCTTATTTTTGTGTATTGCATTAGAAAGTGGTCTGATTTTTTTTTTTTTCACATTAGCTGTTCAGTTTTCTCAGTCATTTGTTAAAGAGACCAGACTGTCTTTTCTCCATTGTACATTCTCGCCTCCTCTGTCATAGATTAACTGATCGTATAAGCATGGATATATTTCTTGGGTCTCTGTTCACTTGATCTACATGTCTGTTAGGTATCAGTATCATACTGTTCTGATTAGCTTTGTAGTGTATCTTGAAATCTAGGGTTTCGACACCCCCAGCGTGATTCTTTTTCAAGATTGCTTTAGCTACTTGGGGTCCTTTGTGGTTCCATACAAATCGTAGAATTATTCGTTCTAGTTCTGTGGAAAATGTTTGTATTTTTAAAGGGATTATATTAAATCTGTACTTTGCTTGGGTAGCATGGATGTTTAATAGTATTCGTTGTTCCATTCCATGAGCATGAGATGTCTTTCCATTTGTGTTATCTTCGATTTCTTTCATCACTGTTTTATAGTTTTCAGAGTACAGGTCTTTCACCTCCTTGCTTAAGTTTATTCCTAGGTATTTTATTGTTTTTCGTGCAGTCGTAAATGGGATTGTTTTCTTAATTCCTCTTTCTACTACTTCTCCTTCTATATTATTGGTATATAGAAATTCACCAGATTTCTCTATATTAATTTTGTGTCCACAACTTTACTGAATTCATTTATCAGTTCTAGTAGTTTTTTGGTGGAGCCTATAGGGTTTTCTATATATAGTATCATGCCATCTGCAAATACTTCTTGCCAATTTGGATTCATTTTGTTTCTTTTCCTTGTCTGATTGCTATGGCTAGAACTTCCAATACCATGTTGAATAAAAGTGGTGAGAGCAGACATTCTTGTCTTGTTCCTAACCTTAGCGGAAAAGCTCTGATTTTTTTTACCATCGAGTATGATATTAGCTGTAGGTATTTTATACTTGGCCTTTTATGTTGAAGTATGTTCCCTCTAACCTTACTTTATTGAGCGTTTTTTTCATGAATGGATGTTGTACTTTGTCAAATGCTTTTTCTGCATCTGTTAAGATAGTCATATGGTTTTTATCCTTTTTCCTCTTAATGTTATCTGTCATGTCGATAGATTTGTGAATATTAAACCACTCTTGCATCCCTGGAATAAATCTCACTTGATTATGGTGATGATTTTTTTAAATGTATTATTAGACTTTATTTGTTAGGGTTTTGTTGAGGATTTTTATACCTGTGTTCATCAGAGACATTGGTCTGTAGTTTTCTCTTTTTGTAGTGTCTTTATTTGGTGTTGGTATCGGGGTAATGCTAATAATAGAATGAACCTGAAAGCTTTCCTTCCTCTTCGGTTTTTTGCAATGGTTTGAGAATAATATTAACTTTTCTTGAAATGTTTGGTAGAGTTTACCTGTGAAGCCATGTGGTCCTGGACTTCTGTTTGTTGGAAGTTTTGTTGATACCTGATTCAATTTTATTGCTAGGAATCACTCTGTTCAAATTTTCTATTTCTTCCTGATTCAATTTTGGAGGGTTTGTTGTTTTTAGAAATGTATTCATTTCTTCCGAGTTGTCCAATTTGTTGGTATATCACATTTTATAATACTCTCTTATAATCTTTTGTATTTCTGTGGTGGTGTTTCTTATTTCTCCTTCATTCCTGTTTTTATTTGCATCCTCACTGAATACAATGTTTTATGTCAATATAGGCTGTTTTATTTAATATAATAGTGGTTTTTTTTTCAGATACAATAAAAGGTACCAGCAAGATACATGTACTGTATTTGAAATAAGGAAATCCACGTTCCAGAATGTGTGTGGTTTGCAGATAGGTTCTCACTGCCTTCCTGAGGATAAAACCAAGTTGTACATTTTCAGTCCCATTTTTGAAGGAATGGAATGAAGGAACGAATGGCCCTCCTTCCTGCACGTGCTGGCGTCCACGTGTCCCACTGCTCTCACGTATTACCATGAGAGCGTCCGTGGACGAGAACCTCCCTCACACAAATTGTGGGTCAGAAAGGCAGAAGGATGAGGAAGAATTCATGAAGTGCCTTTTAAGTTGCTGAATTCCTTAAATAATTTTTTTTAATGTCAAGCTTTAAAGGATTGGAGGAAGACTCTTCCCTAACAAATGATGCTGTTTCTGGTGATTTCTTCACTCCATCACTCAATGAGAAAGGCCCAGGCTGGACCAGGTAGCTGGCTGACTCTGGTTGTCCAAATGTCTGAGTCTCCCCAGACAATGGGCTTTGTTTTAAGGGAAACCAAGAGTTTATCCTTTGGAATTATGCTCTCCAGCTTTTTGTCCATCAGGGACAGGCCATCATTAGAGCAGTCAGAGTGGCTCACTTTTATTTTTTCTGTTTGGCCAGAAATGACCCTTGTCACTATTGCCGTCCCTTGATTTGGTTATGAAAAACTGCTTATGATAGTTTTGCTTCCTTCGTGCTATTTCTGACCCTAGATGATAATGCGAATGGCTGATAATGCCTAATTGTCCTTTCCACCCAGGAAACTCAGAAGTGAGGACCCAGCTCTCAGGGGTGGTAGGCACCTGATGCATATTTGTTTTATGAAGTAAATGAACGGCACCAGCTAAAAATACTCTTTCAGTGAAAGTTGGGCCCAAGAGAAGATAAAATGGACAACTAGTTTAGAATCCTAGGTTCTCAAGGATTTTATGGTGTCTGTTTCCCTTGAAGTACGGTGCCCTGAGCGAAGGTTTCCCAGTGGCCTTTAAGTCCTGAGCGATTCTGCCATCCTCCCAGAGCCTGTGCCACATGCCTTGAGGAGTGCATATCTCTTCCCCATGGTCTGAGGCTGTTACAGGGCTGTCTCTCCCCACTCTCTCTGAGCTCCTCAGAGGCAATCCTGTGTTCACGTCTGTTTCCTCCCGCTCTCAAAAATGGTAACAAAACAAAAACGTGATTTTTAAAATTCCACGTGGAGGACACCAGAAATTTCAAGTTGTTACATCAGAGTTTTAGGATCTAAAAAAAAATCTACCTGTTAATACAGACCAGACTTTTTAAAACATTCTTTTAACGTTTGTTTATTTTTGAGAGAGAGAGACAGAGCACAAGCAGGGGAGGGGCAGAGAGAGAGGGAGACGCAGAATCTGAAGCAGGCTCCAGGTTCTGAGCTGTTAGCACAGAGCCCGACACGAGACTCGAATTCACTAACCTTGAGCTGAAGTCAGATGCTTAACCGACTGAGTCACCTGCGCACCCCAGACCATACTTTTGTTTTTTTTCTTTTAAACTAGCATAATGGCTGTTGGTGACAGCAACATGTCTGCTGCTCTGCTGCTTGCTCATTCGGGTCCAACCACAGCGACCTCCTCTCTTTTGTGCTGGTATTGACGACATTCTTTCAAGTCCTAGCCTTGACACACACTCTTCTCTCCACTCTACCCTTCTCCCCTTGCCTGACCAAGTCTTTCTTGTCCTCCTCCAGAATGGAAGCTTCATGAAGCCCCAGGACTATGTCTGTTTGTATGTACCTTGGTAGCTCCAGTGTCTGACAAGGATGCTGGCCAATTGCCAAAACCCTATCTACTAATTACTAGAGCAAAGGAATCTGATTTTTTAATAAGCCCATGTAGGTGATCTTAGGCTACCATTTTGGCCTTTCCTGAACTTGACTCTGATACTTTGCAGCCTTATCTGTCTTCCTGAATGGACTGTGGTTTTCTGCATATCCCATGCCAATTTTTGCTAATTTTCACACCTGTTGGAACATCTTGACATCAATGCCCTCTGCACTCATGAATAGACTAAATAACTTCATTTATTCATCTTGAGTAAGCCACCCAATACAGTGTCAAACTTGGGCAACCTCTCTCTTGCTTACTCCCTTGGGTTAGGCACTCTTTCCAGTGTACCTATAATACCTTATATTTACCATACTACATTATAATTCTGTAATTATGCATCTCTTCCATTTCAGAATAAGGTTTCTTTGAGATTGGGATTCATGTCCTGTTCATTTCCGCATCCTTTTTTGGGCTCATTAATTGTGAAGTGATGTTAAAACCTTGTGTGAGGATAATATAAACTCAGCGATTTGTTAGAGGTTTGTCCAAGGAGTGATACCCACAATTTCCCAGAGGATGACTGGACAATTCCTTCCTATGATTCATTTTTGTCTCCTTGGCCTTAGGACTGTGATGCTGGTCAAAAATGAAACAAGTTGTCTATGTGGTCATGCTTTTCTTTTCCAAAGAAATATTTGGCATTTGGAAATACTGCTTCCGAGTTGCATGATAATCAAGAAGGCTTGCATAGTCATGGGACTCAATAATCCAGGGTGGGAAGCTAGGGATGGCCAGTGCAGCTCTTGAAATGTGCTTGGTGAACTGCAGTGTGCTCATTCTGTCAAAGTTAGGCCAATGGCAGTGACTCTTTCCAAGCTGAATCACCAGACGGCTGTTGGGGAATCCCACACGTCCAAAACATGATGCTGTAGCGAAAAATGGCTTGCTTATGAGCTAGAAGAGAGACTCAATCAATCATTTCCTTTTCACCAACCAAGTTCTAAAGTAACTGAGAAATAAGAAAAAGAAGTAAGGCATATGGTGATTAAAACATCATATATTAGCGCCAAAGCTGAGAGTAGAGAATGCAGGTCATTCAGGAATCCCGTGAGCTTTCTACTACTGAACTCAGAATGTGGTAGATTCACCTACCAGGTCTTCATTAGCTCTTGAAGACCCCAGGCTTCATCCCCAAGGCAGGTCCCTAAGAGCACAGAAGAGAGGAAAGGGCAGAGGTGAGGAGTAAGACTCCACTCACATGCGTCCACAGAGAGAATGTTGAGTGTGTCACCTGTACCATCACACCCATCACAGGCCATCTCCTGTCCTGCCTAGTGAACTTCTTACGGGTGGGGAGCTGTATATGCTTCTGGGTGCTAAAACATGTATGAATCTCTGCCAGGCTCTCCTGAGAATGTATCATTCTATCCTAAACAGTTCTTCATTGTGGGTACTATCAGTTGCCACACTTTAGAGATGGAAACTGAAGTTTATGGGGTTAAATAATTGCTCCAAGGTTGCCCAGGTATTACATGTCAGAGCTGGAGACTGAACCCGGATTACGTGACTTCCCAAGTAAAGCTGTTAACCACAATGCTTCATGCCTCTCTACACATAATTTAAGGCCATGTTCGGGTCGGGGGAGGGGTCTTGGGTAATCATTTAAAGGTTTGATTATGAAAGCAATAAATGATATGAACAGAGGGTTCTCTGTCTCAAAATCTCTATTCCTGGCCACTTTCATTAATTTTCTTTCCTCCGGGCTGGGATCCAACTAGCTCACACAACTGTCAGTATTATCTCTATCAATATTTACATGAAGGGGTCACGCAATTAAAAAACGGAAATATCAGGATTAGAGCATCCATTGAATGAAGTTTGAGGATTGAAGAGCTTACTTAAGTGGATTTGAAACAGCTGCATGGGGAATATTTAAAATTTTTCTTGTTAACTTAGAGGAGAGTCGTAAACAGGCCAGAGAAGTTTTCAAATTTATTTTGAAAATGGAAAGAATCAGAACATGACAGTGACCTTTGAACCAGTGGGGGAGAGTCAGGAAGGATCAAATAAAACCTGAAGAATATGTTCTGATAGTAGTGTAGGTGGGATTCATTTTAACTTTGGGGTTCTGCCTGGGATATATCTCAAGTGTGGTATTAACTTGCCCCACCCTCAGTCTGTTCACTCTCAGACCTGCTCATGAGTTTGGTTTAATTCAGGTGGAAAAAACATGCAAGGAGAGAGAAGAGGCACATGGACATGATTTCTCTCCTTGCCCCAGAAAGAAACACCCAGTTTGCACCTCCAAGTTCTCCGTCTTTTGGAGAAATGAACTCTGATGTCCAGTATCTAAATGAAGCGGGGGATGGGACCCATATGAACAGTGTGTCTTCATTTTGTGTGCCACTTTAAGAATACTGTGGTGTTCTTGGGGGTGTAAAAGCAAAGTCTGTTCAGGGGAGCAAAGCAAGAATTGGGGTTGTGCCTTTATGGCTAGTTAGGATGACTTGGGTACGTTCCTGGCCCTTGCTGAATCTGCTTGCTTCCTTGTTTGTAAAATGATGGAACTAGACTAGATAATCATTAAGTTCCTAACTCTGGAGGAATGTAGACATGTCTTAGAGTTGGAGAATAGCAAAATGAAGACATTCTGGCATTTCATAAGATTATGGTCAATTTGGGAAGAAGGTTCTTTTACCCTTCTTTCCCTCCTGCCTTAAAAACTGAACTCCATGGGTTCGGGCCCCCCGTTGGGCTCTGTGCTGACAGCTCAGAGCCTTGGAGCCTGCTTAGGATTCTGTGTGTGTGTGTCTCTCTCTCTAACCCTCCCCTGCTCATGCTCTCTGTCTCTCTGTCTCAAAAATAAATAATAAACATTAAAAAAATTTTTTTTAACGAACTGAATTTTCGAGATGAGAAAATGTCTTGTGCCTAGTGATTTAGGGGCCTGAGATTGAGCAGTACTGGGAAGCTTTTCTATGGAGACAGTCTGCCCCCCCTTACTTTGGTTAGTTCTGGGGGCATCTCCCCCTTCTCTAGGAACTGTACTGCTCATCACTTATCAAATAATCTTAGAATCCTAGAATCTCCAGACAACATGCCTCCTTATTATTTTCCCCTTTCTCTCTGTGGACACTTTCCAATCTAACTCCCTACACATCTGTTAAGGGAGCTGCCTCCTAATTATATCCTAGGAGCTTGATATAGAATAGACCAAAGGGAGCATTCCATCTCTGTCTCCCTGGATGTCCCAGGGGCTTCTTAGGTCGTGGATGGAGGTTTGCTCCTTGGTGAGATGCCCAGAGGCCATTGACTGGGAACCAAACCTTAAATGTACAATAGGACCCCATCTGAGGGCAGTTTGATTTGGCATAAGAGCCATGGAATGGTTTCACCATGTTCAGGCTGATATGTATAAATGTGATTAAAGATTTTTGGCTAACATTAAAATAAGGTGCTCACAGGGTGCCTGGGTGGCTCTGTTGGTTAAATGTCATTGGTTAACTCTCGATTTCAGCTCAGGTCATGACCCTAGGGTCGTGGGAGCACGCTCAGCATAGAAACAGCTTAAGATTCTCTTTCCCTCTGCCCCTCTCCCTTACTTGTGCACTCTCTCTAAAATAAAAAAAAAACAAAACACAACAACAAAAAAACACTCATTCCATCTAAAGTTCTGTGAAGAGAAGCCCTAAAATGTCCTCTCAATAAGAATATATTCAAAGGGAGATTTATCCTGAGTTCTCCTTAAGAAGTAGGATCATAATAGAGTCATAGAATTTCACAGCTCGATGGGACCTTCGAGTACTTTCTAGGTCAACCCAGATCTTTTCAAGGTTCAGAGAACCAAGATCTAAAGAGGTTAAATAATGTGCTTAAGCCAAGTTACAAGGACTGAGAAGAATCTCAGTAGGGTTCTGTTTCTTGTCAACCTAGCCTGGTACTAAACATGAGTCTTGGAGCAAGTTTCCAAGGCAGCTGGTAATTTTCCATAAAGAATTCCTTCTTCCTCTTTTTAAAAACATGCTAGACCTCAAAAAGTTAAACATAGAATATCCTCTGATCCAACAATTCTACTTCTGGGTATGCATCCAAAAGATTTGAAGGTAGGGACCCAAACAGGTACCTGTACACTCATGTTCATAACATTATTGACAATAGTCAAAAGGCGAGAATAGCCCTCGTGTTTATCAGCAGATGAATGTTTAAATAAAACGTGGCGTGTACATATGATAAAATATTACTCAGTCTTAAAAAGGAATGACCCACGCTACTGCATGGTTGAACCTGGAAGATCTTATGTCAAGTAAAATAAGTCAGACACCAGGGTCAAATACTGTATGATTCCTCTTACACAAGGTGCCTAGAGTGGTCAAATTCATAGAGACAAAGTAGAATGGTGGTTGGCGGGGGCTTGGGGGAGGCTTCGGGACTTACTATTCAACAGATACAGAGTTTCAGTTTGCAAAATGAAGACGCTGTGGAGACAAGACGGTAGATGGTGACGGTTGTCCAATTATGTGAATGTACTTAGTACCACTAAACTGTACACTGCAAAATGTTTAAGATGGTAATTTGCATGTATATTTTACCACTAGGAAAAAAACGCTGTTATTAGATTCTTGTTTATTTAACTTCAATAAATGGTCATAATTATTCTTTTTGATGCCAGAAATAGGCCACTGGTACTCCCTTCATGCTGCTCCTGTGTCCCTCATTATTCTTTGAGTGTTTTGGGTTGGTTGGTTGGTTGGTTTGTTTTGCCCCTCAGCACAAGAGATTTCAGGTCAACTTTGACTTTCTGTATCCCAGTCTTGCACACAGCTTTCTCCAAGGAGACCGGGTTCCATTTACAGGGACCTGGAGTCATAACCCAAGATCTAGAGGATAGGTGAGCTCATGGCTACTTGGTTATCACATGCTTCTCACCCTTTCAGTGGACAGAGCTGGGAAAACAAACCTATAGTCACACAGACACATGTCCTCACACAGAACAATATGCATGCATGTGCTTGTACACACACTTACAAACATATACAGACTTGTTAATCATTAATCTCCAATTTAAATGCAACACCGCATTTTCCCACTTCGCCTCAATCCATATTCATTGCTCTTCTCCAGTAGCGACAGCTCTTGTTCCCCAAAATACCAACACACTTACTCATTTGCTCCATCCTTCAGTAAACAACGTAATTTTTGATTAACTACACTAATACCACAAATCATTTTTAAAACTAAAGGAGTAAAATTCATATCTCCTGATTCTCCGTATTGCCTTGTGCATTTCTGGACCTGTTTTCCTTTTTTTCTTAATGCATGAGGAGGGTTGGAGTGGGAGATAATGACGGTATTGGTAGCAATGACAGTGGAGAATAAAAGAAGAGGAAAGATGTGGGGCAGGGGGGAGAGAGAAGGAAAGAGAGGGGGAGGTTGGGGGAGAGAGAGTTGGGGCGAAAGAGGAGAGACTGAGGCAGAACTTTTCAACATTTAACACTTTCATGTGACTAAAGGCACTAAATAAGGGTGAGGCGTGTAAGAGGTAAGAACTGGGAAGAGAGGAGTCAAAAGAAGCATTTAAAAAGAAAAGAATCTGGTTTTCTGACTGTTGGAACAAACACTTGGTGTACTCCAACAAAAACTGATATGTAATAATACAGCGAAAACAGAGCAAAAGACAGCTGTTTTTTGTGAATTACTGATAAGATTTTATCCTGTTTGGGGGGTTCGGTTGCTGCGCTTGGCTTTGATGGTGACATTTTCTCAGACGTGGCATTTGATCCAGCGTGCATGCTCTACATGGTTGCTCTTAAAATGAGGAATTGATTTATTTTTAAAAGGTTCCCCTGCCTTTGGAAGAGAACCAAGTATCTCTTTCAAGTTGGGGAAATGACTTCCTTTGGAGACCTAACCTCTTTCTCACCCCAGACAGCAACTTGGCCTTTTGTATAGGAGTGGGCTAACCACGCTGAAACGAGAGGTTCTTTTTCTCCGCTAACTCCCAAACGAGCTGTTTTCCCTGCTATGCAGTATCCTGATTCCTATGAGAGAGGGTGATAGAAAAGCCAAGACACTCCAGAGCAAGTGTCCCAAGACCTAGTTTTTAGTTACCACCTGAGACTGACTCGCCGGGTGACTCGAGGCGCCTCAAGATCTGAGTTTCAGCTCTTCAACTGTGACGTGGGGATAAAACCTGCTGTGTTTTTCCTTTCATGGAGGTTTTGTGCCCTATCCGCTTTGCAGAAAAAGATTTCAGGTGAATTTAAAAGAAATGACACAAGTCTAAGGACTCTGGTAAGGTTAGGATTAAGACAAAGATGATTAGTAAATTAGGGGATGGGCGGAGGAAATATTCATGACACGAGACACCCAAGCTACAAGCAGCTGCCGCAAATGTAAGCACAAAATTTGCTGTTTCATATGGGAACCGCTAGCCCTGTGTGGCTAGTGAGTCCTTCAACTGCGGTTAGGGGGAGGCAGGATGTGCTGTAAGTATAAAATACACACTGGGTTTCAAAAACTTGGTACAAGTACAGGCGATTATCACACCAATTTTTTACATTGTTTATATGTTAAAATGATGTTTTGGATATGTTAAGCTTAGAAAGATTTTATTAAAATTAATTTTTCTTTATATATTAAAAATTTTTTTTATTTTTATTTTTTGGGAAAGAGAGAGACAGAGTGCAAGCAGGGGAGGGGCAGAGAGAGAGGGAGACACAGAATCCGAAGCGGGCTCCAGGCTCTGAGCTGTCAGCACAGAGCCCGATGCTGGGCTTGAACTCACGAACTGTGCGATCATGATCTGAGCTGAAGTTGGATGCCTAACTGACTTGAGTCAACCAGGTGCCCCTCTTTTTATAATTTTAATGGCTACTAGAAAATTTTAAATTTCAGAAGAGACGTTAACATCACATATTTTCTAAACATCTCATTATATTTCTCTTAGTGCTGGTCTAACCTGTTTTCATCCAAGGCCAAGGGGGGAAAAAAAAGGAGTTCTGTTAGCCCGCCATCCATTCATCGTGAGCTGTGGACTTAAAAGTTTTATATAAAAACTAGTCAAAATGGCGGCACCTTTCTATAACTATAGTGCTTTCTTCCTATTGGAAAACCTGTGTCACATATGGAAATTTCTGACTAACAGAGTACATGACATAAAATCTGTTAATTTATTCCTCATTGGTCATTCATTCATTCATTCATTCAGACATCCATTTATTCGATCCACAAGTTTTATTTAGACGCTTTGTTGTGTCCTCAGAATACAAGTAATTACGACTCAGTCCTGCCTAGAAGAATTTAAAGGAGCTGAAAGAAGAGGTGAGTGTCAGCCATGTAAACCAGTGATTTAGAACACAGCACTGTGGGCCCCGGTCCGGAGCTCTGTGCAAAATGTAACCCGGAAGAGAGAAAGATGACCGTGGCTTGGCTTGGCTTGGCTTTGGGGTAGTTCATATTTGATTATTCATGCTGTTATCCTAAGAGGTGTTGCCAAGTTTATTTAAGGAGATTGAAAGATCGCAAATATAAACATGAAAATAGTTTCTTATTCAGTCTATACTTTCAAAAGGTCTGTATTATAAATATTTTTTATTCATCAGATTGGGTCTACTTATGCTCTGAAATTTATTCTGTCCACTAAACTGTACTTTGGCTGGACTCACTGTCTATAAGAGCAAACATGGGGTATTTATTGATGACCAGTTTGTCAGAAACCCACCTGGTTGGGGGGAGTTTCCCTTGAGGGTCCCTTGTTTGGATCCAGATACCTAATTCTGTGTCCTCTCAGGCAAGGGTGAGATACATGATCAAGGGCTTTTTAGTTGAAAATAATTTGAAGTAGGGCCAGATAGCCAGAACTCCATAGTCCAGCAGAGTCACGGGCTTGTCCAACAAAGGACACAGTCAGTTGGGTTCAATATGGGCTTGTTTATCAATTGAAAAAAAAAAAAAAGGCAGGGAGATCACACTTTTACAAGCTGTTTCTTTTGGTTAGGAATTTGCTGAAAACTTGGTCATGGTAACGAGTCTTCTGAGGAGCATTTTCCTTCTTTAAACATTTCTGGCTCTTGGCCTTTAGTAGAGAGCTCTGTGTGGTCTTGACAAGGTTGCCCTGTGGGCTGAAGGCTTATGGGAAGCAGGTTCCTCGTGAGAGCGAGCCTTGTGAAATGAAGATCTGGTTTGCATAGTCTCGAGCAAGCAATCAAATATTTAAGGCTTTAAAAAAAATGATAGTGTTTATAAGGGTCCTTGAAAAGAATTTCTGATGGAAGCTGGTGAAAAAGCTTTGTTTCCATTACTCAGAGCTTAAGGCGGCTGTGATGGGGGTTGTTTAAATTTTCACTTGTCAGATGGAAACCTAACAAAAGTGGGTGTCGAAGCCTGTTGGAATGGGTGATTTGGGGTCAGAAGAAGAAGAGAAGTAGAAAGGGTCTTACTGGAGGCGATTTTCTGTATTTGTTTTTACAGACATCCCCTCCATTGTCTTCTGCATTGGAATCCCGGTCTTCTGGCCAATGTGGGGCACAAATACTTTGTGTGCTTATGCAGTCAACTTAAGTATTTGTCTTATTTCCACAGAACGTTTTTGGGAATCAAGGCAGGCACATAGCTTGTGTCCAGAGGAATAGGGAAATGGGGAGAGACATTAACGTTAAGTATTCCATTGAAAAACAGCAAACAAGCACATATTTCCTGAAGTCTTTTCTTTTTTTAATGTTTATTTATTTTTGAGAGACCATGCAAGCAGGTGGGGGGGGTGCAGAGAGAGGGAGACACAGAATCGAAAGCAGGCTCCAGGTTCTGAGCTATCAGCACAGAGCCCAATGCGAGGCTTGAACCCACAAACCGTGAGATCATGACCTGAGCCAAAGTCGGACGCTCAACCAACTGAGCCACCCAGGCGCCCCTCCTGAAGTCTTTTTAATGTAGCAAGTTTCTCTATATTTCTGTGGGAAGTGCAGGTGAAGCTTTGAAATCACTGACACTTGGACAGAAGTGGTTGATTAAGGAGGAAAGGGTTTGTCAAGGGCCTCCTCTATGAACTCCTTACCTTTTGCATTTTCATCTCTTTCTAAAATTCCTTCAGGATCAACCCGTGAGGACTGGTTTTCCTCACACACCACGGGGCACAGTGGGTCAACCTGGGAGGACTGGCATTTAGCACAGGTGCTGCCCTGTTTGTGCATTAAAAGGAAAGGAGGACTTCTGCTTCCAGAAAGTTGGAGTAGCGGTCCTTTTTCCTATTCCTCCTGTTAAGTACAACTAAAAGCCCTGGATGTCGTATATAAAACAAACAGAAGAAACTTGGGAAAGGTGGAGAGGAAAAGGAAGACCAGCAAGGACCTCAGGACCCAAAGAAAAACCAAGTGGGGAGTTCTTGGGTTTCTGTATTGCCTCATAAGTTCCAGACTTGGGGTGGAAGATGCCAGTAACTTGGCACCACAACTAGATCAAACAAAAATAAAAAACAAAAACAAAAACCCCTGCTTTCTCTGGCCAAAGGACCAGGAAAAGGCAGACTAGCAAGACAGAAATCTTCTAAGCAATGGCCGCTTACTCCAACCAAATACGTTTTTAAAAACCTGGGGCTTGGGGCTCCTGGTGGCTCAGTCAGTTAAGTGTCTGACTTTGGCTCAGGTCACGATCTCGAGGTCTGAGTTTGAGCCCCATGTCGGGCTCTGTGCTGATAGTTCATAGCCTGGAGCCTGGTTTGGATTCTGTGTCTCCCTCTCTCCCTCTGCTCTTTCCCTGCTTTCTCCCTCCCTCCTGTCCTCTCTCTCTCTCTCTCTCTCTCTCTCTCTCTCAAAAATAAACATTAAAAATAAAATGAATTTTAAAAAGCCCAAAACACCTGTGCCTCATCCTACCCATGCCTGGGGAACTACATGTCCGCTCTCAGCAGACTGTAACAAGATGCCCAAACTCCCTTGCTGGGGCAGTTCAGAGAAAGTCAGGACTTAAATCCCCACAGGGAGGTAACACTGTAACCTCAACATCAACCCAGGTAACATCAACACTGGGTTGATGTCAGAGGAAGCCAAATGGAGAGTCAGGACTTTGCTACCCAACAGTGTTTTAAGGGTGCCCAGGACTTGTTTTTAATCAGGTGTGGTAAAACATGCAGACGTGGAAATAACTATCATGAAGGGCGAAGTTTATAGTGACGGCTCCCTAGAAATAGGAGGCATGGCACACCCATCATGCAGGGCCACATGGAGAAGCACCAGAGCGGGTCAGGAGGCAGAAGGAGCAGCAGAAAACATGGGCAAGAGCCTTTCTTGGGGTTTCTGTGTGAAGGAGCAGGTGAGTCCAGGTAAGCAGTCTTATTAGAATTGGCTAGTTTGAATAGTTTCAGCAGGTTTTGTCCTGAGTTGTCTGGTATCTGGGATAGGGCAGAAGAATAGTGGCCCAGAGTCTAAGAGCCCCATAAAGGAGGTGGTTGTGGATCTGGGCTCTGGATTTCTTCGTTTGTGTATGAAAGGTGCTTCTGTTGGAGAGGTTTACTGTCTCTAGGAATTGGCTAGCCCCGGGGGGAGGCCATCCCTCCAGGGTCAGCACGGCAGCAAGAGGTCAAAGCAGTAGAAAGGCATGGTGAATACAGGGAGTAAAAAGATCACCCCGGTGTGGACGGTATAGATGGAGATCACAGAGGGAGGAGCAATGAGGCTCTCCTACCTCTCCCAGTGGAAAAGTGTCAGCAGAGGTCAGGAGGAAGCCGGGACTCCCGTCCTCACCCAGCAGTATCAAGGAGCCCTGGCCACCTGTTGTCAGAGCAGGGTAAGCCAGTTGAAACAGAATTCAGAGTTAGATCAGATAATAGCCAAAATTTCCAGGTTCATTAAAAATCACTCATTATGCCAAGTATCTGGCCGATCTCAAACTGATGAAAAAGATAACTTATGCCAACAGCAAATGACTGAGATCGTATTACAGGGAAAGATTTTAAAATAGCCATGATCAGAGTATTGCCATGAGCACTTACAAACACACTAGAAACAAAGTCACAATAGCGATGACAAAAATAAAAGATTTAAAGAACTAAATGGAAATTTCAAGATGACGAAAATACAATAACCAAAATGGAATACTTCGTGATAAACTCTACCACAGAACAGAGGAGACAGAGGGACATCTGGGTGGCTCATTGGGTTAAGTGTTTGACTTCGGCTCAGGTCATGATCGTGTGGTTCATAAATTCAAGCCCCACATTGGGTTCTGTGCTGATAGCTCAGAGCCTGGAGCCTGCTTAGGATTGTGTCTTCCTCTGTCTCTGTCCCTCCCCTGCTCATGGTCTGTCTCTCTCTGTCTCAAAAATAAATAAACGTTGGGGCACCTTGGTGGCTCCATTAGTTAAGCATCCAACTTCGGCTCAGGTCATGATCTCACAGTTTCGTGAGTCGGAGCCCCCGCATCGGGCTCTGTGCTGACAGCTTGGAGCCTGGAACCTGCTTTGGATTCTTTGTTTCCCTCTCTGCCCCTCCCCTGCTCTCACTCTGTCTGTCTCTCTCTCAAAAATGAATACATGTTAAAAAATAAATAAAAAATAAACGTCAAAAAAATCAAAATTAGAAAATGGGCAAAAGATACCCTGAGACATTTCAGTGAAGATGATCTATGGATGGCAGATAATTCCATGAACTGGCACTTGCTGTCATGAGCCATTAGGGAGATGCAGATGAACATCACAGTGAGATCTCTCTACATGCCTCAGAATGGTTACAATAAAAAAGTAGTGACAGCCTCAAATCCTGGGGAAAATGTGGAGAAACTGGGTAACTCATAAACTGCTGTTGGGAATGTAATACGGGACCCTGGAGAACAGTTTGGAAGTGTCGTAAATTACACATGCAACTACCATCCAACCCTGTGGGGTTACACTCCTGGGCATTTATCCCAGAGAAATGAAAACTCTATTCACACGAAAGGCCTTACACAAATGTCGATACCCCCTTTGTGTGTAAGAGTCCCATACTGGAAAAAACCCAGATATTTTTCTCACCGGCGAATGGTTAACTCCGGTGCATCTGTACCATGGAATAGTAGTCAGCAATAAATAGGAACAAATTATTGATTGGTTGAGTGAATAAAACCTATCCCAAGAGGTTATATGCTTTATGATTCCATTTATATAATATTCTCGAAATGGCAAACTCAAAGAAATACGAACAGATGAATGGTTGCCAGGAGTTACGGATGGAGTAGGGGCGGAATGTGTTTGAGGCAACACGAAGGGTGTCTGTGAAGGTAGAAATGTTGTACCTTGACTGTGTTAGTATTGATATCCTGGTTGTTGGAGGAATCTGGGGAAAAGATACACAGCGTCCTTCTGTATTATTATTTTTCGTAACTGCCTGTGAATCTATAATTCTATCAAAAGTTTAAATTTAAAAATGGTTCAATATTATATTAATTTTATTTTTTAAATATTAAATATTAATATTATTAAAATATATTAACTTTATTTTTCTATTTCTTATGGGGGTATATGTTATGTGGTTCTTTTTGTATCCGTGTCTCACTTTCCAATAGACTAAAAACATTTAAACATTTAAATTTATTTAATAACATGGTCAGATGTGTACAGTCTAGATAGAAGAAAACAACTATACTCAGTTCTTAGCAATATGGTCATGAATTTTTTTAAGTAACATATAAATTATGAAAAACTGAAGGAGGCTTCTGAAAATGCTAACAGTGGACATCTCTGGTGCTAAAGCACTCATATTTCTGAATCACTCTTATGGTCTTTTCCAGAATTCTAAAAACAAACTTTTATAATTATAAAAAATGGAAGGAGCTCTCAAAATCAGGAAAATTACAAATGTTACTCAACAGACCAGGAGTCTGTGGGGGATGCTTAAAGGTGGCAAGGCTAAAGGGCCCCAGGTTAGCCACCTGGCTAAATTACTTACCCTTTCCTTAATACCATCTCATGCTTCCAGTCTGTTTGTGGAATTCCTCTAATAGTAGCATTTTGCCTGTTATCCTCTCCAATCTAGAACATACTTGACATTTGTTCCCTCACATCAGGCCAAAGTGCCAGAAAATTCCACTCATGTAATTCCTCACAGCTGTTAGTGTTTCTCTGCCAGCGCGTGGATTAAAAAAAATTTTTTTTAACGTTTATTCATTTTTGAGAGAGAGAGCATGAGCAGGGCAGGGACAGAGAGAGACACACACACAGAATCTGAAGCAGGCTCCAGGCTCTGAGCTGTCAGCACAGAGCCTGACGTGGGGCTTGAACCCATGAACCATGAGATCATGACCTGAGCCGAAGTCGGATGCTCAACTGACTGTCCCACCCAGGCGCCCCCAGCTTGTGGATTTTTGTCTGTATCATCCAGTCTACTGGATACTTACATGTTCTGGAAGCTTGATAGAATGCGGAGGAGCGTGGAGGTGAAGGAGGGCAAGAATAGATGCCCACTCACTGCCTGTGCTCTTTGCTCCTGTGATCCTAGGAACTGCCCCACACAAAGCCAGGAGGATCAGAGAAGCCCATCGTTGCCTCTGAGATCAGTCACTGTGCTGTGGGAAAAGCTAAGCTCACAACATCCCTCAGTGTAGGGCAATCTCGGGGCGAGAGACCAAGATTAGGACTCAGTGTGGCATTCGCAGAGCCATGAATTCTTACTCAATTTTTTTAATGTTTATTTTTGAGAGCAAGAGAGTGAGCCAGGGAGGGGCACAGAGAGAGAGAGAGAGAGAGAGAGAGAGAGAGAGAGAGAGAGAGAGAGAGAGAGAGAGAGAGGGAGACAGAGGATCCGAAGAGGGCCCTTTGCTGATAGCAAGAGAGCCAGATGCCGGGCTTGAGTTCACAAACTTCCAGATCGTGACCTGAGCCAAAGTTGGATGCTTAACCAACTGAGCCATCCAGGTGCCCCTATTATTCAAAACCTTTATCTTAAAGAGGTGTAAGTGTGTTCTGTGCTCATTACACACAAGCCGTCCTTCTGAGCACTTCCATACACGTTAAATCATGTGATCTCTATGCGACCCTAGAGGTGGATCTTACAAGCTATTCGTTCACTATAAAGTATATTGTTTTCCCACAATGGATCTGGCCCATTCAAGATATGTGTTAGGTTAGTGATGAAACTAGACCCAAATCCTTGTCCTGGTCCAACTTGTGTTCATTTGGGTTAATATGCAGATGACAAACTGAGGAACCAAGAGGTTAAGTATTTTGCCATGACAAGCTAGTGGAAATGCCTGTATTTGACCCCAGACAGCCCAGCTTCAGAGGCTGAGGAATTAGTCACCATGACAGGAACATTTCCAGGTACAGCAATCCAAGTATTAGCGTTTACATGGGGTGTTGCTGGCTACCGATGTCCTACTCATTTGTGTTGCCAAATGAAAATTGCACCTGGTAGTTGTTCGAATGCTTTAGATCATAAATACGTGTATACATATGTCATATCATAAGTATATCTATGAGAAGTTGAAATTATCTACTCTTTATTGAGCACCTATTGTGTGTCAGTCACACGGTTCCTCTTCTCAAGAAGTTCACAGTTTGGAGAAGGCAAGTGAGCCAGTAATTATGGTGAGATGCTCTAACAGAGGCAAGTTGAAGGTGCCAAGGAGGCACACGAAAGATAGACAGCCTTGGTGGGCCAGCAGCTCAGGTGTGTGGTGTCTTGATTTTATAGGTAAATAAATGAGCTCTGAGAGGCTGGATGTCCCGCCCATGGTCACGTTGCTAGGAGTTGGAGAAGCTATGGTTTGTAACCAGCATTTCTGAGTGTTTGGCTAGTGTAGTCTTTGTCTCTCTCCTGATACATGATTTCTGGAGTGTCCATTTCAGACAGATTAGCTTCCGGACAAAGGAGGAGCCGAAGGGTAGACCCAGTTAGGTCTCTCCTCCACCTTATAAGTTCTAAGCCAACTGGAAAGGTCTGGAGTTAGAGGCAAGGTCAGTAGGCTGTATCATTCACGCCAACTTCACTCAGTAGAGTCCAAGGTGGAGAACTTTTTTAAGGATAGTGGGAAAGAATGAATATTCTGTTAGCAGTGTTTGCCAAGGAGATACAAATTCCAAATAAGAAAAATGGGTGGGTTACTTTTGGAGAGAAAGAGAAGAATATGAAATGGAGGGCACCCTAGGGGGCTTCTGTGTGATATTAAGACCTAAAGCAAATACCGTAAAATATTACAATTTTACAAAACAGAATAGCAGGTACAAAAACCATTTGTTATTTTATTCTTTATACTTTTCTGTTTTTTTTTGAAACATCACATTAAAAACAAAGTATACCACGAATGGGACATAAAATATGGATTGATCCCAACCCACAGTGAGCCCTTTACTGATTTTCAACAACCTTGACCTTTCCTATACAGAAAGGTCACTCTAAAGTCTAGTTCAAATGTCACTTCCTCCCTGAAAACATCTGATTCCCCTTTATGGCTAAAAGAATGTGCCCATGAACTCCTGCCATACAAATCAGTACCTCTTCCTTGGCAGATTCAGGCCACACTACACTGTCCTCCTCCTACTACACTGTCTCGTTTAACTCTGTGCTCCAGGCGGCTCACAAATTCGGGCATTGCTCGGAGAATTGTCCATCCATTTGCTAAATGGAAGAAAGAGTCTCGAGGCCAGAAGTGGAAGCCAGTTGTTCAATAGTTTGAGCTCTGAGAGTTTCAAATTTTACTTCCTGGAGGGGGTCACTGTGGCTGACTGTTGTCAATATAAAGTGTGGAATCAGGGAGGGAACGTGTACTAAGAACACCATCCCAGGACGAGCAGCGAGGTTGAAGGAAGTGATGTAGTCAAAGGGATTGAAGCTCTTTTAAATGGGGGAGCCCCTTGGCTGCCATTCCTATTGCTAGACCAAGGAGGGTGCTTAGAGACATCTCAGGGGTGAGCGTCTCCTAAAATTTTAAAAGTCTGAGGGGCACCTGAGTGGCTTAGTTGGTTGAGTGTCTGACTTCGGTTCAGGTTGTGATCTTTCGTTCGTGGGTTCGAGTCCTACCACGGGCTCTGTGCTGTGACAGCTCAGAGACTGGAGCCTTCTTGGGATTCTGTCTATCTGTCTGTCTCTCTCTGCCCCTCCCCCACTAGTGGTCTGTCTCCGTCTCCCCCTCTCTCAAAAATAAAAACAAAAATTAAAAAAATATTTTATAAATCTGAGCTCTGAATAAGCAGGAGGTTCTAGGCAAAGCTCCTCTTGAAGGAACTTAGTGACAAGTGGTTGGAGAACCGGTGTTACATCCTTGGACAGCTTGACTCTTGGACCTGCAGATTTCGGCAGATCAATCAAAGAGAAAGTAACCCAGCCAGGCACAGGCATGATTACATAAAAGTTTCCTAAAAGTCAACTGTTTCAAAAACGGTACTTTTCCACTATCATGATTTGAAATGTCATTATTGGCCAAAGGAAGGAAAAACAGCAAATTCCTTCCCTATTTACTCATCTTCAGAGGATACAATAAAAGGTTCCAAGAAGAATGAGATCTCCTACTTCCCCCAGAGCACTTCCCAATGTAGGAGGTGTCCTGGGCGTCGCTCCTGCTTGCATTGGGATCCAGTTCTTACCCAACAAGTCCAGGGGCTCCTTGGTATCATACGTGTCCTCCATCCCTTTCATGAAACATGATCCTTTCTGGGAAGAAAGCCGACTCATTATGAATATGATTTTTAATTGTTTAATAGAGCAAGTAGCTTTTCTTTTATGTTTGGCTATTTCAGAGCAACTTGTTTTTAAAGAAATAGAGCATTAAAAAACAGTCTAAACCTCTTCTGTATACTTTTCCCCTTTCCGTTTGTTTTCTTTTTTCAACCTATAATCTAGTGGATTTCTCAGAGAGCCTCATACTCTAAATATGTAGCACATTGTAGAGAATATAATGAATGGCTTTGTGTCCACTTCGTTAAAATATGTAGCTGTGTTTGCTACATGGTCAGGGAGAGTAATATTAGCTGCTGTAACAAACAGCCCCTTGACACAAAAGAAGTTTCTTTCTTGTTCGTATAATATCCAGGGATCCAGTCACTGTGGCACAGAGAGCTAACTGGCCAAGAAATTACCTTCCCACATCTTTACATTACTATGGGTGAGAAGAATTCCTTCTTGGCTAATGAGCAACTATTTCTAGATTTCAGGGTTTTTTTTTCTTTCTTCCCCCCACTTTCTCTAAAGCAGCCTACTCACTGTGTAGCAGCCTGAGATCTTATGTTGTTCTTCCTTTGGTCTAACCTAAGTCTCTCCTGAGTGTGAGCCGCATTTCCTTGTATTCTCTCTTCTGAGCGATGCAAAAGTTTCCAGTATTTATATTAAAAAAAAAAAAACAACTCTAAAAATTGGAAAGCCCATTCTTCTGTCTTTGGTTTTCACATTGAAAGTCGAACACCTCCTGTTCAATATTTTCTTGTAGATAGAAAGTTCCAGCTCTTTTAAATCAGAATTTCCCAAAGCATGGTCCTCAAATGGAATTAAAATAAATGTTAAATCTAAAATGGCCAAATGTTTTTGAGAAATACTGTGCTAGAAAAAGTAAAAGTGGTTTCTTTTTTGAGGACATCTTGGCTGATATACTAACAGGCATTGCGAGTGTCTGGAAATAAACTCTGCCGTGTTTCCCAAATACTTTTTGATGGTGGAATTTTCCTTTAGAGGAGCAGGATTGGTAGAAGGTTTGGGAGAATATATTCTAAGATACAATGCTTTAAGTTTCTTTCTTTTTTCTCTGATTCTTCCAAATTATCCATTTCCCCTTTCCACAGTGGGCTTGGTGTCAACTATGATGTCAGCTAGGTTTTTGGGCTGTGTATTAGTGAGCTGCAGAGCCCTGCTTGGTTTGTTTCGTACAGTGATGTTCATGAAGATGGCTCTGTAAGATGGTGAGACCTGGATGCACCTTCTGAAACTCTAAAGAAATATGAGGTCATGCTCAGGAGGGGTTTAGTGTTAGTGGCTTATAGTTGTTTTCAAATCAGTAATTCATAAATGGCGGATACTGCAATTGCTTACTCGCCACAATTTCTAATTAACCACAGTATCTTAGTAGTTCAAGCTTCCTCAACTGCTTAAATATTTGTATTTCTTTTTTTTTAATTGGAGTAACAAGTATATACTATTTTTAAAATCATATACTGTAAGACTTAAAATGAAAAGAGCAGTCCTCTGCTCTTATCTGATTCAAACTACCCACAAATGATCACTTTCAAAGATTCAGCTATTTCTTTTGTTAATCATCTCTGTACTTTGAACATTTAATCTTATACTTTTATTTACTTTCTATTATAGAAACAGTTTATGTCTATTCTCAACACACACACTTATTTTTCTTTTATTGTTATGTAACCGTTTGTGGTAAAATCATTTATCACTTTTATGATTATTGTTCACAGTTGAGCCACGTTTTTTGTTTTTTGTTTTTTTTTTTTTACCATGGTTATGTTTTCTTTTTGAACACATTTAATTTTTTTTTTTTTATTTCTGAGAGACACAAGACAGAGTGTGAGCAGGGGAAGGGTAGAGAGAGAGGGAGACACAGAATCTGAAGCAGGCTCCAGGCTCCGAGCCATCAGCACGGAGCCCGACGTGGGGCTCGAACCCACAGACCGTGAGATCGTGACCTGAGCTGAAGTCAGCAGGTTAACCAACTGAGCCACCCAGGCGCCCCTGAACACATTTAAATTTTTTAAAGATCATTTTATGTGCCGATCCTTAGTACATTTGTGAACTTTTGGACAAACTTACAAAATCTCTTTTCATGTGATAAAACAAGCCATATTATCCATTATGTTTTCCTCCATTGGATACAGTTTAATTGAAGCCTTTATCCTCAAATGGACTGATGATTTTCATGGTAAGTTGCACGACTCTGATCATGAGACTTCCCTTTCGGTCTTGCAGCCCCTGTGTTCCAGGTGATATTTCTTCTTTCTGGTTCACTACTTGTTTTCCTGGAGCACATACTTCAATAGCACCCCAAGAAAAAGAGCGTGAGATTTGGCCTCCTCCCACCCCCTCTTCTTAAATATGTTACATATTTTTATTCTACCTTTATGCTTGATTGGTATTTGGGTATTGAATTCTAGGTTGGAAGTCACCTTCAGATTTTGAAGGCATTATTCTGTGGTCTTTTAGGCAGAATTTGTTTTTTGAAAATTAAATGCCATTCTGATTCTTGATTCTTGGCACATGATCTACTGTCTCAAAGAGTTTATCTTTTTATCCTTTCTGTTAGTGAGGTGGATATTTTCTATGCATGGTGTTGGGGGCTCTGGAGTGCTTTGAGAAAATTTATGTGTTTTATAAATATACTTATGTTATTTTATATTATGTTATTATGGGAATTTTTATATAAGACTCCTTTGAAATAGTCTCTCAATTTTTTTCTGTTCTTGGTTTTCAAACTCCTGTCAGCCAGATATTAGAACGTGTGGACGATTCTCTACTTTTCTTCTAATATCTATATCTTTATGCTTTATTCTGTATTTGGAAATTATTTCCCACCTATCTGCTGAATTTTTAAAAATTTTCTGCTTGTTCTGCAAGTGTTGGTTTTTAAAAACAATTTTTTTTAATGTTTATTTATTTTTGAGAGAGAGAGAGAGAGAGTAAGCAAGCAGGGAAAGGGCAGAAAGAGAGGGTGACACAAAATCCAGAGCAGGCTCCAGGCTCTGAGCTGTCAGCCCAGAGACCTACACAGGACTTGAACGCACAAGCTGTGAGATCATGACCTGAGCTGAAGTCAGACGCTCAACAAACAGAGCCCCCCAGGTGTTCCTCTTCTGTAGCACCCTGTTTTTGCTTCAAATATTTTTCTTTTATTTCTAAAGATATTATTATAAGGTTTTATGAAATCATTCTGTTTGTCGTCTATGTTTTCTTTCACATTACTTCTTTTTTTATCTTTCTGTTTTACGTTGGGGATTGTCTTTAACTGTTAACCTTGACTGTTCCTTTTTGAGGGTGAAGCACTGTAAAAGATCATAGAAGGTTCTGTGTTATGGATGGGTGATGAGATGGTAGACTGCTTTGTTAGGGAGTATCAAATGCCTGTAATTATAGGGTTTTTTTGGGGGGGGTGTGTGTGCAGAACTATTTTCCCAGAGGGGAATGTTTGGATCTCAAGTATGGCTGCCATATTCCAAACAAGAGAATGGGTTTGGGGAACTCACCACTCAGTACATAGTCTTTTACGTCACTATCTGTTTTCAAAATGCACCTGCTCCTCGAAGTATACTTGGTGCTCCTCTATCCCCTGGTTAAGGGAGAAAATTCTAGATTTCTGGCAAGGTAGAAGAGTTGTAGAAGATGGGGAACCAAGCTGTTACTCATACAGACTTTGCATCTGCTAACTCACTGCCTTTAAGGGTACCTCCTTTTTAACTTTTTTAAAAGTTGATTCATGTATTTTGAGAGAAACAGAATTCGAGTCAGGGAGGGGCAGAGAGAGAGGGAGAATCTCTAGCAGGCTCTGCACTGTCAGCACAGAGCCCCACATGGGTTCAAACTCGCGCAACTGTAAGATCATGACCTGAGCTGAAATCAAGAGTTGGAAGCTTAACCGACTGAGCCACCCAGGTGCCCAGAGGGACCTCCTTTTTAAATGGCGGGCCCCTCAGGAGCCTCTGAGTTGTTCTGAGGTATAATTCAGCTAGCTGCTTTTGGATGTCTTTCTCCACAGAAGACAGGAAGTTTTCTGCTTTTTCTGTTAAGTGCTTAGCACTCACTCACTTGCTGTCTCCTTCCCAATTCCACAATTTTCTTGTTGCCTCTCCACAACATCTCCGGTGCATTTTGTCCCTTTGAGTTGACAGGGTTTGTTTTTTTTTTTAAATACTACTCTATAATTTTAATAAGATTTTAGGAGAGGGGATATGTGTACAGTTCAACATGTATTCTGGACTGAATTCATAATTTAATATATTCATAACTGTATTCTCTCAAAATTTATATGTTGAAGACCTAACCCTTAGTGTGACTCTATTTAGAGATAAGACCTTTAAAGAGGTATTTAAGGGTCGCCTGGGTGGTTCAGTCAGTTAAGTGTCTGATTTCGGCTCAGGTCATGATCTCCTGGTTCCATAAGTTTCAACCCCATGTCAGGCTCTGTGCTGACAGCTCGGAGCCTGGAGCCTGCTTCCGATTCTGTGTCTCTCTGTGCCCCTCCGCTGCTCACACGCACTCTCTCTTTCTTTCTCTCTCAAAAATAAATAAACATTAAAAATTAAAGAGGTATTGAAGGCTAAATGAGGTCAGAAGGGTAAAGACCTAATCCAATATGACTGGTGTCCGTATAAGAAGGGGAAGGGATGCCAGGAGTGTGTGCACAGAGGACAGGCCAAGTAAAGACACAGTGACCAGACAGCCGTCTGCAAGCCAAGAAGAGAAGAACAGAGGCTTCAGGAGAAAGTAAACTTGACAGCATCTTGATCTCAGACTTTAACCTCTAGACCTGTGAGAAAATCAATCTATGCTGTTGATGCCACTGTGCCTATGATCTTTTGTTACAGCGGTGCAAGCAAACTAATACACCCGTTTAAAAGGAAGTCTCACTCATGTTCTTTCTACACTGTCTGTTTGACACAAATATTCTTCATTTATGCAGCTGTTTCCTCTCCAAATGTGGAATCCTCTATACTTCTTTGTGTGAACCTTATTATTCTCTGTGTGAATTATTATTGTGGTTTCATTCATTCAAAACACAATGAGCCAGCTATTAGGCTGTGCCCTTTGGTTACCCAGAGAGAATAAGACTTCATTTCCGGTTCTCAAAGGGCTGCCTCCTCATTTGTAGAGGTGGAAATGCCAGTTTTCAGAATTCTGATACCTCTGCTCTTTTAAAGTACCAAAACAGGTGTTTTTGTTGGTAAAATTTTGTCATTTCAGTATTTTTTAAAATCACATATCTGAAATAATTCCCCTGAGATGTTGGATGCTACAAATTCTTTCATTTCTAAAATATTCTGACCACTGCTTAAATATTTCTAAAATATTCCCTCCCCTGCTTAAATCCTTGAGTTAAATTACCATATGAATTCCCATTTCCCAAATTACTTATAAGGTGGAACATCTCTTTTTCCCAGTCCTGAGTCATGTGTGTTTCTGCCAAGCCAATTTAGTTCTCAAAGATTCAAGCTAGAGTGCCCCACTTGGGACTTTAAGGGGGCTCACAGGACATGTCTCACTGGAACCTGAACCAGAACCCCTGAATCTCCTGCTCAGTGTGCCGAGAAGCTTCCAGGGCCCATGTTGGATCCCTTCTCCAGGTGCCTCTAGTGGTTAAGGGAAGTGCACACAATCTGAGGCGTTGTGCAAGGGACATGAAAGCATGTTCTGTCCCCTTTAACTGTGTGCCCTAGATGCTCTGCCTGCCAGCCTGGGAGGATGCGAGGGAACAAGAGGTGTGTTGAGAGTTAGGGGAGCTAACAGGGAAGGAAGTGTGTGGCTCAGTTCTCCACTACTTCCCTTGGAGTCAGACCACTCCCAACTCCAAGGCCAGATTCTTTCCTTTTACTGAAGGGCCAGAGCCATTCTCCTAGCCTTTCTCCACCACTCTCCTGAGCCCCACAGCCCCAAGATGCATTGTAGGTGATGCAAATAAATACTTAAGTACAGATATTATCATTTAGCCTCAATATTGCAGAAGCTATAATCCACTTAAGCCTTCTCAATTCTGGTTCTAGTGGCCAAACTTTCTTTAATGAGAGCAACAAGTTTCTAGTTATCTTTTATAAAAACCAAATCTGACTAGAGCTATCAGGTGAGCAGATTCCTTTGCGTAACGATGTTGGGGAAGAGGATTTATATCAATACATCGTCTTCCAGTTCAGACCCTGTTCTTACTTTGTTTTTCCATTATTATGTGACTTGCCATCACTCGGGAATGGTGAGCAACTGGTAAGTTGTCTCTCCATTGCCTGTGGGCTTGTATCAACACAAACAGCTGCTAGGTGAAGGTCATTCCAACCTGTTTGGAGCACAGCAGCAGTCCTCACACTTCAGAATCACCTGGGGCGCGTGTGATAACAGATTGCTGGATCCTACCCTCAGACGTTCTGATTTTGGAGATTGGGGTGGGGTAGGAGAATTGACTTTTTTTTTTAAAACAAGTGCTCAGGTGATACAGATCCTGCTGGTGTGAAGCACACCTTGAAAATTTCTGGAATAGAATAGTCATTCTGACCCATCCCTTGAATTTCCAGCTGAACAGCCGAGAAGGAGGAATGGTACATAAGGATGATGTATCCTCTTGAATGAGTCTGAATTACAGCTTCAGCTGCTTTTCCTGTGGTTCAGAATCCCAGTCTTCTCTATCTTCTGTCTCGTCTTGCTCCTCTTTCTAAACTACGACTTAAAAATTTTATACCTTTATTAAGGTATAATTCATATACCATGCAATTCACCCCTCCAAAGTAAGCGTATCATTAAATGCTTTTTTAGAACATTGTTGTCCCCCATGAAAGAAATCCTGTTACCCTCACTACTTCCCAGCCACTTCTAGATAACCACAAATCCACTCTGTGTCTCTACAGCATTGCCTATTTGGACATTTCATATAGGATGGAATCCTACAGTATGTGGCCTTTTGTGACTGGCTTTTTTCACTTAGCATAATGCTTTTAAGACTTATCCATGTTACAGCATGTGTCTCTACGTACTTTTTTTGTTGCCAAATAATATTCTGTCGTATGGACATACCACATTTTGTCAATTGATGCATCCATTGACATGTATTTGAGTTGTTTCCACTTGGTGGCTATTATAAATAATGCTGCAGTGAACATTCATGAACAGATACTTTGTGTACATATATCTTATATTCTCTTTTGTATATACTAGGAGTGGAATTGCTGGGTCAGAGAGTAATTCTGTCTTTAACCAGGTGAGAGAATGCCAAGATGGTTTTCAAAGTGCTGCATGCTTTTCCAATCCCACCAGTGTTGTAGGAAGGGTTTCTATTTCTCTACATCCTCACCAACACGTGTTATCTTCTGTCTTTTTGAATGTACCAATCCTAGTGGATATAATCAGTATCTCTTTGATTTTCATTTGTATTTTCCTGATGGCCCATGATGTTGAACATCTTTTCATGTGCTTATCAATTATTTATGTATCTTCTCTGCAGAAATGTCTATTCAAATCCTTTGTGCATTTTTGAGTTGCTCATCTTTTTATTACTGAATTGTTAAGAGTTCTTTATTCTGAGTAGAATTCCCTCATCAAACATATGATTTAAAAATGTTTTGTCCCATTATGTGGTTTTTTTTTCATTCCACTTTCTCAATAGTGTCCTTTCAAGCAGAGAATTTAATTTTTATGTAATCCAATTTACCTATTATATTTCTTATGTTGCTTTGCACTCCATTCATATCTCAGAATCCATTACACAATCAAAGGTCACAGAGATGTACTCCTATGCTTTCTTCTAAATGGTTTATAGTTTTAGCTCTTACATCTACATTGATCATCTATCTTGAGTTAATTTTTGTATATTGGGTGAGACAAGAATCCGGCTTCATTCTGTTGTATGTGAGTATGCAGTTGTTCCAACACAATTTGTCAAATGACTGTTCTTTTGCCATTGAATTGTCTTGGCAGCTTTGTAAAACAACAACAGTTGACTGTAAATACAAGGATTTGTTTCTGTATTCTCTACTCTATTAATCTCTATGTGTATTCTTATGACAATACCACACTGTCTTGATGACTGTAGTTCTGTAGTGAGTTTTCAAATTAAGAAGTGTTCTTTTTAAAGATTATTTTGGTGATTCTGAGTCTCTTACACTTTCATATGAATTTAGGGTTGTCAATTTCTAATGGAAAAAAAAAACTCAAAAAACACCAAAGCCAGTGGACTTTGGTAGGGATTATATTGACTATGTAGATCAATTTGGAGAATATTGTCATCTTAAGAAATTAAGTCTTCAGATCCATAAATATGAGATATCTTCCCATTCATTTAGGTCTTTAATTTCTTCTAACAACCTTTTGTAGTTTTTGGCGTACAGATCTCGCACTTCTATTAAATTATTAAGTATTTTCTTTTCAATGCTATTGCAAAGAGAATTGCTAATTTTTTGAAACGTTGACTGCTAATGTACAAAAATACAATTGATTTTTTTAAATATTGATTTCGTATCCTGCATCCTTGCTGAACTTACTTATTTTCATAATTTTTAAATGTATTCCTTAGGGTTAACTACATGCAAGACTGTGTCTTCTACTTCTTCCCTTTCAGCCTAGATGCTCTCTATTTTTTTAAGTTTATTTATTTATTTTGAGAGAGAAAGAGAGCACGCAAGTTAGGGCAGGGCAGAGAGAGAGAGAGAGAATTCCTCTGCGCTGACAGTGAGGAGCCCAGTGCAGGGCTTGAACTCGTGAGTCATGAGATCATGACCTGAGCCAAAATCAAGAGTTGGACGCTTAATTAACTGTGCCACCCTGGCACCCCTCTATTTTTTTTTATTGCCTAGTTTTCCTGCCCATATCTCTAGTAGAGTTTTCTGTTGGAAGTTAAGGGCTCAGAAATGTAGTCCTCCATCACTATGGTTGAGGCCATGCCATGGAAGATTCAATGAACAGAGAAGAGCTTTGTGAAACTGGGAATAGCATGGTTCCACTTCACACATGACATTTCAAAACCTTTCACAACAGAAAAATACTGATGTGTTGTCATCCCTTTCTAAGTTATCAATGGAAGTTCTAGTGCACAGATTTGCAAGGGTATTTTAATCTGTAAGTAATCTTGGGGACAGCAGTGCTGATGTTAAGCCACCCGGAGTTGAGTCCACTTGGACAACCACTGCTCAATTCGGCACTTTGTCAAAAGCCAGAATAAGACAAATCCAATTCCAGTACCACTGCTCAGTAATGATAATTCTATTAATGGGGCGATTTACATGGACTAACAGCCCTGCAAATAACTCTGATAGACCACATCTTATTGATGCAGTTGACACATCCATTACCTTTTATGTATTTGTTTATACTTCCTCATAATAATTTTTTGGTGGTGTACTTTCTCCTCTATTATACTTGATAACAGAGGCCTTTTTATTACCTTTCCAAACACCTGGTGTGATACAGTGCACAGGCTTCATGGACGGTGCATCCTAGCTAATGTATGACTTGAGTGATTGATTTGCCACCGTTAGGACCAGCCTGACTTTTCTCCTGTGCTTTCATCTTCCCTTCTGAACATCTCCCCTAAAATGCATCCCTAGAATCTCAAACGGTCTGTAGCAAACTGACCTCCCACTGCCCCTGCTCAGGCTGCCCTTCCTCTATGATTTCCAACTTCTTATGCTGGTTTCATTATACTTCTTGTCTGGCTCCCACATTTATTTAATGTTGACATCTTCCGATCCCTTGCCTCCTTTATCTTATCTTTTATGGGTCATGTTGAGTCCACCTGTTTGATTTCTATCAAATGTACTCATACTTTCCTCTCCCTGCATTCTCAGGGCTCTCCCCCAACTAAAGTGGCCCAGGTTGTTAGAGCAACCTCTATTCATCTGTTTATTCAATCAACAATAATTTCTTGACTAGCCTTCAAGCACTGTTATGATCATATCTCTTTCCTGTTCATACAACTACAATGGCTCCCCATTACTTGTAAAATTCTGTTCAAAATTCACTGCATGCAAAATTTCCTATGAATTGGCCCCAGCATTTCTTTTCCATCCAAAGGCTTTCTGAGGCCAAACCGCAAACTCTTCCATTTTTGTCCTTTGCTTTCTTATTCCCAGATCTTTGCTTACTTTGTCTTTATGGCTTTAAATTCCTTCCCCATCTCAGCATTTATCCTGTGTGCTCTTAGAACTCATCTCAAATGCTTCCTTCTCTCTGAAACCTTTCTTGATCTCTCCAACTGGTAGTAATCTCATGTACTTTCTAAGATCCTATAGTACTTTAGCGATGAATTTCTTTGGCATTTGCTGCATACTCTGTTAACAATTTTAGTTATATTTGTAGATGCATGAATAACTTAATGTCCTATAAGCTCTTTGCAAGGAAATGAACGCTGACTGAATCCTTGACAGAGTATTCTGTAGCCAGTATAGTTGACGTTGCTATTCGATGAGATCAGACTGTGATCATCTCTCACACGTGCATTATTGTCACCTGTATTTATCTCCCAACTTCCTATTCTTCTCTTTTCAGTCTATTCTCATTGAAGATACTATCCAGTTATCTGATCAGGCACTTGCACTTCCTAGTATGATTTGACTCCTTTCCATGTCTTCAGGACTCATTCCATTGTCCTTACCTCTACCAGCTTCTGTCTGCCCATTCCCCACACAGTCAGGCTTATTGTACACCCCAAACCTACCATGTTCATTCTGTACCCTTGAGCATTCTCTACTTCTCAAATGGTCTGGCTGCCTTAGTGACTCCTTGCTCTCTTCCAAAATGGAGATGATTTTTCTTTAAGCCTCTTCCTTTTTCCTGCCATCACTGTGAGTCCAAATAAACCCACTCTCCTGCATAGCTTGCTTATCCCCCTAAACATATCAAGGCACAGTTTTGTTTACTTAATTGTGTACAGACATGTCTGTCTCACTCCAAAGGCAGTGAACTCCCTGAAGAGCAGAGACTATCTTTTAATCTTTATAATATCAGCATCTAGCCACCTGGCAGGTATTCAATAAATGTTTGAATGAATGAAAACAAGATCCAGGAATGCTTTTTAATTCTAAAGAGGAAACTGATGAGTGGACCACAACCAGTCAAGCCAAGACTGTCTCTTTATAGCCTCCTGAGAACGAAAAATTGTCCAAACCAGGTCTCCAGCAGAACTTTCTGCATGATGTAATTCTCAAACTCCTTCTGGGAAATAATTTGCATTCCTGATGAAATGCTTGGGCAATTTTCTGATACTCCTAAGTGATTAAGAACTTCTGGGAAGTTAGGGTTGTCCACCCCACTGACTGACTAACCTAATTATCTTTAACAGACTGTTGTTGTTGTTGTTGTTGTTGTTGTCATCGTCATCAGTCTTTCCTTGACAAGCTTGAAAGAAAATTTTGACAAATACTTGTAAACAATTTTTTTTCTGGAAAGTTACTTTTTTTTTAAAACACAGTTCATTTTAAGACTGTTCCTGGACTCTCCCTTTTCTCAGCTTGTATATGAATGCAGCGTCTTGTCCATTCCTTCTTTTCACTCCACCTTCCCCTCCCAGCCTTCCCTGTCCCTAGAAAAGGGCACATGCTGGTTCTGGAAGGATGGATAGTGGTACCATACAAAGGAAGGGAGAGCACAGATGGCATTTATGGGGTTGGAAGTCTCATAAAGTTTCATACAACAAGAGAGGGAAGGAGAGGTGGTAGAGCACCCTCAAAAGAACTTAGACTAATAGGTTATCAGGGCACAGAAATTGTGGACTTGCTAAGGAGTTGGATCTTATACGTATTAGCAAGGGATGAAATTGAGCTTTACCAGGATCTTGGAAAATTCAGAAAAAAATACTACATGTGATGGGATCTTTAAAAGGAATAGCAGTCTTATCAATAAGAATAGGCTAGGATATGCTTCAGAAGCAAGCAAACCCCAAGTCTCAGTGGCGTGGAACACTGAAGATTTATTTCTTGTTCACACTACATGCTACATGTGCAACCAGAGGAGTGAAGGCTCTGCTCCACACGATTGTCACTCAAGACCCAGGATAACAGCGGCTTCCCCAGTTCATGATGACGTCATCTCATCACAAGGCTCCAGGGTTTGTTGCAACAGGGAGGAGAAGATAGAGAAGGATATGACAGGGATGCAGCAATTAATTCCAAGCAAAAGATTATTCTTGGAAGTAACAAACTTCTAACATTTCTTTGGCCAAAGATGATCACAGGCTTATACCCAGCTTCAAGGAGATAAGAAAAAGTCATCGTTCCATATTCCTGGAAAAAGAGAAGCACCTGAAATATTGCTGAATTCTAGACACGTCTACTCCACCTAGAAAACATGGTACAAGGGCAGAATAGCCACTTAAGATCTTGGGGCATTTCTTAAATAGTGCTGGAAAGAACATGATTTACCTCTGTACATCTGAACATGAGAGAGGATTTCAGACCTTCAGAGTAGTGGTGTGCGGAACTTAGTAGACCCTCTCTCCAGTGAAACCATGTAACTGGTGAAAATGACAATCATCTAAAGTCTCTAGAAATTGTCCTAATAGCATACAGCAAAGTGAGAAACATTTATTCAACAAAATCTATATCTCCTTAAGAACATCAAGATTTGGCAGCACTTAAGCCATGACCTATACTCGCACCACCTTCCCTTAGCTCCGTGTGATGGAGGCTCTATTCCAGGGGGTGTCTGGCTGAGAGGATGGTGTCCACCGCTCCTAGTCTTCTCTTCCCAGCTCCTAGTCGACAGCTATAGTTAATGTCTGGGAGGGGGAGGCTGCCAATGTATCTTACCCTTTCCAGTCCTGGTGGAAACACTATCTCAGGCAGATTATGGGTTGAGAAGTCTGGACTTCCTTTACCTGCTTAGCTCTTACTCATGGAACAGGTCCTGTGTTCCAGTCTTGACAGGCCAAATATAGGCCTATATTGCCCCTACCTAAGCCTCCTTATAGGGTGGAGGTTCTATGTCAACTCTTGGTGGAGGTTCCAAACAGTTTCTCTCCAAGAGAAGCAGGCCATCAACCCTACCCACAGCTCTGGCACAGGGGATCTACCCTGAGGGAGAGACAGGATGTGATGATGGCCTTCCTCTCAGAGAGGAATGACTTGACTTGGAATACGGCATAGTTTATACCTAAAGTCACTGTAGGAAACAATTTGAATCTCGGTGGTGAGCAACCAAGGACATGCTAGTAGCTCGATGACACCCACAGCAACAATCAAAATGGCAAATCGAAAAGAGCCAATAATGATACTCCTGAGATCTCACCCCAAGGGGCTCAGAAGGCTATATGCATGCAAAGTACTGAAAGGAAAAAACTTGTCAACCCCAAATCCTATATCCACCAAAGCAATCTTTGAAAAATGAAGGCAGCTCTCATATATTGCTGGTGGAAATAAAAAAAAAAATGAGGTGCTTGCTTTGGAAAATACTTTGATAATTCCTCAAAAAGTTAAAGATAGTTTACCCAGCAATTTGACTGCCAGGTATATACCCAAGGGAGATGAGAACATACGCCCACACAAAACTTGTACATGAATGCTCATAGCAGCATTATTCATGATAACCAAAATGTATGAAAAAAAATCCAAATGTCCATCAACTGATGAGTGGATAAATGTAGCATATTCATACAATGAAATGTTTTTAGGCAATAAAAAGAAATGAAGTACCAATACATATAACAGCCAGGATGAACCTTGAAAATGTTATGCGAAATAAAAGAAGCGAGTCACAAAGGACCATGTATTGTATGGTTCCATTTACACACAATTTCAAGAACAGGCGACTCTGCAGACATGAGGTGTACTATTGGTTGCTTAGAGCTGGGTGAGTGTCCAGGGAATGGGGTGTGACTGTGTATTGCTTTCCTAGGATTGCTCTATCAAAGCACTATAGACTGAGTGGCTTCAAACAAAAGCTGATTCTCACATTTCTGGAGGCTGGATGTCCCAAATCAGGACGTTGGCAGGGCTGTGTTCCCTCCAAAGTCTCCAGGAGAGGATCTTTTCTTCCAGCTTCTGGGAGCCTCAGGTGATCTTTCAATCACACCAGTTTCTGCCTCCATCTTCCCTGTATCTGGCTTCCCTTGGCATTCTCTGCTGCACGTGTCTGTGTCCAAATTCCACTCTTCCTTCAAGGATAGCAGTCATATGTTTTAGGGCCACCTTGCTGGCCTCATATTAACTTGATTACATTTATAGACCTCTGATTTTCTTTTCTTTTTTTTTTTTTAGCATTTTTATTTTATTTTTTGAGAGACATAGAGACAGAGCGTGAGCAGGGGAAAGGCAGAGAGAGAGGGAGACACAGAATCTGAAGCAGGCTCCAGGCTCCGAGCCCTCAGCACAGAGCCCGATGCGGGGCTCGAACTCACAAACCGCGAGATCATGACCTGAGCCGAAGTCGGTCGCTTAACCGACTGAGCCACCCAGGCGCCCCTATAGACCTCTTATTTTCAGATAAGATCACATTCATGGGTACTATGGGCTAATACTCACCTTCAGCGTATCTTTTTTCAGAGGGCGGAGGCACAGTTTATCCCTTAACAGGCTGCTAATGAATACAGGGTTTCTTTTTGGGGTGGCAAAAATGTTCTGAAGTTGATTATGCTGAAGGTTTTGGTGATCCCTGACTATTCGAAAAACCATTGAGTACTACATTTGCAGTGGGTGAGCTCTATGGTATATGCATTATATCTGAATAAAGTTGGTTTTATTGATTTGTTTTTTAATTTTTTTAGTGTTTGTTTATTTTTTGAGAGAGAGACAGACTGTGAACAGGGAAGGGGCAGAGAGAGAGAGGGAGACACAGAATCCGAAGCAGGCTCCAGGCTCTGAGCTGTCAGCACAGAGCCAGACGCGAGGCTCGAACTCAAGGACCTTGAGATCTTAACCTGAGCTGAAGTCAGATGCTCAACCAACTGAGCCAGCCAGGCGGCTCCAAAATTGGTTTTAAAAAATGAAAGAGAAATCAAGACCTTCCCAGGTTTAAAAAGGAAAAAACGGAAGGCTAACTGACATTTCTTAAAAGAAATACCAAAGGAAGTTCTTCAGGCGGAAAGCTAGGGACCACTGACAGTAATTAAAACCCATATAAAAAAATAAGGGTTCTAGTAAAGGTGGTTATGTAGGTTATGATAAAAGACAATATAATTATCTATTTTTCTTAATTGTGTTGATAGAAAGAGCAGTTGTACCCAAGAGAAGATTCCAGGCATGACTTTACCCACATGAAGCTAGAATGGCCCCAGCATTACTTCTGGATTTTAGCCATTCCCTCTGACTGGTTCTGTCTGGCTTCCCAAAGTTCCCTGATCCTATGATTTCTAGGCCTTCCTTGGGGCTCATGGAGTATTGGCCTATTGAATTTGGCTTTATGCTACCACCACCCACTCATGCAATGAAAACCAAGTCATTTTTAAGACATTTTTAATTGCTTTTGATATTGCTTGAGAAGCTACACATGTTCTCTGCTGAAGGAAAAAAAAAACTTATCTAAAAGCTAATCACACTTTCTAAATGACAGAAATGTTTGGCTGGAGTTAAAAACTAAAGGTTAAGGATAAAGGTCCATTTTCTCAGATTTAATCCCCCTGGCCATGGTCCTGCCCTGTGCTGCACAGGGAGATTTTCTAAAGCAAAGGTCGGCATCTGTCTTAGAACTGACCGGTCCATGTATAATGCAACCTTTATAAATGACATCAACTGATTCCAAGCTATTTGCATGAGCAGCCTTGGATCTTGGGTATCTTGAGTGGAAAATGATTTGCCTAATTGTGGCAGCTGTTCTAGATGCATCCTTTGACACGTCTGGTTATGATGGAGATCCAGAGTGTCGGTTCTCATCCAGGGAGCAAATGAGTCTTCACACTGGTGTGTGAGAGTTTTACGGTGCAGTACACAACTGTGAGTTCTGGAATGGTGTGTTTTGTATGAGCCGAAGGTCAAGAGCTTGGTCTTCCAAACTCTGCTTTCCTTCTCAGTGTTTCCAGCCCCAAGCCGTTCAGTACCCTTGACTTGTGGTCCCCAGAGGGCCATGGGGGTGAGGACAAGGCTGAAGTCGCTCGTGAGTTAACATCAGGAAGGAGCTCAAGTGGGTTCCTTACCCATGAGAGGAACCGTCGACTGGAGAGGCTGTCAGAGCCCAGTATGGAGGCCTAGGGACAGCTCATCTTGCTGGAGGAAGCTGGTGTTTGGGGCTCTGTGGATCCTCGGGAGAAATTTGAAGCTGCCTGTTCTCCCTGAACTGTAAAAAGCCGAGAGAGGCTGCAGAAAGAGTGAGCTGTCTTTCCTACCGAAAGTTAGGAGAATGGGGGAAAGACCAGGATCCTCTCGAGTGATTTCATCCAGCTGTTTCGAGAGGGAGCCGAGAGCAAGAGCTGCTGGCCTTTTATTGCCGGACTCCTCCTCCGTTACAGGCATGCCGGTGACCCGACGTGAGCGCAGGCGAGCTTGCAGAGAAAAAGAACTGCCAGTCTGAGAGGCATAGACTGCTGGTCAGCCTGGCTGAGCACAGGCCGAGGGAAAGAGCCAGAGGTTGAAAATCAGGGTGTGAGCAGTCTTGGCTCCTTCTGGAGGCTCTGAGGGAGAAACTGTTCCATGACACTCTCTGAACTTCTTGTCGTTCCTTGGTTTCCAGACGCCTCCTTCCAGTCTCCGTCGCCATCTTCACATCGCCTTCTTCCCTGTGTCCATGTGTCCTTTTCTGTTTCTTCTAAGGACTTCTCATTGGATTTGGGCCCTCACTAATCCAATATAATCTTATGCTGGGCCCTTCCCTTAACTACACGTTGGACATAAATTGGGTGGGGATGCCATTCAGTTCACTGCAGCTTGGAAGAGCTTTCTGGCGCGAGGTTTGTATGGTGGGAGGCCACAGCAGGGAGAACAAAGCAGAGAAGGAAATCAGCTTGCTGAGGAGAGGTGCTTGAGCGCTGTGGCATAGAGATGCAGTTGGGGGAGGAGCCACGTGACTCACTGGTGGCCTCCCAGGACCTCAAACGGCGCAATGGGCAGTCCCCTCAGCCCCAGGGAGCTGTGAGCTGGCAGAGAGGAGCAGGACATGGAAACCCTGGCAGAGGGCGGCCGCGAAATGCCAGGTGGATAAAAGGGCACTTTGTGGGCCCCGTGGGCTGCGAGAAAGCTTTGTACCTGCAAGTCGGGGGAGTCTGGGGTCGAATAAGGACACGTTATTGTGTTTGGCTACGGAAAAGCTGATTTGGCATTTGGAAAAAAAAATTGTCGAGAGATCGGACATGGCTAATATTTCATAAAGAGCAGGAGGAATCATGGCTCCAGCCTCCCCTGCAAGTTGAATCAACCCAGGAGAGCTCGGGAGGGAGTTTGCTGGGGGACGTTGGAGCTGAGGGGGCTGGAGGGGTAGGGTTGTCTTGACAGGAGACGGGGGGGGGGGTCCCCATGTGTGGGGGGCAGAGACACAAGGGGACACATCATAGGGGCATGAAAGCCTGGGTTTGCGCACCAGTGAAGTCAAGAGCCGTAGAGGTGAATAGGAGGTGAGATCAGATACCGTTTTGATTGAGTTTTGCAGTCAGGAGGTGCCAGGGCGTGGCAGGCTGGGCTGCACGGTCAGCCAGCCTGTGGCGAGATCACTCCAGTCCTGACTTTTTCTTTTCTAAGATCATGGTAACACATACATAACATGCATTCGATCATTATGACCACTTTTAAGTGCATCATTCAGTGGCATTAATTATATTCACATTGTTGGGGCGCCTGGGGGGCTCAGTCAGTTGAGCATCCGACTCCAGCTCAGGTCATGATCTCGAGGTTCGTGAGTTCAAGACCCATGTTGGGCTTTGTGGTGACAGCGTGGAGCCTGTTTTGGATTCTCTGCCTCTCTCTCTCTCTCTCTCTCTCTCTCTCTCTCTGCGCTTCTCCTGCATGCACATCCTCTCTCAAAAATAAATAAACGTTAAAAGAAAGAAAAAAATGATATTCACGTTGTGCATGTTCCTAAGTTCTTACCAGTGCGAGGGATGGAAGGCACCGATGTGTGTGTGGCGTGTGTGTATTTAAAGTTAGGGACCGGAAAAGCCCCATGAGGGAGGTGGGCCTAGAGACTTGGGTGAGGGGGAGAAAACAGATGATCCTTCCACAGTTTGAGATGAAAAGAGATTTGGTTCTGCAGAGAAGTGGACTTGGGGGGACACTGGGAGGTAGACCGTAGACATCATTCAGAGACAAACGGGCACTGATTTCTGCTTTCACCCCTTGCGGGGGTAGGCTTGCGAGTGCCAACTTTGTTTCGAAAGCCAGGGAAATGCCCCCAGCGTTGGTCAGCAGGCCCTGATGCAGAAGCACCCGGATTTCCTCAGTGGTATTACTACAGCGAAATATAAGTTTAAAAGATACTTTTTCCTTTTCAAATGCATGGAGCACCCTTATACTAAAAGAGTATTTGTTGCCTATCTGAAAATCAAACCTGGGGCGCCTGGGTGGCCCAGTTTGTTAAGTGTCTGACTTCAGCTCAGGTCATGATCTCATAGTTCATGAGTTCGAGCCCTGCGTCGGGCTGTGTGCTGACATCACAGAGCCTGCTTGGGATTCTCTCTTTCTCCCTTTCTGCCCCGATCCCACTTGCATGCGCTCTCTCTCTCTCTCTCTCTCTCTCTCTCTCTCTTAAAATAAATAAATAAACTTAAAAAAAAAAAAGGCTCATCTCACTATTGGGGTGGGGGGATGTGGGAAAGCAGGCACCCCATGTTTTGTTGGACAGGTGCACACCCATGTGACTGTTAGAGGAAGCAATCAGTGAAATTTAAAATAAAATTTAAAACCTAAAATGAAAATACACCTATTCAGAGAAATCAAAGTTAACTGGGTATCTTTCTTTTATTTGGTAATTGTTTTCTATGGAACTTCAATATCTGGACTAATTAAATCTAGAACTTGGGCTGCCCATACCCACTGGTGATGGTGTCTCTTTCTACTAGCCCTTGACCCATGAGAAATGCTGAGACTTATAGTAGACTCATCAGCCCATCGCTAGCCCCTCTCTCTGTTCTGTCACAAGTACTACCAAGACGAAGCACCCAGATCTCCCTCTGGCCCCATGGAGTTGTCAGGAGGCCCCTTTTCTCCCTCCAAAGTCATCCATTTGGACCTGGTTTCACCCATAGAGAAGTGGGTTAATGGCAGACAGAGGACGAATGGGCCAGTCTGGCACCCCCTAGTGGTACTCGCTTCTCCTCCACTGTCCCACCTGGAGAGAGCCCAGGACACACTCTGAAGACCGCAGGGTGGTGCTGGAAGGGCCTCCCTCAGAGCCAAGGATAAGGGAGCCCTTGGGAAATCTGGGGGGCCCTACCCTCCTGATGCCACTCCCAGCAGAAATGCCTGCGGATTCTTACCGCAAAAGGAAAACAACCACCAGCACTGCATCCAGGATTAAATCCACCGTTTCGAAAGCACATCATTAAAGCAAGCTGTGACCCAAATATTTGTTGTGGTGTGCTTAAGAGCTCTTCAAGCTATTGAAAAGAACGGAAAAAGTGAAACACCAAAAACAAAACAAAACAAAAATAAAAACAAAACCCAGAGCCAGGAACATTGTTGGATGATTCTCTGGAAGTTGTGGCGATTTTCAGTTTCCAGAAATACAAGCTTCAGTGTGGAGGGAGAGCTGTAGAACGGGCCGTGAAGCGTCACTGGAGCGTGGTTTTGAGAGGTGAAAGCATCGACAAGGCAGAGTAAGGGTGTCTGTAGCCCAGATGGCTGTGCGTTTGAAGTGAAGGGCACACCAGTGGGTAATACGAGCGCCTGAAACATGTTATTAAGTTCAGTGCCAAGAGTAGGGCGACCTCCCTCAACACCTCGTGTGCAAGGGAGACCGGCTGCCCTCTTGGGATGGAGCTTTTTGACACCCTGGTGGGGCCCTGTTTGTCGGCCTCCCAGAGCTGGCTGTTGAGGCGCTGGGAAAGTAATAGGGACAGCTCGCAGATGTGGGCAGTTGGATTCAGGCCCTTTGCCACTCGTTGCCTACAGCTAGGGGAAGCAGCATAACCTCTCTTGTCCATGTTTAAACACTTCAAAAGACATACCAATAAAATTTGAATTTGTAGAGCACTGTCCTCCAAGTGGCTAATATCCTACTAGTCTTGAAAGTAGCAGCAAAGATGTGCCTTGCACTAAACTCTGAATCTTTCTCTCTCTTAAGCTCCCTTTCAGAGAGGGAGAACGTTTCCATCTTTGCCTGGATGTTATTAATTCTGAAACAGACTCCAAGATAAAATGCAGACCATTGATTCTGGTTGAAACGTTGTAAGTGTGGGATCTAAAGCAAGCTAGAGCGAAGAATCAGTAGGTGCAACCAGAAAGGCCGTCACTAGGTGGCGCCATGAGTCATGGTGGCAAATGGCCAGGCTCTCCTCAATCATGGATATTTATGGGCATTGGAAAATACGTAACTTCAGTGAGTGATACTTATTTTCCTATAAACCTCGCAGTTACATTGATGTTGATACAAACCACCAACACAATCATTAACTGACTTTAAGAAGGATTTGTTTTATAAATGATACTCTTTAGAATAGGGCTTAAAAGAATGTGGACCGGCATTAGTGATGTGCTTCACAACGTGCGTTTCTAACTCTGGTTTCCACGTTCTGTTCTAAGGACACGCTTACTCCTCAGCAGTGTGGTGTGTGCCTGAGGGTCTTCTACATGCAAACAGCGGCCTTGTGCTTGGGGCTTGGGGTCCGATGCCCTCACACCTGCTTACAATTCACCATGGAAAAGTCGATTTATTTCTGTCATTCTTTTATCTCTGAAGGCCTCTTTCCTCCTTTGTTTTGAGAAGACTGTCGAATGCTGTACTCCGAAGAACTTAGTTTTAGGTTGTAGAAGAGCAGTTGGCCGCAAGATGTGCAGAAAACAATTCTTCTCCTCACATCAGCGATCTGTTTCTAGCCTGAGGGTTTCAGAGGCAACCACTATCACCTCTCCTTCCTTCCTTTAAAATGTCAATGTTTTAAAATTGGTCTAGGAAGGTGTTTAACTGGTGTCAGGCACACCTGGGCTTAAATGGCTGTTCCCCAAACGCTGCCTCTTCTTTCTGAGCCTCAATTTCCTCATCTCTTTCATCAGGATATTCAAAGTATCTAATATCTTAGGGCTGTTGTAATGATCAAAAGGGATAATGCGTATTATACAAGATGTTTATCCAGCTATTATTATAATACCAGCTTCTATCAGCTATTATCATTTTGCTTCTATTCACTTGTATAGATGTCCTATTTCATGGAAACTACTTATAAGAATACATATTTTAAAAAACAAACAAACTCAGTACCAGAAAAATTTTAAATTAAAATAAAAGAGTAGGCTGGAACGGGGTAGAAGAGGACACGGGTACCCATAAATTCTGAATTAGACCTACCTAGGTATTGCTTTTTTTTTTAACATTTATTTATTTTTGAGAGATATAGAGACAGAGCGTGAGCAGGAGAAGGGCAGAGAGAGAGGGAGACACAGAATCCAAAGCAGGCTCCAGGCTCCGAGCTGTCAGCACAGAGCCCGATGCAGGGCTCAAACCCACAGACCGTGAGATCATGACCTGAGCCAAAGTTGGCCGCCCAACCGACTGAGCCACCCAGGCGCCCTCCTAGGTATTGTTTTTGAGCTTTCCATGAGCTAAAGCAAAAAGAGGTTTTAAATGATTCGTAGGGATCACAACCCCAATAACAGCCCTGTATGAGATATTATAAGCACTCCTTTATTACAATCCAAAAGAAAAGGCAGTTTGCTGCCCAGAACTATGTGGTAGGCAGAATTCCAAGATGGGGCCCCAGAATTCACGCCCCACCCCTGTAACATGCCCTGCCTCATTCTTTCCCCTTGGATGTGAACAGGAGCATGATGAATGTCACTCCCATAATTAGACAATGTGTTAAGGCAAAGGTGAAGAGATTTTCTAGATACAGCTGAAGTTTCTAATTAGTTGACTTTAATTATCTGGGGTGGCCTGACCTAATCATCCCATTAGAAGAAAAATCGAGAGGTATGGAAGTTCTCTTGCTAGTCTCAAAGAAGTAGCTGCCATGTTAGGAGAGGACCATGGGGCTAGAACCTGAGGGTAGCCTCTAGGAGCCAAGAGTGACTTTCAGGTGACAGCCAATGAGAAAGCGAGGACCTCAGTCCTACAGTCACAAGAAACTGGATTCCTCCAAAAATTTAAGTGGGCTTGGAAGAAGATCTTGGGAAACCTAGATGGCTCAGTTGATTAAGCATCCAACTCTTGATTTCTGCTCAAGTCATGATCTCATGGTCTTGAGATTGAGCCCTACATGGAGCTCTGTGCTGCTCCTGGAGCCTGCTTGAGATTCTCTCTCTTCCTCTCTCTCTCTGCCCCTCCCCCACTTGCACCTGTGAGTGCCTGTGCTTAAAAAGAAGATCCAGATGACAACATAGCCTAGCAAAAACTTCGATTTCATTTTCATAAGACCTTGAGCACAGAACTCAGTTGTACCTTCCTGACGTATAGAAACAGATATTAAAAGTTGGTTGTTTTAAGCCATAAAGTTTTGGGTGATTTGTTACACATCAAAAGAAAACTCATCCAGATAATATGGCTGAAGTCCACAGCTTTTGGGTAGATTCAGAAATAAAGCCTAGAGCAAATAGGGCATTTCCCAAACTAAATTTAATATAACATGAATAGAGGGAAACCTTAATAGATGCGCAATAAGAAAAAGAAACCTTATTTTGTAGTCCCTGATTGTTCACATCAGAGAAGAGGTCTTTGTTCTCCTGGTGGGATGAGTTAGGCTCTTCGGTTGTAAACAACAGAAATAGTGTGAACTATTCGGCTAACATATGCCGAAGAGAGTTTATGGAAAGGCTGTTGTGGAGGTCATGGAATCAAGAAAAAGGCTGAAGTAACAGCCTCAAAATAGACAGAAACCTGGAAATTCCATGCTCACACTACCAAGAACCTTGATGGCTCCATCGTTGTCAAAGTAGAGAATTTTGCCTGTGCCTTTCTCTGTTCCTGCCATTATCACTCTGTGTGGGGTTCACAGTCTCAGTGAAGTGTGAGTGTCCTGGCAGTTAGCCACGGGAGAGCAGGACACCTGAATTAGATCTCCCAAGATCCATAAGAGAAATCCTCCAAGGATGATTGTAACCAGTAGGAGGGGTTAATGGATGACGGACCACCCAAAAAGCAAAGAGGGGGGTGCTCAGACATAGGATGGGTTTGTAAGCCCGGGGTAGACCAGAGTTCCTTGTGCCTTCATCGGAGTCTTTGAGGAAAGAAGGAATTGCTCTTCCAGGAAAAGGTGGAGAATCTGGGTCCCTGCACTCCAAAGCTTCAGGAGAGCGAGCTGAGCCAACAGAGATGCAGGTGGGGGTTGAATGGCTGAGATGGGAGAAGGTTGTGCATTGTGACCCTTCCTTGTGAAACCCAAGATTTTGAACAGATTGGATACTCCGTGTAAGGAGTGAGGGGGCTAAGCTTTGGAAGAGCTTCTGATTTTCACAAGCCATGGAACTGGCTGGAGTCTGAGCCAGTTAGACCCTGTGAGACAATGGGGCCCCAGCTGCCATTGAAGCTGTAAAAGTTTGGGAAGCAGTGCAACCCAAATCCCCTGTAAGTCACACAAAGTCCCCGAAAGTCACACAAAATGAGCCTCTTAAAAGTTCTGTGCTCTGTTGGCTGTTCCTGCCCAATGGTGTTGCATTTGTTGTAGCTGCTATAAGCTTGTGACTGCGGATTTTCTCTGTTCAGTAGGTTATCACTAAAAACTGCATTTATTGATGGAGTCCTATTGTAGTTATAGACTTTTTGCCCCTATCATGTGTTTTCTTATTCTAAGTGATTGAATGTTTGGGCACCTGGGTGGTTCAGTAGGTTAAGCATCTGACTCTTGATTTCGGCTCAGGTCGTGATCCCAGGGTCATGGGATCGAGCCCCTCGTTGGGCTCTGTGCTGAACAAGGAGCCTGCTTGGGATTCTCTCTGTCCCTCTGCCCCCTTCCCCAGCTCATGCATGTGCTCATGCTTGCACTCTCTTTAAGATAAAAATAAACTAAAATAAGTGAACGATTAAGAATTTGGTACGCATAGTTACGTATTTTCACGAGCTGTTGTATCCTGTTAATGCACATATAGTTTATCAGTTTTGACTAAATGTGAAGATTTTCACATGACATGGATGCATTTTAACACTTGGTGTGCCAGTCACCGTTCTAGGCTCTCAGGGTATATCAGTGAAGCAAACAGACTAAAGCTCCCTGTCCCCAAGGGTACGTGCAACCCACACCCACGCACATGTACACACACAACTTCTGAGAGGTCCTGGACTTGAAGAAAAGCTTGAAAGCTTGAGAGACCGTTTCGGGTCTTCTCCTAAACTTATTTGGACGCAGAACTTTTTTTTCCCCTCAGCATACTTAACGACATTTTGCAGAGGAACGTTCTCTATAATATATCACTCTGGGAAATGCTGACAAAAGTGTAGCTAGACTCTGTGTGCTAGAAAAACCATCCATAAATATCGTTTGTTTCAACATTTGATAGGAATCAGACGGCAGACAGATTACTGATAAATTCTCCACCAGCGTATGGAGGACAGATATTCTTTGTCATTGCTTCAAAGGAAAGGTTTGTGTTTTACGTGTCCAATGAGTGGGTGGCTTGGTGAACACGAAGGCTTTGTCTGAGGTTGTTCATTGAATCACGAGATGCCCAGTCCCATATCGGACAAGACCGGGATACTTCTTCCTTTTTTTTTCTTAACATTTTATTTTATTTTATTTAAGTTTATTTACTTTGAGAGAGAGGAAGAGAGTATGAATGGGGGAGGGGCAGAGAGAGAAGGGGAGAGAGAATCCCAAGCAGGTTCCATGCTGTGAGTGCAGAGCCTGGCACAGGGCCCGAACCCATGAAACTGTGAGATCATGACCTAAGCCAAAGCCAAGTTGGATTCTTAACCAACTGAGTGCTCCAGGCGCCCCAGGAGCAGGATATTTCTAAGAGATCAGTGTTGCAGTCGGATGTGCACGGTTCTTGTCTGCTACTGGATGGTGACTCTCTTAAGTCAGCCTCTGTGTATTTCTTTTTAGCTTTTTTTTAATGTTTATTTTTGAGAGAGAGAGCGAGAGAGCGAGCATGCACGCACACAAGCAGGGGAGGGACAGAGAGAGAGGGAGACACAGAATCCAATGCGGGTTCCAGGCTCCAAGTTGTCAGCACAGAGCCTGACACGGGTCTCAAACCCATGAACTGTGAGATCATGACATGAGCTGAAGTCGGATGCTTAACAGACTGAGCCACCCAAGAGCCCCCCCTCTTTTTTAACTTTATTTATTTTGAGAAAGAGAGTGGGGGAGGGGCTTGGAGAGAGTGAGAGAGAGAGTCCCAAGCAGGCTCTGTGTTGTCAGCACAGAGCCTGATGCGGGGCTTGAGGTCACCAACCATGAGATTATGACCTGAGCCAATGTCAGACCCTTAACTGACTGAGCCACCCAGGTGCCCCCCTGTGGACTTCTATCTGCATCGGCTGGCACCCAGTGTGACTCCTAGCACATAGTAAGCATTCAATCCACTCTGTTGGACTCAAGAAACTTTAAGAGCCCATGTCCAGGCTTTTATACAAACATACAGCACCCGCCACCTGCATATGCCCAGATGCTTGCTTGGTTGGGGTTTTTTGAGAAGGAGAATAAAACCTGGTTAAATGTCTGTACAGCTTGGAGACGCTTGAGGGGAGACGCATGTTGCACTGATCCAAACAGATTTTCTTACCCGGTTCCTACAAAGAGTCTCAGTTATTGCCTGGAAGAGGGGCTGATGACTTGGAGGCGTTTGGCCCTTTCCATTTGAAATGGGACAACCTGAGGCCCAGAGCCCTCGGCGTTGCTGAGAAACATGTGATAAGAAGAGAAATGTTTCGAAGGGCTAGCATCTTTTGGGGTAGCTGCCTGTGATGCTGCCTTCCTGGTTACTTTGAGGATAAGTAAGACATGAGAGAGAGATGGGCCGACACATTGGCCGTGCTGAGGATTTTTAAGGCTAACCCAGAGTAGCATTGACCCTGGGGCCCTGGAGCAGACATGGCCTCTCGTCCGTCCTTTGTGGTTCTGCGCTCTGTGTTCCTTGTACTTCGATGGAGGCAATCCCTTATGTGCTCAACTAGGTATAATTCATGTATCCTCCTTTGGGAATGAAAGTGATTACTTTTTCTAGAAAGAGTGAGTTTTCCTTTATACTTTGAAAGAAGGGTGTCCACAAGACGGAATGGTTATGAAGCCATAGAATCGAAGAATACATTTTTCCCTGTAGAACGCTAATGTTGAGAAGACCCTGCCCTGCCCTCCCCACCTTATTTTACCAATGAGGAAACTGAGGCAGGATGAATAGAGAAGCACGAAGCTTCTCTAATGTGTTTTCTCCATAAGGAAACTCCAAACCGTCTTCTTTTTTTTTCTTTTTTTAGTTTATTTATTTTGAGAGAGAGAGATTGGGGGATGGGCAGATAGAGAATCCCAAACCGACTCTGGACTTTTAGCAGGGAACCCGACTCCGGGCTCCAACCCACAGACTGTGAGATCATGATCTGAGCCAAAACCAAGAGTTGGATGCTTAACCGACTGAGCCACCCCAGTGCCCCTGGAATATCCAAGCCTTCTTATAGTTAGGAGCATAGGACAGCACTTCAACACTGTCGTGGGGGCCATTTGAGACAGCAAAATTGCTGACAAACAGCACATAAGTGCCAAAACGTAGCACTAAGTAGACTGCAAGAAGGACGCTTGTTTACAGTATGAGAGCTGAGCCGAAGCGCTGGGGTCTCAGCTGGGATAACGGGCATCGGGCAACCCAAATGTCTCTCAGCCCTGTGCATGCCCATACGTGGCTGTGCAGGCACTGTGAGTTTTGATTTGGGGGTTAGAAATACATTTTAACAAGTAGGTGAAATTTGCAAATCCAGAATCCATGAATAATTAGGACCTGACTGTATGTTTTCTTTATTTCGAGGGGGCACGGAAGCATCAGGCATTTAGGAAGGCACGGGGAGGTGGAGGAGGGCCAGGTTAGAATCGCCACCATCTGTTGGAAGTTTAATGGGTACGGGGCACTGCGCTGAGCACTTTATATGCTGCTCAGCTGACTGAAAGCCCATGAACAGAAATGTTTAGACACAAAAAGAACCTCGTATCTTGCCTTGGTGTATCCCATTTTATAGATCAGGACTCAGGACCAGTGAGCCTGCAGACCCCAGGATGCAGACAGGAAAGGGCAGTTTCTCTAGTAGAATGGCAGAGAGCCCGAATTTCAAAGTCCCAGAATCCTGCTATCCTTGGAACAAGCACCCTCAGGGCACAAATGTCCTTCTGCCCAGCCCCGGCTTCCAATCGGCCCAGATGGGTGTACATAATCCTGCTGATTTTCCATGTTTTCTGCTCTTTCTAATGTTTCCTGTCTGGGCAGCGGGGAGGGGAGTTACCTGATCACTAGGAGACGCACACAAGGAAGTTTCTAGAATTAGGGCCGGGCCTAACATGGCTTTTAAAGAGAGAGCTGTCCAGATAACGCTCTGGCTCAGTATCCTTAGAAGAACTTTCTTGGGGCGCCTGGGTGGCTCAGTCGGTTGAGTGTCCAACTTCGGCTCAGGTCATGATCTTACCCTTCCTGAGTTCGAGCCCCGCGTCGGGCTCTGTGCTGATGGCTCAGAGCCTGGGGCCTGTTTTAGATTCTCTGTCTCCCCTTCTGTGTATGTCCCTCCCTTGCTCATGCTCTGTCTGTCTCTCAAGAAAATAAATAAACGTTAAAAAAAAAAAAAAGAACTTTCTTAATGTTTGTCCTTCGGCTCAGCCTTGGAGATACCTGCCTGACTGGTATTGCTGAACTTGTGCATCTGCCATGTCCTTCCCCTTGCCTTTGTTTGAGTAGAAAATCTGCTTTACAGGAGTGGGGGTGGGGGATGAAGAGGAGGATTTTTTTTGGAGTGGACTTAAAGAAGCTCCTTCCTACCCCTTCTTCTGGCTCTGGCTTCTGTTGAATACCAGCAGTGTTTCAGGGAGAATATGGGACTGTTCACTTAGTCTAGGGCCAGCCTGCTTATCTTGGATTTCATTTTGGGGTTTCTGGAAACCTCTGGTTGTTGGTCCCCGGCTGGTAGACACAGCCTAGACTTTACAAAAACAAACTACATCATCCTACACCCCAGAAAACTAGGACATGATAAAATGGCCTGCTTAAGGAAGCCATGAAGGAAAACAAAACAAAACAGAACAAAACAAAAATGCAAACATTCTCTAAATTTTGTGAAAATGAATCGGAATCAGAAACAATTCCAGCTTTTTCCAGTGGGTGGTGTTTTTATTGAGTTTTACGGGACGTTTCCAAGTCTCCGCGCGGGTCCACAATGCAAACGAAAATTCTGGAAGCATCGGGAAGTTTTCTTAGGTGGAATTCTTTTGCTTTTTACACTGAATGAGTGTGGGTTTTTTTTACAGGATTCTTTTTCCGTGCCCTACACACCAGTTGCCACTGTTCCCGCAAAGACTGGAGATTTCTTTTTACAGTTGCAGACTTGTTCCTAGCATAGTACCTGGCAAAGAGTGAGTGCTTCCTAATTACACGGCCGCTGATTCAATGAATGAGGGAGTTAAGGTGACAGCAATGTTCTACGTGGATGCACTTAATTCGAAATTACCCATACACACCTGAGCTCAGCAGACATTTTCTGGAAAGGGTCAGAGAGTAAGCATTTTAGGCTTCGTGAATCCTACAGGCTCTGTTGCAACAACTCCATGCTGCTGTCCTAGTTGTGAATTCAGCCGGCGTGATGGGGCCTGTCTGTGTTCCAGCTGAACTTCATTTACAAAAACAGGCAGAGCTGGGTGTGGCCTCCCGGCCGGCCGGCTGTAGTTCACCCTGATTTATCCAAAAGTGCGTGTAGGCACCACACAAATCTTAGAGGTCGCTGTGGTGAAGAGATTCTGAGAGTCTGAATGGCAGAGACGGTGGTAGGCATTCACCAAATTCTAGCCTGCTTTCCACCCAAGTACAGGAAGACCCCATTTCCCAGCCTCCTTTATGGTCAGCTGGCACCCGGTGACTCGTTCTGGCCATTGAACAGTGTGTTCGGGAGTCAAGTCCACTGTGTTCAGACCTGGCCCATAAATCATCCCGCCCACTGTCCCCATGCTGTCTTCCCTTACCTGCTGACCAGGTGCGAATAACCCAGGGCAGGACTCAAGGGTCGTGGTGGTTAGCAGAGCCACTTGCTGGAAGGAGCTGGGCCCCTGATGACTGCCTGGAGCAGAGGCCTCCCCACCCCCACCCTTTGCGCAGATTGGTATGGGGAGGAGTGCAAAATAAACCCATATGTGCTGTTAAGGCCCTGAACTTGGGCGGGGGGAGGCATTAGCCTCTCCTCTCTCCTAATACCATGTTTGGACTCGGATGTGGATAAAGAAATGGACACATAGGAGCTTAGACCCTTGTCTCCAGAGCTAATGGCTGCCCGTCAGGCCGACCTGGTCTTTGATTGGAGAGAAGGGGAACGAGGGGATTTGGATGCTCACGATCTTTAGGAAAGTGGGTGTAGAGGAGACGCGTATACAGCAGTTTGGGTCTGAGAATCTGGGAGCATTGAAGAGAGAGTCACTGGGAGGTAGAACTGGGAGAAATGAGGAGACTTTTAAAAGAAAGCGGCTTAAAAAAAATCGTACATGAACCTCACTAATCCTTGTACCCAGGTTGCGGCCGGGGCCTTCCGTGCAGTGTTTCCTTCCTGGGACCTCCCCCATCCTAACACCATTTCTCCTCTGTAGACGAAGGAAGTAAAATTTGATAGCCTGTTTGATAAATCAGCACTAAAATGGTGGCAGCTTAGCAATATCAGTGTTTATTTCTCTGTCACAACCATCTCGCTCTAACCCGAGTTAGTGGTGATGGGCTGTGCGCTACACGGCCCTTCAAAGATCCAGGCCCCTTCTCCTTTCAGCTGAGAATCAGGGAAAGACAAAGTGGAGGAGGCTGGCATGGGAGGTCTTTAAGGCCAGGCTGGGTAATAGCAGGCTTCATCTCAGCCTGAATTCCATCGCTCGGAAACACAGTTACATGGTCCCACCTGTAACTGGGGGGCGGAGAAATCCAGCACAGCCTATGTCGTTCCCCACCCCCCAGGGACATACGACAGGATTTGGTGGACTCATGGCAGGCTCTGTCTTAACGGGAAAAAACACTTCGAGTTCCCCCAAACGAACTTTCCAAACAAACACTTAGAGCCAACCTGTTTACGAATGGAGACCTTGCTAGTGCTTTTTATAACTGTAAGCCTTTAGTTCTGCCTTACTGTCTGGAAGAGCCACAGACATAATCCAGTACCAAAGGGAAAGGGATTCCTTCCAGCTGATCGCCAGGCTACACAGGAAGCCACTGAAGGTGGAGCAAAGCACGGAGTACCCTCCCTGTGAGGGGGGTGACAGAGGGTTAGAGAGGTGGGGGGTGTTTAGGATCAGGCCCCCTACCACCCTGTCCCTGCCCCTCTGATCTCTCTCCTTCTTCTGCCTTTCCTTGGCCTTCCCAACATCCAGGCGCTGGCCACAGTCCTTTTGGCTTTGTCCGAGGAGGACCTGGGTAGGTACTGGCATCGATTCTCCTAGCCACCCGCCTCCCCAGGTTCACACAGACACAGAGGGACAGATCTTCCTCTTAGGAAATTGAACTGTCTCTCATAACACAATTTGGATCTGCTTACGAAACTGAAACAACTTCGCTCAACTGGGGGAAGAAGGGGAGGAACACGATAGTGATAGGGACAAAAAATAAATAAATAAAAATCCCATCTTGCTGCATAACATAGGCCTCTGGACGTAGACAGTTAAACTGGCCCCAAAACAAATGTTTTTCTGAGAGACAGCTTTCATTGGCCGAATATACTTATTCTTTGGGGTGTCGGGCGGGTGGAGGGGAGGTGGTTGGTGCAGAAGCTACCAGATGCTGCTGGTAAATTCTACCTGAATATGTTCAGCTACCCTGGGACCTGAGGGGGTTCTGATGCTTTCCAGAGCACCTCAGGGGGAAGGAATGCCGTGTGAAAACTGATACGGCAAAGAGCCGATCTGGTCATAGTGCTGTCATGGACAAGCGGTCAGGAATCCACATTCGTGCAGGAAGGAGGCGATGGGGCCACCTTCTCCTTCCAAACATCAGGCCGCCTCCAGTGGGAGAATGTTAGCTCATCCCCTCCTTCATCCTCAGTTGAAATTTCTCCTTCTCTTTGACTGTTAGCGTTTGTGTGGGGATCTGGTGTGGGTTCCACCAAATGGGCATAGCTCTAATGCCAAACTCTTCAAGGGTTCAAGGGCAGGGCCTCGGTCCTGTTTACATTCCCTAGTGCCAGTCCTGGATTGAACATGGAGCAGGGGTGGGATACTGTGCCTTGAAGGAAGACTGAGTCTGGCCGCCAGTGTCCGTCCAGTTGAGTTCGGGACATTTAGGGCACCCCAACTGAGGACTAAGATGCTACCACCATCTGGACCTAAGGTTATAGGGGATTTTGCTCCTACATAGAATTGAATGGACTGGAATGGAAGATTCCATGCATCAATTTGGGTTTGGTCAGGAAATCGGAGTCACTCAGAGTGATATGGAATAATGGATTTTACCGTAAGGATTGCACTATCTGTAACTGGTGGGGCTTTGAAGAATGTGCCAGAAGGCTGTTTCCTCTGCATATTCTGGTGGTTGGTTAGCAAGACTGGCAGTGGGGGAGAAGAAGAACTGGACGTGAACAGGCAGAGCAAAGACAAACCAAACCCATAAAGGCAAAATGGAGTCCATGGGCACTAACTGGAACCTGCCTGTGTCTCTCACCATCTCTGTGTTAACAGTGCAGGTGACTTGTAGCAGAAGCTGGCATCCTTTGCCATGGACTTACGCACATATGTCTGCCCCAGGCTCTGGAGAAGCTGCCCCAGAATTTGGAGAAGCTGAAGGAGAAGATCCAAGCTGGAGCTGTTGCTGCCACCAGTGAGGTTGACCAGAAGATCAGCTCTAGTGCGAGCTGAAGCAGAGGTCTGACCTTCAGAGCAGAATGGCTGCGTTCCACCTCTGATTCCCAGAGTTCTTTCAGATTTTTCTTGTGACCAACGCTAACCCAGGAGCATACAATGAGGGAGTTCTGGGAAGCATCGTCACAGCCGAGCCAAGTTGACACAGTACAAGGCCACAGATTCCATCTCTCAATTGCATCATTAATGGTCATTGTACCTACAGATGTTTGTGCCAAAGTAATTTATCACAGGAGCCTTTTGAAAGAGCCTGTTTAGTGAAACCCACTCAGGTTTTGACTGACAGGAAAAGATAAAGTAACCTGGCCTTTCCTGCCAACACTTCGTGGCCGGTGAATTCTGTTATTTATTTTTGTTGGAAAAAAAGATGAGGAGAAGGAGGAAGACAAATATTGGAGTAGAAATAAAGACTTCTTTTGAATTTAGAATTGAGTTAGGAAAGCTCAATTTCCAGTCTCAGTGTGGTGGAGTATCGCCTTTCTACAAGGACAAATCTAGGGAGCTTTGGACCACGGGTGAATTAGTCAAATGCCTGCATAGTGAGTGGGGTGTCCCTGGTGGCACCCTGGTGGCAATGGCGGTCAATGGAAAGTGTGTCCCTGCTGGAGCCAAGAGTTGCTGAAGAAGCTGGAATTTGATCAAAAGAAGCTGGAAAACCAATTTTGTATGTGAAATCTTAATAAGTAAATGGTCATTTGGTAAATATTCCAGGTGTGCCTGAAGGAAGCACATATTGTACAGTTATTTTGAATATAGGGCTCTACATTTGTCCCAAAGGTCAAATTTGCTGATCAAGATGTTTGAATTGACTGTATCTTTTCAGTCAGTAGATAGATTTTTTTTATTCTATCAGTTACAGAAAGAGTTATGTTAAAAACTCTTGTAAGATGAGAACAAGTGTTGGTGAGGAACCCTCCTGCACTGTTGGTGGGAATGCAAACTGGTGCAGCCACTGTGGAAAGCAATGTGGAGATTCCTCAAAAAAATTAAAGTAGAATTACTGTATGATCCAGTAATTCCACTAATCAGTATTTCTCTAAAGAATATGAGAACACTAATTTGAAACGATATATGCACCCTTACGTTTATTGCAGCATTATTTACAGTAGCCAAATTATGGAATCAACCCAAGTGTCCGATAGATGAATGGATGAAGAAGTTGTGTTACATATATACCATGGAATATTATTCAGCCATAAAAAGAAGGAGATCTTAACATTTGCAACATCGTGGATGGAGCTACGGAGTATAATTCTATGTGAAATAAGTTAGAGAAAAAAAAATACCACATGATTTCACCCATGGAATGTAAGCAACAAAACAAACAAAGGAAAAAAGAGAAGCAAACCAAGAAACAGACTCTTAACTATGGAGAACAAACTGATGGTTACCAGAGGAGAGAAGTTGGTGGGGTGATGGGTGAAACAGGTGATGAGAGTTAAGGAGTACAGTTGTCATGATGAGCGCTGAGTAACATATAAAATTGTTGAATCACTATATTTGTACACCTGAAATAAATATAACACTGTATGTTGACCATACTGGAATTAAATTTAAAGAACTTAATAAAAACATTCCTGTAAGATTTGTCTGTTTTGCCATTTAGATCTAAGAAATTTTGCTCTCTATATTTTGAGCCTATGTTATTAACTGCATAGAACTTTAAAACTGTTATGTCTTTCGGAATCTTTGTCCTTTAAAAAAGTCCTATCTCAAGTTATGCTTTTAAGCTTAAAGTCTCCTTTTTTGTCAGCTTTATTGAGGTATTATTGACAAATCTTAAAGTTCTACTTTTATTGTAATAGGCTTCAGCTTCCTTCGAGTTAGTGTTTGTGTGGTATATCTTTTTCCATTTTTCTACTTGTCCCCCTTTTTGGGAATTAGCTTCTTATGTTTGGTTATTTCTGTTGGTGTGCTGGATGTATGTGAAGATATAATTTGGAGTTAAGGAAGATATTGTCTTCTAAACTCCAAAATGGAATTTCTTTTTCTTCTGCCAGGTGTCTGAGGATAGTCAATTCTGAGATTGTGGTGATTCCATGTGGAGTTGCAGTCCCCTCAGGACTACCCTTAGGGACCCAAACCCAGAGCCAGAGGGCTTTCGAGGGCCTTTGGCTCCTGCTAACCTTTGAACTTTAATCCCCGTCACCCTAGTCCTGTGATCCTGAAAAAGATCCACCTTCCAGAATAAGCAGAGGCCCTAGGGAGAAAGGCTTCCCAAATGCTGGCTCAAGTTTTAGATGCCATCTTCCCTATATTCTGACCAGTAATTATTTACTGTTTCATTAGTTTATGATACTTTCAAGTGTATTTTTGAAAGTATGCTTTGTTCACCATTTCTAGCTGTCCTTAGTGGAAGGCTGGATTGAAATTTCCTACTTGTCCTTTACCAAAAGCAGTTTTTTATTCTCTGAAGCAAAAATTCTGTCTCTAGCATTTTATTTATTTTTTTAGCATTTGTTTATTTGAGAAAGAGCGTGAGCAGGGGAGTGGCGGAGAGGGGAGAATCCCAAGCAGGCTCCGCAGGTGGATCCCGACACGGGGCTCAATCCCACCACCCTGGAGTCATGACCTGAGCTGAAATCAAGAGTAGGTTGCCTAACCGACTGAGCTGCCCCAGCACTCCTAGCATTTTCTTTATAATGTAATGTTCCAGATGCATTAAAAGCTGATAGTAATGGAGCATTGAAATTTTACCTCATACTTTCTGTTTAATAGGATATGTAAGCACAATTCTTGATTTTGATGTAGGTGCCAAAACAAGTAGGGGTGATTGTACAAAAGTCAGCAATACTACGTTACAGGGAACTTTCCTTTTTCATCCCATATTTTATTTCAATCTTGTTTTCGCAAAGTTTGTAAAGCTCATAGGTACTACGTATGACAGTAGACACTCGAAATATTATTAAATTAAATTTTTCTCATCTAGAATATATTAATATAAATTGTAATGAAAATTCTTGAATATCTGACAAAAGAACTCTGGCTTCCAGAACAGTCTCCCCCTAGTTAGTAATAAAGTCAATCTTGGCGAGAAAGCTCTGGACCCTGCAGTCCTGGGAGGTTAATGGTGTAAGGAGCTCTCCCAGTGAGGCTCTGGCAGAGAATAGGGTTGCCTGCTGGGCTCTGAACTGCAGCCAGAGGGGCTTGCCGGGCTCCTCCGGGACTGTCATCTGGGCAGCCGTGGATCCATGCGTGACAGTAGCAAGGCGCCACTTCATGAGCAGCTCTTTTCATGGTTACCCTGGGAATTTCCGAGTGAGACGCACATGGAGGACATCTGTTTTCTGTGTTCCTCCTTCAAGAGCAGTAAAAATGGTGGTTTTGTTTGAGAAAGAAATAGAGGAAATGCCAGATATGAGCTCAATGTTTAAGAAACTGGTCATGTTTCTTGATCTGCTGAATAGCCCCTAGAATATTTACTCTTTTGAGATTTTTTTTAATGAAACAAATGTATTAAACAATTTCAGTTCAACATGCTGCTCTAACTTAGGACTCTCCTGCAAACTACAGACCCATTTTATTCACCTGCTTCCTGGACATCTCTGCCCAGATGTCAGCCACCTCAGACCAGACTCAGCATGTCCCCTACGCGAGTCTATAACATTTCTCGAAAGCCGGTTCTCTTTTGACTTTTCTTTCCCTCTTTGCACAAGATGACGTCAGTATTCTTATTATTGAGGTGTACTTGACACACAACATTACATGGTTTCAGGTGTGCAACTCAGTGATTTGACAAGTCTGTACCTTATGCTATGTTCACTACAAGTGTGGCCACTATTTGTCCCCATAAAACTCTATCCACAGTGTCCTTGACTGCATTCCCTGTGCTGTGTCTTTCATTCCCATGACTTATTCCTTCCATAACTGAAAGCCTGTATCTCCCATTCCCCTTGACCTGTTTTGCTCATTCCCCCCGCCTCCCCTCTGGGAACCATCAGTTTGTTCTTTGTATACGAGTCTGTTTCTGCTTTTTGTTTGTTTTGTTTTTTAGATTCCACATTTAAGTGAAAGCATATAGGATTTGTCTTTCTCTGTCTGGCTCATGCCACTCAGCATGATACCCTCTAGGTCCATCCATACTATTGCAGGTGGCAAGATCTCATCCTTGTATTACTGAATAATGCCCCATTGTATACATATATCACATCTTCTTTATCCATTCATCCATCGATGGACCCTTGGGTTGCTTCCATATCTTAGCTATTATAAATAACACTACAGTTAACGTAGGGGTGCATTTATCTTTTCGAATTAGTGTTTTTGTTTGGGTAATTACCCACAAGTGGAATTACTAGATCATATGGTATTTCTATTTTAAATTTGAGGAACCTCCATACTGTTTTAATAGTGACTGCACCAGTTACATTCCTAACAGGGCAAAAGGGCTCTGTTTTCCCTGCATCCTCAACAACACTTGTTTGGTTTTTTGATTCTAGCCATTCTGACAGGTATAAAGTGATACCTCATTGTGATGTGATTTGCATTTTCCTGATGATTAGTGATGTTGAGCATCTTTTCATGTGTCTGTTGGCAATTTGTATATTTTCTTTCAAAAAAAACATCTATTCAGGTCTTCTGCCTTTTTTTTTTGTTTTGTTTTGGTGTTGAGTTGTGTAAGTTCTTTATATATTTTGGATATTAACCTCCTATTGGATATATCATTTGCAAATATCTTCTCCCATTTAGTAGGTTGCTCTTTTGTTTTATTGATGGTTTCCTTCTTTGCACAGAAGCTTTTTATTTTGGTGTAGTCCCAATAGTTTGACTTTTGTTTTCCTGAGGAGACATGTCTAGAAAAATGTTGCTAAGGCCAATGTCAAAGAGATTACAGCCTATGATTTCTTCTATGATTTTCATGGTTTCAGGTCTCACACTTAGGTCTTTAATTCATTTTGAGTTTATTTTTGTGTATGGTGTAAGAAAGGAGTCCAGTTTTATTGCATGTAGCTGTTCAATTTCCCAAAACCAAGTATTGAAGAGACTGTTTTCTCCCATTGCATATTCTTGCCTTTTTTGTCCTTGATTAATTTACTCTATACACATGGGTTTATTTCTGGGCTCTCTGTTCTGTTTCATTGCTGTATGTGTTTATTTTTGTGTCAATACCATACATACTCTTTTGATCACTACAGCTTCTTAGTATATCTCAAAATCTGGGACTGTGATACCTCCAGCTTTGTTCTTCTTTCTCAAGATTGTTTTGGTTATTTGGGGTCTTTTGTGATTCAATACAGATCTTAGAATTATTCTAGTTTTGTGGGAAAAATGCTGTTGGTATTTTAATAGGAATTCCATTAAATGTATAGATTGCTTTGGGTAGTATAGACATTTAAAAAACATTCTTTTAATCCATGATCATGAAATATCTTCTTTGTGTCATCTTCAATTTCTTTCATCATTGTTTTATAGTTTTAAGAATACAGGTCTTTCACAACCTTGGTTAAGTTTATTTCTTGGTATTTTATTCTTTTTGGCACAATTGTAAATGGAATTGTTTTCTCAATTTCTCCTTATGCTACTTTGTTATTAGTATATAGAAACACAACCAATTTCTGTGTATTAATTTTGACCTTGCAACTTTACTGACTTTATTTATTCTAATAGTTCTTTGGTGGAGTCTTTAAGGTTGCTTATATAGGGTATCATGTCTTCTGCAAATAGTGATAGTTTTGCTTCTTTCTTACCAATTTGGACCCTTTTTCTTTTTCTTGTCTGATTGCTATGGCTAGGACTTCCAGTAGTATGTTCAATAAAAGCAGTGAGTGGACATTTTGTCTTGTTCCTAATCTTAGAGAAAACAGGTCTGTTTTTCACCATTGAGTATGATTTTAGCTGTGGGTTGTTCATATGTGGTATTTATTACACTGAGGTATGTTCCCTCTGAACTTTGTTGAGAATATTTATCATGAACAGATGTTGACTTCTGTCAAATGCCTTTTCTACCTCTGTTGAGGTGATCTTGTGATTTTTATTCCGTGTTTTGTTAATAGGGTGTATCAGTTGATTGATTTTGGAATATTGAAACATCCTTGCATTCTCAAAGTAAATCCCACTTGATTTTTGGTGAGTGATCCTTTTAATGTATTGTTGAATGTGCCTTGCTAATATTTTGCTGAGGATTACATTACTGGAACTACATTCATCAGGGATATTGTCCTGTAGGTTTCCTTGTTTGTAATGTCTTTGTTTGGTTTTGTTATCAGGGTAATGCTGGCCTCATAGAATATATTTGAAAGCTTTCCTTCCTCCTCTATTTTTTGGAATTGTTAGAGGAGAATAGGCATTAACTTTTCTTTAAGTGTTTGGTAGAATTAACCATGAGTCCATTTGGTCCTGAACTTTTGTTTTTGGGAGTTTTTTGAGTTACTAGTAATGATATGTTTGGATTTTCTATTTCTTCCTGATTCAGTTTTGGAAGACTGTATGTTTGGAGGAAATTATCCATTTTTCCTACGGTGTCCAATTTTTTGCCGTATAATTTGTCCTAGTATTCTCATAATCCTTGGTATCTCTGTGGTGTTGGTTGGCACTTCTCCTCTTTTATTTCTAATTTTATTTATTTGTGTCTTCTCTCTGTTTTTCTTGAATCTGGCTAAAGGGTTGTCAGTTTGTTTATCTTTCCAAAGAACTAGCTCTTTGTTTCATTGATATTTTCTATTGTTGTTTTGTTGTTTGTTGTTTTTAGTCTCTATTTCATTCATTTTTGCTTTAATCATTATTATTTTCTTCTGCCAAATTTGGATTTTGTTTAATTTTCTTTTTCTAGTTCCTTTAGGTGAAAGGTTAGACTGCTTATTGAGCTTTTGCTTGTTTCCTGAAGTAGGTCTGTATTCCTGCATATTGCCCTTTTAGCATTCATTTTGCTGTTCAGCAGAGATTTTGGACTGTTATGTTTTCATTGTCTCCATGTCTTTTTTTCATTTCCTCTCTGATTTCATTTGACACATTGGCTATTTAGTAGCATGTTGTTTAGCCTCCATGTGTTTTGTGTTTTTTGTCCCCAGTTTTTTTCTCGTGATCGATTTCTAATTTCATACTGTTGTGGTTGGAAAATATGCATGATATGAGTTCACTCTTCTTAAATTCAATGAGGCTTGTTTTGTGACCTAACATGTGATCTCTCCTGGAGAATGTTTCACGTTCACTTGAAAAGAATGTGTATTTTGTTGTTTTTGGATGGAATGTTTTGTGTATATCTGTTATGTCCATCTGGTCTAATGTCTCTTTGAAAGAAACTGTTTCCTTATTGATTTTCTACCTGGATGATCTATCCTTTGATGGAAGTAAAAGTGTTAAAGGCTCTTGTTATTATCATATTACTGTCATATTCCTCCTTTGTGTCTGTTAAGATTTGTTTTATGTATCTAGGCACTCCAGTATTGGGTGGATAGATACATACAATCATTTTATCCTCTTGTTGGATTGACCCTTTTATCATTATATATCATTATATATATAGCTTTGTCTTTTATTTCAGTGTTTGTTTTAAAATCTATTTTGTCTAATGTAAGTATTGCTGCCTCAATTTTTTTTTATCACTTCTATTTGCATGGAATATCTTTGCCTATCCTTTCATTTTTGGTCTGTGTGTGTCTTTAGGTCTGGAGTGAGTCTCTTATAGGAACAATGTAGATAGGTCTCATTTTGGTTTTTGGATTTTGTTTTTTTTTTATTTTTTTTAATCCATCTCACCCTGCTGTGTCTTGTGATTGAAGCATTTACACCATTTACATTTAAAGTAATTACTCCTAAGTATGTAGTTATTGACATTTTCTTAACTTTTCCGGTTGATTTTGTAGTTCTCTGTCCCTTTCTTCTGTCCTTGCTCTCCTACCTTGTGACTGATGACTTTCTGCAGTGTTAAGCTTGCGTTTCTTGCTTTTTATTTTTATCTATTAGAAGTTTTGCGTTTGTGGTTACCATGAGGTTCATATATAACATCCTATAGCAGTCTGTATTGAGTTGATGGCCATTTAAATTTGAACACATTGTAAAAGACCTTTTTTTACTTCCTCCTCCCTGTTTCATGTATATGTTGTCATATTTTACATCTTTTTAGTCATAGTTTCCCTCTAATTATGTCTTTTTCTCTACCTCTTAAAGAAGTCCCTTTAACATTTCTTGTAAGTCTGGCTTAGTGGTGATGAACTCCTTTAACTTTTGTCTTGGAAACTCTTTATCTCTCATTTAAGTCTAAATGATAATCTTGTGGGTAGACTATTCTTGACTGTAGGCTTTTTCCTTTCAGCTTTTTGAATATAACTTTTTGCTTCTCTCTTGAAGCTTTTAAAATTCTCTCTTTATCTTTAACCTTTGACATTTATGTTCTGATGTGTTGTGAACCTCCTTGGATTCATCTGGTTGGGAACTCCCTGCGCTTCCTGAGCCTGGATGTCTGTTTCCTTCCCCAGGCTAAGGAAGTTACCGGTTATTTCTTCAGATATGTTTTTTGCTTCTTTCTCTCTCGTTTCTCCTTCTCAGACCCCCATAATGCAAATGTTTTTTTGCTTGATATTTCCTCAGTGATCCCTTAACCCTATCTTCATTTTAAAATTCTTTTTCTTTGTGCTCTTCAGTTTCGCTGCTTCCCCTTACCCTGTTTCCTGATCCGTTCTTCTACATCTGCTCATTTGTTGTTGATTCCTTCTAGTGTATTTTTTATTTCAGTTATTGTGTTCTTCAACTCTGATAGGATCTCTTTATATTTTCTATCTCTTTGTGTCGAAGCTCTCACTGAGATCCTCCACTCTTCTCTCCAGTCTAGCAAGCATCTTTATGCTCATTAGTTTAAATTCTTCATCAGGCATGTTGTGTATCTCTGTTTCATTTAGTTCTTTTTCTGTGCTTTTGTCTTGTTCTTTCATTTGGAGGATTTTCCTCTGTCTCCCCACTTTGATTGATTTGCCATGTGTGTTTCCATGAATGAGGTACAACAGCTACTTCTAAACCTGAAGGAATGTCTTGTGCCTGGTCATCCCTTATGTAGACTGTGTGTGCCTTGTGACTTGGGCTGGCTGGCTAGAGCAGTTTCTGGTGTGGGGTTGGGGTCCTGGGGCAGTGCTGGGGCTACACTGGGGGGATGATCAGAGCCGAAGTAGGCATGGGCCTGGGCAATCCGGGGACTTTTGACACAGAGGGCACCCTGGCAGGATAGCTGAAATGGGTGCAACCTGGGGCTGTCTGTGCAGGCGGGGCCCTGGTGAGCAGCTGGAGCTGGGGTGGGGTGTATGCTGGGGTCCCCGGATGCTCCATGCAGGACGTCTGTAGCTGAAGTGGGCACGGGCTAGGGCAGTCCTGGTGCTCTGTGGGCAGAGGGTGCCGTGAAGGGGCAGCTAAAGCCAAATGGGTGGGAGGCAGGTTGTCCTGGGTGCTCAGAGCAGTGGGTGTCCGGGAGAGAGGACTGAAGTTGAGGACAGCACTTGCTTGCAGTGTTTTGGGGCGCTGCAGGTGGCTGGAACGAAGGCAGGGTGCAGCTCACTCACAGGGTGCCCTGATGCTGCAGCCAGAATGGAGAAAGGTATGGGCCAGCGTGTCCCAGGGCGCTTAGCACAGGGGCTACATGGCTGTGGCAGCTGGAGCCAAAGCAGACATGAAAGCCAGGAAGTCCCAGAGTGCTCTGGGCCGGGGGTGCCCTAGCAGGCCATCTGGAGCCAAAGTGGGGCAGGTCTGGAGTGTTCCAGTGTGTCTGTGCCTGTGTCCCCTTGGTGTGGTGGCTGGCACTGCTCTGGGGTGCACCGTGTTGGAGCTACCTTGATGGGATGGCTGGGGCCAGTGTAGGCTCACTGAGGAGGCAGGGTGGCCGTGGCCTCTGGACTCCGCGCCTGCGTGGATGTCTAAGTGGAGGGCAAATGTAAACCGTGGCGCTCACCAGTCCTTTCAACCTGCAGAGAGTTCCAGCAGCGCCCCTGCCGTTTGTGGAGGCTGGATCTTTTATGTCCTAGTTGCTCTTTTAAATCGCAGTCTTTTTCTGTGTCCCCGGGGCAGATAAATCTGCTGGGGTCCTTCAGGACTACCCCCCCTCACCGCACTTGGCAGCGTCGGTGCTGGGGAGGGAGGTGTTCCCCACATCACTGTGTCTCCTTCTCTCTTGCTGTTTTCTGTGCGGTGTCTCTGGCTTTTGTCGTGCAGAAGCTGTTGAGTCAGCCCTCGGTTTTGTTCTAGAAGTAGATGTGGATTTGGTGTGTTCCGCAGGAGGTGCCGCACGGGAGTCGAGGGGCTTCCTACCGTTGCCATTTTAGATCTTCACTCACCAGTCTTTTTAGAGAGAGAGACAGACAGACAAGTGACAAAATGACAAAGCACAAGTAGGGGAGAGGGGCAGAGGAAGAGAGAATCCCAAGTAGGCTCCACACTTAGCACAGAACCCAACACAGGCTCAACCCCACAACCCTGGGATCATGTCCCGAGCCGAAATCAAGGGTCAGACGCTCAACCGACTAAGCTACCCAGGCATCCCAAAGGGCCAGTCTTAAACATAAAAGGGCCTAAGGGGCCCTCTGCTCTTTGTGTGCACTGATTAGAACATGTTCATCCGAGTGCCCACACTCCTGTGGGCGTGAAGGTATTCAGCCAGGCCACGGGAAAATACGTACAAAATCCCACTTTTCTGACACACAGATGTTGTTAACCGTGTACAGAAGTCATTCATCTTCCATTTTATTTTATTTTTTTGAGACACATTTGCAGGCATGCGCAAATGGGGGAGTGGCAGACAGAGATGGAGAAAGAATCCCAAGCAGGCTCTGCCCTGTCAGAGCAGAGCCCAACGCGGGGCTCGAACCCATGAACCATGAGATCGTGACCCGAGCTGAAATCAAGATTCGGATGTTTAACCAACTGAGCCACCCAGTGACCTCAAAGTCCTTCGTATTTCAATAAAATTTATTTTAAAATGGGTCGCTCACTTTCTCATAATATTTTTTCCTGGAACAATCCACAGGGTCCACGAGACCCACAGCGGGCCGTGGCTGAGCCACTTTCCCTCCCGGCCATCCTCACGTCCTGGTCAGGCCATTCCTGATCAGGGCGACAAAACGATTTCTGACTGTAGAACCTTTCCAGATAAAGAGAGACCACGGAGGCAAGTAACTGTATGATGTGACCCTACACGGGGCAGATAAAGGGCATTAAGGGGACAACTGACAAACTTTGCATAAGGTCTGAAGATGAAATTACAATATTGTGTCAATATTACATTTCTTGATTAGTCCAATATCCTTGTTCTTAGGAAATCACATCAAAGTCTTTAGCGATAAAGAGGCATTGTGTCTGCAACTTCCTCTCAAATCTTTCAGCTGAAAGTCTCTGTGCGTGTGTGTCTGGCACACACTTAGAAGGAAAGGAGATGGAGGAAAAGGCACGGTCATAAATTGTTGACATCGGGACAGTCGTGAAGGGCACAGAGGAACTCTTCTACCGTTTCCCCCATCTTAAATGACTCCAAAATAAGTTTAAAAAGCATGATGTTGACAGGTGGGAGACCTAGCCAGGGGGAGAACTTTAAGCCTGGAATACTTCTGGGCTCCTTGAATTCACTGGGTTCCAAACCCAGTTTCCTATAGTTGGGTTTGTAAGGAGACTGAGGTCCCTTCTCCCTTCAAGCCACAGTCCCTCCAAAGTCCCCTCGCTTGACCGAACAGACATTAGATCTTGCTCTCGTGGCTGAGCTCCCCTGGTTACCCGAAAGCTCAGAATTGTCTTTCCCCAGCCTCTGCACCCCCTCTTCCTCCCCCCTGCCACTGGGTGCTCAGGTAGAAGCCTGCATTCCCCTGGGGTATCTCACTGGGATCTGCTGTTTCTCTCTCTATGCTGGAGAGTCAATTACTGGGCTTATCCACGGCAACACGGACCAGTCAGAACGGAGTAGGTTATGCTCCAGGAACAAACCGCCCCCAAAGTTCAGTTTACTTATCACAAGGAAGGATGATGCCTCACTCATGCTATGTATGCAGCGCGTTGGGGGTTCTCTGCTCCCTGTACTTGCTCAGGAAGCCCAGCCGGTGGAGGCTCCATCTTGTCTCATGACAATCACCACCGTCGGTCAAAGGGAACGTGGTAAAATACCACGGACTCTTGAAAGTTTCTTATTAAAAGAGACCAAGGTTGGTTCTACTTCGGTTTCACTCACCGTGAAGTATAATCCTCCGCGACATTTGTGAGGAGGGGAGGTAGGAATATTTGTAAGGTCCCGGTGATTCTCACAGTGCCGCCTCGCAGCAGTTAAGCTGAGTGTCATAGTTGTATTTAGGGGGCGCCTGGCTGGCTCAGTCAGCGGATCATCCGACTCGATCTCGGGGTCGCGAGTTTGAGCACCGCGTTGGGTGCAGAGATTACTGTTTTAAAAGGTAGAGAACAGAGTCCTATTTAGGAGAGCAGCCTCGGAGGCAGGCACCCTGGAAGCGACAATTCCGCCGGCCACCAGGGGCAGCGTGAGAAAGACAGACTGGCCAGAAATCCCGGGAGCATTTCCTCCGCCGAGAGACTTTCTTGCCCCCGATTTCCTCTGTGCTCTTGCTGGCACGGGCTTCTGTCATACTGTCCTCAGGTTGTTTTTGCTGTTATTTTCTCATGATGTTCTGTTAGGGAGATGTTTTTATGTGCCACGAATGTGGACTAGATGCCGCATCACGAGAAGCGCCCGTTATTTCCCAGACGCTGCGCTAGGTTCTGGGATACAAGGTCAGTCCAGACACTGGCTCTGCCCATGTGGCATTTCCTGACTTGTTATAAGACAGGGAAGAAAACAGATACTTTAAATGTAGAGGGTAGAGCCACACCCTGGTGGGAAGAGACCACCCGACTGTATGTGGGGGGAGGAGGGTGGCGGGACGCAGGGAGGAAGGAGGAGACGACCCTTTTGGCTCCGTACAAACGCTGTCCATGTTCTCTGTTCTTCATTCTCTCTGGCCTAGAGTAAGACAGGTGAGGCCAAAGGCGCTTGCGGGCAGATCGGAAGTCATGGTTTAAGGCTACCGCTGTGTCCTTTTTGCAAACAAATATTGAGTAGGCATCCACCACAATGAGAAGGCTCATTTTGCTTACATTTGGGTGGTACTTAACAGCGTACAAATCAGACTCCTTGAACAATCCCTGGTTTCTTTCACAAATGAGGATGCCGAGATCGGTAACATGGGAGTCCTTAAGAGTCCCAACTGCACTAGGCGAACTCAAGCTCCTTCTTCCCAGCCCAGGGCACTTCCCTCTAACCCATTCTGCCGACACCTGTTCGAGATCCTACAGACGGGATCCCCTACCTGCGAAGGATCCCGCAGTCCAGGGGGAGAGCTGATATCCAGGCTTGGTGGGTGGTGCACCAAGCCATGTTGATGTCATCCCAGCCCTTGGTTGTGCCCCGAGCCGAGCGAATCTGTCAGATCTCCCTTTTCTCCAGCTTCCTGTTGGATTGTTAATGAGGATGAATCATACTAGATAGTGCAGCTTTGCAGAGAGTACCGTCCATACTCCAGGAGATCACAGCTGCTAACCGGAGGCTTTGCTGACTCACCGCCGCCAGTGAGCGGCCGGCTCTGCCTGATGTAACGGCCCTGAGATATGGCGGGATGGGAGAGCAGAGGAAGGACCCGGTTCCCGTCTCCCTCGGCAGGGTTCTCTCGTCCGCTGCAATCTGCAGCCAGGGGATGGGATGTCGGATCTCCGCGGCCGACACGCGGTCACGCTGAGGATGTAAGCCAACCTTAGCGTTTTCACTTGCGAAGGTTTGGTGAGATTTCTGGCCCTGCGCGAGCCCTACACAGATTAAACGAGATAGTGCATGCATACCTCTTGGCACATGGCAAGTGGGCAATACATGTTAACTGCTGTAATCGTAGTGATTGCAGCCATGATGATCTTAACAAGTGCTGTAATAATGGGGCAACAGTATAAGAGCTATGGTTGTTTCAGTAATGAGAACTACCACAGTATTCTAGCAGTCGTGGGCATGGCGGGTTGCAATGAGAGGGGTTCTCCAAATGGGAAGGAGTTGGAGCAGTGATGCAGTAGACTGCAGGGGAACTCTCTGTCCGCCCTTTGTTTTGCTCTGAAATAAATTGCTCTAAGAAATAGTCTAAGTTATTAAAAAAAAAAAAGGACAAAAGAAGCCGACTGACATCTAATTGGTGACGTGATTGTTTCTCTATTCTTTCAAGACATGGCACTCCCTTATTACCGCTGGGGATGGACCTCCTTCAGCACCCCACCCCGGTATGCCAGGACAATAAAACTGTTAGTTTCAAATCACTCTACGTTCAGATGACGATGATGGTCCGTTACTCTTGGGTTTCTCTGTTCACAGTTGGGTATCGAACGCTGGGGAACCTGGCCCCAAAGCCGCGGGTCTGGGTCTGTCCGTGGCTCTGCCCGGTTTAAGCAGCCATACCGTCTGCACTGGTCGTGGCCGTAGCCGAGTGGCCTGCCTGTGATCGGCTTCCCCGGAGGGCACCCCGCCTCTGGCGCGATCTTCCCCAATCCGCGGACCAGGGGAGATCTCATCCTCAAGTCGCTAGCGGGGCGGCTTCCTTTTCCTTCGCCCATTGAAAGGATCTCTTTCCTTCGCTTAGGAAAACGCCCAGCTCATCCGGGAAGTGGAGGTGGACAAGGTGTGCGCGCTCTCCAGGGAGCAGGTGGAGGCCATCAAGCAGCTGTGGCAGGACCCGGGGGTCCAGGAGTGTTACGACAGGAGGAGGGAGTATCAGCTGTCGGACTCTGCCAAATAGTGAGTACGGAGCCCCGGCGTAGCCCCACGTGCCTTCGGCACACGCGGCCACGCTTCGAGGAGGCTTCTCGCTGGGGAGAAACTAGCTGCCTGTAGACTATGGACGCTCGGTAGCAACTCGACCTCCTTCCTGCTTGTCAGCATCCCCTCTGACTTCTTGGTGTGGCTCTTACCACCCCCTGAAAACTGTGGACCCCCGGATCTCTGTCCTGGTCTACACCCACCTTTCTTCGTTGTGTTCTAAGCCTCTTCTTTTTTTTTTCCTAAAAAACATTTTTTTAACGTTTATTTTTGAGAGAGAGAGAACATGCAGGAGGGTGCGTGTGCGAGTGGGGGAGGGGCAGAGAGAGAGAGATAGAAGGAGACACAGAATCCGAAGCAGGTTCCAGGCTCTGAGCTGTCAGCACAGAGCCCGATGTGAGGCTCAGACTCACGAACCGTGAGATCATGATCTGAGCCAAGGTCGGTCACTTAACCGACTGAGCCACCCAGCCTGGGCACCCAGGTGCCCCTAAGCCTCTCTTTGTTTTTCAACAAGAAGCTCAATCAAATGTGCGCTCCCTTCGAGGGGACTCGTCTCATGTGGGGTGCTGAAATTTTCTGACTTAAATAAGGACTGCCACTGCTTCTGGATTCTGCTATCCTCCTCTCCGCATCCCTCTGCCTTCTGGCTTCCTGATCAGTAGACAGCAGGTCCCACTGTCCTCAAATCTAAAATCAGAGTGAAGACTAGCAATGAAACAGCCCCACTCCAGCGACTGGTCTGGTGCTTCCCTCTAGTGGGAAAAACAGGCACTGCAGGCCCAGCACACACAGGAAGCTCAGGCCAGGAGCCATTTGCTTATTGACCTCCTGGGAAGGCCTACACACTATATTTTTGATGCATAAAGCTCTAGTTTTAAATCATTAATCCCTAAGGAAAAATAAAACAGATGGTCCTGCGTGCAAACTATCCCATGGAGATCACAGAATTTCATTGTCTTAAGAATTTTTTGAGGCGATGCCACTCTGTCGTCTAGGTCACTGGACAAAATAGATCGATCGTGCTCTTTCTTGGAGAGGTGATGACTCCTGCCTCTGCATCTCAGCTCTTTCCCCGATGCCCCATGTCATCTTCCATCGTCTGAGGGCCCCAGAGTCATTTCCCCTTCCCTTCTGGTGTTGCTTTTGCCCTCTGAGCTGGTGTGGGGGGAGGTGGTTCACGCCCATCGTCTGGACAAGGCAGTGGTTGGGAAATGAAACCTGAAATCTCTCCCTTTGACGCTAGTGCCCGGCTGAGTGTTTAATGTCATTAACCCAGGTTCGTACAACCAACCTGGGCACAGGAACATTTAGCTGCAACAGAGCGGTCAAGTAGAAAAAGGACATGAAAGACGCCCAGGGAAGGTGTTGGGTCAGCTCAGAAAAGAGCCAGAATGAAGGAAGGCGGTGTCCCAAGGAAGAGGGCAGATTGCCCTTGACAGCTGTGGCGTGGGAGACAACTCCAAATCAGTGAAGCCGTCTCTGGTCCTTCGCTGAGACAGCCTAGTGTCACTGGCTTCTGTGAAGGTTCTGGAGAGTAGCCAGGGCTCTTGATCCATTTGGAAGAGACCTAGCGGAGCCCTGAACACTGGAGCTAGTGCACTGACAGGAGTGTAGGGAACAGCTAGGTAGACAGAGATAGTGACCCTCAGGAACCCAGCGCTTGACCCACCTTTGGAATTGGCAAGGTTCAAGGCGCTTGTGTGGTCTACTTGGTCCAGGTCCATAGTTGTCGTCCGTTGTGCTAGTGCCGTCTGCTTGTTTGGAAAGGCATTCCCTTGACAGAACTTCCGTGCACACCTGCCATGGGCCAGGCACTGTGGTAAGCGCTGCGGGTAGAGCTCTCTGTCCTCAAGCAACATACGTCTGGTGAAGTGTGGTTTGCTTCCTGGAGTGAGGGCTGCACCCGGGCTCCCCTTTATGCTGCTTGCTCGGCCCGCAGTCCTAGCCCAGGTCCGTGTGTGCAGGGAGAAGGCAGGGCCAAACCTTACTTTGCAGGAGCCTCAAATTACCACTTCCATCGTTGGCCAGGGCCTGGGTTACTGTTATTTTTCTTGAAAACGCCTTTTATAAAGGCCTTACAGTTAAAAAAAAAAAAAAAAAAGTATCTTCTCATTTTACCACCGAAAGAGTGGTTTGTTTTCAGCTTAGGAATTTAATATACAGCCAAAAATCATCTGAGACAGGTTTTGGCTTATTTTAGACGTTCAGTTTCCCCATAAACAGTAAACTTTTTCTCATGAAAGAACTTCGAGTTGGCCTGTTTTCTGCCTTTATATTCTCATAGGAACTCTAATTCATTGAGCAAAGCCTTTGAGAACAGAATCTACATTCTACAATGTTTGTGGATGGGGGTGAGTGTGCGATTGGGGAGGGTCAGGGAGTCGTCTCTTTGGGATGACAGAGAGAGCTAGGAGCCCAGAGGAAGAGAGGGCATTAGGTACAGGGTTCCCAAGGGGCTCATGGGAGCTTCTGATCACATATCCTCCCAAAGGATCGTAGTAGGGGTGCCTGGTCAGGGCCAGGTCCCAAGAAATGTCGGATGGAATCCATGAGCCCGGCGGAGAGGGGGGAGGGGTGCAGTGAGTTCGGCTGACTTCCCCAGACGTGTCTCCGATTTCTGACACAAGGCTTGGCGCCTTGCTGTCTGCTCTCACAGTTACCTGACTGACATTGACCGGATCGCAATGCCGTCCTTCGTGCCAACCCAGCAGGACGTGCTTCGTGTCCGAGTGCCCACCACCGGCATCATCGAGTATCCGTTTGACTTGGAAAACATCATCTTTCGGTAAGACCGTCTCCCCGACGTGGTCCATTAAGCATCCGCCCGGCCTTGCAAGTCCCCAGATGGATTCTTAAGTGGGTTATTCCTAAAAGGGGTTATAGCTCCTAGAGCCATATGGCCCTCGACATCCCGGGGCGGGGTGGGGGTAGGGTGGGGTGGGGTGGGGGGAGGGGGGGTGGTAGTTAGAATTGTGATAGGTCTCCAGTCCTAGAATGGAGAGGAACTCCCCTTCCTCTTCCCCTGAACATAAAAGTCTTCTTATTTTGATCGCTCTGTGTAAAATACATGCACACATAGATGTATACTTCTCTAACTACAAATCGAAAGCATTGATATCATTTCCCTAAATTTGACTATTTCTCTTCCCTTATATTCCCTTCTCTAAAATCTATTTAAAAAAAACACACACAAAAATGAAGAGCCAACACGAAAGTGTGTGTTAAAAATTACACAATACTGGGGCGCCTGGGTGGCTCAGTAGGTTAAGCGTCCAACTTCAGCTCAGGTCATGGTCTTGCAGGCTGTGAGTACGAGCCCTGCGTCGTGCTCTGTGCTGACGGCTCAGAGCCTGGAGCTTGCTGTGTCTCCCTCTCTCTCTGCCCCTCCCCTGCTCATGCTCTGTCTCTCAAAAATAAATGTTAAAAAAATTTAAAAATTACATAATACAAACTATTTACAGCTGTGTAAAAATGTATGCATTCCCACATACAAATATAAGAAGTACTTTTAGGATGACTTAAGTGGACCTTCATTGCATTTAATTATGGCCAAAAATGAGTAATACGGTACATATGCACGGCATTGCAAATTTCAAAGCAGTTATGTATCATTAGTTCCCATGTTCCTCCTTAGAGTTAATTACATTACGCTTTTCTAGCAGAGATGGACCCAGGCCCAGTCTGTAAACCCTCTTCCATCTCAAGGCTTCCAGAACATTGTTGAATTGGGGAGCCCTCTGGTCGAGCCCCTTGAATCTGCATCTAGGGGTGCCCGGATGGCTTGGTTGAGTGTCCGACTTCGGCTCAGGTCATGATCTCACAGTTTGTGAGTCTTAGCCCCGCGTTGGGCTCTGTGCTGACAGCTCAGAGCCTGGGGCCTGCTTCGGATTCTGCGTCTCCCTCTCTCTCTGTCTCTGTCTCTCCCCCGCCCACTTGTGCTATTTTTTTCTCTCTCTCTCAAAAATAAACACTTTAAAAAAGAAAAACATCTGCATCTGAATGCCCATGAATTTAAGAACACGACCATTTCAGAACCAGTGCCGCTTGCTACTTGGAAGACTGGTGTCTGGTCCGCAGATGTATTCTCTTTGGCCCACGTGGTGTTTTTAAAAAACTTTTGAGCCAATATTTAAAACTTGGACCATTTTGCTTAAAACACTTGATCACGAGGGTCTCTGAAAGGTTGAGGGTCGGCCCTGGGGTGCCTGCACCTCCGTCCAGCCGCACAGCAGTCACCCCTCCAGACGGGGGCCCGAGCATTCTCGAAGTGGCCTGCTGTTGTGCTCTGGAGAGACCCACTTGACTCATTTCCGTGAACTGACTCCTGTCCGTCCGAGCTTATGAGCCATCTTGGGGCTACGACTCTCTGAAGTCTTTCCCAAAGACACAGAGGAAGGCCTTGGGTTTCCATATGGGACAGAGGAAACTCGTAGGTCTTTATAGGGCCGAAGGAGTGGCACTCACCTAATGCAGAGAGGATTTATGAAGAAAGCCGAGGCGCGGCAGAAAACAGGCAGGAGCGAGGGCCTGAATGCGGCTGAGTAGACCCGGAAGACTGCCCACCTTTCTGCCCCTTGTGTGTCCGGTGTCCTGACACTCTGCAGTGGTCAGAGCGGCTGCTAAGCGGCTGCTTGTGCTTTATGCCTGGACTGTTGCCGCAGCTTCCAAACCAGCAGGCTCCCCCTAAGTGACCTCCGTCTCTGTCTTCAGTGACTTGGCTTACATTCTGTGCCTCCTTTGCCCTGGGACACATCTAGGGTTCCTCACTGCCTAACGGAGCTGCGTTCACACATTCTAATCGTAAGGCCCCTTCCTTTTCACTCTAAAAAAATCATCGAGGCCCCTGAAGAGTACTGATTTCCACAACGTAAGGATTCCTGTCCTTTTTCTCCAAAGAGCCGTGTATGCCCATCTTTGAACAATTTATGTTTCCATTGAACAGGATGGTAGATGTTGGGGGCCAGCGATCTGAGAGACGGAAATGGATTCATTGCTTCGAGAGCGTCACCTCCATTATTTTTTTGGTTGCTCTGAGCGAATATGACCAGGTCCTGGCTGAGTGTGACAACGAGGTATGCCGGGTGGGTGGGGATGGGGATGGCTGTGGAAAACGGAGAACTATTTCTGCAGTTTGCAAGAAGCCGGCGCTCTGGCATTAGACTATTCTTGAGACGAACCGGACTTGCTGGTCAGAGTGTGGTCTCTGGCTTAGCAGCATCGCCATCATCTGGGCGCTTGTTAGAAATGCATGCCTCGTCAGTCAACCCAAACTGAATAAAATACACACGGAAGTGGGAGAAGCACTGGCCTAGAAACCTGGTTCTAAGTTGGAGACACGCTAGGATTCCCTGGGGATCATTAAGATAAACCTGGCACCTGGGTCTAATCCAGGATTCTGATTTTATTAGGGTGGGTGGGGGCTGAGCCTGGGATCTAAGTTCATGTGTTTCCAAGGGTGGAGCCACTGCAGAAATCCGTTCGCAGCCTTGGCTGCATACGGGGACCCCTTGGGGAGTTTTAAAAGACCAACTTATGGACCCCACAGTTGAGATTTGTATTTCCTGGGTCTGAGTTTGGAGGTATCTTTTCCAAGCCACTTATGGATGCTAACCTAGAGCCAAAGTTGAGCAATGTTCTTTCTCTGTTTTTAAAAAATGTTTATTTTTGAGAGAGTGCGTGTGCACAAGCAGGGGAGGGGCAGAGAGAGAGGGAGACTAGAATGAGCTGTCAGTGCAGAGCCTGACACAGGGCTCCAACCCACAAACCGTGAGAGCATGACCTGAGCCAAAGTGGGATGCTTAACTGACTAAGCCATGTGGGCGCCCTCCAACAATGCTATTTCCAATAAATATAATGAGAACGGGCTTCCCGACCTCCACAGTGTGGCCAAATTAGGTCCCTAACTGTGCTGGCATGGGGAGTGGTGCAGATGCTTAGGGCTGTTGGGACCTACCCCGTTAGGCATTCCGTGTCTGCTGCAAAGTTGCCATCGTCCTAGCTGCGTCCAGCTCCATTAACTGTACCCAGAAAGTGAAGAGCCATTACCGTCACTTCTTTGTTAGGTGGGGCTATGTTCTGTAGGACACCGTTGTCCTCCCATGGTGTTTTCCCCACCCTTTCACGACACATCTTGACCTCATAGAAAAATGTCTCTCGCTTCTAGGTCATGACAGTAAACCAGCAAAGAACTCTGCCCAGGGTTAGGCAATAACGGAACAAATTGTATTTTGTATTTCTTGAGAGCAGACTTTTCTGTGCGGAGCACGGTTACATTAGCTCATTAGTGGAGGATTAACCCATTTACTAGTGTCGTCGTGCTGAGAAGAACAGCAATCTTGGCTGCCACCCAGCTCTGCCAAGGGAGACATTTTTTTTAAAAAAAGCAAAAAAGGCATCAAGTTATCAATGTGAAAAACTGGCCAAATTTGTCTCAGGATTACTTAATGATGTTTCCCAGAAAACTCGAAAGATTATTCAGGGGCACAAGGGACCAACGCCTCAGCCCAAGATGTGTAGAAATTAAACATTTTCTCCTCTGCTAAAAATCATAAGGCATCTGGAGAAAAATTAAGTGACTGCCACTCCAGCCTTCCTATCCTGGTTGTCATTATGTGTTGCGTCCACTCACTGGGCTGTGTAGGAATTGTTTCTTCATAAACGGTAGACCCTTGAACAACACAGGTTTGAACTGCACGGGCCCACTTATACATGGGTTTTTTTTTTTCTGATAAATATAGTATAGTAGGTGTATTTTCCTTATGATTTTCTTACTTTCTTTTCTCTAGCTTTATTGTTAAGAATATGGTATATAACACCCATAACATGTAACTATATAAGTATTGATCGACTGTTTATGTTATTGGTGAGAATTCTGATCAACAATAGTTAAGTTTTGGGGGGAGTAAAAAGTTATATGCACATTTTCTTTTTTTTTTTAAGTTTATTTATTTTGAGAGAGAAAGCAAGTAAGCGGAGAAGGGGCAGAGAGAGGGAGAGACCAAATCGAAGGCAGGCTCTGTGTTGTCAGTGCAGAGCCCAGTGTGAGGCTCAATGTCATGAACCATGATATCAGAAGAGTTGGACACCTAACCGACTGAGCCACCCAGGTGCCCCTATATGCACATTTCCGATTATGCCAGTAGGTCACACCTCTAACTCCTGGGCTGCTCAAGAGTCAACTGTGTTGTAGTTCCTTGGAGATCATTATTGAGAAGGTCATGATACATTTTTTTAAGCTTTAAAAACAACTGAGGGGCGGGGCACCTGGGTTGTTCAGTTGGTTGGGCTTCCGACGTCGGCTAGGGTCATGATCTTGCAGTTCTTGAGTCCCGCGTTGGGCTCTGTGCTGACAGCTCAGAGCCTGGAGTCTGCTTCAATTGTGTCTCCCTCTCTCTCTGCCCCTCCCTGGCTTGTGCTCTGTCTCTCTCTCTCTCAAAAATAAGTGAAATCACTAAAAAATTTTTAAAAAATATATAAAAACAATTGAGTTACCGGTCTGGTAATAAATTCCAGATCTTAATTCCCAAAAGGGTACTGAGCAGGAGAAGGAGTCCCAGTATATAGGACTCGTAGGGAAACAGATACAGCAGGTCCCTCCAGAGCAGGTGTGCAAGGCTTTAATGTTTTTGTCTGAGCACTTCCCTCCCTCTAAAGGGAAGTTTCTGTTTCTTTACTCTTGGAGAAGGGGTGCCTGGCTGGCTCAGTTGAGTGTCCGACTTTGGCTCAGGATATGACCTTGCAGTGAGTTCGAGCCCCACGGGTGCTCTCTGCTCTCAGCCTGTCAGTAATGAGTCTGCTGTGGGATCCTCTGTTCCCCTCTCTTTACCCCTCCTTGGCTTGTGCTCTCCCAAAAATAAATATTAAAAAAAAATACTTCCGAACAGAGTGCTATCTAGAACAATTATTGTCACCAGATAAGATTTGTATGTGCCCTTTCTACTCTGCCTAACGTAGGAACATTTGATGCATTCTTGCCAATGTCAAATGTGAAGAAATGTTTACTATTTTTCTGCATAATTTTGACCAGATCCTATTACCTGGGCTTGGGACATAACTTAAACTTGTGAACATCAGTATGCTCATCTGTAAAATGGAGACCCTGGGCCCCGAGGAGAGCTCCCCTGTATCATTACCACCACGTAGTGGGGCGGAGGCAAGGTGGGCAGTAGCGTGAGCTCCCTGCTCTGGCGCTGTCCAGCCTTCCTCGGGGCAGTGGCTGTGCTCCAGGAGCCGTCCTCTCATGTCTGGGAGCCTGAACCCAATTAAAGTGGGCATCTGGGGTCAGAGTTAGACACTTAACCCACTCAGTAATCCCAAGAATGACCCAGAAAACTTGTAAAATAGGATGTGAACTTCTAAGTTTCACAAAAGCCTTTTATATTTTCTGTTTTTTTGGGGGTGCTACAGAACACATACGGAAGGGAGTGATGAAGAGAGTCAGAAGGGAGGTGTGTGTGTGTGTGGGGGGGAAATAGAGGCAGGAGACCTGGCAGGCTGAGGGGCCCCAGGTCCAAGGACAGTGATACGGAGCAGGTAGTGGGTGAAGGGGAAGAACCAGATGTTTTGGCACATTGCTTCCTAAGTACTGTTTTTCTTTATTAACCCTAAGCCCGTTGTTTCTGACTTAGAACCGAATGGAAGAGAGCAAAGCCTTATTTAAAACCATTATTACATACCCCTGGTTTCTGAACTCATCCGTGATTTTGTTCTTAAATAAGAAGGATCTTTTGGAAGAGAAAATCATGTACTCTCATCTAATTAGCTACTTTCCAGAATACACAGGTGAGTGTCCATCTTGTTAACTTCCCTGGGCATTGGTCCAGCGTTATTGGCAAGGGCCCTGGGGCCCCCCAGTCTGCCTCTAATACACTTCCTCACCGAAGCTCCAGGTGCGTCACCTCCACGCATGCCAACAGCTTTTGTGAACTTCACTCTGTTTTCCAAGACCCAGCTCAGGTGCCGCCGCCTCCTCTGAGAAGTCCTTCTCGCCCTCAAGGCCCGCTCGTCTGCATAGGTGTACCTCCCGAGGCACACTCTGTTGTCCCCTGGCCTTTGTCGCTTTGTGTAGTGTTGTCTGTGTGGGTAGCTCCCCAGGCAGACACTCTGCCCGCCATGCCTGTTCAGTCTCGGTCATTGTGCCGGGTACTTCCTATGTGTATATTAGTGGGCAGCCCCCTTCCTAGGCACAGGGTAGACAAACAAAATTTTTATACATGACCTATCCAGGGCTGGAAAGTTTGTCTCCTTGCTAAGTATTTCTGGTAAAGAAGGTCTCGAATATCAGCAAGTTTGATACTGATGTTTAGAGTATTGTGTTAGCACCCCGTTACCTTTTGATAGCTGCAGTGGCCATATGGTGTAGAGAGCCCTCATGCTTTGAAATGAGACTTGGGTGTCTATTCATGTTCCTCTATTCTTTCTTGCCCACTTCTGTCTGCCTCCGTGGTCCAAATCCGAAAATTAAACCGGCTCACTATTTTTCAACAAGCTGCTTTAAAGTACAATTTTTAGATGGCAGTGGGCACTTTAAAGGACTCTTTTATGAGATATAATGAAATAGAATAAAAGTTAATGCCCCCCGTCATCTATGCTCTAGAAATAAGACAACTCCAAGAAGGATACCACGTAAAAGCAAGAGTATATTGAGAATGATTGGGGGGCGGACCCGAAGGTTGGTCACTATGTTTCTTCTTTATTCCTGTAACTGCACTCCTGTCTAGGACCAAAGCAGGACGTCAAAGCTGCCAGAGACTTTATCCTGAAGCTCTACCAGGATCAGAATCCTGACAAAGAGAAAGTCATCTACTCTCACTTCACGTGCGCTACAGACACGGAGAATATCCGCTTTGTGTTCGCTGCTGTGAAAGACACGATTCTCCAGCTCAACCTGAGGGAATTCAACCTGGTGTAAAAGCCGCCGTGCACTCCTCACCCATTCCGGAAGGCAGGAGTTCAAGCTCCTCCTCGTGTATTATTTGCAAGTGCTTGTGACGTCACCCGCCCTCCGGCAGCACCGAGCCCATCATGCAGGCCACGGGGACAGGTGACGGACCTTCGGAGATATTTGAGTTTAGCAACCTTTTTCAAAGTCTTTGTTCCTAAATTGTTTTTATATTTCTTTTCTTGACTTTTGGCTCTCAGATTTTGTGCGAGTTTTGAATTTTATATTTTATAGAATTTTTAAAAGCCACTGTGATTGTTTTTTTTTTTAAGTTAAAGTGTGTTTAATAATAGCCATTAACACATCATGTAACAGAGGCATCTGTTAGTTTATAGATCATACCTTGAGACCTCTAGGATGAGTTTGGGTGATGTTTTTAAAAAAGAAAAGGGGTTGAAGCTTTTTATTAAATCTTGTAATTTGGAGATTTTAAATTGAGTGTTTTTCTCTCTTCTTGCTTAACTATGCATTTAACATGCCATCAAAGATTTTTTTAAAGTTGTTTTTGTGTGTGTTAAATATTTCTAAGCCAAATCGATGACTATATTAATATATCTTAGTTCTGCCATAATTTGATCACCATGCAGCCAAAGTTGACATAAATGGGCTCTCAGTAGCATATATGTTGTACTGGTAAGAAGTGCGTGTGTGTGTGTCTACGTACATATATACGACCAAGTCTTGTAAACTTACGAAATGGCTAAAAGCCTAACCTGTTTAACAAATGGAATGTAACCCCTGCCAAAGTTCTGACGGCCACCACGATTTTGCTGTTTGAACCATGTATGCTGTGCCTTTCTGAGGACACTAAGAATATACCATTCTGCCATTAGCATGGGATTATGTTGTGTTTCTTTGAGCTCATGGTTGACTGTTGGTTCAGCTCCTAAAAAGAAAAATGCTGTGAGTTTAATAGTTTATAACTCAAACTTTCTAAATGTCCTTGTAGGGGAGGAAAAATAAATTTCCTTTTACTTTCTAGGTTCCTGGCTGAGATCCCCCTGTAAAACAAACAAGTAAAACAGAGAAACAGGAAAAAGCCCAGGAGTTTAGTAATATGTATGCCTTCTGTATACATTAGAGATACCCAAAGGAACTGAATCACTTCCAAAACAGGCCCAGCTCTCACCTTGAGTAGCTTCTTCAGCTAAAGACCTAAGACAGATGTTGGAGGAGGAAGAGCCACCTCTGAGAGGTGAGCAGGCACAGCACAGTAAACAAGGGTAAGGCTGTGATGATGCAGTCATCCTTGTCTTTCTGGGATAGAGAGGGAGATCCCCTTACAAATGAGGAGTTCCCTTCTAAAGGAGAAGGGTTTATTTCCGGAGCTTTTGCTCTATCTCCTGTTTCTTAAAAATAATAAGCTCAAAGTAATCCTTATGCCAAAGAGGCACCTCTTGGGGTGCCACAGTCTGCTCCCTTGTGGGTCTGCCTTTGAAGCTTCAGATAACTTTCACAGTCCAGAAGCTGAGTTGATTGATAGATTGCTCTGTATGCTCTGTAGTTTTACTGAACCAGTCTCCATTTTTTTTTTTTTTTTATGGGAGAAGGAGCCAATGCAAGGGCTAGTCTTTATTGGAAAGAAGAAACTTCACAGCACATTTGGAGTAAGATGATTATGATGGGCATAGCCGGGCCTCGCCTTTGACGAGCCAGAACCAGATGACGGCGCTGGTGTCCTCTTCTCAGACGCAGCCCACTATTTGCTTGTTGGTGATAGATGGGACAATTTAGTTTTCCTTGGTGCCTGAGGCTGCCTTTTAGGGCCAGCATATTGTATGGGTTTAGTCCCCTCTCTGCAGCCGTCATGACCTCCCTTCTCCAGCCCAGTCACCTGCTGATCATCAGTAGAAACACCACCTCCAGGTCACCTGGATGGCTCAGTTGGTTAAGTCTGACTCTTGGTTTCGGCTCAGGTCGTGGTCTCACGGTTCGTGAGTTTGAGCCCCACGTTGGGCTCAGCCCTGACAGTGCAGAGCCTGCTTTGAATTCTCTCCCTCCCTCCCTCTCTCAAAATAAACATAAAAAAAGAAACACCACCTCCAGATGCCACGGAGCGCACCTTGCCAGCTCCATTGGGAGTGTGGCCAGTGCTCCAACTCCAGGAAGTAACTTTGAAGCCATTGTGCTCCCTATAAAAAGCACTTCCCTCAGTCTTGAGAATTGTTCAGGTTGGTGAAAAAGTTGTATCTCATTTCAGGTGGAGGTGGGATGCCAGTTAGGCCTCTATGGTGCAAGCAGGTGTTTAACTAAGAAGCATTTCTATGGGAAAAAAGAAAAAGGTTAAGAGTTGAGCAAATGCTACACTAGATCTCTGTCCTGAGGGTCGCCAGTCAGAAGATTTCTACTGTTGGGGTTAAAGTGTTGTTTGCAGTTTGAATGAATCTGATGTCATCAGGTGTTGAGGTAAACTTTCTGAGTGGTCTGCAAAGCAGCAGGCATTAAGACCATGTAAACATGAGCTTTTGTGGTCATTTCTGTGGCGTCGATAGCAAGTCGTTCACATTCAATTGGCGGTGCTAGGGTAAAAACACTTCTGCAAAACTGAGACAATCACTTCTGTAAATGACAAAATAGTCGTCATAAAGGTGAGGAGAGTTCACCATAATGCAGCTAACAAGGACATCTGGTTACCTCTGTGACATACGTTCACCGTAAGGGATAACACTGCACCAGGACATGTCAAATTTCTAGGAATTTCATACAGTTGATTTTGCGTAATTCCAAATAAAAAAAGAGAATAAAATTGGGAATGTTAGTTTGAAGAGATCCATAACAAGATTATGTGAGGAAACTAGAAGAATTCAGGATTGAGTCCATTACAAGTGAATAATGAAGCCTCAGGCAACCCGACTAGGATCTGATACCCCTAAGGTGTATTATAGTCTCTACTGAAGCATCATCTTTCTCTGTAATGATCCCCCTTTTTACCAATGATAATTATAATAATATTAAACTTGGCCTGATTATATAAGTGCAGCAAGAATACTGAATGGCCATACATGCTCTCTTAAATCTGCTTTATTGGAACTTTCCATAAGGAATCTCAGGTTGGACTTAAGAGCCTATTGAGGACACAAAGCCAAGACCTTACTCTGACACTTTACCTACAAATTCTGTAGATTTGGGTTATTCCTGTCTTCTCAAGATCTCCCAAATATCCTCTGGAGGGCTGAGTTGACTCCATAAGATCAACCTGACCATCTTAAAGCTACAGTCACATCTAATTCTACAGACGTTCTCCAATATGACACTCCAGTCAAAGCCTTGGGAATATAACCGGTGTTCCTAATTGTGTCTTATGACAATGAGAACAGATTTCCTAATTGAACTTACACGAATAGCTATTACCATAAAAGTAAGAATGGTCACTATGAGTTTCCAAATTCTGGAGGAATCAGGGAGAAAAAGTAATTATTGCACCTTGTTCATTAAGGTATACTTTATCAAGTGGCTGCAGCTTAGGAGAAAGGAAAAAGGTTTCCTTCTATTGGGAATAATAGAATTATTCTAAATAAGCAATATTTCAAATAGTCCTAAAAATTAAAATCATCCTCTTCATTGAGTCTCACGTAGTTCTTGTTGATCTTGACCTCTGATTAGCAATTTTGTAATTCCACTGCTTCCTTAGTTTTTTACATTCCTGCCCAGTTCAGTGGGATGATTTGAAAGTTACCAGAAATTTGTACTTGTCAGAATCCTTTCCATGACTCTCCTTGAACATGAAGCCCTTTTGCAAAAGCAAAACAGTAGCCTCTATAAATGGCAAAACACTTTAAAAATGGCCATGATTAAAGATCAGAGGAGTGTTCATTACAATGCCATGGATAAGAAAATTTGGTTATTTCTGTGACATACTATTTTAAGGTAATAACTAGAATTACAAGTGGGAACATTATACAAGGACATAGCAGATTTCTAGGAATTTCATACAATTTGTGGAACATTTATGTTAATAACATGTATCCATACAAATACAACCTGAACAAAGTTTAGCATCACTTATTTGTGCTTCCCATGTAATTTTACAGAAGCCTAATGTTAGTTTGATAGCTCTTTGAACAGAGAGAGAGAGACAATCTTGAGATGCTCCAGGGGCCCTCTGGAATATCCCTAGTTAGCTCCAGGTCAGAAAGACTTCCTTTAGAATTTCATTTTCAGCTCTTCCAAAACACCAATAGTTTTGAACACTTGACTAGGATCACAGATCTTTATGAAACAATACTCGATTTCACCTATTTAACCAAAGCGACAGAAGATTTTAAAGGCAAATATAGAAGGTGACATAGCTGTGAGCAAAACCTGGCTCTTAATATTGAGAAGACTTGGTTTTCTTAAGTAATCAAAGACCTGATGATAAAGATCACGCAGGAAATTTTTTCAGGAAATCACACAGTCGTTCGCTCTCTGGTCGGATTACTTAAAAGATAATGAAAAACTCTTCATGGTCTTTTATCAGGCACAGACCAAGAGAATTTGGTCCTTTAGTCATCAACTAGACCTGAAGACCTGATCTTGACCACTCACCTGCTTGTACTCACCAACCTTTGTCTCACGTTGTTCCTTGAGCTGTTCTTTCCAGTTTGTCTCTTAACTCTGGCAAATGGAAAACGAAACCACCCCTGGAGCAATAGTCATGGCTACTGCCCTGACGAGACCTCCAGCTGGTGCGCACCTCCTAGACCAGATGGAGCTAAACCCCCGACTCTCACCGGTGCAGATGGACTATGGGGTGACCTCCAGAATGACTGACAACTATCTTTACCTCATTATAAAACCAAAATCTCCACCTAAGGAGGAGCCCAAGCCTCATTTACGTAATACGCAATGTAGTGTGGGCATCTATCCTTAAGGGGCAAGCACCAGCTTACGTCACATGGCTTCTCTATCTAAATATTCATCCCAACCTTAAATAAAAGGAACCCATCCACCCTTGCTTAGGGAGTCAGAGCTGCAAATAAATTCTGCTTTGTCCAACAACTCAACCTGGTGTAGATTCTATCTGTGACTCACCAAGAAGCGAACTCACGTTGGTTCAGTTATACTTTTAGCAGATGAAAGGAAATCATTAGTTTTACGTGAGTATATGCATGTAAGTGATATTAAAGTTTATCTTTACAAACATTTATGAATTCATTCCATTTTAGCCAGCTTAATTACACAAGGTTTCTCTTTCCAACTTTCTATATCCAATTAATTTGTCCCTTAGTCTCCCCTTTCCTCTTCTGAAACAACTCATTCTACTTTCAGAACAAAACTTGTCGTTCCTTTAACAAAAATGCATCTTTGTACCTCATACCTTTTCTTAACTTGAAGCACATTTTACTTTCTGTGAGAAGGGAGAGGATTCACTTTCAGAAAAGCCAGATAAAAGCTGTGCTGATTAACAATTGGTTTACAATCTATTGGAAATATGTAAGAACCTTCCCCCCGCAACCCCGCCCCCCACCCAGTGGAGTCCCAAACCTTAGATACTTCACTCCCTGGTTCTTCTTCCTCTCCATATTCCGTGGGCTTATTTTCGAGAACTTTGCAATAGGCATGCACCAAAGAACAGAGGGAGGAGGGACTGAAAATCTCTGGATTACCCCGAGGAATGTACATTGGTTCCGATGAGACTACATTTTGCCTTACCTGGGCATAGGCGATGTCCAGGTAAGGCTGTAACCTCTAGCACTCAGCCAGTGAGGAACCAGGGGAAGGACTACGTGCTAGGAGATACATTATCTGCTGACACTGCCCCGAGTGTGCGTGTCCGTCAGACACCTGCTCTTGCAAGAACGTTGACTACAGCCTTGCTTGTGCTCTGAGTCTCCAAGGCCCTCCTCTGATTGGGTCCGTGGGCTTAGTTCTCACATTCTCCTTGCACACAGACATGCTTTCCTTACTATTTCCAGTAGTTTTAATTACTTATGTTAATTGGTATTCCCAACACTCATAAGAAGCAGCAGTTATCAACTGCTTACATCCCAGCATTCTGTGTACTGGCAAATTTATGGATACATTTCATAATTTATGGAAGCATAAGCTGCTTCCTTGTACAATTTTTAAATGTGGTCCAAAATGTTTACTAACAGACCCGGATATATTAGCTTCTGTATAACAAGCCAAAAGTAGATAAAGCTACATTCAGTAAGTAATGTTTCAGTATTTTATCATATTTGGAAATTTAGATATTCCAATAAGTGTCTATCATTTAAATTATGAAAATTTTATGGTTTAAAATTACCAAAAAGACTGTGAAAGCTATTTTAAGGTAGACATATGTTATAAAACTCCCTCATTGTTGAAAATTTAATTTATATACTTTAATCCCACTTACATCTACTTAATTCACTCGTTCTAAATCATATTGAGGTTTTTTCTAAAAATTTCATGAGACCTGAAAGCCATCATCCTATTATTTTTCTTGCTGACAAGTTTTGTAACAGAGATCACATGAACTCACTTGACTAATAAACCAGGTAGAATAAAAGTTGTGTATCTGCATTATATCCATTGACAACTCTGAAGACAGACCTGATGAGGGAGAAGAAGGCAAGCTGAGGGCAAAATACAAGCTAGCAAACTGCCCCTTGCCCCCGCACCCCCTTCCCAGTGGGATCTGTGTGACGTTCCTCAGGCATTCATGGCTGCCCTAGAGCTAAGAGGAGAAAACAAATGGTTAACTGACAGAGATCACATTCATACGGGTCATAAGTCTCTATCAGTTTACAAATCTCTTAGTAAACTATAAGAAAAAGGCAGTCTTATCAATAGCCTCATCTCCAGAAACCTACAGACTCAGTTTTTTTTTGAGCCCCAACATGGCCCTCCCCTCCATAGTGATGAGGTGAACAAAGACAAGAAGAAAATGGCAGGTAAAATTTCTTTATAACCTGCAGCCCATTGACAAATACTTGAGGCGAATCCGGAGTACAACATTTTCCCAGGAACTCCCTACCGTCTTAATGTTAGTGCCTTACCAGAGGAAAAACCACCTTAGCTTCACAGGTATCTTAATGGTCTTCTTTAGCACATCAAAGTCCGTCTGGAGGCCTCCCTCTTGCCTTCACCTTCCCCAACTCCATAGTACATAACCAAACACTCTTCACACCCCCAGTGCAGCTCTTCCTGCCCACAGGTCCTGTATCCTGCTTTAATAAAATCACCTTTTTACACCAAAGACATCTCAAGAATTCTTGGCCATCAGCTCCAGAGCCCCGCCACCATTCCAAACCCCATCAATACCTATTTTCAATTAAACCAACTTAAACTAGCTTTTATTTACCTAATATTTTCCCAGATCGCATGAACTTGCAAAACATTTGGGTTAGTTTCTAGATTTCTGAGTCTCGAAATGCTTAATTCATACAAGCAGTTACTTCTGAGCCAATTACATGGAGCTGGTTTACAAATTAATTTTGGCAATGCCATCTGGAGACAGAAAACGATCACATCGACATAAATACACACACATAATAAGCACAGATATAAACAGAGGCCCTTAGACCTATCGCTGTAACATTTTAACCATGAATCAGGTATAGTAACATAAAACTCAGTGGTTTATAAAAGAAAGGTTGGATCCAAATTGTGCTTCTGGCAGATGGAATGCTTTAAGTTTATTTATGGCTAACTCAGATGGCTAAACCTTTTTTATCAAGATCTGTATGGAAGGTTTTTCTTTTTTTAATTTTGCCCAACTTCCAAATAGTTCCTTTTTCCCTTCTGATGCATCTCATCATCTCCCTAAAGTCTTCGTTTCAGAGAGATGGCTCTTGGCTCCTAGGGGAGGTGGGGACAGAAAACGTACACCTCACAAGCACAGGGAAAGTGTCCAAGTTTTCTCCACAGAGTTTCAGATAGATTTGCCTACTATCAGAACTCGAGTAATTACAATTAATTTTTTTCCTTATCTTAGGTGCAGGACAATTCTATTTCTAATATCCCAATCTTAGACAATACCTGTAAGCATTCTGAGATGAAGAGGGGAGGTTTTGGGAATAGTAAGGATAGACAGACTCTATATTGCTTCCAGAACTGTGTTTCTAATTTTGTAAAGATTTGTAAGACAAAAGATAGTATTTCCAATTCCATAAGGAATTAGGAGAGCCTGAATGATACTGTGGGGCGGAACCACCCACCTAATTACATTATCTTCAGTTTGCTTCTTTACATCAATATGGGGGGAGATTTCCATTCCCACTAAGATGGAAATCAAAAGATTCCCATGGGGGTGCCTAGGTGGCTCAGTTGGCTGAGTGTCTGACTCTTGATGATGGCTCAGGTCATGATCCCAGGGTCACGATATCAAGCCCTTTGTTGGTCTCTGTGGTGACAGCACAGAGCCTGCTAAGATTCTCTCTCTCTCTGCCCCACTCCCCCAATTGTGCCCTCCCCTAGTCGTACCCTCTAAAATCATATATATAATTTTAATTAATTTATATATAAATATGTGTATATGATTTAAATTTCTTTGTCCAGGAACTTCAGGATTAAATGCAGTATGCCTTTGTTTTTTGTTTTTATTTTTTTAAAGGCATTTTATCTATCTATCTATCTATCAATCATCTATTTATTTAATAAATAACTGAGCTATCAGTGCAGAGCCCAGTGCAGGGCTTGAACTCATCGTGAGATCAAGACTTGAGCCAAGACCAAGAGTTGGATGATTAAGCGACTGAGCCACCCAGGCATCCCTGTTTTTTTTTCTTCTTCTTTTTTTTTTTTAATAGAGAGAATTGTAAACAGACTCCACACCCAGTGTGGAGCCCTATGCGGGCTAGACGTGGGACTTGACCTCCTAACTATGAGATCATGACCTGAGCTGAAATCAAGAGTCCACACTCAACCGACCGAGCCACCCACGCACCCCTATGCAGTATGCCTTTGTAAAATGTATATAAAGTGATCAACGAGAACCTTTGATGATCTCATTTTTGAGTGTGTAATCGAACATTGGATCAATTCACTCTAGGGACAGGACTACACCATTGTTTCTATCAGACCCTGAACATCAGCCTTAACCAAGCCACTTCCTTGATCATGTGCAGGAGGGCCCAGGAGAAATTCTGGTCATGCATTTCCTCTGTGAGGGGAGTTCGTCCCAGGGGCCTGTCTGGCTTGTCTGATCACTGCAGTGCAAACAGGGGTGGGAAGAAGACCTCTGAGCAGCCAATGAAGATCCCTGTGAGTGGGGCTGTGAATGGCCACTGATCCACTACTTCTCTAAATCTGGTAGAATCTTCTGAAGGTGGAGATAAAAAGGGCTTTGTAATTTCATTTTGTTAAGAAAGTTCTTAAGGCCAGCTGCTAGACTTCTTCATGTCCTCTTTTCCATTTGATCGCTCTGTAGATGTGTAAGGCAACTGTGTAGATTGAGAGCTAAACGTTTTTTTTTTTTTTTCCATATATAGAAGTTCTTCCCATTCAAAAGATCCATCATCTGGCTATTAATGAGTAGAATCATATATTAATCTCCATAGGGACTCAAGCCAATAAGCCTTTTTATGGCTTAAGCGTGGATGCAAAAGGTGTCCCCTTTGAGCTGACAAGAGGCATTCAACCCTTTGTTGGAAAAGATGCAGCCCTTACAAGATCCAGAAAGTTCGCTCTTAGAGTTAGTTTAATACGGCAAAGACTTTCCTGGCCACAGGCAGTAAGAATGATGCAGTGAAAGGGTGCCTCTTGTTTCCCAGGAGAAAGTGGGACACCTTTAGTCCCAGACCTGCTAATCTGTGACACCACAGAGATGCTACTGGAAAGGGACTTTTCTGCACGGAGACGATGAAGGTGGAGAGGACAGGCCCCGTGTGTACTGGGAACCCTGAAGACAAACTTCCCTGAGTAGGCATGGTGGGATACAGAGAATGCTGCTGCTCACTTCCTGTCTGGGATCCCCAGCCTATTTGGCTGGCTGCCACGTATAAAACCATACTTGCATGTTCCCTCCAGTGGAGACCAGAGAAAGGATTCTCACTGGTCAAAGAGCCAAGCTCTCAAGATACAGAACAAAGATGAATGGAAAACCTCTGGCCTATGGTTCTCCTCCTTATGACAAATGACACAGAAGAAACAGAAAGCAAAGGCCATCTCTGGGAGGAAAGGAATCAACAGCAACTAAGGGTGCTCGTAACAAGAATACAAGAATCTCTATACACAAGGAACTGTTCATGCAAATACTTTTTCCTGCTAATCTAAATATTTAAAGGATGGAAGAAGGTGAGATTTTTCCCTTCTTGTCTCAACCAGACATAGAGAAAGAGCTGGGAGAGCTGGTCTTGGTTAATATTCTTACCCTTTGCCAGCTTCTGCCAGTTTTTCAGGATATTATCTGCAGGCTCCAGAAGGAGTGTGGTGTCTCAGCAAGTCCCATCATGAGTAGCCAAACTGTAGGGGAGGAAAAATAATTTTTCCTCTCCCTTTCTAGGTTCTTGGGTGGGATCCCACCCCTGTAATAAAAGACGGATTAACAGGAGAAAAACAACCGGTTTAATAACATGTAGACCTCTTGTAAATATGGCAGCAACCCAGGAAACTATCGCCTTAACTGCTTTTTCTCCCACATGAGAAAGATGTTGGAGGTGGTTCGAAGGCCAGTTATGGGAGGTTACCAGGAAAAGCACAGTAAGGCCGATCTGCAGAATTAAACTGAGCTCCTTCTGCACTGATAAGAGTTTGTGATTGAAAGTCATCCCTCGCTTCCTAACGCAGAGAGGGAGGCACCCTTGTAAAAGAAGATTTTGCTTGTAAAATTCCCTTATAAAAGGTACCTTCTGCTTTTCCTGTGTCTATTATTGCTTAAAAACCATCTTTAGGCCAAAGAGGCATATTTTGGGGGTGGCATATTCTACTCCCCTTCATGCTTTTTGAGGTATTCTGTATTCATCATCGTGTTGTGTTGGAGTTCCTTTAGAAGCTGGCCCAGTAAAGCAGAAACAGAATCACCTGGAAAGTGCAGAGTTTTTCAAACGGCAGGCCCAGTATGGTTTTCTTTCTGCTTTTTATTTGAAGGTATGAACACACATACAAGTACACAATCACAACACTTAGGGATTTAAGGTGTAATACCTCGGATCAGTCTACAAAATGTACTCAAATAGTTACATATGTTATGGAATAATGTCTAGGCATACCTTCAACTGTACTAAGCCTTTTTTTCAGCCAGTTAGACAAGTCAGGTTCTCATTCTACTGAAACACTTCCAAGTGTGAAGCTATTAAAGAGCCAGAACAGGGGGGCGCCTGGGTGGTTCAGTCGGTTAAGTGACCGACTTCAGCGCAGGTTGTGATCTCACGGTTTGTGAGTTCGAGCCCCACAATGGGCTCTGTGCTGACAGTTCAGAGCCTGGAGCCTGCCTCAGATTCTGTGTCTCCCCTTCCCATGCTCATGCTCTGTCTTTGAATAATAAAAACACGTTTAAAAAATTAAAAAAAAAAAAAAAAAAGAAAGAAAAGAACCGGAAGAGCAGGGGCACCTGGGTGGCTCAGTTAGTTAAGTGTACAACTCTCAATTTCAGCTCAGGTCATGCTCTCATGGCTCATGAGATCAAGCCCCTCACTGGGTTCGGCCCTGACAGTGTGGAGCCTGCTTGGGATTCTCTCTCTTCCTTTCTCTCTCTCAAATAAACATTAAAAAACATAAAATAATTTTAAAAATCAGGAAGAGTATCAATGCTGGAAAAGACAGGGATTACTCATATAGCTAGTGATTCTACTATAGCAACATAAAGTTTTAAAAACAAACCTTTACTCAAGAAATGAAGGCAACAGTAATCATTTCTGTGGACACTGACCAAATATTAAAGATTAGCTGCAAGAGTTGAAGGTCCAAGAAGAAAATAGCCTAGATAACTTTACCCAAGAGAACAAAGAGATGGGGAAGTAGGTCTTAGGGATATCTAGGGACAAACAAGAAGCATATCAATAGAGAGAAGGGGAAACCCACCATGCATGCACTAAAGGTCAAGAACTGCTTCTGATAATTAGTTAACTTATGAAAAGTGCTCATGACAATCAGTAATAGAGGGAATTAAACAATAAAGAATTTTGTTTTTTAAGTTCTTGCTGGCATTGAGTTATTATTTATTTACCTTTGGCTGACAAAGCATCCCAAGTGATGGCTTTCAATCACTTCTAGTTGCAGGAAGGCTATCTAGTAAGTCAAAACAAAAGGTAGTAATAACAAAGTATTTTCTTAAGTCATGCAAAGGCTAAACTCTCCATAATAGAGGTAAATTAATCACCTCTGCCAACATTAATTCTCCAAGTAAAGAAATTCTCTCTTCGCCCTTCGAATGAGGCATTTGAAGTTTGATGAAGTGGAGAGGAATTCTTGGTGCTTTGCTTAAGAATTTACTAAGTATTGGAATCCCTAGGAGCAGGCAGCCGAGGTCCGAGGGGTCTGTTGGCCACTCGGGGAGAAGTGGTTTCCCTGCTTAGAGGGCACTTGGTAGAGGCCATATGGCCTCCTCACAAACAAAAGTCCCAGCGGGCCCTGGAGAACAGCCACATTTGCTGGTACTGGAGCAAAGACACCAGAGTGCAGTGGAACCTGGCACCGGCTGTGTTGTGAATTGCCATAATCTCGGAACCTTTGTTGCTGCACAATTGCATGAACCTATTCTGGGACAGCGGCCACCCAGCCGTTGCTCAGTGAGACCCTCTCCCAGAGAGCTGGAGTAAGTCCAAGCCACAGGGTCCTCAGAAGTGAGGGATTTGGAAACACAGCCCCATCGGAGATAAAATTCAGGAGGGAGGTGCTGCCTTGCAGGGTGACGGCTTGCACACAGTGTAGAAGTGGGACAGTGTAGAAGCAGGAAGTAGATGGAAGATTGAGACAAAGAAGGGGTGCTTGATTGTGGGTGGGTGAGAGTGTGGAGTTCCTGTGCCAGAAATTAGGAAGCTGGGTGAGGCCATTTTCACCTCTTGTGCACATGCACATATACGCGCATGGCACCACACCAATCCATCCCAGTAAGCTAAGCAGCGCCACCTAGTGGAGAATGGAGCCCTTACACCAAGCTCCACCCAACTGTGCCCTCCAAGCACATGCCCTAGAAGAACAGCACAAGTCTCTCCACCTGTTTAGCGTATGGACTATAGAGTGCTTCATAGTTTGAGTTCTAGGGGAAACGGATATTTCGGGTTTCATTCTGTTTGCTTCCTGGTTCATCTATTCAGGTTTTTTTTGGTTTTTGGGGTTTTTTTTTTGCTTTTCTCTAAATTGGCTTTTTTCTCTTTTTCTCCTGTATCCTTTTCTTGGATACAGTAAGAGAAAAATTTATTTTTATTCTCCTTTTTTGAAAATTCTTTTTAATATGTTTTAATTTTTTAGTAAATTTATTTTGTATTCTATTTCACTTTCTTCATTTGTTTATTTTATTGTATACATTTAAAATTTTTTAAACTTTTTACTTTTTCTTTTCATCTTTTCTTTCCATTTTTCATCTGTTCTGTCAAGCTTCTTTCAACAACTAGACTAAAACACACCTAGGATTTAGCTTCCTTTGACTTTTTGTGCATTTTTCACTTTTTCATTTTTATTTTATTATTTTTCTTCCTCCCAAATGACAAAACAGAGGAATTCACCCCAAAAAAACAGGAAGAAATGAAAACCAGGGGCTTAATCAACAAAGATATAAGCAAGATATCTGAACTAGAATTTAGAATCATGATATTAAGAATACTAGCTGGGGTTGAAAAAAGCACAGAATCCCTTTCTCTGGAGACAAAAGAAGTAAAATCCTGTCAGAAAGAAATTAAAAATGCTATAACTGAGATGCAATCTTGAATGGATGTCTTGGCAGCAAGGATGGACAAAGCAAGGCAGTGAATCAATGATACAGAAGACAAGATTATAGAGGATAATGAAGCAGAAAAAAAGGGAAACTAAGGCAAAAAGAGCACAATACAAGAACTAGAGAACTCAGTGACTCATAAAAAGGAACAACTCCAGCTCATGGAGTTCCAGAAGATGAAGAGAGAGAAAAAGGGATAGAAGGTTTACATGAGCAAATCATAGTGGAAAACTCTCCTAATCTGGGGAAAGACAAAGGCACTAAAATGCAAGAAGCACAAAGAACTCCCATTAGATTCAACAAAAACTGACCATCAACAAGGCATATCATCGTCAAATTCAAAAAATACAAAGACAACGAAAGAATTATGAAAACAGCAAGGGAAAAAAAGTCCTTAATTTACAAAGGAAGATAGATCAGGTTTACAACAGACCTATCCACAGAAACTTGGCAGGCCAGAAAGGAGTGGCAGGACATATTCAATGTGATGAATTGGAAAAATATGCAGCCAAGAATTCTTTAAGCAGCAAGGCTGTCATTCAAAATAGGAGAAAAACTTTACTAGACAAACAAAAACTAAAGAAGTTTATGACCATTAAACCAGCCCTGCAAGAAATTTTAAGGGGGACTCTTTAAGGGGAGAAAAGATGAAACAAAACAAAAAGACCAAAAGCAACAAAGACTACAAAGGACCAGAGAACACCACCAGAAACTCTAACTCTACAGGCAACACAATGGCAATAAATTCACATCTTTAAGTACTCATTCTAAATGTCAATGCACTAAATGCTCTAATCAAAAGACTAGGGTTTAAGAATGGATGAGAAAACAAGATCCATCTATATGCTGTTTACAAGAGACCCATTTTAGACCTAAAGACACTTTCGGATTAAAGTAAGGGCGGGGCGCCTGGGTGGCTCAGTCGGTTGAGCGACCGACTTCAGCTCAGGTCATGATCTCGCGATCTGTGAGGTCGAGCCCCGCGTCCGGCTCTGTGCTGACGGCTCAGAGCCTGAAGCCTGCTTCAGATTCTGTGTCTCCCTCCCTCTCTGCCCCTCCCCTGCTCATGCTCTGTCTCTATCTCTCAAAAATGAATAAATGTTAAAAAAAAAAGTTTAAAAAAAAATTTAAAGTAAGGGGATGGAGAACCATCAATTATGCTAAGATGGCCAAAAGAAAGCTGGAATGGCCATACGTATATCAGACAAACTAGATTTTAAAATAAAGACTGTAACAAGAGATGAACAATTATATGATAATTAAGGGGTCTATCCACCAAGAAGATCTAACAATTGTAAACATTTATGCGCCCCCAATGTGGAGAAACCCAAATATATAAAGCAATTAATCACAAACATAAAGAAACTCATTGATAATAATACCATAATACTAGAGGACTTCAACACTCCACTTACAGCAATAGATAGATCATCTAAGCAGAAAATCAACAAGGAAACAATGGCTTTGAATGACACACTGGACTGGATGAACGTAACATATATTCAGGATATTTCAACCTAAAGCAGCAGAATACACATTCTTTCAAGTGCACATGAAACAGTCTCCAGAATAGATCACATACAGGGACACAAATCAGCCCTCAACTGACTTCATACTGTGCATTATTTTCAGACCACAATGCTATGAAACTTGAAATCAACCACAAGAAAAAAATTTGGAAAGACCACAAATACTTGGAGACTAAAGAACATCCTACTAAAGAATGAATGGGTTAACCAAGAAATTAAAGAGGAAATTAAAAAGCAAATGGAAGCCAATGAAAATGAAAATATCACAGCCTAAAACCTCTGGGATGTAGCAGAGGCAGTCCTAAGAGGGAAGTATAGAACAATTCAGGCCTTCCTAAAGAGGGAAGAAAGATCTCAGATACACAACCTAATCTTGCACCTTAAAGAGCTGGAAAAAGAATAGCAAATAAAGTCCCAAGCCAGCATAAGATGGAAAATAATAAACATTAGAGCACAAATCAATGCTATCAAAATAAAAGAAAAAAAGCCATAGGACAGATAAATGAAGCCAGGAGCTGGTTCTTTGAAAGAATTAACAAAATTGGTAGACCGCTAGCCAGACTGATCAAAAAGAAAAAGGAAAGGACCCAAATAAATAAAATCACGAATAAAAGAGGAGAGATCACAACCAACACTGCAGAAATAAAAACAATGATTAGAAAATATTATGAGCAGTTACATGCCAAATAAATTGGGCAATCTGGAAGAAATGGACAAATTCCTAGAAATATATGTTTCTAACAAAATGGAAACAGGAAGAAATATAAAATATGAACAGACCCAAAAGCAGCAAAGAAAATAAAATAGTAATAAAAAATCTCCCAAAAAATGAGACTCCGGGGCTGGATGGCTTTCCAGGGGAATTCTACCAACCATTTTTGGGTTATACCAACCAAACACAGAAATGGAAGGAAAAGTTCCAAACTCATTCTTACAAGGCCAGCATTACCTTGATTCCAAAACCAGACAAAGACCCCACTAAAAAGAATTACAGACCAATTTCCCTGATGAACATGGATGCAAAATTCTCAACAAGATACCAGCCAAATGGATCTGACAATACATTAAAAGAATCATTCATCACGATCAAGTGGGATTTATACCTGGGATGCAAGGTGGTTCAATATCTGCAAATCAATGTGGTACATCAAATTAATAACAAAGAATAAGAACCACATGATCCTCTCAATAGATGCGGAAGAAGTATTTGACAAAATACAGCATCTTTCCTTGATAAAAACCCTCAAGAAAGTAGGGATAGAAGGAATATACCTCAAGATCATAAAAACCGTATGTGCAAGACTCATCGCTAATATCTCTCTCAATGGGAAAAAACTGAGAGCTTTCTCCCTAAGGTCAGACACATGACAACGATGTACACTCTCACCACTACATTATTCAACACAGTGTTGGAAGTCCTAGCTTCATCAGTCAGACAACACAAAGAAATAAAAGGCATTCAAATCTGCAAGGAGGAAGTCAAACTTTCGCTCTTGACAGACAACATGATACTATATGTGGAAAACCCAAAAGATTCCACCAAAAAACTCCTGGAACTGATTCATGAATTCAGCAAAGTCACAGATATAAAATCAATGCACAGAAATTGGTTCTAATTCTATCCACCAATTATGATGCAGCAGGAAGAGAAATCAAGAAATCGATCCCATTTACAATTGCACCAAAAACCATAAAATATGTAGGAATAAATGTAAAAAAAAAGAGGTGAAAAATTCATAAACTGAAAACTACAGAAAACTTATGAAAGAAATTAAAGAAGACACAAAAAAATAGAAAAATATTCCATGCTCATGAATTGGAAGAACAAATATTGTTTGTTCTTAAACAATATTTACATTATTGATATTAACATTTTGATACTACCCCCAAAAATCTACAGGTTCTATGCAATCCCTATCAAAATAACACTGGCATTCTTCGCAGAGCTAGAACAAACAATCCTAAAATTTATATGGAACCAGAAAAGACCCCCGGTAGCCAAAGTAATCCTGAAAAAACCAAAGCTGGAGGCATCACAATCCCAGACTTCAAGATGTATTTATTACAAAGCTGTAATCATCAAGATAGTATGGTACTGGCACAAAAACAGACACTTGGATCAATGAAACAGAACAGAGAACCCAGAAATGGACTCACAAAGATATGGCCAACTAATCTTTGACAAAGCAGGAAAGAATAGCCAATGGAAAAAAGACAAGTCTCATCAGCAAATGGTGTTAGGAAAACTGGACAGCTACATGCAAAAGAATGAACATGGACCACTTTCTTACACCATACACAAAAATAAACTAAAAATGGATGAAAGACCTAAATATAAGACAGAAAGCCATCAAAATCCTAGAGAAGAAAGCAGGCAACAACCTCTTTGACCTCAGTCGCAGCAACTTCTTGCTTATCATGTCTCCAGAGGCAAGGGAAACAAAAGCAAAAATGAACTATTGGGACCTCATCGAGATTAAAAGTTTCTGCACAGAGAAGAAAACCATCAGCAAAACTACAAGGCAACCAATGGAATGGGAGAAGATAATTGCAAATGACATATCAGATAAAGAGTTATTAGTATCCAAAATCTATAAAGAACTTCTCAAACTCAACTCCCAAAAAACAAATAATCCAGTGAAGAAATGGGCAAAAGACTTGATTACACACTTCTCCAAAGAAGACAGCCAGATGGCTAACAGACACATGAAAAAATGCTCAACATCACTCATCATCAGGGAAACGCACACCAAAACTCCAATGAGATATCACCTCACACCTGTCAGAATGGCTAACGTTAACAACTCAAGCAACAACAGATGTTGGAGAGGGTATGGAGAAAGAGGAACCCCTTTGTACTGCTAGTGGGAAAGCAAATTGGTGCAGCCACTATGGGAAACAGTATGGAGTTTCATCAAAACATTAAAAATAAAACTACCCTATGATCCAGCAATTGGACTACTAGGTATTTATCCAAAGGGTACAGGAGTGCTGTTTCAAAGGGTCACATGCATCCCAATGTTTACAGCAGTGCTACTGACAACAGCCAAAGTATGGAAAGAGCCCAAATGTTCATCGACTGATGAATGACTGAAGAAGATGTGGTATAGATAGATAAATAGATAGATAGACAGACACACACACAACGGAATATTAGCAATCGAAAGTAATGAAATCTTGCCATTTGCAACAACATGGATGGAACTTGAGTGTATCAGGGTTAGCAAAATAAGTCAGAGAAAGACAAATATCACGTGACTTCACTCGCATAGAATTTAAGATACAAACGAGATGAATCTAAGGGAAGAGAAGCAAAAATAAAAGTTGGGAGGGAGCAAAACCTAAGAGACTCTTAAATACTGAGAACTGAGGGTTGCTGGAGGGTTTTTGAGATGGAGGATGGGGTAAAAGGGCAAGGGGCATTAGGGAGGACACCTGTTGAGCACTGGGTGGCATATGTAGGGGATGAATTAATGGATTCTGCTCCTGAAATCATTATTTCACTATATGCTAACTTGGATGTAAATTAAAGAAAAATAATAACTTAGTATTAACCATAAGCCTTTAGTTCACGACAACCATGCTGGGTGGAATGCTGTCTTTAACTGAAAAATCAGGACTTTGGGCAATCTGTTACCCACATTTATTTAGGCCCCCCCAAAGGGTGGAGTTCGGATAGGCAAGGCAATATTTATTGGTAATGTTTCTGGTTCTACTCAACTAAAAACAGAAACAGACTGAAGATCAGAAATCTTTGATTCAATTTATTTGAAAAAGTATACAGTCATCTGACCAAGAAATCTAATTCTACCAAGAGCAAAAAACAATGATTATTTTGAAAAGAGTCTTTAGTAAGCATGACTAAGCAATTTTCAAGAAAAAAAAATACCAAGGTCAATTTCAAGAGGAAGAACTTCACTATAAACATCTGTGTTTATAAATTGTCAGAAAAAAACAAAAAAAAAACAAAAAAAAAAAACCAAGGCAGAGACTGTAACAGGCAACTGGGTCAGGCGCCCACATCAGGGGTATAAGAAACCCAAAAGTGAAGGAAATATTGCAGTGATGCAGAAATAGGTACTTTAGAAATTAATTAACATCATCAATAACCATATTTTTACCAAAGAATGATAAGCTTTTTCCAAAGAAGCACTATTTGGTCGATAGGACAATTAGTAAAGTATTTTTGCAGTGCACATTCTCTGAAAAGTTCATGTTTGTACGTAATAGACATTATCACAGAGATGATCATTTTGTAAAAGTCTGTAACAATCTATTTGACCTTGAAAAACGCCCCAGATGCCATTTCCAATAGTTTGTGACTATATAAAATTACTGACACTGGGAACTTATCAATGTAATCTACATTTTTATTTGAATGTTTTCCGGCCTTCCACTGAGGACTTTTTGGGTAGCTAATGGAACACTGGCAAGTAACGACGGCATACAGGTTCTGCTTGAAGTACACTTCTGATTCTTAGACTTTTTGTTCTAGAACTCGCACAGGATTTGTTACAGGACTTCCCGAGAAGGGACCCATTAGTAAGGCATCAGAGCAGTACTTAGTGGTGTTCAGTGACAGGGTTTTTAGATGGACAGACACCTATCATAGTGGATATTAAACTATCACACATATTAATTGGTATCATAGGAAGTAAGAAAAACTTTAAGTATACACTCCTAACAACCTACGAAATGTGAAGTTACAGTTCTTATGTAGCTCTTTGTGTACCAAAATTATCAACTTTTTTGGAAAATGCTAGAACGCTTTTAGAATTCATAATTCTAAAGTAAAACTTTTTTTTCTTCTAATGACATGGGACAAGTTACTTTACAAAAGAGGAAATTTAAGGTACAAAAAGAAGAAAAAAAAGGTTTCAATTAAAGAAACATGAAGGAGGCTTGCACAAGGGTAGGATGGAGCACCCTTGCGGTCCACGTGCTGGCCTGCTTGCAGGACAATCCTGAATCATGTACGATGTGACACCAATTACGGCAGAAAGAAAAGAAGCATGAGCAAAAGTCGGCCTTAACAGCTGTAGTGGCCGAAGACCAAAACTATCCAGTAAAAGAACCATCAAGGTTTTAACTGGTTAAGGTTAACTTGAATGGCCAGCATTAGCAGTAAGGTGTAATTTCAAAAGTGTATTCCAAAGGATTGGGTGGGAGGGTGGATGGCCTGCTTGTAGGGCATGTGAGGAGCTACAGGTGATACTGGCAATAGCACCCAAGAAAATCAGATTGAGTAAGTTTTGTCCTGAGCCTTGCATCAGTATTGCAGGTTATCTACATCTTCTCCCTGGATTCTACAGAAATGAGGAAACCTAATTATTTTAGTCAGGTGCGCTGCATTGACATTTGTACAGCACCCTCCAGAGCATGAGACAGTGTGACCTATATAAAAGCAGGGAGCTTTTAAGGGCCTCCACCATGTGTACAGTGAATCACACCAAAGGAAGACAGAGCGAGTTCATAAAATTAGAGAACTTCTGTCTCCGGTCCTACTAAAATGCTTAGTGGGAGAGAGGTGGACAGATCTCTAATTAAGTGACAGCTCGTGGCATTTTTTGGGGTGGTGTTTGCAAATTAACTTTTCTATCCTTTTTCTGACACCTGAAGGAATCTGACACACGCCAGGAAAAGAAAACATCTTACGAAAACCAAAACAAGAGCCAGACTGTCTTCTAAACAGTGAAGGCAATCTGAAGACTTCCTGAGTTGTGGATCTGCTGCTCCTTCTCTAAGGTCGGGCTCCACCCAGTGCAGATTGTTCCAACTATTAGTGGACAGCCCCTGCCTCCCACGGCGGTGGCTCTAAAAGTTTTTTTTTTTTTTTAAACTGCAATTCACAACAGGACATAACATTTTATATTGTGACCCAGGATATACAGTATCATAAAGAAACACGTCAGGAAATGAAATTTAACTGTTATGTGCAAAGTTCTCTTATTCTCATTTCTATTCCACTTTAAAATATGCTGGTCTTGAGGAGTGAAATTGATTTTATGGCTCTCTAATGGATTAAGACCTACAGCTTGAGGGGCGCCTGGGTGGCTCAGTCGGTTAAGTGTCCAACTTCAGCTCAGGTCTCATCTCACCGTTCATGAGTTCGAGCTGTGCTGACAGCTCAGAGCCTGGAGCCTGCTTCAGATTCTGTGTCTCCCGCTCTCTCTGCCCCTCCCCGTCTCACTCTCTCTCTCAAATATAAATAAACATTAAAAAAAAAAAAAAAGACTCACAGCTTGAAAATCGCTGTCCTTGAGGATTTTGACTGATCTTTTTTTTTTGATTGATCTTGAGAAAAGTTAAAAAGAAATGGCCTTGGAGCCCAAACAAATTTCTCTGAATTGTTTTGGCAGGAATGTGAAAACATCCAGTTCCAAATGGCTACTTCTATCTTCAATGTATTCGGCTCACATTTTCTACTCCTATAGGCAAACTAGCTTAGTATCTTGTCCCAATCCTTTTAATACAGGGGCTTTGGCTTGACCTGAAGGATCACTTAGCACTAGCAATTGATGACTGAATAACCAAGGTGCAGAAAATTGAGCTGAGTAGAGTATTTTTTACTAGGTGGGAATAAAATATTAGGGAATTTCTAAGAGATAAGCTAGATGCATATATATTCACTGGGAAAATATTAATGTTAACTACCATCAGAAAAAATGGTAATTATGATAGAAATGATAATATAAGAAGACAATCTTACTTGTTTGGAGGCCACACGGCAGTTTTGTCATAGGTTAGGGTTATGGAAGAGCATGGTCCAGGCTAGGACTGCCTGCAGCAGGTGGTGATTATTTAGGGACCAGAAAATAAGCTGGCTGCACTAACCTGAACCTGGGGAAACCCTAAGGTCTTGCTAATACTACGGAAAAAGCAGCCAATACAAACACAGTAACAGGGAACCACTGGAGAAGCGCGCCTGCTCTTGAGTTCAGACAGTATTTTGTAAAGGTGAAGAAATCACAAGCTTCTTGTACCAGAAATCAAAGTTGCTATTTCTGATCACAGTTTTTCAGAGGAGAGTTGGCAGGGAAGAGATGCTCTGCCTTGGACTTTACATGCTTATCACAGAGCAGAAAATCTACTATGCTAGAATTAAGGGGCTGGGGCTAGAGCCAACAACACAGAGACATGATACTCAGGGTCTCATTGCGTAGCAGACAGCAAACAACTGAGAGAAGCTTAAAGTTTTCAGAGAGCCATTTGATGTTAAATATAATTCAGGGAAGATTATTTTCAAATACAGTAAGATTCTGGACTCTGTAATATTCAAGAAAAAATAACAGAGAATCAAACACATAATTGTAAAAAGACTGACTCGTTATCGAGTGATCTACTGTGTTCTTTATTTAGATGAAGGCAATCTTTTAAGACAATTGATAAACCACTGCTCTTGTAATTGGGGTCTTTCTACTCCAGAAACAATGGCAGTGATAGGAGGTGCTGATGGGTAGAAGACTACGAAAGAACAAGAGAAGATATTTCTAGGTCCTTGACCCATTCCCTGCTGCCTTCCGGATGATCCTAGAAAAATTTTTATGCTTACTCTTTCAGGCTTACTCTCTTTTACCATTAGACACCCAATAAGTTTGGGCCTGTATTTTTTCTGAGAATGAAATCATGAAACTGTAGTATAACAGGGAAAGATAGGATAAAATAGGCAGAGAGAGAAAGGTTAGAACCTGAGCTCCCTGGATGGAGAAAAACACGTACTTTGGAAAAATGCGGGGAGCGTTTGACTACAGCAAACCCCCTTGGGTGTAAGGTCCCTCTTAAAAATGTAACAGACACACCTAATTCCCCTCAGATTCTCCTTCAGGAATCTGACCATCAAAATACCTAGCTAAACCATAAAACTTATGTTATACGTGAGACAGTATGACCAGTCTGACTCCCCACGCAATGGGAGTCAAGCCAATCAGGAATGGACAACCCAGCACCTCGAGTTGTCTAACCGGTGAGGACACAATCTGAGAAGGAACAAGGAGGAAGGGAAGGGGGAGGGCTGACCAGAACCCTATACAACAAGGACCCTTGGCTATAGTCTGTGAGCATTCACTTTCAAACGTCCTCTCCTCTCTGTACAGAGAGTTTTCCTACTATTCTTCCTTTCTGATCTTTTACTCTAATAAACTTTGCCTCCTGCTCACTTTGTGTCCACCTCTTCACTCTTCAAAGCTGCAAAACAACGAATCCCAGGTATTGTGGTAAAACATCCTGCGAGAGCAGTAGGTAACGGGGTACTCGGCTAACGGCCCTGAACGGAACTCCAGTAAAGCAACACTTCAGACAAGGACAATCTGATGAAAGTTTTCTGGCCGCTACTCTCAGGTTCAATTCTAACATAAAATTGGACGAGCCTGGCAACAGAGAAAATATGTATGTTACTTTGAACAAAAGTCCTCAAGGGAGTGAGCACACACTACCAAGGAACATGAAGTTTGTCATCTTTTGATTCAATTTATATTCAACAAAGAAAAAAAGACATACTTGGGGAAACTGCTGATAATAAACAATGTGTTTTCATCATCAGAGGAAAATCAAAGTATTTAGTAGCGGGCTATGGTCAGGAAGAAATACAATCACAGTCTGGCATGCTGTTTATTTTAGCTTTTACAACAAAGCAAGGGTTTGAGGACCCTGAGGAGAATTTCAGTCATTAGTATCCAGAGTCTCCAATCCCAGGAACAGTTTATAATAATTTCATGGCACATATGACATGCATCAAATACTCTGTATTATTCGATAACTAAATAAGACACTGCATCATTCTCTTCATGGTTTGCAATCATATATTCATCTCCTTTCACTTGAAAAAGTACATTAATATTAAGGTACAAGGTCTTGGACAAAAACCAAGAGAAAAAAAAAGCCCACAACCTTATTTTAATTAATGTGCAGTCCATGATTTTTGTTCTGATGAACTTTTAAAAGAGAGATTCTCATTTGACTAACTGTACAGAAAGCACAGCAGAAATTCCCAATCCTTTGCCGACAGAACAGGTAATTAACGCTTTAGGGTGCATATATTTACTTACAAGAAGGGCTGTCTGTTCTGAAGCATAACTCACATCTAAGATGGTGCGAATTTTATTTCATATTATCACTGAATAGAAAGTTGATATTTTAAGGCTTCAGGGATTTTCCTGTAAAGTCAGTAATGTTAAAAACGTTACTTGGGTAAACTGAGTAGATCCTGCGAAGTTGGCTTGAGAAAGTATTCCTAAGGCTTCAAAGTTCTGAGAGGGGCTTTTCCTTTTTCGGTATGACACTCATTTCTTCTAGCCTTTCGTAAGATGAGGCTTGAAGGGGGTATTATCTAATCTGTATTACAGTATATTAAAAAAATGTTTTTCATAGTCATGCTATGGAAGTAGAATTCAAACCTATCCTTTATAAAAAAATAAGGAAAATAATACCAAAATATTTATCTGTAAAAAGAACTTCACGTTTCTAAAGAAACCACCACTAAAGTTTCTGACACTGAGGAAATGTTTGATCATTTACCCATCACTGATTCAGGGAGTCTGAAGACAGAAGTTATAAACTTCATGACAGAAGTTTAAAATGTGAACTAGAAACATTAAACTCAGCTCCATGTAGGGGTGAAATATGGGCAAATTCTCTACACTGCAGAGAATCACTTGAAGCAAGTATTTAAGGTTCATCAAATAAATATTTCTTTTATAAAGTAATTAGAATTTTAACCAGATGCATGATTCAAGTTAGAAGACCAAATGGTTCCCCAATGAATTCAAATATTTTAATCACCTGATTGTTTCTCCTGATTGTAACTGATCTTTTTTTTTTTAGTACTTGAAATTACTTCTGTACTATACTTCCCAGACTGGTTTTGGAAGGTACAAGGTAGAAACTCTAATGATTTATTGCTGTCTCTCTTCAGGCAGTATTCTTCATCAGAATCTCGGGGAAGGTTCTCTTGCTTCTTCTAGTTTCGTGAGGATCCACTGTTGTGGGGAAATAAACCAACATTTGCTTATTTCGAGAACTTGCAATGAAACTCAAAATGTAATGAATGTAAATCTAGAAGTTGGCTTTTACCCTAGCATCTTCTGGGGTCCTGAAGTTAATTATTTTTCCAAACTCTTTGGCATGAAATACAGACTTCACTCGTTCCTATAAACAGAATAACTTTATTAAAATGAAAATCCAGTTGCAGAAATATGACTTCAAAATGCCACAGTTTTATAAATCTGTGCTTAAAGTGTCTACCTTACACATCTTATATACCTTAAAAAAAAAAGCCAAGAATGAAGAATCCAAGAAGAATCAAACACAAATGGGGGTGGGGGGTGGGAAGGAAGGCTAAATTCTAACATACCCATTATCACTAAGCTTAAGTTAAAGAGCTTTGAGATTTCAATTGCTAAAGTCATATAGGGTTTACTCAAAGGATGAAGAGATAGGTCTGGGAGCAGTGTTTTCCCTTCAAATAGTTTCTCAGATAGCTCTTGGTATATGGCCATGAAATCACGATGAGCTCAGCTAAAAAAATAATCTATTTGTGTGTACACACGTACGCACATATGTGTTGTATGAGGTGTGTTATGAAAGTAACTTCTGACATTTTAAATCAGTTGTGCATAAGAATGCAGCTAAAGCTTAATGTCCTCCACTTTTTTTTTTTTTCCGATTGTCCTCTACTTTTTACACTGCTTTGCATTCTGTTCACTGTTTGTGAGTAGAGCTAATGGTGGATGGTAATCATAAATAACAGGACTATGGAAGAAGAGGGCGGTTTACCTCTCTTAACTATGGGCAGAGCTACAGAAGAAGTGTGGGGGTCTCAATGGTTGAACAATTTCTCCAAGTAATTTTCAAACATCCATGTAAATACAGACTGCAGAAGAAATCAGATTCTTTTACTTAAAAAAAAGGGGGGGGTGGTATCTGCTGATAAAAGATTTCAAGAAAAAGTAGAAGGGAAAGAAACCAGGAAGGTAAGAAGAAGGTTATTTTTGGAGAGAGAAAAAGGTATGAAAAAAGCCAGGAAAGCAGCAGAGGTTAGAGCAGAAGGTAATAGCCACTATTCATTACTTCGTATAATACGGCCACAGGGACTTTCATCTTCTGAGTGAATTGGAGAAATTCTCAATGTGTAAATTGGTCTAAGATCCTTAAGAACAAATAGTCCGGTCTATTCCTGAGCTGCCCGTGTCTTTGGAATGAGCGCTAAGACTAGAGAAATGGTCTTCGATGGTTAAACACATGGCCTAGGGGCAGTTCTGTTCTAAAGACTAGCTCAGAAAACATCTGTTGTTTTTGGCTGCCTGTGCCTACGGGCCCTTTCTTCCAGCAACAACTTTTTGAAACTCCTTTGGGTAACTATTTCTCACCTTCTCTCACTTCAAATACTTCAGACAGAGCTGACCCTTCCTTCTTGGTAGCACCGTGGTGATCCCATGACCCTCACCTGACCAACTGGCTCATGCCAGCTCTCTGAGCAAAGAGATTGGTTCAGGAATAGGCATGTGACCAAAGGTGGCGCAGTAAGGCCCAGTGAGAGGCTCTCGTTCTGCTGAGCTAGCAGGATATAAACCTGGAACTTCTGCTGGCCGGCTTGATAATGAAGCCAACACCGAAGAAAGCAGAGCCTAGAGGCCGGGGTTGGCGAAGAAGCAGAGAATGAAGGAGGACAGGGAGGGAGAGAGAATAACCACTAACGACACCATTGGCGCATACCTAAACTAGCGGATATAGACTCTTAAGACTTTCAGTTACAGGAGCCAACTAAATTCCTCAAAATCAAAATACAACAAAAATAACAAACAACAAAACTTACTTTGGTTGTGTCACTTACAATATTTCCTACGTATATGGCTGGAGAGAAAGTGCCCCCTACACATTGGTACCTGGTCACATACCATGAGGCCAAATACCTTGTATTTCTTTGTATTACATACAGTACCCAGTGCAATCTTTACAACTTACAATGCATAATGGGTCTCTGATTTGCCAAAAGACTAGCGCAATTCATTTATCTACATCCAAGCACGAGGCGCCATGCAAGTAATCAATGCAGAGTGAGAAATGGTCTCTGCCTTTAAGATTATAACGGAATTGGGAAGATAATATCTATAAAAAGAAAACCACCAATAATTGTCTATTAGAGAGAAAGAGAGAACTTTTTAAGTATTCTTTTGTAAGATTTTCAGGGAAAAACATTTTGTATGGAACTGCTGGGGACTTTGACATACACAAATGGATTTCTCATTTTAGTGTCGTGGACAGCAGTGAGAAGGTGGGGTTCTGTTACTGAAAAGAAAATGAAATCTCAAGAACATTTCTGTCCGTCGAGTAGCACATAAAGTATCATATTTTTTTCTTGGCCTAGCTTTCTTTCTTTAAGCCTGCATAAGACAGACGGTGTCAGGAAAAACCATGGTAAGACAAAGCAAAGTCTATAAAGGAGATGGGAAAATTACAAAAGAGGACCATTTCAATATATTATTTTTAGTGCCAAGTTTTCAAAAAAAATCTATTCAACATACCTTTGCTTCAATGCGTAATCTTCTTCCGTGAACAATGAAGGGCTCTTTGGTAAACTCATCAAAACTATACTGCCACTCACATGTAAGCTGTCCAAATGTTCCTTTTGTTACAAACAAGACACCACTGGGGGGGAAAAAAAGAATCCACTGTAGAAATAAAAGCACTTATATCCAGTAATATAATAATAGCAAGATATACATTCATTGCAAGTGCACATAATACAAAGAAAGAGTATTATGAGTATTATGAGTCATAAAAAACCTTAGGGCATTTAAAAGAACTGAAAGAATACCAAGTATGTCTTCAGATCATAATGAAATTAAACTAGAAACCAGTAACAGAAAAAAAAATATTTCTAAATGCTTAGAAATCAGCATACTTCTAAATAATCCATAAGTCAAACAATCTCAGAAGAAATTAGAAAATGTCTTAAACTGAAGGAGAACAAAAATATAACACAACATAACAAAATTTGTAGGAGGTAGCTAAACCAATGCTCTGTGGGAAAATGGTAGCCCAACATACCTGTTAGAAAAAAGAAAGTACTTAAGTCAAATATGAAAGACACTTCAGACAAAATAGAAAAAAAATTACAGAACCTATTATTAACCAATATTTTGGAGAACTTTTGTGTAACTTATGTTTTAGAATAAATGTTTTTTATTACCAAAGCTCCATGCAATAGGCTTACCAACCTACCTCGGAAAGAGCCTTTTAAAATTAATTCTTGTTTTCCCATTTTTGAGACGGAAAAAAAATGAAGAAATGAAAAGGCATTGTCTATAATTCTATCTAATCCTTCATTCAAAGGCTTTTCTTCCCCAATTCTTTCTGGTTGAAACATCAACTCTAGGTGCAACCAGGTATTTTTTTTAAGTAATACATACTTTAAGTCAAGGGATTGCACTAAAGAAAAGACCTGGCTCCTGGCTGAAACAACTAATCAGGGCTTACACCTATCCCTTCAATCTGCTGTCTCTTCTCCCCTCTTCCACCAACCTGGATGACAGGCACTGTTCGAACAAACCGACCCGTCCTCTCATACGTCCTCGACCACGTGAAAAATCAAAGACAGGCTAATCTTGTAGTGGTTCCTGGTACTCCCTCTTCTGATTCAGAGACCGTTTTTTTTTTTTTTTCTTTTTTTAAGTTTATTTATTTAGAGATAGACCGAGTGAGAGCAAGGGAGGGACCGAGGAGAGGAGAGGATGGATCCCTGGCAGGCTCCACTCTCAGCACCGAAGCCAACAGTGGGCTTGATCCCACAACCGTGAGATCATGACTTAAGCTGATATCAAGAGTTGGACACATAACCCACTGAGCCCCTCAAAGACACTTGAATCCTCAAATCTGAAACATGGAAAGAAAGGAAATTCTAGGTATGAATATCACCTTTCACTCAACTACAACTAACTCACTTCCCTTACTTTATCAAGCTTTATATTAAACTTCCTTTAAAGAGATTATGTTGAAAAGTTAATTTTTTAAATCTTGCAAACTAATTTGTAAACAGACTCTTGTTTAACTCTGATGAGTCACAGTCCGCTTAAGTCAATGGGGGAGAGGATTAATAAAAACATGACTGAAAATTGCTAGAACAAGAATGACTGAAGCATTGCCCCCAATTATAAAAGCTTATTAACTGAGATGTAAAATACAGTATATACCTATAAATGCTAAGTAGTCCTTTACAAATTAAGAAAGATCTCCATATGTTGATATGGAATAATCTTCAAGACATAGATCTTAAGAAAAAATTGAAGTACAGAATGGTATGTGTAACAGATTCTCATTTATGTGAAGATACATATGCGTGTATGCTGTACAGGCAGAGATCACTTCAATCAGGAAACAAGGAAAAGTGGCGTCTAGGACGGGGAGTCTGGGACGATGTCTGGGGATGGAATGAAGATTAACTTTTACATGTATACCTTCTCATACCACATGAATTCTTTACTTCGGGTTATTTCTAAATAAGAAAATTAATACAGTGTCGTAAATTTTAGACTCAGAAATGATTAGTATGAAAAACATTAGAAAAGACTGCTAAGTTTGACAGTGAACTTGAACTAACAAGTGTTAATATAACTTCACCTTTTGGATCGTGAACAAAATCACACAGGTTTATTGACCGTTTCTTTCCGTTAGCTGTAACCTCTCCTGGTCAGCCACATTTTCATTCTGTGCCATCCATTCAAAAATCCCCATCTTAATACTGCAGCAGCTCACTCTTTACCTCAGTTTAACAGTAACTCCTGCAAACACTAGCCCTTGTGAGGCTATGCCGCTGTGTAATTTTGCATGTGCCTCTATCTGCAGGTCTATTTGAGGCTCTGGTTGTAGCTGGGAGTATCCACATAAGAACTGACACATCTCCAATGATATATTTACTTAGGTGAGTGAATCTCTATGTATGCTAATGAACAGATATCACTGGAGACTTCTAGAGTAATCTGAAACTGTAACACTTTTTCAGAGGGGGAAGAAATGGTACTGTGAAGACAGGCTAATGGGAATTCCTATATTATTCAAATTGGTCAAAAAAATACTAATAAATAATTTCTGTTTGTGCATGGCTCTGAGTTATCTGTACTCATGCACAAAGCTAACCATGAATTTATGTACGGTTTTCTGATGAGCCTTGTAGAGCAAGAGGACCAGAGTTAGCAGGAACCAGGGCGGCTATCTGCCAAAAATGGTGAATTGTCAACTGCTTCCCTCCATGAGTGATTCTTGGTTAACTTTTTACCAAATTACATTCGAGAAAGAAAGTTACCTTTTAGTTATCATTAACATATCTGTTTTATTGATCATGACATGGGTGAAATACTTGTATTTTGCAAATCTTCCATTTTCCATGACCTAAAAAAAGGTGAGAGAGAGAGAGAGAGAGAGAGAGTGAGAATTTCATTAGTATTTCTATTCTAATGCAACTAATGCATTGTGATCCTCTAAAAGCCATTTCTCAATGGGGGCAAATTATTAACATATTTATATGGAAAATATTTCATCATACAATTGAATATTCAGAAAATTATTGCTGCTTCCTTTTTAAAAGCACCTATTTGCAGTGCTTTATTCAAGAGGACTCAATTGCAGCTATACCAATCTTTAATGCTGGATTTTTGGAAGATATTGTCATTACCTTACAGAGTTTAAATTTAACCTATTAAGGTTACTATTAAACTATTGCATTCATTTGATCTTTAAAAAGTACTAGTATTTGACCACCCATGTACAAACACATGTAAATGCTAACACAGTATATATAAAACACATATATCACATAAATTAGTATTAGCCCCATCTTATATCTTCCCTGGAATTTTCCTATCTGCCTTACAAACATGCTTTTCTTTGCCAATCTAACTCATTCACAAATAAAGAGCAGAGTGTTTCTGGACAAACATGGAACTCTGGGACCTAATTAGCATATACATCAATTTTATTTTCAAGACTGTTGAAACACTGTCTATTCATGACCTTGTCAATTCTTTGTCCCAGAAAATATAAAAATAATTATGTAAATGAAATACACTGAAAATTTTTAATTCTGTTCTAAATACTACTTGCTCCGAGGATGGAGTTACTTTGGCTGCTTAAAATATATAGTGGGCTAGACTACTATTTTTTATTTTTTTTTTTATTATTTTTTCAAGGCAAACAATGTAATTGTGACTAAGATCCCTCAATAAGAGGTATATGAGGAATTCAGTCAAAATGTTAGATCTCTCAAAGAAATTCCAAAAGAGATAAAAAGATTTCAGAAAACTGTGTTCCATTAGGCTATGTCTAAAACCTAAAATTATTTGGCTTAGAAGAAAGCTAACGAGTGACTTCAAAATAATCTTAGTAGAAAAGGCTATCGAAGTATTCTTCTTTTCACTGGAGACAAAAGTTAAAAAAAAAAAAAAGGAGCAGTGACCCCAACAGCAGAATGAGGCATACATAACTGTATGGAAGAATTTTCTAACTTCAAATATTATAATACTAGAAAAAGAGTATCTTTACTATTTGCTGAAGTAGATAAGGTAAATAAACATAAACTCCTTGAAATACAAATGAAAAAGGGACCTAAGCACAGATTCAGAAATCTTAGTAAGAATTATTAGATAACAAATTATGAAAATAAATTCAAAAAACTAGGTGAAGTAAGTCATGCTTTAAGAAAATATAAAATATTGAGAAAGAAGGATCAAATTGCATAGGAAGAATAGAAATTTTTTGAAGATGACAGTATTGTCTGGAAAAGCCAAGTATATAAACTCAGTAACTTTGTTTTATATACACAGTATCAAATCGAAAAAGGGAAGGAAAAAAAATGGTTTACCATGAAAATAAAAAAGATAAATATTTATGCATACACTTAATAAATAACATGCAGAATTTATGTGATACAAGCTATAGCACTATTGAGGGGAATAAGAGAAAACATGAAAATGGAAACCCACGTCATATTCTAGATAGAAAAAATTCATTACAATAGTGATGTTATTCTTCTCCCTGACCCCAATTTTTACCACCTCCCCAAACAATATGACCCCCAGCTAGGGTGTTAGTTTCTTTTGGGGAGAGAAAAGGAAGTGATCTGACAAAATTATACCAAAATTTATCTAGGGGAAAAGTGTTGATACCCAATAAACTGTAAAAGCTGAATGAGAACTATGCTAGCAGACGTGAGCACAATGAGAGAAGGTTTTGTGCCACCGGCAGTTATACACAGATGCATCAACGGAAAGAATACAGATTCCAGAAACTGACCGAAATGCACGCTGGGACTTTATAAAATACTATATATCCCAAAACAGGAATACATAAAATCCAGATAGCATTTTAAATTCCTGGGAAAAGCATGTTTTATTAAATGGTGTTTCAGGTAACATGCTAGCTAAAGCTGGGTCCCCATTTCTCTGTATACCAAATTAACTCTGCAGGGTCACTGATTTAAGTACACAAAATGAAATTATCTAAATACAAAAAAAGTAACATTTTAATAATCTTAAAGCGAGACAACCTTAAATATAAAGCACGAAGTCTATAAAACAACATAAAAAATTGTGAAGTACATGGAAATTAAGCATTACTGAGTGGCAAAACAACAGAATAAAGTAAAATAACATAAAAGTTATAGAATAAACTGAGAATATACTGTCAATACAGAGATATGGAGCTAATTTCATAACAGAATTCTAGGAATATGAATAATTCAACAGAAGAAAACTGAGTAAACCAATAGGAAAATGTGTTAAGTTTATGAATGGGTAGTTCAGCAAAACACAAAATCTGACCAATAAACATATGAGAAAATGTTCAACAACTCAAAACCAAGAAAATGCAAATCAATTAAAGGTACCCTTTAAGTGAGTGCTATGATTTATCATATGCAAAAGTATGTCAAGATAATCATTATAGAATCTTCACAGTAATACCAGGTTAAAGTCATAAAGGGGACTGTTTAAATTAATGATAGTATAGACATACAATGTGACATTATGTGGTCATGAAAGAAAAAGGTAGATGTGCATAATGATACAGAAAGGTGTGTAAGATATATTAAATGAAGAGCAATGAAATTGCTGGGAATGAATGGGGAGACTAAAAACACACATGTACACTTAGTTAATATTCACAAGAAATATCTCGAAGGGTTGGTGGTAACACACTACTCTAAAAGCACGCATCTCTAGGCTTGAAAAGGATAATAGTGGGGGCAGAAGTGAAGCTTTTAAGTTTATACACTTTTCAGTTATTTTTTGGATTTGATAAGAAATTAGCTTAAAGGTATTATTTTATTTTGTTCTATATAACCACGTTTAAAAATCAAGAGTACAGGAATGCCTGGGTGGCTGAGTCAGTTTAAGCATCTGATTCTGGATTTCGGCTTAGGTCATCATCTCAAGGTTCGTGAGTTTGAGCCCCACATTGGGCTCTGTGCTGGCAGTGCAGAGCCTGCTCATGATTCTCTCTCCCTCTCTGCACCTCTACCGCTCGCTCTTTCTCAAAATAAATAAACGTTAAAAATCAAGAGTACAAATGCTTATCTCGAGAGTATCGCTACTACCAGAAGAGTCTATCTGCCTCATTAATAGACCACAACCTTCAAACAGCTTGAAGGCTATGGTTTACCTGTAAGTACCTAGCTTCTATTTTAATATTATTTTAAATTTGAGTATTGTAGAGGAGCCTGCTTCTCAATACTTTCCACTTTTCAGACCCAACTTAAATAAAACCTAACCTGTGCACATAAGCAGTTAAGCTTATGTCAAATGTCACAGTAGCATCTGGTGTAAGTAAAAGCTAGAAATCCCCCCAAAAAACACACTTTGTTTTCTGGAGTTCACCAAAAACCTTAGATGCAACACCTGAAAGACAAATGGACATTATGGTGATAGCTGTCTATTTTGAACACACACTGAAATGTGTTGTTATCAGAATGGGTAGATTTGAATAAATATCAAAGATAGCTCCTTACACAGCAAAACTGTGGTCAGTCTCCATTACAAACAGGTGAATAGGGAACAAGACTAGGGACTCAGTCCCATAGAAGCATGGGAGTGAGAGAATCTGATGGCTTATCAACCACCATCTTCCCTCACGCTGTAAAATCTACGAATGTCATGCCTTTGGTCACAATTTCCTAATTATTTCACCTTATAAATTTTCTATATATGAAGACTTTTACTTTTCAAAACATCAATATAAATTATTTTAGGAAAACAAACCCTATGATTTTCGACCTAAGGAAAGTGACTGTTCATCCAAACATGAACTTATACACATATGAAAACAACGGAGGATCAGGTGAGTGCCTTACCCACCTCTCCTCCTCTTCAAAACAACCTCATGTGATTAGCTAAGATCACAGTTAAATGACTTGCTTGGGGTCATACTGTCAGCTGCAAAACTGGGCTCAGAAAGGTGGTCTCTTCCCTTCTAGTTCCAGTGCTTTTCACTATACCATGACGTTTCCTCTTACGGTGCCAGTCACACGTTTCCCATGGTACCTCAAAAATGTCTTCAATATCCCTGGGTGCTGGATGTTGCTGAGGCAGGCTGCTAACGCAGTGCAGGCAGGCTGGATTTTTAGGTTAATAGAGTTCAAATAGTTCAGTGTCAATAGCCTATCTTCTTCCTTCCCAAACAGATTTTAGGTATCAATGTTTCCACTGAAATAATTTGTGATAACCTTTAAGATAAATGAAGAACGAGCAAAACTAGACCTATGAATCACTATGTAGAGCCTTTGCACGAAGACAAAAATTTGGCTGAAATCCAATAATTAGACTGAAGTATTAAGTACATCGGCCAGTGTGTTAGACATGTTAGCCTCATATAACATGCGGCAGTGTTAAATAAAAAACAAATTTGCCTTATTCATTAAAATACACATGAATTACTTATCATCATTGAGAACTTTGTTAGACAGAGAAACACAAAGAAACTGTTACATATTAATTATCAGAATTTGTAGACAACAATTAAAATGTATGGTTATTGGTAAAAGGGTTCCTTTTGCTTTAGAAAAGAGGAGTATGTAGACCTTAGTTTATTAGATAAAAATAAATCCAAAGTGACTGCAAACATAGAAATACACTGAAGGTTGGAACCTGTAAGACAGTGGTGTCAGGGCTACCCTCTACTAACATCCACAGTTCCTATCAGATAATTTCCAAAACTTTAGAAAAAGAACATAAGCTGAAAATTACAGTAATGCAGAGAACATTGCTAACACTTTCAAATCATCCAAATGCTATGAAGCAGCAGATTCTAGAACAAAAATATTTCTGAAAAAAACAAAGCAAAATATGAAAACACAGAAATGCGAGGAATAAATCACAAACTTTTTAAATCCCAAACAATATAAAGTGCTAACATTCATGGGAGATTTACTTAAGGAAATCGGATAAAGGATAAAAACCAAAACAAAACAACCAACAAAAAAACCCAAAATCGGATCAGTATCTGGCTCTTCTGGAAGACCACAGTCTCATGCAGCTATGAGTTTTTTGCTTTTTTTTTTTTTTTTAAGATGAAGGATAAGAGGAAAATGAAATTCATCTAGATGAAAAATAAAGAGTAAGAATGCTATCAGACAAGAGAATCTACTGGACAACAAATAAATGGCTTTATACATTGGCTAATTTGAACAGTCAGCAGATGATGGGGAAAGAGGAAACGTCTATAAATATATGTATTATATATAATTATATATATAATTATTTAAATTATATAAATATATATAATATATATAATATAAATTATATAAATATATAATATATAAATTATATAAATATATAATATATATAATTTAAATTAAATATATATAATTATATTTTATATGTCATATATATGACAGAATAAATGTAACCAATAGTGAAGAAGTGTTATTTGGCCTATTCTGTGAGGCAAGTTGGCGTAAAAAAAAAAAAAAATCAAATCTCAGTGATTGTCATCAAATCTGATGAGGAATCAGCTCTTACTGAATCTCCCATACCTTCGTCTCCTCCCAAGCTAATGAGCTATTCTGATTGTTAACCAAAAGGGTAAACTATGCCAACAGCTTAGACGGGGCAGGAAAGCTGAGTATAACCCTGCAACATCAAATCAAATCAAATCAACTACTACCTTAAGAGATGTGAACGGTCACCAACTGGTTCAACTCAAAGTCTGGACAAAGGACAGAATTATGTTCATGACATAATTATGTGCATTGATAATAGAAGACCATTAAATTGGCCCTTCTAGAAGAAAGGCCAAAAATAATTGAAGTGGATAGTTACAAGTCTAACACATTTCCAGCAGAACCTCTACTGAGCAACATTTATTGACCCATGATGCTATACATACTTAAAAACAATTTTAAAACTTTAACGTTTCTTTCAAAATATTATGTAATTCAGACCCATCCAAATCACTTGAGGGTTGTTTCTATTGCTCACCAATTAATGTGTGGAAATGGTTGTGATATTTTAAATGAAGTATTTTATTAATGTTGAAAGGAAGAAAAGGGGTAAAATTTATTGATGCTTGTATCCTGATAAAAAGGAGACAAATGTGGAACATAAAATTTATGTAACGATGACCAAGAACTAGCATCAACTGGTATTCACCTGGAATAATGAAAGTATAGTGAGTTCTTGCTATAGACTGTACTAATAATCACATACATTACCTTGCTTGTTTTAATCCTAGTAATACCACCATGGTTACTGTTATCTTGGTGTTATGTTACCAACGCCACTTAACACCAATTGTTAAGTAGTATACTTATCTCCATTTTATAGTTTGGAAACTGAGGCCAGGCAAGCATACTAGAAGATTATAAAGCAAGGAAAAGCTGGAGCTAAATTCAGGTTTAGTTGGTTCTAGAATCCAGGCCCTGGGCCATAGGATATTGCTATAGCTCAGATAATTTTTATTGTCAAAATGGATTGGCCCAGAAGAACTACATACAATCCAGCAGATGCAGTGAGACGCCGTTTCAGCAGCTCCCTGGAACCTGGATTCAGATATCCTACAAGCTGTATCGTGTCTCTTACAATGCTTTAGTGTCATGTGAGACCTTGGAATCATGATCTTCTTGATGGTTGGGCATACCTTAGGTCTCTTTTGATTTCTACAGTTTCTCAGAGCCTTGCATGTAAGCAGCTACACAGCCAACAGGAATGAGACTGTGAAGATCTGACAGGACACGGTTGGCCTCTAACATGGCTTTTGTTTTGTCCCCAGTCGCTAGAACAATAAAGTTCACTACAGTTATAATCTCATTAAGAGATGAGCAGCAATGTTGACTACTCTCTTCAGGCCTGTAATCTTAAGATCTAGAAGAGTGTCCAATATAAAACTAGTAAGAATTTAATAAAATACTTGTATAAATACATGACATTAAGTTTTCTCTTTGTAGTCATATAACCTACACTACCAGGTCATGTAGCAAAAATTCAATGACACACATATACATTTACTTTTTTGGAAATTTTAAAATTTGAAGTAACCTGGCAATTTATTCTATAAAGGTTAACTTTACAAGAAGAAATATGCAGCCTTCTATACTTATACATTCCGACCCTGGAGCTTCATGAGATCTCTGACTACACCAACTACCTCAGACTGGAAGTGCCACAAATGCCTAATACACATTTTTCTCCACATTGCTTCCTATAGGGTTCTTCACAGTAGTAATTTTTCACTGAAAATTTGACATTACAATTCATTAGAGTCATCATCAAAAGTAAATGAGATATCAGTTTCCTTTGAATTTATAACTAAAGACTCTTAACCAACAGAAAAAGTACATGGGGCTTCCGTACACAGATGATATTAAAGCTTGTTTTTAGATGAATGAAAGTGGCCTCCAATTTACTTTTGTATGAAAATGAATGGTTTCATTTGGCAAGAGAACATCCTTTCTTTCATAGGACATTTGGCCAATAATAGATTTTTTCATAACTTATACCAATATTTTCTAAGATCACTACTGTTGTGAGCACACACTAAAAGAAGTTTCAAATGAGCTTTACTAAGCTCAACTCATGCTGAGAATCTCTGTGCTGTCCAGAGTAACCAGGGGAAGTCATATGAGGTATAGCTCTAACACAGAAGGAGACAGGACATACACTGAGTTCCGGGTTACAATTTAGCACCTGGAGCTAAAATAAAGGTTAAAGAGATTCTAAACTAATAACCTACTACAAAGTTGAAGCTCTATTTGTACATCTTTGGTAAGAAGAGAGTAAGACTCCAGGTGAACCTACCTGAACGTAACATTTGAGGATTTAAAAAGTTAAATGTACTAAATTTTCTATTTTAATACTATTTATCCTTCCCTAAAAGATTTAGAAATTGATCTCATTTAAGTTACTGAAATAAAAAAGAATTTAAAAAATCATTTTATAATTGAGACAAAGAGAAAACTGGATTCTAGTAAGTGGAATTATCACCTCCAGAAAAAGATAATTTCAAAGTCTTATTCAAAAGGTACTGGTATGTAACACTGGAAGGTTCTAAGTGGATTGAATTACTCTTTTGATGCAAAATATAGTGGGACTTACTACTAAATGTTGGAAAGAACAGGCCTTCAAAAATGATGTACCAAAGTCTCTCCAAGAGATATCTGCTAAATTGATAAATGATATATTAGAATGTATCCAGGTTAGTCTCCTTTCTCATAGGATCTGCTTTATATGAGAGGCTAAGAGCTCTAACTTGCCTATATAACAGGATTTGGCTCTCTTCAGTTGTCCCATCCCATTCAGAAGTCGGCTTCTGGAGGGGAAGAGTTACAAAATGAAGAGTAAAATCCAATAAGCCTCTTTCTCCTACTTCTTGTCCACTTACTCAAAATTTCAGATGAAGCCAGGAAGAGTGTTCGGCACTACTCTGGTGTTCTGACTGTCTATGGTAAGCCCTTTCTTCCAGATCAGTTGTAATTCTCCTCCCGAGGTAAAGGGAAAGACCATGTCGGCTGAAGGCAGTTATCTTCCAATTGCTATTAAGGCAGTGTTTGAGGCTAATTATAAACATCTGTAATTTCTGAAAGAAAAGAAATATACAACAAACAAAAACAGCCTCCCTTCTACAACAACTCACATAATCACAACTATGACATCAAGGTAAGAGATGTAAGAGATTCAAATACAACACAGATAAAAGTTTAAACTATTTGAAATGCTTAAGCGTATGCTACCCTTGTGGAATAACCCAGCTGACCCTTCCTACACGTGAAGGACATAAGGATCACAAACACACATTCATACACACACACACATATATACACACACACTCATTTTAAGAGAAGATTTATTTAAGGGATGGAAACTTTGTAAAATGGTAGTAATATGTTGAACTAAAAAAAAGAAAAGCTTTTACAGGTACAAAAATTATAAAAAATTAAGAAAAGGTTCTGCCGGCTTTTATGTATTCCAGAAATAAAGACCAGTTTCCCACATTGGGGATTATTCCATGAATAGATCACTTTTTTAATCTTTGGAAGTTAATAATTCTGTTTATAAAAATTTATAACATAAAAATATAACAGAAATTTATATATTTTGATCATAATCATGCTTCTAAAAAATTTAAAAGGGAAATATATCAAATAGTGAGGAGACAGGATAATTTTTATTTCCAGTTTCCGACTTGTCTTCACTGAGCATGTATTACTTTAAAAATGTAAAAAAATCTAACTTTTGAAAATTTTCTTATCTCCTATAAAATACTGTAACAGCAGACTGAGAATCAATGTTAGGTAACTGATTCACAAGAGGAAGTTAGCTTTTTAGAGTACGGGTCTCTAAATTTTTAAATTCAGACACAGAGAGGGAGGGAGACAAAACATAAGAGACTCTCAAAGACTAAGAACAAACTGAGGGTGAGGGAGGTAAGGGAGGGGGGAGAGTAGGTGACGGGCATTAAAGAGGGCACTTGGGATGAACACTGGGTGTTATATGGAAACCAATTTGAAAATAAATTATTTAAATAAAAAAATAAATTTTAAATTCATAGAAATTCCAATTCTATATTCAGAGAAATCTTTGTAGACAGATATAGTCAAGCAGGTTATTGATAAATGATAATTTAGAGTAGAAAAACACAGCGTACCCAATCAAGAATTACATCTGTAGCTAAGTCCCTATCCTGATTATGTTTTTAAAAACAGTGATGTTGACTATACTATTTTGAATACTCAAATATTTAAGCATCTTTAAGCCTCAGAAAATGGTATAATGCAACTTAGCACATATCATTGTTACCATTTCACTGCTTAGAATATATATATGTAATAAAGAAGGCTATATTAAAAACAAATTTTACGAATTTATTAGACACTTAATTTAAAGCTCATTTTAGAGGTACGCTATTGCTAAAAAATTGCTCAATAAATTCATAACACTGATTGAGATAATAACGGACATGAAAATGGTCTACTACATTAAAACAAAGGAACCATAAACTGCTACATGTGAAAATCATAGATTATTCTGATTAGCTCCCTAACACAGACCTATTTGAAATCATGTGTTTTATTCTTCTCTGATTCAACACTTTCGGTAATGTTTTACATAGTTGATTATACTCACTGCACTTTATGAATTCAAACATTCATCCACTGAAATAAAAGATTAAGTTAACAATCTAAACATTTTTAATCTCCATTTATCTCAAAGGTGCAGGGATAGAATAATAAAATTGACATTCTTTTTACATACCCATCACAATTATTAACTGATCTAAATGAATACTTTATCTTATTTAGACCCCATAAGACCTTTAATGTTTCTTGACCATTATAAATTAATAATAAATTATACATTTGTAAGGAAATCTATAAAACAAAACCAAAGGCTTGAAGGTGCAGGAGAAAAGTATTCAATAATACTTGGGACAGTTGTTTCTGGCCCTCCTCTCATTATTATAGGAAAGTATGATGCAAAATTTCACCACAGGGCTTAAATCAGACCAACTACTATAGCAGCTACCCTTCTTTGGGATATATGACCTTGGGATACAAAAATAGCATGTATTTCATGTTGAGTACTGATGTCCTAAGTCACAGATTTCAATGGCTCCATTTGCAAATTTTAATAACATCACCTTAAAATCAACACTTAACAGTGATATATGTTTTGAACCATTTCAAAATGTAAAATTTATAAAAATCCAGATTATTTTAAATATGGAAACAAACAGAAATTTATTCTTTTTATATAAGGAATATTGACAGCAATATTATTCTGGATTTACATCTGTTACATCCAATTCATCTTATTTCACTTATAGGCTGCTCTTATAAATTTATCCGTGGTGAGAGGTGTTCACGATTTCAGGATTTTTATGAGTTTTTCTTCCTGCCAGTTTTCAATATGTTATTCAAGTGTTAAGTAAATACAAAGGCAAAGAGAAAATGAGTGATGACTCCCCTAGAGAAGATTTAAGAACCCTTCCTTCCCTTTTTCTATACATAATCAACGATCATACAGAAATTCAGGATATAAAGGATATGGAAAGGTGTGGTATTAATCTTTCAGATGTAGCTTTCTAGACTTTCTCATTATAGAATACTTCCATTTTAAAACTCCAATTAATTATAAAGCCTTTAATAAGAATCTCATAAAAGTGCCAAAGTTGAACTCATTTTCTATATATTTGGTGAAAAGTAAGAAGATATTTTTGTTCATGTCCTATATTTCCAACAAGAGCGTATCGGTGTAAAACAACAGAGGAATCTTCAATCTTGAATTTTTCTCTAATAAAAGCAACAATTTTTTTTTAATTGGAAAAATAGTATCGGAGGTCAAAGCAGCTTGGAAAGATTTTTTTGCTGTGGCATGAAAACAAAAACAGAGAGAACAAGGGCAATTATTCTGTTAAGAACATATTTCACTTCTAAGTATTAAAAATTTAAGAATGATAAATCCTTAAGGCTACATGAACTACATGACAGTTTATGAGTTACTTGAGAATTGTTTTAAATTATTGCACTGTTCAAGGGATCTTAAATAAATGTAACCCTAGCTATAATTTTTTCATTAAAATGGCAAGTCAATGCTGAAATATCCAGAACTTTTCCAGATAAATTCTTAAGAACCTTTATGAAACCTATACCAAAGCATCAAGTGTCACAGACCAACCACGGGAAACTCAGTAAAAGTCTTGTAATCAAGAAGTTTAATATTTTTCCCATTTAGAAAGGCCCTGTGCCTGGCTGAAATGTAAAAAGTCAATGAAGACATTTCCAGACTTTTCCTTCTTAAGACATACACAATACATAATAATAGGTTGTGTTCTTTCTAGTTCCTTGTAGAAGGAGTAGGTTTCGTTTGATTTTGGTCAGGGGCGGGAGACCAGGAGCGGTAAGACGGATTTACACTGTCTCTGATACAAGTCATGACTACTTTAATGGTCACTGTTCTCATGTATTCACTTATCCAAAAAGAGAAGAATGCTATTTTGATGAAAACAATAATTAAATTCTTCGGCACTCACGTATTTCTTAGTCCTAGTACGTACAACCTTGAGTTCTATTTAATTTAAATGAATGTGAGGCAGGTAGAGATTTCAAAAGACCTTATAATTTTTTAGCTTTTTTTTTTTTTGCAAGCTCAATATTAAATAATTAAAATAGTAATTTTCCAAGAAATAGAACAGTGATTTATAGAACTAAAATCTTGGTAAACTTATGAATTAGAAGAGATTCAGAAATGATGGGCTGAATCAATTAAACCAAAAGTTGAACAATTAAGGCAATTATTTACTACAATCAGTTAATATAAGGTCAATACAAACTGATTAACATAAATCAAGGTAAATGTTTCTTTGTCGATCCAAAAACAAAGCAGTCATAGGGATTAATATTCAACTAAAAAAGAATTAGAAGAGAGAGAGAGGCAAACCGAGAAACAGACTCTTAACTATAGAGAACAAACTGATGGTTACACAAAGGGGAGGTGGGTGGGAGGATGGGTGAAATAGGTGATGGGGATTAAGGAGTGCATTTGTCCTGATAAGCCCCAGGAAGTGTAGAGAATTGGTGAATCACTATATCGTATCCCTGAAACTAATATTATACTGTGTGTTAAAGAACTGAAATTTAAATAAGAACTTTAAAAAATATATTACTACTAGTCATTCACCCTTTACTTTTTTATTAAAAAAATTTTTTAATGTTTATTTATTTTTGAAAGAGACAGAGACAGAGTACAAGCATGGGAGTGGCGGAGGAAGACAGAGACACAGAATCTGAAACAGTCTCCAGGCTCTAAGCTGTCAGCTCAGAGCCTACTTGGGGCTCAAACTTGGGATCTGTGAGATCATGACCTGAGCCGAAGTGGGACACCTAACAGACTGAGCCACCCAGGTGCTCCTAGTCCTTCACCCTTTAGATGATTTCTTTTGTACATCTATTAGCACAAGATAGAGGTGCCTCCAACTCAGGTCATGATCTCATAGTTTGTGAGCTTGAGCCCCGCATCAGACTTTCTGCTGTCAGTGAAGAGCCCGCTTGGGATCTTCTGTCCCCCTCTCTCTGCCCCTCCCCTACCACCTTGCTCGCATGTGCATGCACACTCTCCCTCTCTCAAATGAAACATTAAAAAAAAAAAAAGAAATAGGACAAAATAGTTGTAAGTTGAAAATTAGGGGGAAAAAATACCCTTCAGTGCACAAAACATGAAAGGTTTGCTCATAGATTTTTCAGAGACATAGATAATATTTTCCCAATTTTACCAAGAAAAATTCACATAATTATGGTCACTATAAAAATTCTTCTAATATCCTGAATTTGTAATATTTTATAATATGGATATAGCATATGGATATTTAGATTAACAAATATAATGACTACAAAACCAACTTTGTTCCTTTTCTCACAAAAAAACTTATAATGAAATATAAAGCAAACCAAAGAACATTTTGTTTTTTTATTCTAAGACTACAAATTATGTCACCACCTAACCTTCCACGACAAATAATGAATTTTCCTTATAAGAGTAGTACAACCTATATGATTTTGGAATAGAACAACAAATTCATACTGCTTGAAGTTACAGAAGTTTATTATTCTTAAAAGAAATTTGACAAAAATACTTTTAAAATGCCAAATATAAAATATTGACTTGCTATTACTATTCTTTTTCTTTTACACAATGGAATTACATTACAGCCGAGAAAATTTACAGAGTATTAAGAATTTACAGAGAGTATTTGCTAAAAAGCGATAATTTAAAAGAAAACTAGTGAACATTAAAGAAATATTTAAGTCTAACTTTAAATCATAAAGGCAAACTCTGCATTACAAAGCCACAAAACATATACAAGCAAATGCTAGAATATATAATATGCCCCATTTTGGATGTAAAATACATTTTTCTCTGCTTAATAATGCAATTACTTTGCTTTCTGAAAATGTATAGAAACACATTTTCAAAGGAAAAAGTATTTTAACTCCTTAAAAATGGATATATAGCCATTATATAGTAGCAGTCATACAAAACATGTTAATGAAACATTCCAAATAAAATGACAAAGAACATATGAATTTAACATTTCAGATCTGACTAATCATCATCATCACTACTGCTATTGTGAGTCATAATCCACTCCCTGTAGACCTGAATTCTCTGTGAGCATGGTAAAGGAAAAAGAAGCACAAAGGTTAGTTAAGAATGGCAAAATGCTTACAAAACATGTACAATTATGAAATGATCAAGGAGTCAGTAATTTTGAGACAGACTTTTCAGATGAGTAGGGCAGTAATTATGGATATAATATTCTATAACTTAACACACCTAAGACTAGGCTTCAATGGTTGGTACACTCAATGGGTAAAATAGCTTGGTAATACCAGTAAGGTATTTTGTGACTGTATTAGAATTGATATTCTATTTCTCTAGCAGGAACCTAAACTGACTACTAGGAAGCACTATAATATGGTACTTCTTACTAGATGCAAAGGAGAGATTTTTGCAAAGGAGATGCAAAATCAGAGAGTATATTTTATATTTAATTTTATATCAATACATATAATTTAGTGAATACAGAGTACCTTTTTTAGAGAATTAGAAAAGAAAAGGAGAAACATTTGAAGTATTAAACATTTACTAAGGGCAACACTGTTAAATCACTTAGATTAAATCTTGGCAGATGGGATTTTAAATTCTGTTTCTATGTCATCTACTTTTTTTCTGTAGTACTGGCATTCATATATTTTAAAGTGTTTGCTAATAACAGAGTTGTGATTAAAAATGTACCATTATCGCCAAACCAACAACCTAGTTCTTACACCTGTAAGAGAATAATACTAACCAAAAACATCCTAAGGCCTCTGGTGAATTCCTATAGGTATTTCAACTACTACTGTGTTTAATGCTCTTGCTGAAAAACAAGTAAAATGGATGACAAGGATTTTGAGGTTTTAGGCATTCAAATAGCTCTTTTAGCAATTAATACTAAGACTGGCCTACTAAAAATAATATGCACCTTTAAAAACACACAGTCAAGAGTCATGACCTTTAAATCCCAAAGTTTAAAGCTTCTGCAAACAATGAAGGTATAAAATAAATTTACTTGTCACTAAAATCAAGTTATCAACTGTGACAAATTTTTGGTATCTCATGTTTTTCTTTTGTTATAATCTACTTCCTAATAATGAGGATGTATTTATAAATTCTCCTCCCTACTCATCCTTACTTCTTACTAAACTTATTAAAAATTTCTCAAGAAATATTTTTAGTTTTTTAATAAGGTGATTTGATAACTACTCACTCCAATAAAATGTTAGTAGTATGTTATTAACATAAATTACTAATGTAAGTAACAAGTTACTTCCCTAACAAAGGCATGCAGGAACTGAATAGAAGTAGATTTTTCAATTGTATTAACCATAGGTGACTTCTGCACCATTTCCATCCTCCAAAGAATGATGCACCCTACGTCACTGTAGAGAATGTACGAAATGCCTTTTAGAATACAACCTCTCACTAGCCTGCCAGTTCTATCCCAATATGCAATTATTTTGATGCTTCAAAAACATTTTAAATACAATATCCCTTTATTAAATACACATTAACTCAGTGGTCATGTTTTACTATATTAGATGGAAGCACATTTTATTCTAAATGATATACTCTATGGGTAGCGGGTAAAATACTAAAGTTTTAAATATTTACCATGGTTATTTTACACATGACTATATTTAAAATATCAAGGCTATAAAGGAAGCACCATATCCCCAGAATTTATTATTACTACAAATATTTTCAAGTCTATATAACATAATGACTGCTGGTTTGTTTTCAAACAAAAGGTTTACTTTAGTATTCCACATCTAAACCACAGATGAAATAACCTGAAATCAGTATAACCTATTATGTTTTGCCACCTACACCATAATCCAAATTTTAAAAAGTCCATTTTCAAAATAAGAAAAGTATCTAAATAGATAAAAGATTCTACCTTCAAATGGTCCACTGTTTCAAAAGCTAATTTTCCTTTCTAAAAGATGTTGGCTTTCATGTGAAAAAGGTTTTAAATAGACTATACAAGCATAAGGCAGAAAGAAGGTCACGGCCACTCGAGTATTTTCCAAAGAAAAGCCTAAGAAACCCAAGAATTCGCAGTAGCAGTGGAACTGACTTTTCCCTTGTCCACGCCCAAGGACATGAGAACTGTATAAAAGCTACTAGTGGCTCGATACGCAGAGGGAGTACCCTCAACTGAAATGGTCTAACTGGTTAAGTAAGTACCACCAGTTAGGAGGGTACAGAAGGCACAATGGTTTTCAACAAATCCAACAAATCCAGTACAGAACTAAGAATTCCCTATAAAAAGATCAGATTCGCTAAAATCCTATACAAAAAGTTACCAATACAAAAGCTTTTCTTTGTATTCAAAATACTGAAACAGCTGTGCGTAGTTTGTAAATTTTAAGACTAAAATCTACGGCTGGCTTTCATTTGCAAAGTCATGCATTAACTGTTTTCATATCAAACTTTTTGATGCCTGTAAAAGAGAAAAAAAAATCCTATAGTAAATAAATGTACATTAAACCCTAAGCAAACATCAGAAACTTCTAAACAGAATTAGGCAAAACATGTAAAGCCCAAATAATCTTATATTTGAAACACTATATAGATACTTCTAATAAAGCAAACTTGACTAAATTCATCTTAATATGTAAGGTATTTCTTCACCCACCTGTAACATTTGGTTGCCAGTACCATCCCTCAATCTGTAAGGTCTGATAACTCCATCCTCATTAAAGAAACGAGGGGGTCGCAGGCTCTCCACTTCATCAGAACTCTCTGTAGCTCTACAAGGAAAAAAATAGAATTTGATTATAAAAATTGTTCAAATACTCTTAAGTACACTTTAAAATGCAACAACTGAAAAGAATGTTCTTTTGGATAAGACTATTATATCACTTCTCTATTTAAAATTTGTCTTTATGACACCAAGAATGTAAGTTCTCTAGAAAAACGGAGACTTGAAATTTGTTTACAGATGGTCTTGGACTTTCTTTATAGACAGTAATCAGAGAATCGGCAAATGAGGAGTACTGCTTCTTTTTTCTCTGATTTAAGGCTTTTAATTTCTTTTTCTTTTTCTACTACACTGTTTGTTTCCTCCAATACAATGCTAAATATAAGAGGGGATTGTGGGCAATCTCATTCTTAGGTTTAATGGGAAAGCTGCTACTGAGTTTTCCATGAAGAACCAATATTAACAATAATTTTGTTTTGTTTTTTAAAGGCATCTTTTGCCAAGCCAAGGAAGTTCACTTCTACTCTTAGTTTGCATATACTTCTTATTGTTTTTGAAAATTTTGAATGGCAATGAATTTTGAATGGGCAATGAGTTTTAAATAAGAAATTCCTTTCTGGTCATTGCTGTGATCTTATGGTTAATCTCCTTCAATCTATTACTGCTGTAAGTCAGATTACATGTATGGTTTTTTAATGCTCAAATAACCTAACATATTCCTTCTTGGGCTTGATATGCATTGTTTGAAATACATAAATACTTTGCTACATTCGGTACTGGTAATAATTTAACATTTTTTACTGTATAGACCTACACGAGAATGATCCATTTGTTTGTTCACTCATTCAACAAATATTCTGAGATTCAGTAAATATTAAGAGCTTACTACATAATGTACCCATATATATGGGGTAATTTAGCCAATCAAAAAGCAAAGATTGGTAGAATGGATAAAAAAGATGATTCAGCTAAATGCTGTCCAAAAACTATTTACTTTAGAGTCAAAGACACAAGTTAAGTTGAAAATAAAAGGATGGAAAAAGATGTACCTGTAAATAGTAACCAAAGGAGGGGTGGGATAACCATACTAAGATGAGAAAATAATTAAACTTTAAACAAAAAATTCTCATTAGATACAAAGGACATTTTACAAGAATAGGGTTAATACATCAAGAAGATGTAAAAATTATAAACATATAAGTACTTAACAACAGAATTCCCAAATACAAGAAACAAAAACTGGCAGAACTAAAAAGAGAAAAAAAAACTATAATTATACTTATTTCTGTATCCTACTTTCAATAATGAATATCATATAGACAAAAGATCAGCAAGGGAACAGATGACACGAATAACACTATAATCTAACTAGACCTAACAGGCATCTATCTATACAGAGAACACTTAATTCAACAATGGCAAACTACATACTCTTCTCAAGTGCACACCGAATACTTTCCAGGACAGACTATATTTTAGGTCAGAATATATGTCTCAATAAATATAAAAGTACTAAAACTTATAAAACTTATGTCTCAATAAATATAAAAGTACTAAAGCTTAAAAAACTTATGGTTTTTTTTCCTGGCCACACAGAATAAATTGAGAAATCTATAAGAAAAATAAATTTGAGAAATTCACAAATTTCTGGAAACTAAACAGCAGAAGTCTAAGTTACTGCAGGTCTAAGAAAAGTAACTACTTTGAGACAAATGAAAATAAAAACACAACATACCAAAACTTATAGGATGTAGTGAAGACAGTGCTAAGAGAGTAATTTATAGCTGTGAGTGCCGAACACTTAAAAAGAAAAAAGATCCCAAATCAATAATCTAACTTTACACCTTGAGAAACTAGAAAAAGAAAAGCAAATTAAACCAAAGCTAGGAGAAGGATTGAAATAAGAAAAATTAGGGCAGAAAAAAAAATTAGAGGAAAGATAAATAAAATAGAAAAACAATGGAGGGAACTCAATGAAACCAAAAATTGGTTCTTTGATAAAGTCAACAAAAATGACAAATCATCAGACTGACAAAGAAAAGAGAGAGGACTGAAAATAATTGGAAAAAACAAACAATATAATTAAGATTTATATCAAATAAAGGGACTGAATGAGTAATCAAAAAACTTATCAGAAATAAAAGTCCAATTCAAATGGCTTCACTGGTGCATTTTATCATATGTTTAAAGAAATATTAATGTAACTCTTCCATAAACTCATCTCAAAAAATGAAGAGAAGGGAGTATTTCCTAATCATTCTAGGAAGACAGTATTACCCTAATACCAAAACCAGGTAAAGACATCATAAAAAAACCAAAGACCAATGTTCCTTCTAAATACATATGCAAAAAAACTCAGTAAAATTTTAATAAATTAAATCTAGCAGTACATAAAAAGGATTATACAACGTGACCAGGTGGGATTTATCCCAGCTATGCAATGTTGGTTCAACATATGAAAATCAATTAATGTAATACACTGTATTAATAAAACAAGGAAAAATACAATGTCAATTTAATTAATACAGGAAAAGCATTTGACAAATCCCGACATCCTTTCATGTAAAGGCACTCAAACTCGAAACAGAAAGAAACTTCTTCAACCTGACCAAGAATATCTACAAAAAAGCCACGGCTCATATCACAGTTAATGGTGAAAGACTGAACGTTTTCTCTTTCGAATCAGGAGTAAGACAGGCATGACTGGTCTTGGTAATTCAACACTGTACTGGAATTTTAGCCAAGGTAATTAAGCAAGAAGAAGAAGAAACAAATGGCATTCAGAATGGAAGGAAAAACTAAAACTACTTACTTACTTATTCATTCATTCATTCATTCATTCATTTTTAAATGTTTATTTTTGAGAGAGAGAGAGAAGCAGAGAGAGAGGGAGACACAGAATCTGAAGCAGGCTCCATGCTCAACTGACTGAGCCACCCAGGTAACCCATTCTACTTTTTATTTCTAGATGGCATGCTTTTATACATACAAAACCATAAAAAATCCAACTATTAGGGGCACCCGGGTGGCTCAGTGGGTTAAGCGTCTGACTTCAGCTCAGATCATGATCTCATGGTTTGTGAGTTCTAGACCTGTATTGGGCTTTGCACTGACAGTGCAGAGCCTTCCTGGGATTCTCTCTCTGCCCCACCTCCCTGCTCCCACTCTCTCTCTCTCTTTCTCTCAAAAAGAAAAAAAAAAAGAAAAAAAAAAAAAGGAATCCAACTATTAGAGCTAACTAACAAGTTTGGTAAGGATGCAGAATAAAAGCTCAATATACAAAAACTAGTATTTCTGTATACTAGCAATATGCAATCCGAAAATGAAATTAAAACATAATAGCACCAAAAAGAATACTTTTGAATAAATTTAAGACAAGATACGAATATGGAAAACTACAGAACATCCTTGAAAAAAAATTAAAGACCTAACTAAATGAAAAAGTATGCATTTTCATCGATTGGGAGACTTAGTATTGCTAAGATGGCAATAATCTCCAAATTGATCTTGATACACGATCACTGTTCAAAATTCCAGCTACCCTTTTTTGAAGAAATTAACAAACTGATCCTAAAATCCATATGATAATTGAAGTGACTCAGAGAAGAATATCTAAACAATATTGAAAAAGAACAAAGTCAGAAGACTCATACTTACTGATTTCAAAGCTTACTACACAGCTACAGTAATCAAAACAGTGTGTCACTGCATTAAGGATAAACATACGGATCGACGGGATAAACTGAGAGTCTAGAAATAAACTCAAATTTGCAGTCAATTGATATTGGAAATAAGCGTCAAGACCATTCAGTAGGGTAAATGTATTCCTCTAAAACAAATGGTGCTGGGACAACTAGATTTGCACATGCGAAAGAAAAAATATGGATCCAACCTCTCATCACATACAAAAATTTAAAAATTAAAATGAATCAAAGACCTGAACTTAAGAGGTAAAACTGTGACTCTGCTAGAAGAAAATATAGGTGTAAATTTTTATGACCATGGGCTAAGTAATGCTTTCTTAGGTATGAAGGCAAAAGCACACGCAACCAAAGAAGTTACGATAAATCAGACGTCCAAAAGCACCAGCAAAAAAGATAAAAGACAATAGGAGAAAATGTGGTCTTGTTTCTAGAATAAAGAACTATTACAATTCAACAGTAAAAAGATAATCAGCTCAATTAAAAAATGTAAAAGACATTTTACACAAATAGACATTTCTCCAGGAAAAATATGCAAATGTCCAATAAAGCAAAATGAAATGAATGTTCTACATCATTACGAAATACAAATCAAAACCACAATGAGATATTACTTCACACTCAACGGATTAGCTATTAAAAAAGAGCAAACTACATGGCAATGAGAAAAAATGAAATCTGGCCATGTGTAGCAACATGGATGGAACTGGAAGGTATTATGTTAAGTGAAATAAGTCAGTCAGAAAAAGACAGATACCATACGTTTCCACGAATAGGTGGACTTTGTGAGACTAAGCAAAAACCAGGGGGAGGGGAAGAGGGGAAAGGAAAAAAAGACACAGAGAGGGAGGGAGATAAAACATAAGAGACTCTCAGAGACTAAGAACAATCTGAGGGTGAGGGGGGTGAGGGGGGTGAGGGGGGTGAGGGGGGTGAGGGAGGTGAGGGAGGGGGGAGAGGGGGTGACGGACATTAAAGAGGGCACGTGTTGGGATGAACACTGGGTGTTATATGTAGACCAATTTGAAAATAAACTATTATAATAATAAAAAAAAAGAGCAAAGTGGAAAATAACTAGTGTCAGAGAGGCTGTGGAGAAATTAGAAACTTCTACATTGTTGACAGGGATATAAAATAGTGTAGCTGCTGTGAAAAGCAGTTTGGTAATTAATTCAGTGAGTTAAACACAGAGGTTATCAAAATAACCACGTAATTCCGTTTCTAAAGAAAAACTGAAGAGAACTGAGAGCATAGAGCCACATGAAAACTTCAGTGTTGTTTTCAGTAGCACTGTTTGCAACGAAGAGTAAAAAGAACCTAAATACCCAACAGCTAGCAGACAGCTAACCACAGGGAGTCTATCCATACAATGGCATATTTAAGCATAAGAAGGAATGAAGGTCTCACTTATGCTACAGCATGGATGAACCTTGAAAACCTCAAAATGCTAAGTGGAAGAATCTAGCCCACACAGAGGCTACACATTGTATGATTCCATTTATATGAAAAGTCCAGAATCTTTAAATCTATGGACTGAAACTAGGACTGAAACTAGAATAGTTGCCACTGACTGAGAGGAAAGAAACATGGTAACTGCTGACCAGTGCAGCGTTTCCTTTGGGGTGACTGAAAATATCCTGGAATTAGTGCTGATAGTTGCACAACCTTGTGAATGCTAAAACCTACCAAACGCACACTTTAAAGTGGCCATTTCTTATCGTGTGTGAATTATATCTCAATTTTAAATAGACTGTATTTGGGTGTTTAAAATGGTATTAAAGATTTTAGGGGTCTATGGGAGGGAGTTAGATGGAGTTACGAAAAGGCAGCAGGAGGTATTTGTGTGGTGCTGACCATTTAGTATCCTGACTGGTGGATATGTGAACACAGTACAGGTGATGAAAGTGAATGGGATGAGGGCACACAGAAGCGAAAGAGTGCAAGGCAAGTGGGGAAATCTGAATAAAACTGGTGGGACTGTATCAACATCAATATCCTGGTTGTGATATTGTATGATGGTTACGCAAAATGTTACTATTCTGAAATCTGGGAAAACATATGTAGTGGTCTGGATGGTGGTTCTCAAAAAAATCAGGCTAGATCCCTGAACTTCTGAATGTCATTTTATATGGTAAAATCTATGAGGATGAGGTGACTTTAAGGACTCTGAGACGAGGCAGTCATCTGGATTATCTGGGTGAGCCCTAAAAGCTACCCCAAGTGCCATCATAGAAGAGACGCAGAGGGAGAGTAAGCATACAGAGGAGGAGGTGACGTGAAGATGGAGGCAGAGACTGGAATGGTGTGGTCACAAGCTGAGAGATGCCGTCTGTGGTCACCAGAAGCAGAAGGAAGGAAGGTGTAAATCCTACCTTCCAGGGGGACTGAAACCTTGCTGCCACCTTGAGTTCTGACTTCTGGCCTCCAGAGTCGTAAGAGGATGAATGCTTAGTGTTTAGGCCACCAACGTTGTGGTCATTTGTTACAGCAGCCAAAGTAAACACAGTACAGTGTACAAACAAGGGATCTCTCCACATTATTTCCTACAACTGCATGTGACTCTACAATTATCTCAATTTAAAAAAAAAGCAAACTCCCACAGGTCAATGTTTTAAGTGATGTGGAAACAGACGAGAGCTACTGCATTCACAGAACTTTCATTCTAGCAGGAGAGACAGGCAAGGTAAAATAGATAGTGATGAAAATATTTACTGATGAAAAGAGCAAACGGGGAAAAAAATCAAGGAAGGAAGAGATATATGAAATACCTGGGGGCAGGGTAGGGGATAAAATGAAACTTTAGGGTGGCCGTGGAAGGCCTCACTGGCAAGGTAACTGCTGAATAAAGGAAGTGACCATACAACAGAGGGAAGAGCATTTTGAGCAAAGGCAAGAAGGGGGTACAATACCCCCACTGTAAGCTCCACGCCAGTTTTTCAGATCAAACTTCTAACACTCTTACATAAGATGAATGGGGAAGCGGGGATTTCTCCTTCCTCTTAAGAGCACAGCTGGGATTGTCTGTGTCTTAGTTTTTGGAACACTGTCCTCTCGATTATCCCCTTTACTTTAAGGGCCACTCCTTCTCAGACTCCTTTGCTGGGTCCTCCTTATTTTTCCCAACTTTTCTGTGGTGGTGTGTCTAACGCCAGAATGACATTATGGTATTTCCATCATTTCAGAAAAAAACTTAAGAATTATCCATGATGATTCTCTTTAATACCCAACATCCAATCTATTAAGTAATCCTGTTGTTACTACATTCAAAATACATGTGGAACATGATCCCTTCATACGAACTTCAAGCCTTTCCAGGTCTCATCCCCGCCACCTCGCATCTGCATTACTGCGAAGGCCTCCCAAGTGTTCTGCTGTGTCCCCTGCAATTTACTGTCAACATATATATAGTAGCCAGCTTACATCATTTTTCTAACCCAAAACCATCCAGTGGTTTCTTATGTTAAGAAAAGGCCAAAGTCCTTAGAGTGGCTTACCAAGCCCGTAAATCTGAACCCCCGAGCATTCTCTAATATCATCTTTTCCAACTCTCTCCTTGGACTCACTCTACTCTGAGCACACCGGTCTTGCTACTTCTCCAACAAGCCAAGCATACTGCTGGCATCGGGGCTTTTTACTGGCGGTTCCTACTGCCTGGCACCTTCTCACATGGCTAACTCCCTTACTTCCTTCTGGTCTTTCCTCAAATTTAATCTTACCAGTCAAGTTTCCCTGAATACCTTACTTACATGTAAGATAGCAACTTTCCTCCCTGCCTCTTGGGATGTTCATATCTCTTTACTCTGTTTTATTTTTTCTTCACAGAATTTTTCACCATTTAGCATGTCATGTATTTATCAGTTTATATATTTTCATTTATTGCTCTCCCAGCAGAATTAAGTCATATGAGGACAAGAACTTTGCCAATTATATTCATTTCTAGTTTCTTGAGTGATTAAAACTGTCTAATTGATACATATCTGAAGAATATATATCCTCTTCAAAAAGTATATGAAAATGCTTAATGCAAAAAACTCACATCTTAAATCGTAACTTATTCTTTTTAAAGTTTATTTATTTTGAGTGAGAGAGAGAGAGAGAGAGAGAGAGAGAGAGGGGCAGAGAGAGAGTGAGAGAGAGAACCCCCAAGCAGGCTCCTTACTTTCAGCAGAGAGCCCGATGTGGGGCTTGATCTCATGAACCATGAGATCATCACCTGAGTCAAAATCAAGAGTTAAACGCTTAACCAACTGAGTCACCCAGGCGCCTCTGCAACATATTATTTTCAATATTTTGGTTCCAATGTTGTGTTTTTTTTTTAAATTTTTTTTAATGTTTTATTTATTTTTGAGAGACAGAGCGTGAGCAGGAGAAGGGTAGAGAGAGAGAGAGACACAGAATTCGAAGCAGGCTCCAGGCTCTGAGCTGTCAGCACAGAGCCCGACGCGGGGCTCGAACTCACAGACTGTGAGATCATGACCTGAGCTGATGAGCTAAGTTGGCCGCTTAACCAACTGAGCCACCCAGGCGCCCCTCCAATGTTGTTTTTAAATAGTTCAATTAGATTTATTAACTCATTTATATTCTTATATTTGATTCTCATAAGCCACTTCTCATTTCTGGTTTTAATACCCTTCTTCTCAAGTACATCTTTAATAGTTCTTAGTCTTAATTTTTATTAAAAATGTTTTATTTTGCCCTTAATCCTTAAAGGTAGTGCAAGTCAGTACAGATTATAAAGTTTTAGAAAAATGAAAGGTTTATTCTAACAACTTTGGGCATATACTTGCATAGCTCTCTCCAGATCTTGAATTATTTATGTTTCACGGAGTTTGAACTTCTATGATGACAGCTTAACACATTCTATTCGTGAATCTAAAGTTACATGGAGAGGAGACTGAACTTTTCTTCTTCCTATCTTAAGTTTAAATTATAAAACTGAAAAACACTCAATTATGATAAACAGTACGAGATACTAATTTAAGAGGAGCAGTTAACAAAACAAAACAGGAGCAGCTCATAAAATGACAGTACTTATCTCTATAAAGCAGGAAGAAATAGATTAGGGAGAAGTCCACCTACCTCACTTCCTGTTAGTCTCATTAGCATGAATTTAATCTGTTGTATGAGTTACAAAACTCTAGAACAGAGATAACAATAATGCAACTACCAAATTTCAATCTTAAGCTAAATTTAACTTGGAGGAAGAGAGAGGAATGTTTTAAAATTATTTGCACAAATGAAGAGAAATAGAGGAAAGGGATATAACAGTTTCATGACAAAGTAAGACCATTAAGGGAGGAGGGACACAAGCTGAACTTAAACCAGAAATCTAAAATGCCATTCTTTATTTCTTAAGAGGAGAGAGAATATTGTATTTGCTAACTTTATAACTCGTGTGTGTGTGTGTGCGCGTATGGCATTACATATAATAATGCACCTCGCTCAAGGCAACTGAAGAGCCTGCCTAACTTGCTCAGCCTTTCCTGCCAAGGCTCCTGGGGATGAATTTGGTGACCCATGACCAATAAAGGAGAACTCCATAAAGCTGAACTGATACAAAGGCAACAACTTAAAAAGGAATAAGGACGATCATACGTAACTTGCCACACTATAGGGTTCATAACTAACGGTCTTGGGGCAAACAGCAGATTTATTTCTCATGGTTTCAGAATTTTACTCCTATCTTCCACCAAAGAGAACTTACCTTTTTATTCCCTGAAATGTACTGCTAGCCATGTCTATGATGCCTCCGGTTGGTCTTGCCACTGCTCCAACTAAACCTTTCCCAACACCTTTGAAGAAACCAGCTGCTCCTTCTTTTTGAGCTCCTAGAAAGAAAAACAAGGAAGGTTTAGGCAAGGGGATTAAGAAGGAAAACAGAATCAATTTGTGAAAGACCTGGTAATGCGCATCACCTAAAGGAATATACTTGCCTTTGATTGGTTTTGTCACAATTCCTGTTATGCCACTTACAAAACCCTAGAGGAAAAGCACAATTAAAAATTTATAATATTTTCAACATGATGCTTTGAAAAACCAAGTCTGGCTTACAAAAAAAATAGAGAGTTTTGCTTTCTAGATACTGTAAGAATGAACACATTGCCCATATATTTAAACAGAATGCTTTCTGAGGCTACGGACAGATTTCACATAGGACACAACCCACTGCTCCTCCGATATCTAAATACTTGACGCAGTGCAAGTTAAATGTCTGTTTTCTTTTCTTTAAATTTTTAATGTTCATTTTTGAAAGAGAGAGAGAGAGAGACAGAGACAAACAGTGAGCAGGGGAGGGGCAGAGAGAGAGGGAGACACAGAATCCGAAGCAGGCTCCAGGCTCTGAGCTGTAGGCAGGGCTTGAACTCACAGACTGCAAGATCATGACCTGAGCCGAAGTCGAACGCTCAATCAACTGAGCCACCCAGGTGCCCCAATGTCTATTTTCATATTCACAGAATGTGGCCTTAGAAGATAGTCCCTAGTGTCTTCACAACCCTGGGAAATTTCTTACAGAAACTAGGCCTTTTCCTCCACGAGTGATGCCTTCTCTAAGACCAGCTGGCTGCTTATTCATGGCTTCTCTTCTCTTCTGTTGGTAGTCTTCATCCATAGTCATAGCTGCCACCCCTTTAGCCATAGCATTGGTAATTTTGGAGGCAGCACCAGCTAATCCACCTAGCAGAAATTATAATATTTTTAGTAAAAGCAAGGCATTGTTACTTTCTAGCACAATCACACCTGGTAGGCATTCTGTTTCTTACCGACAGCTCCACCGACTAGTGCCTTCAGTCCTAGGGCCATCCCCTCCACAAACTCTTCAGGACCCTGAATGGCTCCCTAAAGGGTCAAATAATAACAACAAAAAAGGTTATGTTTTCTTTTAAAGGTAAATTTATTAATATAAATGAGGAAAGCAGTAGCGACAAAAATAAAAATGTCCTAGAGGAAGTGACACCAGCAAAAACTGCACATTAACAGAATTCTCAGAGATACTTCACACTGAGAGTAACAACAATAATTTGATCCAAATTCAGGAACAGGACTATCCACCAAAGCGTACAAATGATGTTTGCTCTGTACTGCAAGTTATAGGATGAGAACATAAGCACAAACTACTCCTGAGAATTTTTGTAAAAGAAATAACAGCACTTTAATTCTTAGTATTTCTTACGTTTTAAATTATACTGTATAATATAATAATAGTTCTACTTTTTGATTGCCCTTTACATTTAAAAGTGAAAGTAAGAGAGTTTTGAATGTTTTAATGGAAAATTTTAAGGGAAACCAAACAATAATTTTTGTCACCAGTTAGGATTGCTGGGCAGTGTTCACCTGCACAGTTATTTTTACTGTACCAACAATTGTGAAAAAACTGCCTGTCTATGGTAATCTTCCTTCTACTACAGAGTGAAGCTCCTTGACCTTTAATATTCCAACAGAATGCTTAAAATTCAGTGTATCTTAGTAAAGTCTTAAATTTAAATTTTTAGGGAAAAGTAAATGTATCCCTCCAAATTTCCCAGTATCTCTTACCATTGTTTGCTGCAAAATCATGCTTTTTTGTTGTGTCTCCCAAAATCTGTTTACACACAGACCTCCTCATGTTAACAACTGGAATGCATTATTTATTCAAAGTATTAGTGATACATTGTATAATGCAACAATAACTATTTTATTACCTGGTAAGGTTCATAAAAAAATGCTTCCACACCTTCGGAAAATTCTCTAATCAAGCCAAAAGGATTTCCCAAAACTTCAAGGCCAAGAATGAGTACATACATTTGCTTAATGGCCTGAAAATGAAATACAAACAATCAGGTAACTGGAAAATTTTTTCAATATTCAGTAATTTTTTTTTTAGGCTAACACCATTATCACCAATTTCAACACCTAAACCATATCACCCTTTTAATCACTCATTTTGGTTTTAAAAAGTGATTTGGCGTTAGAGTATTAGAAATAATATTTTTATGTAAAGCTTTAGGATATTAAAAATTCTTTCACTTTAACCACCACGTCTTATGGTTACTATTACCACCACCACTTTATAGACTGAAAAAACATACAGGCCAAATGATGCCCAGGGTCACATAATAGGGAAATGGCAAAGCTGGCATCTAAACCCCACATCTGGACTCAGGCTTGAGTACACTATGCCACAGCTGTCTCAGATACTCTGTGAGTTATATCATAAGATACAGGATTCTTTCTAAAAGTGGGGGGAAAAATCCGTTAAAGTAATATATACAGCTGACTCAACAACACGATTACATTAAAAATAGTCTGTGTTCACCAGTTAGTTACTAATAAACAGTTTCCCTTGAAATTAATCTTTTAAAGTTTGGTGAATTAGTTAATATTTTATTTGAAGATGTTTCAGTCCACAAGGATAGACAAAGTATGTCAGTGGCAATAAAACAAAACAAACACACAAAAAAACAGAAGAGCAAAAAACTGAAATGGTGGCAGGGCTCGATTTCTTTCTAATATTCTGAGGAAAAAAAGTTAAAAATTTTTGAAAAAGGCTGTTCATTTCCTTGTCACATCTACATGTAAGATACAAAAGGTTGCGCTACTTTATATTAATCTGTCCCTGTATAAAATAATCTCAGACAAACCTGTTTTGAATAGTGTCTTATTACTTCAGATTGTAGTTCAGATGCTGTATGGAACTGATAGTTGAGTTCAAAAAATGCAAGCCTGAAAAACACGTATAAATATGTGTGTGGGTGAGTATCGAGGAAGAAGAGGAAGAGAGGTGAAGAGAACACTTTTAATATTAACGAATGGTTTCATTTTCTTCAGGAGTTTCCTCCAAATCTGAATGTTCCTTTCAGTACATTCAGTACATCGGTACAAAAGAGAACACTTTTAATATTAACGAATGGTTTCATTTTCTTTAGGATTCTTCTCCAAAACTGAATGTTCCTTTCAGTACATTCCCGTGCCAATTGGAAAATCTACTCTCTTATGTGTATCTCTGCACATTCTGCTCAAAGAACCCCCTAAGAACCTTACAGAAGCTACGGATCTCATGCTCATAAAAGCCACCTATACGTCTTTTCACATAATGTAGGGGATTCAAAGACCCTCTGAATTCCATTCATACATATGAACTGTATCGTACTCAACTCTGTCCCATCATGGCCCACACAGAAAATGTTGGACACACTGAGATAAATGGAAGGGGCTGCTCAAGAATGGCCAGGCTTCAGCTGAGGCAGGTCCTGTCTGATCAACTGACAGGTGAGGAATCAAGATCAGTTTACTTTTAACCTAGTCAGAGCATATGTCAGCTCCATGACTCGGAAATGGTTTTAGCAGGTGAGACGGCAGCGGGATTAGAAATCCCACCCTAGTCCCAACATCTTCAAACCTATGTTCTTTATGTTCTGTGTTCTTTAATTCGTTACCTAACTTTACCTAGATTTCGAATTGCATTTTACTGGACTCACTGATTCTTACTATTGTTTTAATAACATTTTTAGGTGCTACCTGAGAAGGTCATTCTCATTTGAAGTCTCCACTCAGACTTCTTGAGTCTCTTTGGTCAGATACTCTAATAGCTTCCATTATGACTCACGTTAAAAGGTAAATTCTTGGCTCTAACATTTAAAGGAATCCCTTCATTTCCCCTATCGTGGCAATCATTTTGTTCTAGTCACATATGCTTTGAAGAATCTTGATCTTGTAAGTCTTGAAGCCACATCTTTGAAGCCATACCTTTTTTAAAAATTTTTATTTTTTTTAAAGTTACATCCAATTCAGTTAGCATAGAGCGCAACAATAATTTCAAGAGTAGATTCTTTAATGCCCCTTACTCATTTAGCCCATGCCCCCTCCCACAATCCCTCCCATAACCCTCTGTTTGTTCTCCATATTTAAGAGTCTCTTACGTTTTTCTCCCCCTCCCTTTTTTTCTATTATTTTTGCTTCCCTTCCCTTATGTTCATCGAAGCACCACACCTTTGAGCACACACAGCTTCTTAGGAATCCTTCCCTAGGCCAGAAAGGCCTTAAATAATGCACAAACTTGGTATGGCCTCTGTTTCTCTTTCTTAAGGAAGTTATTTAATAATTATTCTGTCCCTTAATAGTTAAGGCTTAGCAGGTAATATATTAAATTATATTCCATTTACACATTTGCCTATGATCTGCAATGTCCTTTACACACTTTTTACTTATAAAGTTTTTAGGTAAATATAAAATGAGCTTTTCATCAATTCATAGATTTGAATATCAAACATACTTAAAAACCACATCTTGAACATCTGTAAGAGTGGCACCAATACTCTTCAGCAAAAGATTTAAGGAATGAACCGCCATCAGTCCTTCCTGTTTTTCTGAATCTTTCGCTTCTTCTCTACCCGAACGCAGTGAAACACTTAAATGCAACTAAAGAAATAAAGAAATAAATATTTTAAGCACTATTTTCAAAATGACAATTTTAACTTTTAAAATTCAATCTTATTTTAAATTTTCTACACCATAAAGATTTCAAAATTACCTAGATTATACCAAAATTATTATGTAAAAAGTTAAAGGAATTTAAAATTGAATGCAATTCTTTTTAAATTTTAAATTCGGCAAAGTAGGCATATAGGATATTTATAGTCAATCCAATTCTTTTGGTAAACCTAGGAAAATAGTAATTTTTATACATTTTTAAATAATATTAATAACCTAGAAGTTGAAGCTGTTGAAATAACTCAAATATCTCCAAAAGTAAGTGCTTCAACTATTACTATTAAGTTAGCATGTCGAAACCAGTTAAAATGCACTTTTGAATCATATGCATATACACTATACATACACATAACTGTACAATGATTTTCTTCAGGTATTGTGTAATTCAGAAACTTTCTGTTAAGGACTTATATTTAGTTCCATTCAATCCTCAATTTTCAGTCGAGGTTACTTCATGAATTAACTTAAAACTTAAGGACTATAGTTAATAATATTATAGTGCATTATTTGGAAACTGCTGAGAGAGTAAATAAATCTTAAAAGTTCTCATCATAAGAAAAAAATTTTTTTAACATGTATGGCGATGGACGGTAATTTGACTTACTATGGTCATCATTTCACAGTGTATACAGATACTGAATCACTACCTTATACAGCTGAAACTAATGTTTATGTTAATTAAACTTAAATAAAAAATATACAATCATGCACACAATTTTGAAAACTGTCATTAAGCACGTTAACAGAAAACTAAGGTAACATAATGTTAAGTCAAGATATTTTATAAGTCCATGTTTTATGTGGGTCCAGTATTATTTCCACTTGGTGAAAAACTGTTATAAGTATAAATAAAAATTTTAAAGTATTATTCCTTTATTTTTAATTTACAGAATTTACATACTGTTACAGAACATAATTTACATGCTCATCTCCCCACACAGATCAAGTCAATGTGCTATTATCTAGATTATCAAGGATAATAAAAATGACTTATTTTCTCCTACCTTGATGGGAGATATATGAAAGTATTCATAGAGACTGACTTGTGAGGAATCGACCAATGAAGCTGTTTTATATTCTTCTTGGAAAGCTTCTATATCTTTATGAAAAAGTTCAACCTATAAGAAACAAAAAGTATTAAAAACCTAAGGGATCCATCCATATGGATCACAGTGTTCACACTGCAGAACACTCCCTGTAACATCCAGATTCAACATTGTTTGTGACTGGAAAGTTACTGCATCCAAAAGGAACCTAACAGTTCTATTGTCAGTAAAGCTATGTCCCTTACAAACTGTTAAACACATCTTCTGTGTTTCCATCTAAACTACTAAAAACATTTTTATTCTAGTGACTACAAAGCTTATCCCAAAAAGCTACTATAATCCAAGTCAACACTTTTTTGTGTGTATTTATTTTGTGTGAGAGAGAGAAAGACAGACATAGAGCGAGCGAGAGAGAGAGAGAGAGAGTGAGAGAGAGAGAGAGAGAGTGAGAGAGAGAGAGAGTGAGAGAGAGCGCACCTGTGCATGAGTGGAGGAGGGGCAGAGAGAGAGAGGAGAGAAAGATTCCCAAGCAGGATCTATGTTCAGTGCAGAGCCTGACATGGGGCTCGATCTTACAACTTTGAGATCATGACCTGAACTGAAATCAAGAGTTGGATGTTTAACCGACTGAGCCACCCAGGTGTACCTCCATCAACCCTCTCATAGGGTTATATATATATTCCTATATTCTCATAGGAATATATATATTTTAAATATAACCACATTCCACTTGTAGCTTTTTGGTAAATACCTCACTAACATCTACAGAGGCCAGTAATATAAATCAAAAAGGGGAAGGCCCTGAAAATGATGTTGCATGGAGTGATTACGGCTTTCAATTTGACAATCAACATTAATTCTCTTCCAAATACTCACGAATCTAAGTTACTTCTATGTGTTGAGAAACAGCCCAACATTCACATTTAACCCATCATCAAAAATATCAAAATGATAGCCTTATTAGAAGTTTAGTATCTGGAAGTTGACTTCTGGGATTACGGTGTAAGGGGCTCTTTAGACTAGCTTCCCCAGTGAAACTGGTGAAATTTATTAAAAAAAAAACAAACAAACATTTAAGGCCTCTATGAATGAACCTAAGGGTATAAGCAAATTAAACATCTTTTCAAAAAAATCTACAAACATTTGGTAAGAAAAGTGAATCTGTGGTATTTGAACAAGGGACACTCTCTCAGTTCCCCCTCCTAGTTGAATAAGCCATAACGCCACTCTAGACTGCTATACTCAAGAACACAAAGCTCCCTTTCTGCCTAGTCTCCCTGAATGGTACACTTTCCTCCTGGGAGGCATAAAGATGCCAGCATTTCTCATCATGCCCCCAGCTACCAGTTGCTAATGCTACATTACGGGGGACATGGCAGCTTCCATTCCCTGCCCAGCCTCTACTCAGGAACAAAATCTCTATTTTGTGTGTGATGTCACCGAGAATACTGGGTTCTGATCACTCTTGTTCCTCCTCCAGCTCTGAAGCTCTGGTTCAGATATTTTACCCGGGGAGTAGGGAGGTGGAGGGCAAAGAAACTTTAAATAGTTCCTAACCTTTTCCAGAAAAACTTGCCTTCAACTAGAAGAGAGAGTGAAGAACTTCAAGTCTGTGCTTTAGGAAACAGTGAATGTCATGGTGAAAGGCAATTAGAATCAGAGAAGAAATTTAAAAATACATGGAAACAAATGAAAATGAAAATGAAAATAAAACAATCCAAAACGCTCTGAGATGTGGCAAAGGCAGTCCTGAAAGGGAAATATATTGTAGTCCAGGCCTATCTCAAGAAACAAGAAAAATCACTAACACAAATTCTAACAGCACGCCTAAAGGAACTAGAAGCAGAACAGCTAAGACAACCCAAACCCAGCAGAAAGAGAGAAATAACAAAAATCAGGGCAGAAATTAATAATATGGAAACAGAAAAAGTAGTGGAACAGATCAATGAAACCAAGAGCTGGTTTTTTGAAAAAGTAAACAAAATTGATAAACCTCTAGCCAGGCTTCTCAAAAAGAAGAGAGAGAACCCAAATAGGTAAAATCATGAATGAAAAGGGAGTGATTACAACCAAGCCCTCAGAAATACAAGCAATTATCAGGGATACTATGAAAAATTATATGCCACCAAATTGGACAACCTGGAAGAAAAGGACAAATTCCTAAACAGCCACACACTACGAAAACTCAAACGGGGAAGAAATAGAAAACTTGAACAGATCCATAACTAGTGAAGAAATTGAATCAGTTATCAAAAATCACCCAACAAATAAAAAGCCCTGGACCAGATGGCTTTCCCGCGGAATTTTACCAGACGTTTAAAACAGAGTTAATTCCTATTCTCCTCAAGCTGTTCCAAAAAACTGAAACGGAAGGAAAACTCCCAGACTCATTCTATGAAGCCAGAATCACTTTGATTCCCAAACCAGATAGAGATCCAGCAAAAAAAGAGAACTATAGGACAATATCCCTGATGAATATGGATGTGAAAATTATCAACAAGATACTAGCAAATCGAATTCAACAGCATATAAAAAGAATTATTCACCATGATCAAGTAGGATTCATTCCTGGGTCGCAGGGCTGTTCAATATTCGCAAATCAATCAATGTGATACATCACATTAACAAAAGAAAAGAACCATATGATCCTGTCAATAGATGCAGAAAAAGTATTTGACGAAATACAGTATCCTTTCTTAATAAAAACCCTAGAGAAAGTCAGGATAGAAGGAACATACTTAGGCATATAAAAGCCATGTATGAAAAGTCCACAGCTAATAACATCCTCAATGGGGAAAAACTGAGAGCCTTCCCCGTAAGATCAGGAACACGACAGGGGTGTCCACTCTCACCACTGTATTTAACATAGTGTTGGAGGTTCTAGCATCAGCAAGCATACAACAAAACAAAATAAAAGGCATCAGGATTGGCAAGCATGAAGTCGAACTTTCACTTTTCTCAGACGATATACTTTACATGGAAAACCCAACAGAATCCACCAAAAGCCTACTAGAACTGATCCATGAATTTGGCAAAGTTGCAGGATACGAAATCAGTTTACAGAAATCAATGGCATTTCTATACACCAAAAATGAAGCAACAGCAAGACAAATAAAGAAGCTAATCCCATTTACAATTGCACCAAAAACCATAAAATACCTAGGAATAAACCTAACCAAAGATGTAAAAGATCTCTACAATGAGAACTAATAAAATCTTATGAAGGAAATTGAGGAAGATACAAGGAAATAGAAAAACATCCCATGCTCACGGATTGGAAGAATAAATGTCATTAAAATGTCAATACTACCCAAAGCAATCTACACATTCAATGCAATCCCACTCAAAATTGCACCAGCATTCTTCTCAAAGCTAGAGCAAACAATCCTAAAATTTGTATGGAACCACAAAAGACTCCAAATTGCCAAAGTTATTGAAGAAGAAAACCAGGGTGGAGGCATCACAATCCCAGACTTTAACCTCTACTACAAAGTGGTAGTGATCAAGACAGTATGGTACTGGCACAAAAACAGACACATAGACCAATGGAATAGAATAGAAATGGACCCACAAGCATATGGCCAACTAATCTTTGACAAAGCAGGAAAGGGTATCCAATGGAAAAAAGGCAGCCTCTTTAACAAATGGTGCTGGGAGAACTGGACAGCAACATGCAAGAGAATGAAACTAAACCACTTTCTTACACCACTCACAAAAATAAACTCTAAATGGATGAAAGACCTGAATATGAGACAGGAAACCATCAAAATCCTAGAAGAGAAAGCAGGAAAAAACCTCTTTGACCTGAGCCGCAGCAATTTCTTACTCGACACATCTCCAAAGGCAAGGGAAGTAAAAAGCAAAAATGAACTACTAGGACCTCATCAAGATAAAAAGCTTCTGCATGGCAAAGGAAACAACCAACAAAATTAATAGGCAACCAATGGAATGGAAAAGATAACTGAAATGACATATCAGATAAAGGACTAGTATCTAAAATCTATAAGGAACTTACCAAACTCCACACCCGAAAAACGAATAATCCAGTGAAGAAATGGGCAGAAGATATGAATAGACACTTCTCCAAAGAAGACATCCCAATGGCTAAGAGACACATGAAACAATGCTCAATGTCACTCAGCATCAGGGAAATACAAATCAAAACCACACTGAGATACCATCTCACACCAGTCAGAGTGGCTAAAATGAGCAAATCAGGAAACTATAGATGCTGGCAAGGATGTGGAGAAACAAGCACCGTCTTATGCTGTTGCTGGGAATGCAAACTAGTGTAGCTGCTCTGGAGAACTGTGTGGGGGTTCCTCAGAAGAATGAAAATAGAACTACCCTATGACCCAGCAATAGCACTGCTAGGAATCTACCCAAGAGACACAAGAGTGCTGATGCATAGGGGCACATGTACCCCAATGTTCATAGCAGCACTTTCAACAATAGTGAAATCATGGAAAGAGACTAAGTGTCCATCAACTGATGAATGGATAAAGAAGATGTGGTACATATATACAATGGAATACTACGCAGCAACGAGGAAGAATGAAATCTGGCCATGTGTGGCTACATGGATGGAAGTGGAGGGTATTATGCCGAGTGACATAAGTCAGTCGGAGAAAGACAGATACCATATGTTTCCACGCATAGGTGGATTTTGAGAGACTTAACTAGGGGAGAGGGGAAGAGGAGAAAAAATAAAGCCACAGAGAGGGAGGGAGACAAAACATGAGACTCTTAAGTACTAAGAACAAACTGAGGTGTGGGAGTGGGGAGAGTGGGTGATGGACACTGAGGAGGGCACTTGCTGGGATGAGCACTGGGTGTTGTATGGAAACCAATTTGACAATAAATTGTTAAAAAAATAATTCAACAACAACAACAACAAAAATTACATAATGGATAACATGCATAATCTTACAGGTGCTAAGCAAACTGAAAATAATTTGGACACTTGCAGGCCAAGTGGGGTGCTGAAAGCTTGTGACCTATGATAAAAAGGTCCCATTAAAAAAAAAGGCAATTAGATGGAAAATCCACTGATTCAGTGAAGATACAGCCTAAACTGTAGGCCTGTTAGTTTTCATGAGAGAAATAGGCAGAGACAGTTCACAGGGGTCCTCCTGGGGTCAGAACAAGTATTAAACACTGATCTCCAGATCAGTTCCTTCCAGTGAAACCTCAAGTTTGATTGGATTAGCTTGCTGAGCAATTTACGGCCTAAGTATTGTTGAAAAAAATAAAGCAACCAGCTGGCAATTAGTGAAGCATAACAGCTGGGTGTGGTTGTGGAAAGAGAAGAAGGCCCAGCCCCAAAACCAGGGTGACCTGGGTGTCCCAAATCTTCACCTCTTAAGCATACTACCATAACATTACAGGAGGTATAAGAAGAAGGAGGGAGAGAAAAAGAAGTAGGAAGAAAAATATTTGAAGAAATAATAGCTGAATACTTTCTGCAATCACTGAAAAACACTCAACTATGTATCCGGGTAGCTAAATGAACTCCAAGTGCACAGATGGAAAGAGAGTCACAATAGACATGTAATAGTAAAATTAGTCAAAGTCAAAGACAAGGAGATAATCTTAACAACAAGAAGAGAAAAGCAACCTATTACATAGGGGAGGATCCTGAAAAGATTAATAGTTGACCTCCTGGCAGAAAGGAGGCAAGAAGGCAGCGGGATAACAAATTCAAAGCACTAAAAGAAAAACAATCGCCAACCAAGAATCCTATATACAGTATAGCTACCTTTCAGAATGAAGGGACATAAAGACATTCCCAGATAAACAAAAACTGAGAATTTACAAACAGCAGGTGTGCCTTACAAGAGTTTACTACTTACAAGGTGTGCCTGGAGATTCCTCAGGCTGAAAGCAAGTGATCCCAAATGGTAATTAGAATTCAAATGAAAAAACAAACAAACAACAGCCAGCTCTGGTAAAGACAATTATGCAAGTATAAAAGATGGTATAAATATGTGATCTTTTCCTCTTCTAACTAATTTAAAAAGCAAATGACTAAATTACATATGTATAAAAAATACACTGTTGGGTTGATGACAGATCAATGCCCCATGAATGTAAACATAAAAATCCTCAACAAAATACTACTAAACCAAACAAATATTAAAAAAAATTATACACGTGACCAAGTGGGATTCATCCCAAGTATAGAAGGTTGTTTTAACATCCAATGTAATAAAATCAATAGAACGACAACCATATGATCATCCCAACAGATGCAGAAAAAATATATGATAAAACTTGACACCCTTGCAATGATAAAAAAATACTTAATACACTGGGACTATTAGCAAACTCACGCATATAAAGGGTTATCTGCAAAAAATCTGTTGATACCATAATTAATGGTGAAAGACTGAAAGCTTTCCCTTTAAGATCAGAAACAAAGCAAGGATGTCTGCTCTTGACACTTCTAGTCAACGTTTACTGTGTACTAGAAGTTCTAGCAGGGCAATTAAGCAAGAAGAAACAAAAGCCATCCAGATTAGATCAGAAAGGAAGAAGTAAAACTATTCTCAGATGGCATGATCTTATATAAATAAAATCCACATAACAACTAGTAGAGTTAATAAATGAGATCAGAAAGACTGCAGAATACAGGATCACATAAAAACATCAACTGTATTTCTATACACTTGCAATGAAGAAACCAAAATGAGATTAAGAAAACAATTTTGTTCATACTATAAAAATAAAATATTCAATAAATTTAACAAAAGCCATATTTACACTCTGAAAATAATACAACAGTGTTGAAAGAAAATAAATCTACATAAATGGAAGACATTCAATGTTTAACGATTGCAAGACTTAATAATGTTAGGATGTCAAAACCCCAAGGCTAGTATATAGATTCAATGTAATCTCTCTCAAGCCCCCAGATGACTTCTCCAAAGAAACTGTCCAGCTGATTCTAAAGTTCATATGTAATTGCAAAAGGACCCTAAATGGTCAAAACAATCTTGAAACAGAACAAAGTAGGACGACTCATACTTCTCAATTTCAACACTTCCTACAAAACAATAACAATCAGGATAGTACAGTATTGGCACACAGATGGACTTGGAGAGCAATGGAGTAACAGCATACATTTAAGTTCAATTGATTTTTGACAATACCAAGCCCATTAATGAAGAAGGAATAGTCTTTCAACAAATGGTATTGGAACAGTTGGAGAGCCAAATGCAAAAGACTGATGCTGGACTCTTACCATATACAAAAATTAACTCAAAATGGATGAAAGACCTGACTGTAAATAACACAAGGCTAAATCCTCATTACCTTAATAACCTTGGATTTCCCAAAGGACTCTTAGAGACGACACGAAAAACATGAGCAACAGCAACAAAAGAATTTAGACTTCATTAATATAAAACTTTTGTACTTGAAAAGACATTAGGAAAGTAAAACACAACATACGGAATGAGTCAAAGTATCTGCAAATCATCTATCTGATATGGGACTTGTATTCAGATTATATAAGAACTTTTACAATTCAACGATAAGGACCCAAACTATTTTTTTTTTAATTTTTTTTAACGTTTATTTATTTTGAAAGACATAAAGACAGAGCGTGAGCAGGGGAAGGGCAGAGAGAGTGGGAGACACAAAATTGGAAGCAGGCTCTAGGTTCTGAGCCGTCAGCACAGAGCCCGATGCGGGGCTCAAACTCACAGACCACAAGATCATGACCTGAGCTGAAGTCAGCCACTTAACTGACTAAGCCACCCACGCGCCCCAGGACCCAAACTATTTAATAACAAGCAAAAAATCTGAAAGACATTTCTCCACAGAAGATATGTAAGTGATCAATCAACACATCAAAAGATGCTCAATCATTATTCATCAGGTATATGCAAATCAAAATCACAATGATATACTTCACATCCACTATGATGGCGAGAATCCAAAGGACAGATAGTAACAAGTGCTGATGATGACACTGAAATTAAAATCATTATGATTTTAACTTGTACACAAATATTCACAGCAGTATTATTCATAAGAGCCAAAATGTGGAAACAGCCCAAATGTCCCTATCTGATGAATGGATAAAGAAAATGTGGCATATCCACAGAGCACTGGCTATATTCAATATGGAATGTACCTATAACAACAGAGTATTTGTGGGCTAGAAGTACTGGCAGATGCTACAACCTGAATGAACCTTGTAAACATCAGTCTAAGTGAAAGAAGCCCAGTTAAAAAAACTATGCAGTGTATGATTCTGGTAATATGAAATATCTAGAGTAAGAAAACCTACAGACTGAAAGTATATTATTAGTGGTTGTATGGGACCGGCATGGTTTCTTTTTGGGATGATGAAAATGTTCTGGAATGAGATAGTAATGATGGCTGTACAACTCTGTGAATATATTAAAAATCACTGAATTGTACTCTGAATGATTAAAATACATATTACTCAATAAACTATTAAAAGAAAAAAAGGTATATTTTTTATCCATAGAATTTGTCTTATCATCAGAATTCTTTTTATGAAGACAGCTGAAAAAAGATCATATCTGACCTACTCTATCACAGTGATTTCATAGCCTTTCCACCAGTCACAAGTAAGATACTACCTTTTATTTTTATCCTTTCCCTCACTGAATATCCTGGTCACACCCAAATTTCTAAGTTATTAATTAAAACAAAAGTAACCCAGGAAAATAAAATAGGAAAAAAAACAGTGATGTGAACATGACTACTACTCACTACTACTGGGTTAAAACCTTTCCTATTTGGTAACACACCTTAAACAGGCTATTTTAACTTGTCTTACACTTCATCTTACAATCTGAAAATGTGATTTCTACCACTGTACTCACCACAGCAGCGTAAGAAAAATTAAAAATTTTTATTTTTAAAGTGGATTGAAACCATATTAATACCTTTAATTTATATTTTAGTCTTCCTCTTCCCCAACCCTTCCTATCAATGCTATCATTTTTAAGACTTACCTCTGTTTTTTCAGTTACTTCCGCTTCTGTCATAAGTTCTGCTAAAGCATAGACAAACCCAAGATCTAACCTGAGATCCATTTCTTGGATCAACACCTTGAAGTACCTATGTTACAAAGCAGAAAACATTGAAACATCATTGATTAAGTGCATTAAGAAAATTAGAAAAAAATGTTCGATAACTATTAGAATGTGGAAACTTAGGATTTTCTAGATGAATAAAAAAAAAAGTCATGGCAACTCTGTTCATAACAGCAACAAACTCAAAATGTAAAAGTGCCTACAGAAAGAAAACTGGCAAGTAAAATGTGCTATACATACGGCAGAATACTATACATTAGTGACAATAAACTCTAGCTATATACAATAAAAATGATAAATTTTAGTAAAAAGTTGAATGAAAAAATGTAGTCCCAAAAGTCCATCTTCAGTTTGAAAAAAAATTTAATTAGGAAAAAAAAAGGAACATAAAGAAGCATGTTTAAATACATATATTTAATACACTTATATTTTAAAAGGCGAAGAATGAAGATTGTGTCTATCTTGGTTGATAGGGTGGAGAACACTAAAAATAGGGGAGTAAATACAGATGGATGTTTCTGTCAATGTTCCACTTCTTAGACTGGGTGGTGACTTAATTTTAAGATATTATTTTCTTTCTTGCTTCTAAAATGATATGCGGTAATTACCGAAAACATATCAGAAAACAAATGATAAAGTAATAAAATACTCAGAGTTAATACCTAAATACATTTCATTCGGAGCCTTCTGACTCTCCAATATTATAAAATAAAGGATTTTTCCTAATGACCTATATAATTCAGTATTTTGCATTTAAACATTTGACTCATCTAAAATTTCTTTCTAAAGAGTACAATTAGCTCACATATTTAAGTCAAAACATTAAATAAACGCACAAGAAATATATTAAGACACTTACTTAATACGTGAAATCTGGGAATGGCCTGCAGATCTCATGACGATACTAACGTCTGTAAAAGGCTTTGGAGCTGCGAAAGTAATAAATATGATTCATCCCATGATGCTTTAAGTGAAAGATAATTTTCTTGCAATTTAATACACATTACAATGGAGAACTAAATTATGTACTAAATTATGACTATCAATTAAAATTACTATTTGCAAGATCCATTACAGTCTTTATTTCAGACTCTGGGATTTTTTAAATTATCTGTATTCACTTTAAGGATAACTAATCCTTTAAATTAGTGAGTGATTTTAAAGTAGAAGTATGCATTGGAATCACCAGGCGAACACTGTGAAAACAGATTTCAGGGTCTTGTCCTGGACTTCTGGGTAGAGGGGCCTGAGCATGTACAGTGGTCAAAAGCTTCCAAGCAGATGATGAATACCACCTTAGATAGCTCACGCAAGTGGTGTGGAGGCTGGGGATGGAGGGAGCAAAGACAAAGTGAGGGTACGAAGGATAGAAAAGACAGAAGGAACGTGAATGGGAAGAGGAGAATGAAAGAATGGACTTGTCATCACACTGACTTGGAGAGTATAAGACAGTTTCCATGGCTGGAAACCACTTTGAATTTTAATTTCTTCACAATTTATTCAGAGGTCCTAGTTGGCTTTTAGATCAGAGGTTTACAAACTAGTAATTTGTTTTTTAAAGTAATATTTCTAAATATTTAAATACATATTTTTAATTAATCTTTTCCTCAGAATTCAATATTTTATTGACCTTTAGTAGAGTACTTGTTGTTCCTATTCCATGCTGTTTAATTTTCTAATGATCCCACAGAAACTAAACTTGAGAATGATTTCATTTCATATTTTTATAACAAAATAAACTATAAGGCTAATACAAACATTTTATAGCACTTTAAAATACAAACAAACCTGAATCCATGGTGACCGACTTAGGAGGTTTAATCGGATAAAACACAAAAGGAAATATAGCACCATGTATCTGGTTTTGGATCTATGAAAATAAAAAACAGGTTGGTATATTAACATGTTAATTACAGAACCTGACTAGAATAACAGGATTTAATAAATAGAAGGAACCAAGTAGTCTAGTTCAACACTGAAACCGAAGTACTAGAGCAACCATGGGAACATGTTTGGTTTATTGCTATGTTCCTTAAGAATATAATCTGAGTATCATTTCAGACTCACCTGTATTCTGTAAATTTGAATTCTAAATGATGACTGATGTGCAGATGTGCTATATTCTACTTTTAATGCTGGAAGATAATTTCTTCGTATCGCTATTACATGTGGTTGCAGAATTTTCATGTTAGTACCACTAGGTGTGAATCGAACCTGAAAAACAAGCCCCCCCCCAAATACAATTTCTCTGAATTCATAAATTGATTAAAATCTGAAATTTATAACAAAAACTTTAAAGATAATATTAAAGTAGTTAAATATGGATTAGATTGGATATTTACAATTTTTATTAGGTTTAGATTAGATCTTTAAATACAATTCACAAAAAAATTCACTTTTTATTGTATCACTTTTTATATAAATTTACTAAAAAAATAAGATGATAAAAGAAAAAATAATTAAACAAGTAAAATAACTAAACCCACATATTGGCTTCTTGTTAACGAAGGAATTGATCATTGGCATCTTAAGAGAAAGTCTGAGTTGTTAATATAGACAACTATTGCTTTAAAGTATTTTATATAAAGTATGTATGATTGAATTCATTGTTTTATAAGGAAACCAAACTTTCTTTAAAAATTCACTAGTGAGGGGAGCCAGGACGGTTCAGTTGGTTAGGAGTCCAACTCTTGGTTTTGGCTCAGGTCACCATCTCATAGTCAATTTTGTGAGTTTGAGCCCAGCATCGGGGTCTGCACTGACAGTGCAGAGCCTGCCTGGGATTCTCTCTCATTCCCTCTGCCCCTCCCATGCTCTCTCTCTCAAAATAAATAAATAAACTTTAAAAAATTCAATAGTGATTCATCTATTTACAACAGCAGATAAAAATTAAAACTTCACATCATTACTTAAAAATATTACCGGAATGTTAGTGTCCAACTCAATAACCTTATCTTCTGAAGGTGAAGATTCAGTATATTCCTTAAATTCTTTCTCTAACTTCTCAGTGTGCTTTACACTCATTGGCTTCCATCTTGCCTTCTTCTTGGGCTTTGTCTCCCAAACCACATCAGAACTTACATATGAAAGCAAAAATGGTATTAATTTATAAACATTTTCATTGTAGCTGGTTTATTACATGAGTTGCAAAACCTTCAGTAAAATTTACAATATCCTCAGTTATAGGCAAGCACACTACAAGTTTAAAAATATGAATTCATTCAATCACTACTTAGACTTTTACCAAGACACTATTCTAGGTGGCAGGGATGTTAACAGTAAACATCTCTGCCATATTGGAGTTTTATTTTAGCTGAGTGACAGACAATAAATAGTAAATATAATTAGTATATTTTAATAGAGTAGGAGATAAAATGCTTTTGAAAAAAGAGTAAGTATACAGGGTGAGGTAGATCTGGAGTACTGGGATATGCCAGCAGTAAAACATCATGGTCAGTGGGGGTCACTGAGAAGACGAGACTTCAGCAACCTTACAAGAGATAAGGGAGTGAGCCAGCAGACAACAGAGTAGAGCATTGCAGGGAGAGGGACCATTAAGAGTAGAAGATGAAGTAAGACAGATAGTTGGAAGCCAGATAATATAGAACCCTACAGAATATTATAGACTTTGAATGTAAAGCCCTGTAGGACACTGTAAAAACTTTTGAGTTTTATTCTGAAATTGGGAAATAATTAAAAGATCATGGGATCAGCAATGTGATCTGACTTAAGCTTTGTAAAGAATACAACGTGTGTTGTGATAAAGGGGGGAAAAGGTGTGGGTGAAAGTTAGAAGCTAGAAAACTTGTTAGGAGTTTAATGGCATAAGCCAGGAGAAAAATGGTGATGGCTCTGCCTAGGGTGGGTCACTGAGGCAGTAAAAAGTGGTCAGACTCTGTGTCTGTTTTGAAGGTCGAGTCAGCACAGAACTTCTAGACGGATTAGGTATGGGGTGTGAAATAAAGAGAAGAATCAAAGATGATTCCAGAGCTTTTGGCCTGAGCAACTAGAGAGAGGTAGCTGTCATTAATTCCAATGGGGAAGCAGGTTTTCGTACATGGATATCGGGAGTTAGGTTTCACACATCTGAAGTTTATGAAGTCTCTCAGATTCAAGAGTAGCTATTTTATGTAGGCAGTGGATATACAATGTGGAGTTCAGGACAAAGGTCTGGTTAAAGATCTACATATTGCTCAAACTTTTGGCCTATATGTTTCCTGAAAAAGAGAAAAAGACTCATGTCTGAGAGGTTCAGGGCATCCAATATTAAGTAGTTGAGAAAACAAGGAACCAACAGATGAGATGGAGAATTCTGGGAAAGAAAGAAAAACAAGGATGGGGAGGTATCCCGAAAGTCAAGTCAAAGAAAACTATCAAGAAGGGATCTGTGCGGCAGCTCTTTCTTTAATAAAACCACATTTGGGGTGCCTGGGTGGCTCAGTCCGTTAGGGGACTGAGTCTTGACTCTGGCTCAGGTCATGATCTCACAATTCATGAGATGGAGCCCCATGTTGGACTTCAGGCTGACAGTGCAGACACAGCTTGGGATTCTCTCTCTTTGCCCTTCCCCCATTTCCATTCCCTCCCTCTCTCTCAAAATAAATAAATGTAAAAAAAAGTTTTTAAACCACATTAATAAAAGAGAGAGAGAGAGAGGAAAAAAGAGACCTGTGTAAGTGTTACAAACATAAGAAACAGGAGGACTGGTAATTGGACCTGGCAATACATGGGTCCCTGGTGATCTTGACAAGATCAGTTTCATGGTGTATTGAAGGTAAAATCCTGTTGGGAATAGTTAAAAAGAACGGGTTAAAAAAAAAAAAAAGAACTAGGAAATAATGAGTATATTACACTCTTTTATAACAGATGACACTTTTGAGGAGTTTGGCTATAAATGGAAGCCAAGAAATGTGCAGTAGGTAGCAGGGAAAGTAGGCTCAAGAGAATTTTTTAATTTGAAATAAATAATGCTGATGGGAATAATCCAAGAGAGACCCAAAAATTATTGACATAGGAGAAAGAAGAGAACGGCTGGATCAATGCCTCAAGAAGGCAAGAAGAAATGGAAAATAGTGCAAAGTTGAGAAATATTTTTAAATTCGAGCCCAGGTATTAGAATAGTTACTGTGGAGAAGATGTTGGCACAGGACGTAGGTAAGAAATGCTCACGGGGAGGAAGCTGTGACTTTGGAGGGGCGGGTCTGTGGAAGTTTCCTTTCGATTACTTTAATTTTCTCAGTGAAACGGGATACAAACAGTGAGATAAGAGAGAGAACAGGGTTTTAGAACAAGCTGAAGTGTGAAACAGTAATCTAAGAGACACAGAGAGAGAATAAAAGAAATAATTTACTGAAAAACTGCTGAGAGACCTATGTGCAGAATAAAAACATCCACCCACATTCTAAAATTACTCCACCCTGTATATGTTATTTCATAATTCTATTTAATTCCCTCTAAAATTTGTATTCGAACAAAATGGTAGGAACCATGTATTACTCTCCTTTGCATTCACACCATTTAGCATAGCACTTAACAAGCACATTTTTTGAAAAGTTTTTGAGAAAAAAATTTTTAAGAAATAGTTTTTAATATTTCTTTTTAAATGGCATGGATTCCATTCATTGAAAAGTCAAGGGCATTTCTAGATGAATTTACATAGAAAAACAAACTTAAATCTGTACCAAATACCTTTGATGTATAAATTTATTTGAGACTTTAACTCAAGGGTTAAAATGATATTTTCCTGGTTACACAGAATGGAATCTAGAAACACTCTCAAGTTAGGCACTAATATATACATATATATATATATACACATATGTATGTATATATATATATATATATAGATTAATTTTACGTGAGTTATTTATGAATACGAATATTAAAGGAATAAAGGAAAGAAAAGAGTTTTACTATAAAATGACTTACACAGGGAATGATAAATTCAATAATATATCTTAATGTGTCAAGGTCAAATTAAAAAATGATTGGTTTTATTCCTCCAACAACTATTTATGGAGGATGCATCCTGTATCTTATACTGTGGTAGGTGGTGATGGAAAATTAAATTTTTCCTTATGACATGTTACATAAGGTACACCTTCGATAAGCTATACAACTTTTGGAAAGATGAGAGAATCATCAACATAGTAACAGGATTTATAAATGTGATTTTTGATATGTCTCAAAAGGCAAAAAAATAATCTTAAAAGCATTTTTACAAAATTTAAACTATATTATTTTAGATTTTATAGTCACCGTTCTTAATGATTAAGAACTAATCATTTAATTTTATCCAAATTTTAATGCATCTAACCTTGTAATGCCAATATAGGCTACTTCTTGCTTTGTGTAATTGTTGACGAGGGAAATTCCAACATCTTGTAAGGCCAACACGATTTCTTGCTCTGCTAACTCTGCTTTCTCACTTTCATACGTGGCTTTAAATACCCTTGGATCTTCAGTGAATAAAATAATGCGCTGTAAGCCTTCAAAGAATGAAACTAAATAAATGGTCTTTTTCCCCAAATTTATAGGTGTCATCATATCCTAAAACAAAACCACCAAAAAATAAAAAATTAGAGTTTCTTCTTAACTGACAGGAAATCTAGATTCTACAAGGGAAAAACGAGAATAGTGATAGCAGCTCCTTCAAAGGACTGAATAAACTTAACAAATTAATATTGTGTAACATTTGGAAATTTACATAATTAAAATCATTTGATGTTGGCTCCTGTCATTATTGTCATGAAGTTATTAATCAAGAAGACAAGTCAATGGTTCTTTCAACATCTTAATAAAATGTAACTAAGTAGTCTTCCTTTATAGGCTAATCAAGAACACAAAGTATCATTTTCTCTGCTTTAAGACTAATCGGTGTGTTAGATGTTAAAAAGCTGTTCAGCAATTTGTGCTTCCTTACAGAGCTGAATGAACCCGGATAAAAAAATACCTGAGACTTCAGCTGCATGCTCTGCAAAGCAGAGATATTCGTCCCAGGGTTAATTCTGCAGGAGGCCCTTATATATAAGTATTGTATTGGTATCAGGGTCTTGAGGGACAAGATAAATACAGGAAATTCTAATAATTAGCAGTTGGCCATGAATATCTAGTCAATATTCTAGTGAATATTCTCATCGACAGGAAATTTTAATACACAGTAGTCCCCCTTGTCTGTGGTTTTGCTTTCCACACTTCCAGTTACGTGTGATCAACCGTGTTTTAGAAGATGATTCTCCTTCTGACATATGGTCAGAAGGTCAACAGCAGTAATCTAATACTGTATCACAGTGCCGATGTCCTTCATCTCATTTCGTCTCAGCATGTATGCATTTTATCATGTCACATCATCATAAGGAGGAAGGGCAAGTAGAGCACAAGATATTTTGAGAGAGACTACATTCATATGACTTTTATTACAGTAAATAATTGTTTCATTTTATTAGCTTTTGTTGTTCATCTCTTACTGTGCCTAATTTATAAATTAAACTTTGTCATAGGTATGTATGCCTAAGAAAAAAAACATGGTTTATACAGGGTTTGGTACTAGCGGTGATTTCAAGCATCCACTGGGGTCTTGGAATGTAATCGCCACAGATGAGGGGGAGGCAGAACACACTGTATGTGCGCATTCATGACATAATGCACTGACATTAAAAACTGGAGTTGCCATAAAGTCAGTACTTAGCAAGAGTCCATCTACATATAATACTTTCTAAAATAAAACATACAGCATTAAAATGACATTGAGAAATAAGAAAACTAATTTATTTCCAAATAATTCTGAAGTCTGATTTTCTGTATTGGGCTTCGGATGTATCTTTATCAACTGTAGCTATGGCCAGGATATAAATTTGCAAAAGTACTAAGGGATCAAATGAGATTATTTATATATAATACAATATTGTTTCCTGAGTAAATTCTAATAACCAGGAATAAAAAAAATTAAAATTAAGTCAATTACAGACAGCCCTCCCAAATACATTCAGCAAAAAACAAGACAAAATGAAACAAAACCTATGATGGACTCCACAATAGAAACACTACAAGATAATGGAAAAATGTAACAATACGCTAAGAGAAAGGTAGCACTCGACTCAGAACTCATTACTCAGCAAAATATCCTTCAGTGAAGAGTACAAAATAAAGAAGCCTAGAGATAAAAACCATTATATTTCACCATCAACAAGGACTCACTCAAGGCAATTCTACAGGAGGAATTAAGTACTGACAAAAAAATGATTGAAGATGGATGTCTAAAGCAAGAAGAAAATGTTATGCAAATAAAATAGCACCTATTTGGAAGAAAACACTCTAAATTCAATGTCCAATCATAATAAAAACCTTTAGTAAACAGAGTAGATGAGAAGGTTTTTTTAACATTCATTCTTATTTTTGAGAAAGAGAAAGCACACGCATGAGCGAGTAGGGGAAGGACAGAGAGAGAGCAGGACAGAGGATCCAAAGCAGGCTCTGAGCTGAGAGCAAAGAGCCTGATGTGAGATTTGAACTTAGGAACTGTGAGATCATGACCTGAGCTGGAAGTCAGACACTTAACCAACTGAGCCATCCAGGTGCCCCGAGAAGTTCTTTTTTTAACCTTTTATCAAACTGTCCTCCAAAAAAGGAAATACCAAATAGTGTAAAAGATTATATTCAAAGGGGAAATGCTGAAGGTATATAATTTAATACAAGGTAAAAGTCAAAAATTTGTGCAAACATTCAATGGCTGCCTTCAAGACTTTAGACATTGCAAGAGAAGTACTGTCAAAGATCAGAAAAAAATATCTATACTGAAGGTCAGAGAGAAAAAGATGAAGCAATATAGAATACCACATGAAAATCACAAGGTAAACAAGGTCTAACATTTATGTAATATTGGAGTCCTAAGATGAAGAAAAAAAATAGAAGTGCCAACCTTAAAATCTGACATCTAGCAAAAATATCCCATAAAGGGGGGGGGGGGCATGGAAAATAAAGTTATTTCCAGACAAATGAAACTGAAGGACAATTTGTCAGCTGTTGACCTGCATTAGAAAAACATTCAAAGAAGAAAAATGAATACAAATGGAAACATGGAGATGCAGGTTGGAGTGAAAACAGAAAAACATGTGGGTTAATTTAAATGGACTATTAATAAATAAACTTAAAAAAAAGTGGGGATGCCTGGGTGGCTCAGCTGGTTAAACATCCAACTCTTGAACTCAGCTCAGATCATGATCTCACGGTTGGTGAGTTTGAGCCCTGCATCAGGCTCGACGCTGATGGGACGGAGCCTGCTTGGGATTCCATCTCTCCTTCTCTCTGCCTCTCCTCTGCTGGTGCTCTCTCCCTCACACTCTCTCAAAGTAAGTAAACTTAAATAAAAAAAAAATGGATGGGGCACCTGGGTGGCTCAGTCAGTGGAGTGTCCGACTTAGGCTCAAGTCATGATGATACCACAGTTCATGAGTTCAAGCCTCACACTGGGCTCACCGCTGTCGGCCTGCCAGTGAAGAGCCTGCTTCAGATCTTCTGTCCCTGTCTCTACCCCTCCCCTTCTTGCACTCTCCCAAAAACAAATATCTAATAAATAAATAGACTATTAACTGCAAAAAGCAATAATAATACTTCTTATGGGATTTAACATATATTTAGAAATGAAACATATGAGAGTTATCTGTAAGACGAAAGGGGGTACATGGAATAAGAGGTTTGTTTTGTTGTTTTTTTAAGTTTTGAGAGAATGCGCACGCGCACACAGTGAGGGGCAGAGAGAGGAGGAGAGACAGAATCTCAAGCAGGCTTCGTGCTCAGTGCAGAGCCCGATGCAGGGCCTGATCTCACCAACTGTGAGATCATGACCTGAGCTGAATGAGATCAAGAGTCTGACGCTTAACCAAGTGAGCCACTCAGACGCCCCTGGAGTAAGAGTTTTAAAGTCCTCGTGTTATTAGGAAAGTGGTACAAATATTATTCTACAGGTTTTAGAAAGTCAAGAATGCATGTTGTGATATCATAGGAAGCTATAAATTTTAGTGTAATGGTATCTACAGGTTTCTTGCAGACACCTTTAAGCCATGCTCATGGTCTGTTACAAGAGGTATCTGCTATTGTGGAGTAGCATTTCTAAGTCAAAAGGGGCTCATAACCTACCCAAGTGAGCCATGTTCCACCACAACAAAACCGTCATTTGAGCTGACCAAGAGAAGGCTTCCTAAAGTGCAGTGCGAAATGACTGCTGCTCCCGGCTGGCACGCTGTGTCTCCTGGCCTGTGTTCTTCTGAGTAGGTGGGCAGTTGCAAACTGTGGCCTATGATAGTTTCCTGAGTCTAAATGTTTAAACCTAAAAATGATACAACGGTGGGGAGTGTGATATCATACACTAATGACGCATGACTAAATGCTAAAATGATCGACCTACCAGGAATATATAACAATCCTAAATCTGTATCAACCTAATCACATAGTTCCAAAATTAACAAAACAAGAAGATGAATGTATACACTGATGGGAGATTTTGAATACAACTCCACAGTAATGTATAAGCAAACACACACACACACAGAAACTAATGAGCTAGAAGATTTAGACATAATTGATAGATTTGAACAAAATGATATATACACAACATTGTAACCAACCACAGAATACATATTCTTTTCAAATATACATGAAATAGTCACAAAAACTGACTACATGCTGGCTTTCAAAATCTCTCAATTAATTTCAAAGGACTGAATCAGACAGAGTATGTTTTCAAATCAGAGTGGAAATAAGTTAGAAATCAATAGACATCATTACCAAGTTCCCGTATTTTTGAAAATCAAGCAATGACCTAAGTAACCATGAAACCAAAATATAAAATATATATTTGAAGCAACATATAAAATATATAAAAATAGAATTTAGGAAATTTTTAACGGATACTAAATATGTAAAAATTGGTGAAATAAAACTAATGCTGTTTTTGGAGGCAAATCTGGGATCCGAAGTGACTTCATATAAGAAGTGGGCGGGGGGCCTGGGTGGCTCAGTCAGTTGAATGTCCTACTTTGATTTTGGCTCAGGTCATGGTCCCAGTGTTGCGGGATCCAGACCTGTTTGGGGCTCCACGCTCAGCGTGCTTAAGAGTCTCTCCTCTTTCTCTCTCTCCTTTTGCCCCTCTCCTTGGCTCATGCTCTCTCTTAAAAAAAAAAAAAAAATATGGTGAGCAAAATCTGAAAAACAATGATCTGGGTGTTTGCTATGAACTCAACTCTGTCCCGTCTTGTCCCCAAATTTATGATATTGAAGTCCCAACCTCCAAAGTGACTCTACTGGAGGTAAAGTTAAATGACATCATAAAGAAGGGGTTAGGGCTCTGACTCGACAGGATCCGACAGGATCCAGCCCTGTAAGAGATACCAGAGAGCTCACTCGTCCTCCCTCCACCACATGAGGACACAGTGAGAGAGTGGACATCTGCAAGCCAAGAAGAGTCCTCAACAGCTTCACCAGAACCTCGCCACACTGGCCCTGTGACCTCACGCCTCCAATCTCCACAACTGTGGGAAATACAGTTCAGTTGTTTAAGGCCCCCGGTCTAAGGTATCTTGTCATGGCAGCATGAGCAGACTAACAGTATCTATTCTCAAGAACTTAAAAGAAAATTATCAAATTAAAATCAAAGAAAGATGAAAGAATACAATATAGATCAGAGCAGAAATTGGTGAAAATGAACACAAATGTGCAACAGAGATCATCAAAAGAGGAAAGCAATGGTTTTCTGATTAAAAAAAAAAAACAACTAAGAATAAAACACAAATCCTAAGTAAAACTTATCAAGGAAAAAGGAATGAAAGAATAATCTATACCAAGAATGAAAAAGAGAATCACTGTAAATATTAAAAATAAAAAATAGATATTATAAAAACATTTTGATCAGTGTATTAGAAGACCAGAGGAAATAAACACATTCTTAGAAAACCTCTAACTAAAATGACAGAAGCAGAAGTAGAAAACAGGATTGTCCTATATACAATAACACAAGAGAATTCATAATTTAAAATCTTCCTACAAAAACAACTTCAGACTCAAGACGGCATGGCTTCATTGGTGAATTCTAGCAAGTATTCAGGGAAGAAAACACACGAATCTCCTATACGACCACTGAGAAACATGCATTTCCAAACATGTTTTAGAAGTCAGCAAACCTTAGTATCATAATCTAGTATGAACAGTATTCTCTTGTGAATACAACCAAAAGTAAAAGATTAAAACATTAGCAAGTCAATTCCAGAAACACAAGGTTAATCTAATATTTAAAAAAAAAAAACCACATAATTCATCCTCTCAAATATGACTAAGTCCAGTTATCTCTATAGAGAAAAAAAATTAAAAGCATAACAACTGATAAAAATTCAATACTCATGGGGCACCTGGGTGGCTCAGTTGGTTGAGCATCCAACTCTTTTTTTTTTTTTTAGTATTTATTTTTGAGACAGAGAATGAATGGGGGAGGAGCAGAGACAGAGGGAGACACAAAATTCGAAGCAGGTTCCAGGTTCTGAGCTGTCAGCACAGAGCCCGATGTGGGGCTTGAACTCACAAACCGAGAGATTATGACCTGCGCAAAGTCAGATGCTTAACTGACTGAGCCACGCAGGTGCCCCGAGCATCCGACTCTGGATCTCGGTTCAGGTCATGATCTCACAGTTCATGAGTTCGAACCCTCATTGGGCTCTGCACTGATGGTGCGGAGCCTGCTTGAAATTCTGTCTCTCCTTCTCTCTGCCCCTCCCCCATCTGTGCAGGTGAACGCGCACGCTCTCTCTCTCTCGAAATAAATGGATAAGCATTAAAAAAAATTTCAATACTCATTCCTTCATACATACACAGAGCATATTTTTACACACGAAGAGTAGAAGGCAACAGCCTTAATTTGATACAGTTTATTAAGCAAAACCAAACCCATAATAAACAATTAATGATTCAGTTTTCCCTCTAAAAGGAGAGTGAGATACCCTCTGGTCCACTGAGAAGAAATAATAATTACTGGTAAGAAAAAAGACACTGGAGTAGGGGTCAAATTCAGATGATTTTTGAAAGACTAACAAAATTTTAATAAAAATTTCTGAAAGTCATTCAAAATGTTACTGGGAAAGGTTTACACATAACATTACCATTATAAAAAAATAGTCACAAATAAATTCTTCCGTGGATCCCTAAATGATCCTCACAGAAACCACACTGACCTAAAATGACTGTCATTACAGAGAATGTATCTGTTCATGAGGCAAATGATGAAAGCACCAACCTAACCCCAGTTTACCTTTTATAACAGAACAGCAGCGAATAATGCCGTAGACAAAATAGGACCCCTTCTGGTTTTCTACATTTTTCATTAAAGTTTGAATACTGCTTTTAAAATCTTTGGCACTTTTTTAGAAGTACAGACACAAAAACAGTCCTTAAAACTAGCAAGGCTGGCAGAGAATACCTTTAAAATAATTTAAAAAAAAAAAAAGAAGAAGAAGAAAGAGGCTGCTGAGAACAACACGATACTTAACCCAATACGTACATCCTTTTGCGTTACTTCACCATGGCTTTTTCCACATCTCCACTTCAGCTTTCTAGAGCCCGCTGGATCGGCCCATGTATAAAATACTGCTTTTCCGGGAGGGAGGGAATCTTCTATTTCACTGAGAGAACTACCATAAATAGCAAAAATACACATTAAGTGCAAATATATGACCCAAAATAATACTTAATTCTGACTCCACTGAGATTTGTGATAGTTCTGATTAAGAGTAGACTGGAATTTTTTCCTTATACAATGAAAAAGAAGTTTTCTAAGAAAATAATGAGAATATTTCAGGAAAATGTCTCACTTAGAAAAATAAAGATTTTCACGTTTTTGAAACTTCTTTGTCACCTTTTAACACAAATGAACTATCGAAGAAAAGTATTCCAACTATTATCTATACTAAATCTAAGATAATTTAATCGGTAACTCTTTTCTAAGTACTGGTCTTATTCTGGCAAAAACAAGACAGCTCAAGTATTTTTTTTTTTTTTTAAATCTTAGGACATGGCATGTAAATCTAAGAAATTCAGTCAGCTCACAAAATGATTCCTAGAAAGAAAAAAATAAACTGGAAAAGTTACAAACTAAAGAAATAACAGAATATAACTTTTCTCAGCTGAAGCAGAAGCTAGCTCTGCAGGTTACATGACTGAGATCACACAAAATTAATGAAAACAGAATATCATCCTAGACATCTTTGTAAAATGTTGAAATTTTAAGAAAATAGAGAGAAACCTGCCTGTAAGTACCTAGGACAATCGCAGTTACCCAGAAAGGAATAAAAATAAGACTGGTCTCGCATTTTTCTCTAATACTGAATTCCAGAAAACAGTGGAGCAATGTCTATCCAATTTTGAGACAAGAGGTTAGGACTTAAAAATTCAGGTCAAATTGTCATTAATATTCAAGAATAAGACATTCTCAAACAAGCAATAGCGTAACTATCCACAAACCTTTACTGAAAAACTAACTCTAAGACTTTTGCTAACCAAGCCAGAGAGGCCCCAAAATACAGTTTGGGAACGGAGATGTATGAGCAGCTCGCTGGCTCCTTCGGAAGAGTGTCTGTCTGGCTCTTGATCTCGGGGTCATGAGTTCGAGCCCCACACTGGATATAGAGATTACTTAAATAAATAAAACTTAAAAAAAAAAGTTGAGATGTAAAAATATTAAGCAACTAAACCAGTCAAATCAACTTGTCAAATGCCAAAAAAAAAAGCCCTGAATAAAAACTATTTAAAAAAACTAACCGTTTCATATTAATTTCAGTCAAAAATTCCAAATTATATGCATAAGAAATGGGAATTTGGAAAGAGAAGCTGAAAATATGAAAGTATTCCATTTTTTTGACAGGTAAATTAGCAGGCATTGTTTCACTCTCAAAATGTAAATGCACTAAAATCTTCAAGAACAACAAAAAAAAAACCAGAACATTTTCCAAATCATGAGAAGAAAATACCCATATTCCAAAAAAAGGGCAAGGAATCTTAAATTAGTTATTAGAAGGACCACAAATAGGTTAAAGATCTTTTTTAAAAAATTATAAAATTAGACAATAACCAAAACTGTCAATGATATTTAGTTATAGTGCATCTAAATGATGGAATATCGTGCATTCATTACAAACTGTGTTTAAAGCAAACTTACATGCTCACAATAGCTATTAAAAACAAGGGATTCAGAAATACAGACAGATAGCAACAGTAAAACAGTGTGAAAAGAAATGCATCAAAATGCTGACAGTGTTGGGATTTCAGGATCACAGTTTTCTTTTCACAATTTTTCTACGGAATTAAAAAAATGGACAGTTACATTTTTTATATGCAGAGAACAACCATATTAATAACAGCAAACAGCAGAGCCAAGGGAGGAAAATCTGATGAGAAAAGAGTCCTATCATTTTTGTTTATTCCATGAAAAGATATCAAATGTAAATGCAAACAGGATAAACTTTGTTTAAAAATAATCAGAAATGCTTTTAATGCATACAAATCTTCATCTGTTTAATTCACTGAGGAATATTCTTTACAAAAAAATTCATCTGAATTTTATCTTAGATAAGAAATGGGAATTCAAAGAAAAATAAAGTAACCATAGTCCTTGGAATGTTAACTATACACGCAAAGGCATACAGTCTTAAACTCACAAGACAATGACAATGCCATGTGACAAATGCTTTAATCTATATATGCAAAGGTACAATTAAACACTGGGTGCATAGGAGCACCTGGGTGGCTCAGTTGGTTAAGCACCCGATTTTGACTCAGGTCATGACTTTGGCTCAGGTCCTGATCTCACGGTTCATGGGTTCAAGCCTCGCATCGGGCTCTATGCTGATAGCTCAGAGCCTGAAGCCTGCTTTGGATTCTGTGTCTCCCTCTCTCTCTGCCCCTCCTCCCCTGTTTTGATGATGATGTGGACAACAGAGAACACTACTGTACTGCTGGTGGGAATGTAAACTGGTGCAATAACTGTGGAAAATAGTATGAAGGTTCCTCAAAAAATAAACATTAAAAAAAATTAAAAAAAGAAAACTGGGTGCATAGATTAAGATAGCGAGGGAAGGGATCATAGGCAGTGGGAGTTTTTCTGGCAGAAAGGAGTATCAAAAAGGTGAAAATCCGTGGAAGGGACCCAGAGGAGTCAGGAAACAAAGACTCCAGCTGGTCAGCTGGTCCTAAGTGTAGGGAAAGAGAAACGTTTAGAAAGGTAGCCTGGAAACATATTTTACTTTAAAAGATATGGAAAGTCACTAAAAAATTTTAAACAAGAGAGACAGGACTATATTTAGTATTTCTGGAAACCTATCTCTCGTGGTGAATGAGGGTTTAGACGAGATAAGGCTATAGAGATGCGGATTAAAAAAAATCTACTTGAGGCACCCTCCTACACTGTTGGTGGGAATGCAAACTGGTGCAGCCACTCTGGAAAACGGTGTGGAGGTTCCTCAAAAAAATGAAAATAGAGCTACCCTATGATCCAGCAATAGCCCTGCTAGGAATCTACCCAAGAGACACAGGAATGCTGATGCATAGGAGCACGTGTACCCCAATGTTCATAGCAGCACTTTCGACAATAGCCAAAACATGGAAAGAAACTAAGTGCCCATCAACTGACGAGTGGATAAAGAAGATGTGGTACATATATACAATGGACTACTATGTGGCAATGAGAAAAAATGAAATCTGGCCATGCGTAGCAACATGGATGGAACTGGAGGGTATTATGTTAAGTGAAATAAGTCAGTCAGAAAAAGACAGATACCATATGTTTCCACGAATAGGTGGACTTGGTGAGACTAAGCAAAAACCAGGGGGAGGGGAAGAGGGGAAAGAAAAAAAAGACCCAGAGAGGGAGGGAGATAAAACATAAGAGACTCTCAAAGACTAAGAACAAACTGAGGGTGAGGGAGATGGGGGGGGAGAGGGGGTGATGGGCATTAAAAAAGGGCACATGTTGTGATGAACACTGGGTGTTTTATGTAAACCAATTTGAAAATAAACTATTTTAAATTAAAAAAAAATCTACTTGATATTTTGGGGAGGCTGAGCTAGGGTAATTAGAGGGAAGATTAGACGAGGAGATTTTTAAAAAACAGCTTAAGTATGTGATTTATTATTTATGTGATACTATTAATTATGAGAATATTACAACTACTGATTACATGATAATTAGAAGGAGGTGGCAGCCTGAAGCTTAAGAGAAATCTGTGTTGGAGTAAAGATTTGGGGATCACTGGCACACAGGACTCTGGATTCAAGATTAAACCAAAGTTTGAGGTTCTTGATTTAATAACTACCTCAAATAATTCTACACTTAAATCCTGTGTTTATTACTCCAGATTAATCTTATAAATTTCAATTAAGACTGCAATTTTTTTAGGTTTCAGAATTTCATTATAGGATCACTTACTTTTATAATTACAACAGTGCAGTAGGTAAGATTTCTAAACACTTTATGTCTGAACTGGACAGAGATAACCGCAAGGACAAAGCCACAGGACAAGCCTGAGAGGCCTCTACTTCAGCTTCAGCTAGCTCAACCAGTTGTCAGAGAATTCAACTGTGACATCTCACATGATTCGTAGAATCTAAGGAATTATTAACTTTGCTCCTCTGGATGGACCTAGACTGCTACCAGTCATACACCATCCTTGAGTGAATAAGGGAGTTACTCATGTCATTCTCTGTAGATCTTAATCCTGTTAACGCTGTGTAGGAAAGGCTAGTTGAGAGTACATGGATTGAAGGTCGAATAAAAAATTATTTCTATTTCTTTTTGTCAGCTTTAATCAATTCATTATTTTTATAAGATAGATAATCATATCAAAAAAAGGCTTCCTCTCTCTCAACATCTTTCGCAAATGAGAACTGACAGGGCAGGAGGAGCTCTAGTCCAGCCTTGCTAGTCCAGCCTTGGGGTCCTTACTCAATGCTCATTTGATTTTAATCAGTGGTTAGAAGCATACATTTAGCAATAGAAGGAAAGCATAAGTGAACTCATAAATATGGGCCGTTGACAAATGACAGACGAAAACAAAAAAGCAGACCAATAACAAAAGGAACAGAAAGTTACATAAACTGTGACGGTCCTAAGAGAATAGGATACCATCGCAAACTGAAACAAATGATGCTAAGAGAAGTCTTGGAAAACCAAGATTTAAATCTAGTCTTTAAAAATATAGCAGTCTCTTCCCACATCCATCAGCAAGAAGGTATCTACTGTTTCAAAAAATCTGATGTTTCCATATTTACATTATGTTCATTAAAAATATGAAAAATGTGTAAAACAAAGTTCTTGTGATAAACCCTGACATGTCTTCACCAGATTCTACAACGATCAAATTTGCCACACTTCTTCAGTTCTTCCATTTTTTTCCTGAAGCATTTGAAAGTAATTTATGCCACTTATCATCCGAGAAATGCAAATCAAAGCCACCGTGAGGTGTCCACCTCACACCTATTAGAAAAAAAACGGCTATTATCAAAAAAAGACAACAGAAGAAGTAAGTTTCGATGACGATGTGGACAAGAGAGAACACTGCTGGAGGCGGGGGGATGTAAACTGGTGCGGCCGCTGTGGAAAAGAGTATGAAGGTTCCTCGAAAGGCTGAAAATATGACTAAACCCTAAAATCCAGCTATTCCACTTCTGGACGTTTATCCAAAGGAAGTAAAAACACTAATTCAAGAAGATATACGCATCCCCATGTCACTATTATTTACAATAGCCAAGACATGAAAACAACATATGTGTCCATCGATGGATGGACGGATAAAGAAACTGTGGTGTATAAACACAAAAGATTATTATTCATCCATAAAGAAGAAGGACATCTTGCCATTTTTGATAACATGGGTGGACCTCAAGGGCATGATGTTAGGTGGAATGAGTCAGAGAAAGACAAACCCTGTATTCATTTATATAAGGGATCTAAAAACCCAAAAACACAAAAAGAAAACAACAAAAAAATACATATGTGTAGATAAACAGAAAAGAGTGGAGGCCGTTAGAGGTGGGGAGAAGGGTGTGGATAAAGTAGGTGAAGGTGGTCAAAAGGTCCAGCCTCCAGTGGTAAAACAAGTCAGTCCTGGCGATGGACGGTTCAGCGTGGAGACCATAGTTAACAATACCGTACAGTATATTTAAAGGTTGAAAGGAGAGCAAATCTTAGTTCTCATCACAAGAAAAAGAATTCGTAACTCCGTGTGGGGATGCGTGTCAGCTAGACTCACTGTGGTGATCGATGTACAGTATATACAAACATTGGATCATGGTGTTGTGTTCCTGAAACTAACAGGAACACCACAGTTCAAAGTAAGTCATAGACCGTATCAGTTTTACACCTACATACGCCAGTACACCTTTTTAAAAAAATGAGAACATTGTTTTACTTAATTGTAACGGCATTATCAGTGTTATATTGTTAAGAAATCATCATAAAGTCCCTGTGTTCATGATAATCTTCTTACCTTTGGTTGTACTGGACAATGTCGCTCTTGGTGTGATTTATTAACAGGAATGTAGCCGCTCCATCATGATAATCTGAAAATCTAATAACTGTAGAATGTTCAGCCAAATTAACCTCTACTATAATACCTCCAAGCTAGGGAAAGAAAAAAGAAAATATTCTCTTATGTGACCGTTTTCCAAAGAATATTAACCAATAACATTTAATAAGACTATTCATAACTTAATACATTTTTGATGATTAAGAAAGCAATTCAGGATTTTCTACTGCATCTGTGGGAAACCAGGAACCTCCGTCAGTTTGTATAGATGGGTCAGGTTCCAGACGTGGGGCATTCTAATATTCTGGGCCCTCTTAACTTCCTGCTTAACAATTAAACTGTTTTATGTCTCTGTTTCCTTTTAGTACTTTTTCCTTTTACAAAAAAGAAATGTTTGTTTATTTTTGGTGAAAGGGGAAAAAAATCAGACATACAAATAAAATTACTGGTAAGTATATAATAGCTTCTCTAATCACACACACACACACACACACACACACTCATAGCACCTACCTCATTATCCAGACGCATTAAAATACAATTTTCTTGCTTGTTAAAATGTATCTTTTTGGGAGGGCCTTGATTTCTTTCAACTTGAATGAGAAGTGCATTAGAAGAATCCTCAGGCCAAAAGGGAATACACTAAAACATATATTACAAACATTTATTTTTCTTAAAAAGATTTCATCACTTTAATAAACCTATCAGAATAAACTTAAAATGAATTTCTTTCCACAATGCTCTGGCTGTTGGGTTCCTTAGCTAAACAGTATCAACTGCCCACTTAGAGATGGGTCACCACCTGTGGGCACTGGGGATAAAAGCAGCGACAGGTGGTAAGTTGAAGAGGTGTGGTAAGTGGAGGGTTAGCAAAGGGGCTTTAATGTGGTCCAGAGATTTGGAAGAGGGTTGAAAAGTCAGCATGTAAGCTGGTAATTAAGCAGTAGCCAAAGTATACACGAAGGGTGTATCAGGTCATGTATGAATCCCAACCCTCACCTCCAGTCATGCACTTACACGTGTCTGGATTCCCACCTAAGGTCCCTTTATTCAGAGGCCTCTTTCTCATGGCCCATGGCAGCGGCCTTTCTGAGGACCTCCCTGAAGACCTCTCTATCAAGGAGAGAAGGGGAAGCCTACAGATGCTTTCTCTCTTCTCTCAATGTCCAGTGCTTTTCTATTCCTAGCTATTCCCCCTTGACATGGCTTATCCCCTAAGTCCTTAAAACTGTAAGAGCCTTTTGTTCAAGGCTCCCTAGACAGCCACACGACCCCCAAGTCTGTGCTGATCCACCTGAACTTTGACCAATGCTGTTTGACAGGGAGAGTGGAAGGGGGAGAGTAGGCACTTTCTCCAGGTTAGCCTCTTGCTTATGCTATGGCAGTAAGTGACTAAGGGCTTGACAGTCACTCTCATTTTGGCTTGCTGTCCTAATCAGCCCCTCCAACATCTGGCAGCTCAGCTGAGCTCTTGGGAACTGCTACTTCCCACACTGCCTAAAGTCTGTTCAAATATGACCTCAATGAGTTCTATTCCTTGACCACCTTATATAAAATTATAGCCCAGTCTTTGTTCATTAGAACTCTGAATACTTCCTACCTGTCTTATTTTCTTTTCCCTGACTAGACTTTTCAGCTTTAAACATACTATATATTTTACCAACTGATTTTGCCATTATTAATGTTTCCATATACCCTCAGTGACATGTAAAGTACACAAGCACAGGGACTTGTGGTCTGTTAACAAATGTATCAAAGGCACATAAGGAATACACACAGATATTCATTCATGAACAGACAGGCCGACTTCAAAAAAGGTGGAACTTCTCAAAGAAAGAAACATAATTATTCAAATAAAAAACTGAAAAACTAAGTAACAGTTTAGACACAGTAAAAGTAAAAAGTTACTAAAGCTATACATGTATAATTTTTCCAGAATGCAGCAAAGAGAGTTACATGGATGGAAAACAGAAAAAAATATATACTAAGAGACATGGAAGAGAGAATATGGAGGTCTAGAAGATATGTGATTAAAGGCCAAGAAGAAGCAAATGGAAAAACAAAGGAGAGGCAGTATTTAAATAGAAAATAGTTGTAAATTTACAGCAAGTATGAAATAGATTGAACCACAGGTCTCAGAGTAAAAGCATCTCAAGCAGGATATATAAAAGGAGCCAGTATGACTCCATAGTAGGACTATCAAATAGCAAAGACAAAGATCATGAAGCCAATTGGGAAGAAAAATAAGCTCAGGAATATCAGAATCACAGCAGAACTTTCAACTAGTGTGGAAGTCCGAAAATGGCTGAGTAAAATCTACACATGTTGAAAAAAATAGAACTGATCAGCAAGAGAAATTATCAGAAAAGATGATGATAAAAACTTTTATGAATAAACATAAATGGTATTAGCTCCAAAACAAGCTTTAAAGGAGTATCTACAGAATGTATGTCAGGAAGAATGATCTCAGCAAGATGGTTTAAAAGCAAAAAGGAACAGTGAATAAAAATAGCAAATACTTCTCTTATAATCCTAACAGATTTACAATAAAATTTCTTCAAAAGTAAAATATTCCATCAGGCAGTCTTTTTAGAAAGCTTTTATCCAGGGGTCTAATAGCTAAAGATGGAACAGAGTCAAAATTTCACTCCTAAGTCACTACTGTCTTAAAATAACTGGCTTAACTTACTCTATAAAGGCATTCATAACAGCTTTACGGAGAAAGTAAATCATTTCCTACTCTTTACTACCGTAAAGAGTCATCTTACCTCGTCGTCTTCTGCCGTATTTTCACTGTTTGGTTACTAGTTGTTAAATATCTACTTCCCTTATCAAGCAATGCATTTCTAAATGATGAGGTTTGGTTTTTAAAAATTAAGTATCTGATACAAATTAAATGGGGTATGGGGGGCAAATTAAAAATTTACATAGTGGTTTCAGGTATCTAAATTCAAGTAAAAATGAAAATCCAAAGAGACACATTTCTGAAATTCATCTACCCACCTGCTCTAAATCAAGAGAGAGCCATTTATCATTTCCCTCTTCAGCCACTGATATATGATATTTGCTTTTGTTTTCAATCATATAAAAAGGGGTAAAAGTCACAATTCTGGTAATGTTAAAACTGCTGAGGTCTATAGTGACACCAACCTAAAGGGCAAAAAATTAACATTTTAAAAACTATCACATTATCACACATCCTAATAAAAATTAAGTAGCTGATAGATACAGTTTAAATAGAAGTTTCCTGAGGAGCACAGAACGGACTCACTTGATACTCCATTTTCAGGCCTTTACACTTAACAGCTCCATGACTTCCAACAGTATCAATTGAAAATTGATCTGACAATTCACTATCAGTTACCATAAGCTGGACCTAGAAAAAAATTTCCAAATACATTACAATTTAGATATCTTTAAAAATTCCTATGTAAATTGATACATCTTTTGTTTGTTAGCATAAATATTACATTAATGCACTAAACATTTTTGCATACTAAATTCTAATATTTTAACCTCAAACATATAAATGTTATTTCTAACCTATTTCATAACATTCTTTGAAACTTTAAAAAAGGAATGATAAATAGCTAAAGAAGAATGAAAGTTTAAAAAAACTTACGTACCTTATTGTTATTAAAAAAGTGCTTTGGTTGAAAAGAAAAGAGAACAGGCTTCTTGTAATTAGGTGGATGCTTCCGATGAATTCCATCTGCTTTATACTGTAACATTCGACCAGTTTTATTGACCATCCAATAAGGACAATGAAATGCCACAACTGTCTGGCCAATATTATAAGTTACATGGATAGCAATATCTAGATCCGTCTTTTCTATTTCTGTAACACAGGTAAAATTGATGAAACTAATATCCTGCTGATTAGGTTTTATATGATATTCACTTTTCCAATCATGATTAAGGTAGTCGAGTAATTTTAAATGTAGTCTGGCTTTATCCAACTGTGCATTACAAATATGGGCTGAATGTCCTTCATTTAGAGTATAAACTCTTTCTTCAATCCCCTGTAATAAAAAAATACAGTAAACTTTTAAATGTGTCAGAATAATATGCCAAAAACCTCTCTTTAATGATTGCAAATGACATATACACAGTGCTTTTGAAAAACCTCTGTCAGAACAGGTGAGAAGACTTATATTTGAGTTCTAACTCTGCCAAATGTATCAACTTCTATAAATTATTTGAGATTTGAATTACCATATTTGTAAAATGGTCTAAATCATCAACTTCAAAGGACTACTATGAGGATAAAATTAAATAACATAATAAAAACTATGTTGAAATAAACATTATATAATACTATAATTAATAAAACATTAAAAAAAATCTTATTCACTAGTGATTTCAGTTTTCAAAACTACAAATAAAAAAATGTAAAAAATGACAGTAATCCAAAATAAGCAATCCTAATTCCCATTTCTGCTTTTTAACAATCCCTCATCACCCATTTCCAATCACTGTTTATGCTGCACCTTACTTATGTCTAAAAACTGTTTATGTCTCTCTGCCCGCCCTTCCATGACCTCATTAGTTCCTGTCACTGTGACCTCTCACTTTAGAGTCTCATAACCATTCCTGTCCCTTGTATTCCTCCCTCCATACCACAGCTAAACTGTCTTTCTAAAGATGTATCATATCCTTTGGAAACTAGCAAACAAAATGTGGTCCCTAAAAGTACCAACTTAAAAGCCTACAAGAATGGAACATACGTAGATAGGTAGTTCATCACCAGTTTTTCCACCATCTCTATCCTGAATCCTTCCTGTTGTTTAGAACATAGGAATCTCTCACGACTGTAAATTACTTGAAGCATAAATAATGCAAATTAACGATGTCTGACATGTTAACATTCCACAAAGTAAGAACAGCGGTGGTTGGTGGCGCTGTGAGAGAGGGACATCAACTCCACGTCCCCGTCAGGCACTCCGCTAAGAGTCCTTTCCTTGCGTTACTACTTTGACCTGCCCCATGGCCCCATCATGCAAGTTCTATTAGTATCTCTATATTACAGACTGGGAAAAATGATATTAAAACATGCTTAAAGACATAAAGCTAGTAAATGAAAGAGCTAGGATTCAATCTCAAATCTATCTGACAGCAAGGTACAAGTTGACCACTACAGTATCTGCCAACCATATGGAAGAGATATCGTTAAACCATAGATCTGTCAACTCCACTCCCCCCAATTTATCAGAGGAGTATAAACATATAGTAAATCCCAAAAGACCACAACAAAATAATCAGTAGACTACCGTAAAGAACTACCTTCTTATATTTGGTAAACATGGCAAATAGAATGTTTACTTAAAAACTTAAGATGGAAAGATCCCTGTTCTTACAAAAGAATCAGATGTAATCTGTTGAAACAAAAAGTACTTAAAGGAAAAAGCATCTTTATAGACCATAATATTCTTTTTAGAAAACTAGCATGAGAGAAGTGCCTGGGTGACCTGGGTGGCTCAGTTGGTTAAGGATCTAACTCCCGCTCAGGTCATGATCTCTCAAACCATGAGTTCAAGCCCCTCATGGAGCTCTGTGCTGACAGCTAGGAGCCTGGAGCCTGCTTAAGATTCTGTGCCTCCCTGTCTCTCTGCCCTGCCCCCATTCGCGTGAGTGTGCACACACGCGTGTGCATGCACTCTCTCTCAAAAATAAAAACATAAAAAAAATTTAAAAATACTAGCATGAAAATAATATAATGTAGGCTGTTGTTTCTATTTGTCTAATATTTTAATATTATTTTAAGACTAATTCTCACATTTGTTTCAAAAGTTAGTGTCCATCTTTTAAATATATAATAAATGAGATAAACACGCAAGGAAAAGATTAAATGTATATACACAGGCATACCTCAGAGATATTGCAGATTCAGTTCCAGACCACAACAATAAACCAAATATCACAACAGAGCAAGTTAAACAGATTTCTTGGTTTCCTAATGCATATAAAAGTTATTTTTACATTATAGTGTAGTTTATTAAGAATGCAATAGCATCATGTCTAGAAAACCATGTACATACCTTAATACTTTATTGGTAATAAAGGTTAGCCATCATCTGAGCTCTCAGCAAGTCATTATCACTGATCATAGACCATAACAATTAATAATGACAAGTCTGAAATATTACAAGAATTACCAAATGTGACAAAAAGACATTAAGTGAGCAAATGCTGGGGGAAAAATGGAGCGGAAAGACTTGCTTGACACAGAGTTGCTATAAACCTCAAATCTGGAAAGAATGGTTTCTCTGAGAAGTGTGATAAAGTGAGGGAGGCCTGTATTCTAAACCTGAAATGATATTTTCACCTGAAGCACTGCTTTCAGATGATGTAATTACAGGCAATTCTTATTATCTCTACTTTCTAAAGTTTCTGGTAGAAATATTATTTTCATAAATGATTTTTTAAATTTTTTAATGTTTACTTTTGAGAGACAGAACGGCGTATCCTATTTGTGCATGTAGCTTATCTTCAATTTGGCAGCCATATTTCCAGGTAAATCATGGAAAAAAAATATTTTTAAAAACCCTCTTTTTATACAATATAATTGAAGCATTTCTTTTCCATTTGAAGAACATCTGAACTACCCATTCACCAGCACTGTAATTTTTATGAGAACATTAAAACATTGTTTTGTTGCTCATAATTTTAAATAACCAAAGCTACAAAATCAAAGACAGGAAGGCATTTAAAAAATTCTAGAATACCTCTATATAATAAGCAATTTTGTAAGGAAGAAGATTTCGGAGCAGGATAGGCGGCCACAAATGCATTATGTACGGTAGGTCCCAACCATCTTCTGAGTACACTGACAGAGATGCCAAATCATCTTTTTCTGGGACAACGTTAATAATAAATGGTTTCTTAACAGCATTTATAGATCTGCATCTCTTCTTTAGAAGCATGCCTTCATTTTTTATAATTTCTTCAAAGTCAATACTTTCACACACTTGATAGTCTTCATCTTCTGGCTTCAGAGAAAGAGGTGATCTATGTAAAGGATTAAACGATATGCTTTAAAATGCTTTAAAAGAAAACAAATTAAGTGATTACTACTTTGGAACAATGAAATTACATCACTCCCTGGTCTTATAATAAATTTTTATATTTTCACATTATTCTTAGAGATAGGTAAGCTAGACCAATAAATGGGTATTGTCTTATTTTAGCTTTCTAAAAACTAATCAAATTATTTGGCTCTTAAAAGGAGAATATTTTTCAAGGCACCTGGGTGGCTCAGTTGATTAAGCGTCTGACTCTTGATTTCAGCTCAGGTCATGATCTCAGTTTCTTGAGTATGAGTCCCACACTGGGCTCTGCGCTGACTCTACAGGCCTGCCTGAAATTCTGTCTCTCTTTCTCCTGCCCGTCTCTTTCTCTCTGCCCCTCCCCAGCTCAGGCTATGTCTCTCTCAAAATGAATAAACTAAAAAAATGTTTTGTTTTTGTTTTTAAAAGAATATTTTTCTTACAAAGTTACTATCTTAAAAGTTTACAAGATAATAACTGGTTTCTTATGGAAAATACGTAGTCCTATAGATGATATATACAAAGCAAACATACACAACTATCCACTGATTTGCACATTCAACTTAAAAAGTTGGCTTTCCTGGGGGTGCCTGGGTAACTCGGTCGCTCAAGCGTCCAACTTCGGTTCAGGTCATAATCGTGGTTCGTGGGCTTGAGCCCTGCAACAGGCACTGTGCTGACAGCTCAGAGCCTGGAGCCTGCTTCAGATTCTCTGTCTCCCTCCCTCCCTGCCCCTCCCCCAACTGGTGCTCTGTCTCTCTCTCTCAAAAATAAAGAAACATTAAATTTTTTTTTAAAGGTGGCTTTCCTGAATATGTGGTCCTAATAGAAAGTAGTCATGATCGAATGCATGAACTAAAAACACATTTCCACTGAAAAATTAATCACCACCTTTGCAATGTTAATCACATGAAAGCTTTCAATAAATACTTAATTGCTGAAACACTGGGCACAGTTGCAGAAGTGGTTGCAATAAAATCATATAGGATTAATACGTATATTTAAATATCACATTCTGTTTACATTTCAACTATACTTTAGGTTTAATCATTTTTCAAACCTAACCTGCCCAAATATAAACACTTAAATATTTTTATAATTATAAAACCCATCACCTACAACTGTGACACTGTCCCTTGCAGACTAACAACACACTCTCAGCAGCCTGGATTGGCTGAAACTCTAGTCCTGAAGTTTTAAATATCCAGCACACACTTCTGTAATGATGTCTGATGGTGACTTAAATTTGCTAGACTGAACTCTAAACTGTCCATACCCACTTCTCAATGCGTTCCTTTCAAGGAACTTCTAACTACTGGCACTCTAGACTACGAAGTAATATTAGACTTTTCCTCCTTTCTTGACATACACATAAATCTCATTATCTGTCAAGTCAGTTATCTGATTTAACCTATTTTATTTCTACATTCTCTGTAATTTTCGTTCTCTTTTTCATTCTTCTAATACTTAAAAATAAAAACTAATTTTCGTTCTCTTTTTCATTCTTACTTCTAATACTTAAAAATAAAAACTTTGGAAGGAGGCAACATGGCGGAGGAGTAGGGGGCTCCAGTATTTCGCTTGCCCTTTAAAGAGGGACGACTGAAACCATTGTCTCTCTCTCAACTCCAAAAATCGGGGGGAAAAGGTGCTAGAGCTGACAAGAAACTAAGGCGAACACAGACACAGCCCAACTGAACTGTGAGTTTAATCTGGGTCGGATAAAACGAACTCGAACTCGGGAAGTTGAGCTGAGGGGAGGGTGAGCGTCTACGGAGATAGCTGGGAAAGTGCCGACCGAACAACATCTGAACGAGAGGGCCAGAGCGGGTGAGACCACTACCATCCAGGCCCTAAATGCAGGGCTTTTGAAGAGAAGTTCAGTGGCAAACAGCAGCAATCCCCGCGCGCTGCTGGGACCGCACCAACCTCGTCCTGAGCCACTGGGACGCGCGCGGGAGGGACTGGCAGCAGGGACGCAGGCGGCGCCGCCTGCGGAGCACCTCTAACCCCAGCACAATTATAACGAAATCGGGGGGTGGCAGACGGCCGCACCACCGCGCCACCCTCGCCCAGCGCCTCCGGGGCGCGCGCGCTGCCGGGACAGGCAGGGGGGACTCAGGCGGCGGCTCCTGCGGAGCACCTCTAACCCCCGCACAGTTATAGCCAAATCGGGGGGTAGCAGAGGGCCGCGCCACCGCGCCACCCTCGCCCAGCGCCTCCGGGCACGCACTCTGCCGGGATAGGCAGCAGGCACCCAGGCAGCCCCAGGCCGGCTCCAGTAAACCACACTAGGCTGGCGTGGGCGGTGGAGAGAGAACAGAAATAAAGGAGCGAATAAAGCCTCCAGGACTGGGGGCGGGGGTCTGGAGAGACGCCATTGTTGTCTCACAAGCCAGGAAGTCACCCCAGAAGCCATCCCTGCAGCAGTGGAGGCCGGACCCGCCTACACTAAACCACGCCCCTCCCAAACTATCAGCAGGAGCGACTGATCCAAGTGGAGATTGCTGCCTGGAGTAACGCCAGTCATTTCTTCTTTTTAAATTTATCCCTCCCTTTCTCATTCCTACCGATCCCCATCCCTGAGCTGGTCATCCAGGGTACTGACTGGCTTAATCATTTTTTTCGTTCTTTTTGTTTTTTGTTTTTTTGTTTTTTGTTTGTTTGTTTGTTTTGTTTGGGTTTTTTTTGTTTTGTTTTTTGTTTTTTGTTTTTGTTTTGTTTTTTAACCCACTCTTTGAGGACATGTCCTACAACCTCTTCTTTACTTCCCTAGCCCTTTTTCTGGAATAACCAGGCCGTATAAGTTCATCTAGACGACATCGATCTTTATTCCTTTTCCCTCGCACCTGTCCTTATTCTGATTTCTATCAGTCTGGATTAAACCCTTTAGTCGCTCTACCTGGGCAAAGTCCATTTCCTTCTTCTCCCTGCACCAGTCATTATTCTGTCTATATATGCTCTGCCACCAGCACACTACATACCCTGTCCTTAACGTGTAGCTGTTACTTCAGGACATTGCCCTCAGAGAATCACTTGTTATTTTTTTCTGTTGTGAACTGCTTGTCTGGACCATTTGTCGGTACGTTTGAGTATTTCTGTGTTCTGTGTGTCTGTCAGTTTTCCTTTCCAGGGCAACTTCAAGAAACAACCCATAACACATCCAGCCAAAATGACGAGACGGAAGAATTCTCCTCAAAAGAGTCTACAAGAAGCAGTGACAGCTCAAGAATTAATGAAAAGAGATATAAGCAACATAACAGAACTTGAATATAGAATGTTAATCATAAAACTAATTGCTGGCCTTGAAAAAAGCTTAGATGAATGCAAGGGGTCCTACGAGGCAAAGTTCAAAGACCTTAAAAACGGTCAGGAAGAATTAAAGAAGACATTGGAAGAAATACAGGGGAAACTGGAAGCAACCACAGCACGGATTGAAGAGGTAGAGGAAAGAGTTAGTGCATTAGAAGACAAAATCACTGAAAAAGAGGAAACAGATAAAAAGAGAGAGAAGCTGATCCAGGAACAGGAAAGGAGAATTCGAGAGCTGAGCGATGCTGTCAAAAGAAACAATATCCGTATCATAGGAGTTCCAGAGGAAGAAGAGAGAGAGAAAGGAGTCGAAGGGGTTCTTGAACAAATCATTGCTGAGAACTTCCTCAACATGAGAAAGGAAACGGGCATGGAAATCCAAGAGGCACAGAGAACTCCCCTCAGACGTAACTTGAATAGACCTTCTGCACGGCACATCATAGTGAAGCTGGCAAAATACAAAGATAGGGAGAGAATCCTGAAAGCAGCTAGGGACAAAAGAACCCTAACATACAAAGGGAGACCTATAAGGGTAGTAGCAGACTTATCTACGGAAACTTGGCAAGCCAGAAAGGAATGGCAGGACATCTTCAATGTGATGAGCAAGAAGGACATGCAACCAAGAATTCTGTATCCGGCTAGCCTGTCATTCAGAATAGAAGGAGAGATCAAGGTTTTTCCCAACAAACAAAAACTGAAAGAATTTATCACAAATAAGCCAGCACTGCAAGAGATCCTGAGGGGCATTCTATGAAAACAAGGAGGCAAAGAATACAAACTACCAGACACAGCCTTACAAACATGAAACTTACAGATAATACAGTGACTGTAAGCCCATATTTTTCAATATTAACACTGAATGTAAATGGACTAAATGCGCCAATCAAAAGACACAGGATAACAGAATGGATTAAAAAACAAGACCCATCTATTTGCTGTCTTCAAGAAACTCATCTTAAACCTGAAGACACCTTCAGATTGAAAGTGAGGGGATGGAGAACTATCTACCATGCTACTGGAAGTCAGAAGAAAGCCGGAGTAGCCACACTTATATCAGACAAATTAGACTTTAAAATGAACGATGTAATAAGAGATGAGGAAGGACATTATATAATAGTCTCAGGGACCATCCAGCAGGAAGAGCTAACAATTGTAAATATCTACGCACCGAATTCGGGGGCACCCAAATTTGTAAAACAACTAATTACAAACATTAGCAACCTCATCGATAAAAATGTCCTAATAGTAGGGGATCTCAACACTCCACTCTCGGCATTGGATAGATCAACAAAACAGAAAATCTCCGCAGAAACAATAGCCCTGAATGACACATTAGGACAGATGGGCCTCACAGACATCTTTAGGGTCCTTCATCCAGAAGCAAAGGAATTTACATTCTTCTCATCTGCACACGGTACATTTTCCAAGATAGACCACATTCTGGGGCACAGGGAAGCTCTGAATAAATATAAAAGAATTGAGATCATACCGTGTACAGTGTCAGACCACAATGCTTTGAAACTTGAAATCAACCACAGGAGAAAGCCTGGAAAATATCCAAGAACATGGCGGCTAAGAAATAACCTACTAAAAGATGACTGGGTCAACCAAGCCATCAGAGAAGAAATTAAAAAATACATGGAAACAAATGAAAATGAAAATACAACAATCCAAACGCTCTGGGATGCAGCAAAGGCAGTCCTGAGAGGGAAATATATTGCAATCCAGGCCCATCTCAAGAAACAAGAAAAATCAATAACACAAATTCTAACAGCACGCCTAAAGGAACTAGAAGCAGATCAACTAAAACAACCCAAGCCCAGCAGAAAGAGAGAAATAACAAAGATCAGAGCTCAAATTAACCATATGGAGACAGAAAAGGTAGTGGAACAGATCAATGAAACCAAAAGCTGGTTCTTTGAAAAAATAAACAAAATAGACAAACCTCTAGCCAGGCTTCTCAAAAAGAAAAGAGAGAGAACTCAAATAAATAAAATCGTGAATGAAAAGGGAGAAATTACAACCAATCCCTCAGAGATACAAGCAATCATCAGAGAATACTATGAAAAATTATATGCCACCAAACTTGGCAATCTGGAAGAAATGGACAGCTTCCTAAATAGCCACACGCTACCAAAACTCAAACGGGAAGAAATAGAAAATTTGAACAGACCCATAACTAGTGAAGAAATAGAATCAGTTATTAAAAACCTCCCAGCAAATAAAAGCCCTGGACCAGATGGCTTTCCTGCGGAATTTTACCAGACATTTAAAACAGAGTTAATTCCTATCCTCCTCAAGCTGTTCCAAAAAATTGAAACGGAAGGAAAACTCCCGGACTCATTCTATGAAGCCAGCATCACTTTGATTCCCAAACCAGATAGAGACCCAGCAAAGAAAGAAAATTACAGGCCAATATCCCTGATGAATATGGATGCAAAAATTCTCAACAAGATACTAGCAAATCGAATCCAACAGCATATAAAGAGAATTATCCACCATGATCAAGTAGGATTCATCCCTGGGTTGCAGGGCTGGTTCAATATTCGCAAATCAATCAACGTGATACATCACATCAACAAAAGAAAAGATAAGAACCATATGATCCTGTCAATAGATGCAGAAAAAGCATTTGACAAAATACAGCATCCTTTCTTAATAAAAACTCTCGAGAAAGTCGGGATAGAAGGAACATACTTAAACATCATAAAAGCCATATATGAAAAACCCACAGCTAATATCATCCTCAATGGGGAAAAATTGAAAGCCTTCCCCCTGAGATCAGGAACACGACAGGGATGTCCACTCTCGCCACTGCTATTTAACATAGTGCTGGAAGTCTTAGCATCAGCAATCAGACAACAAAACAAAATAAAAGGCATCAAGATTGGCAAGGAGGAAGTCAAACTTTCACTTTTTGCAGATGACATGATACTTTACATGGAAAACCCGACAGAATCCACCAAAAGCCTACTAGAACTGATTCATGATTTCAGCAAAGTTGGAGGATACAAAATCAATGTACAGAAATCGGTGGCATTTCTATACACCAACAATGAAGCAGCAGAAAGAGAAATAAAGAAGCTAATCCCTTTCACAATTGCACCAAAAACCATAAAATACTTAGGAATAAACCTAACCAAAGATGTGAAAGACCTCTACACTGAAAACTATAAAAAACTTATGAAGGAAATTGAGGAAGACACAAGGAAATGGAAAAACATCCCATGCTCATGGATTGGAAGAATAAATATCGTCAAAATGGCAATACTACCCAAAGCAATCTACACATTCAATGCAATCCCAATCAAAATTGCACCAGCATTCTTCTCAAAGCTAGAGCAAACAATCCTAAAATTGGTATGGAACCACAAAAGACCTCGAATAGCCAAAATAATACTGAAGAATAAAACCAAGGCGGGAGGCATCACAATCCCAGACTTTAACCTCTACTACAAAGCGGTGGTCATCAAGACTGTATGGTATTGGCACAAAAACAGACGCATAGACCAATGGAATAGAATAGAAAACTCAGAAATGGACCCGCAAGTATATGGCCAACTAATCTTTGACAAAGCGGGAAAATGTATCCAATGGAAAAAAGACAGCCTTTTTAACAAATGGTGCTGGGAGAATTGGACAGCAACATGCAAAAGAATGAAACTAGACCACTTTCTTACACCACTCACAAAAATAAATTCTAAATGGATAAAAGATCTGAATGTGAGGCAGGAAACCGTCAAAATCCTAGAGGAGAAAACAGGAAAAAGCCTCTTTGACCTAAGACGCACCAATTTCTTACTCGACATGTCTCCAAAGGCAAGAGAATTAAAAGCAAAGATGAACTATTGGGACCTCATCAAGATAAAAAGCTTCTGCACGGCAAAAGAAACAACCAACAAAACGAATAGGCAACCAACGGAATGGGAAAAGATCATCGCAAATGACATATCGGATAAAGGACTAATATCTAAAATTTATAAAGAACTTACCAAACTCCAAACCCGAAAAACAAACAACCCAGTGAAGAAATGGGCGGAAGATATGAATAGACACTTCTCCAAAGGGGACATTCAGATGGCCAACAGACACATGAAACGATGCTCAATGTCACTCAGCATCAGGGAAATACAAATCAAAACTACACTGAGATACCACCTCACACCAGTCAGAGTGGCTAAAATGAACAAATCAGGAAACTATAGATGCTGGCGAGGATGTGGAGAAGTAGGCACCCTCCTACACTGTTGGTGGGAATGCAAACTGGTGCAGCCACTCTGGAAAACGGTGTGGAGGTTCCTCAAAAAAATGAAAATAGAGCTACCCTATGACCCAGCAATAGCCCTGCTAGGAATCTACCCAAGAGACACAGGAATGCTGATGCATAGGAGCACGTGTACCCCAATGTTCATAGCAGCACTTTCGACAATAGCCAAATCATGGAAAGAGACCAAGTGCCCATCAACTGACGAATGGATAAAGAAGTTATGGTACTTATATACAATGGACTATTACGTGGCAATGAGAAAAAATGAAATCTGGCCATGTGTAGCAACATGGATGGAACTGGAGGGTATTATGTTAAGTGAAATAAGTCAGTCAGAAAAAGACAGATACCATATGTTTCCACGAATAGGTGGACTTTGTGAAACTAAGCAAAAACCAGGGGGAGGGGAAGAGGGGAAAGAAAAAAAAGACACAGAGAGGGAGGGAGATAAAACATAAGAGACTCTCAAAGACTAAGAAAAAACTGAGGGTAAGGGGGATGAGGGAGGGGGGAGAGGGGGTGATGGGCATTAAAAAGGGCACATGTTGGGATGAACACTGGGTGTTATATGTAAACCAATTTGAAAATAAACTATTATAACAAAAAAAAAAAATAAAAAAAAAAAAATAAAAAAAATAAAAACTTTAATTTTCTCTAAGTTAAACTAATGCCAATAAAGTCATCTGGATGATCAAAACCTTTACTGGACTCATTATTTATGAGAAGGTAAAACTGGAAATAAACAAATGAATAAGTCATTCTCTACTCTTGAGAGATCCCAATCGAGTGGGGGATGTAATGTTAAAAGAAAACTACTGCATTATGATAGATACAAAACACCTATGTACACAGCAGAGGGTATGAGAGTGTGGTTAAGTCTTTCTAGAAAGACAGTGGCAGAGCATTTTGAAGAGGTGAGAATTTTGCCAAAAAGCTCCATTCTGAAGAGAAGACTTGAATTACACAAACATGCAAGGTTAAAGCAAAGTTTAAGAAATGAATAGGAAGAAAACACCAGAGAAAGATAACAATGGCGAGAGGTTCTGAATGAGAAAACCTTATGGGGTGAAAGGTCTTGAAACATAAGGGCACTAGAGGTTCTAAGAGAGGAAGGAAGAAAAGGATGACATGAAAGATAAAGATGGGGCGCCCGGGTGGCTCAGTTGGTTCAACGTCTGACTCTTGAACTCGGCTCAGGTCATGATCTTACGGTTTGCGACTTTGAGCCCTGCATTGGCTCTGTGCTGATGGCACGAAGCTGGCTTGGGATTCTGTCTCTCCCTCTCAAAATAAATTAAAAAAAAAAAAAAGATAAAGATAAAATTTATATAAACAAGGGAGCAAGTACCTCAATGTGAACGTAAACCATGTTTCAAATGTTACGTTATGACTTGCATACAACAATCAACTCCCCACTATTCTTCATCCTGTGCTTTCAGGCCTCTTTACTGTTATTCGTGCAATTCCTCCCACTTAACATTGCCCTTCCCTGCAAACCTGCACATTATTATATTTTACCTTTAATTCATGTATCCTGCCCAGGAGTCCATCATTAAGATCTTCTTTGTTTTCTGCCACTCTTAACTCTTCTGTATCTCTACAACCCACTGTTTGCTTCCTTCTCTATTTAAATAATGTACCAGTCTCTCAAGGGTAGTAGCAATGCCCAATTCATCTTAGCATCCCACACTACTGCCTTACACACAGCAAAACACTTGACAAACATTGTATAAATGAATTAAATTTAACTATCAGTATATTTAAATTCTCCAGGGAGAGGTAGCCATTTGTTAAATCTAAGACCTCATATATTAAATGTCAGAGTACCTACATCTCAGAATTAAGATTAGACAAATACCTAATGTGAAATACAAGTTGGTGCATCACTAATAGTCTTAATTAGATTAATTAATTTCCATTTGACAAATTAATATTTTAGCCTTGAACAAGAAAGTATAAAAATACTTTAAAAGCCTCTTTTACGGACAGAGTCACAATATATATGGCAACAATGTATTAAAAATAAAGCAGAATGCCATGAACTTTTCTCATTCAAGGACAAAATGAGTTTAAAGTTTTTACACAAAATTTTAAACATATCCTACATGCTCTCTTTAATCTAGTCTTGTAACACACCCAAAATCTTTCCTAGAACAAAGTCAGATACTGTCAGCAACTATTTTGTTGTTGTTCTCTCAACAACAGAATTCTTGCCCTCAGCAAATCTGGCAAGCAATAAAACACTCATTAGGGCTGAAGGTACAAGCAATAAAATACTCATTAGAATTAGCAGGTCTGCTAACTGAAAATGTGCCTGAAACTGCTAGGTTGCTTTCTAAGCATTAGGGAGGCGATCTTGAGCTCGGGCATGGACCGGAAAGACTAGAGGCAGAGGGTATCTCGGCACTGCGTGTAGTTTGGCCTCCAGCCTCCCGTAGCCCAGGTCTGTGTCCAGGGCTAATGTGTGTTCTGAAATGGAACTTAGACAAACCATAGTGCTTATTCTCAGGAAGGTATTAGTTTCCAAGAGAGTTCAATATCCTGAAAAGAGATTATTTTCAATTTCTGATTATATAAATATCCTGAATATCTGTGTGTTATGATATCCGTCCTATAATTCTAAGACTAATGCATCATCAGCATTTTGTAAGAATTTTACCTAAAAGATTTTGTATCAAGTTTAATAAAACTTTTAAGATCATGTACTGTATATCACTATTTATAGTATAATTCTATCACTGAACAATTAATAAATATATAGGTAAAAAGATGAAATATTTTATGTTTCTAAAAGGATTAAAAAAATTCTATTCTGGAACATTTGGAAAGTAAAAATCTCTTCATAATAGTACATTTAAATCCAGAACCTACCAATCATGCTCAATTTGTCATTTTTGTAAAAATCATCACTAAATGATACAGTTATGATGGCTATACTATAAGCATGTAATAATTGTATTTACTAGTAAAAGCATAAGTAATTTACATAGTATACATTAAATACATTAAATTTTTCTTTAAAAAAATTCATAAAACATTTTAAGCACCCTGAAACTTAAATAAGGTAGACAAATTATTAACAGAACAGATTTAATTAAACTTTCATCACTTAAAGACATATATCCCTACCAAATTAGAAACTAAAAATTCCATGACACCTTAGAGCAAATAAAAAGGTAAAGAAAAAAACAATCACCGGTAAGATGTTAATGGTATGCTGAATTCACTTCCAGGTGAAGCCGTTCCCAACAAAGTGTCTCCTTCATAAACAGAAAGTGGGATTGAAAAATGATTTTTAATCTGAGAAAGAAAAACAAATCATATTTAGCACCATTAATCTCTGAATTTAAATATATTTAAAAAAACATTCCATCAAACTATCCCAACAAAAAAACTAGCAGGCAATATTTATCTTCCTTATGTAAGTTAGAAAAGAAACAAACATGCTATTATTTATCCTAAAAATTACAAGGAAAGTTGCTTTATAGAAAAAAAAGTGTCAATAATAATACTTTAAAAATTCTAGAAGGAAATATTATCTTCCTGACTAACTTCTCTAGACAAAAATAAAAGAATTCATGGGAAAAATAGATCAAAATTTGAAATGTCTATATGACAAAAGCCACAGGCTGGGAAATGTGTACTTTTGTACATCACTGTTGTACGTTCCTGACTGGGGAAGGTACTCTCTGAAGTGTATGGAGACGATCTCATCCAATGAGTAGCATACGACAATGGTGTAAAAGGTAACATCACTTAGATTAATATGTATTATCAGATAAACTTCCAAACACTTACATTTATCCTTGGGATGGATAAAAACAAACTAGTTAGTAAAAGCATTTTATTATAATCTTTCTATATCTCAGTAAAGCTGTCCTATTTAAAAAAAAAAAATAGTATCAGGAACACTTGTGTGGCTCAGTTGGTTAAGCATCCGACTCTTGATTTCAGTTCAGGTCATGATCTCATGGTTCATGAGTTCAAGCCCCGCATCAGGCTCTGTGCTAACGGAGCAGAGCCTCTTTGGAATTCTCTCTCTCTCTCGCTCTCTGCCCCACTCCCGTTCTCTCCCTCTCTCTCAAAGTAAGTAATAAACTTAAAAAATCATACCAAAACAGAAAACATACTGAGAATTAAGAATGGATAAATGGATAATCTTAACTACACTATATTTTATTTCTAGATAAATCACTCAAGCAATAGGGATATCTTCAAATTTCTATAAATAGTGTCTATGAGAAATTTAAAATTAATGTATAACTATTTAAAAAATAAAACATTAATAGGTATAGCAGCCCAACAGTCATCTTTTTTTTTTTAATAGTCTTTTTTTTTTTTTTTCATTATAATAGTTTATTTTCAAATTGGTTTACATATAACACCCAGTGTTCATCCCAACACGTGCCCTCTTTAATATCCGTCACCCTCTCTCCCCCCTCCCTCACCTCCCTCACCTCCCTCACCCTCAGATTGTTCTCAGTCTTTGAGAGTCTCTTATGTTTTATCTCCCTCCCTCTCTGTGTCTTTTTTTCCTTTCCCCTCTTCCCCTCCCCCTGGTTTTTGCTTAGTCTCACAAAGTCCACCTATTCGTGGAAACATATGGTATCTGTCTTTTTCTGACTGACTTATTTCACTTAACATAGTACCCTCCAGTTCCATCCATGTTGCTACACATGGCCAGATTTCATTTTTTCTCATTGCCATGTAGTAGTCCATTGTATATATGTGCCACAACTTCTTTATCCATTCGTCAGTTGATGGGCACTTGGTTTGCTTCCACGATTTGGCTATTGTCGAAAGTGCTGCTATGAACATTGGGGTACATGTACCCCTATGCATCAGCATTCCTAAAATAGTTAACTATAAATAAAAAATGAAAGAGAAGAATTTCTGTTTTCAGTCATGTTGGAATAATAGGAACTATATAAAACTTCCCAATGTAAACAACCAAAACACTGGAAAAAGAACCTACATTAAATAATGGTTTTCAGATACTGGGCAGCATGAGGCACAGGAAAGAAAAAAAGATAAAAAAGAAACCACCAAGATAAACAGTAAGACTACCCCGGCTTGCCGCCTGAAGTTTTTAGACTATCGTGTGGGGGAGAAAGAGAGGCCCAACAGAGCCCAGTCTGCTGAAGTCAAAGAGACAGATATGAGAATTCGGGGAAGCTAATGTGCCTTAAACTCACAGCACAATGAGGAGCAAGTAATAGGAGAAGCCAAGAGCTGCAGACTGAAGAGTGTCCCTGCTGTTGAAATTTCACTTCAGCACTGACGGAAACATGCACATGAGTAAACTATCGAAGGCTCAGTAAAGATCAACCTCCAACCAATCCTCAACAGGAGTTCTCTAAAGCAGCTCAGGCCTCCTCCCACAGAGGATCTGAGCAAGCCTTGCTATGACCATGCACCACACCCCCATGTTCTCCTGTAGCAAGAGTCCTTCCAAAGTGGTGTCACAACCCAGGCAGTAGACAAGGACATACCCGACAAGGGCCAGCATCACTCCACAGTGACTTCTGTCATGGGAGAGGGAGAATAACCACACGTACCAGTTCAACTTTGGCCTCAGCACTGGGCTAGCAATTGCTCTGACTGCAGACCTCACCCACCAATGAAAGCTCTTGGTTACAAAACAGGGAGAGTGTTCTACAGTTCAGTGGGACTACAGTTCTTGAAAATGCCTGGTTTGAACTATCTCAACTCCAAGGGAGCCCCAGATTGGACCACTAACAACATAGGCACAAAACTCTGCCCATGACAGGCAAAGAGAGCCATCTCAGGCAACTGAATTGAAGGCAAACTCAGCTCAGCCACAATAGCAGGGCACGTGCAACACACACAGGACACACAGCTGAAGTGCCACATTCTGAGGAACAGGGGACATTTCAGTGCAGGATGCTATAGGCCTCTTTCTTCATAAAGCCATTACTTTCAAGAGCAGGAGATATAGCTGACTTTCCTAACACAGAGAAACAGACACAAAGAGTTAGACAAAATGAGGAGACAGAGAAATATGTCACAGATGAAAGAACATGAAAATCACGGTAAGAGACCTAAAATAAAAATGGAGATAAGATGCTTGAGAGACACTCACTGGACTTGAGAAAAGGGAGGAAGACCAGACTCTCAAAAAAGTGACAGAAAACATTAAAAAGAAGTTAAAAATAGCAGACTAGAAGAAGCAGAAGAATTTATTAGTGATCTGGAGGACAGAACAAAGGAAAGTACTCAAGCTGAAGAGGAGACAGAAAAATAATAAAAAATGAGAATAAGTTAAGGGAACTTATTGACATGATCAAGTGTAAAAACATACGATTATAAGGATCTCAGAAGAAAAGAGAAGAAGGGGGATCTCAGAAGAAGAAATAGCTGAAAACTGAGGAAGGAAACAAATCCAGATCCCGATAGTACACATGGAGCCCAACATAATTAACTCAAGGTCCACACCAAGACACATAGTAATTAAAATGGGAAAATCTGTGATAAACAGAGAATCTTAAAAGTAGCAAGAGAAAAGAAAATAGTTACATACAAGGGAAACTCCATAAAGCTATCAGCTGATTTTTCAGCGGAAACTTTGCAGGCCACAGAGAGTGCCGATATATTTAAAGTTTTGAAAGAAACAACCTGCAACTAAGAATACTCTATCCAGCAAGATTATCATTCAGAATAGAATGAGAGATTAAGAATTTCCCAGATTAGGGGCACCTGGGTGGCTCAGTTGGTTAAGCGGCCGACTTCCGGCTCAGGTCATGATCTCACTGTCTGTGAGTTTGAGCCCTGCATCGGGCTCTGTGCTGACGGCTCAGAGCCTGGAGCCTGCTTCGGATTCTGTGTCTCCCTCTCTCTCTGCCCTTCCCCTGCTCATACTCTGTCTCTATGTCTCTCAAAAATAAATAAATGTTAAAAAAATTAAAAAAAAAAAAAAGAATTTCCCAAATTAAAAGAAAAAAAAAGTTACATGAATTCATTACCAGTAAACCAGTCTTACCAATAATGTTATATGGGACTGGTTGAGTGGGAAAGAAAACCATAAGGAAGAGTAAGAGTAGCACAAAAACAGATAAATTAAGTATATCTATGAAAATAACTCAAGTGATTCACAAAATAAAAGAATATAAAGTATGAATCACATACTTAAAATGTGGGAGGGGGAAAGAGGAGTAAAAGTTAGTGCTTTTATAATGGAATCTTCAATCTATAGACTGATATATGCATAAGATGTCATACATAAGCTTAGTGGTAACTACACATCAAAAACTGATCATGGGTATGTAAAACATTAAGAGACAGGCATCCAAATATACTACTACAGATATTACACATAAGAGCAAAAAGGAACAGAGGGAACTACAAAAACAACCATAAACCCATGAACACAACTGCAATAATTACGTACCTATTAACTGCTTTGAATTTTTTGAATGTAAGCAGACTAAATGCTCCAATCAAAAGCCAAAGGGCAACAGAATGGATAAAAAAGATCCATCTATATGCTTCCTAAAATAGGTGTGTTTCAGACATGAAGACGTATGTGGATGAAAATGAAAGGAGGGAAGAGCATTTATCATGTAAATGGTGGTGAAAAGAAAGCCAGGATAGCAACATTTACATTGGACAAAATAGACTTTAAAACAAAGAATATAACAAGAAACAAAGAAAGACACTACATAACCATAAAGGGGAAAAGCCAACAAGAAGATATAAAATTGTAAATAGTTATGCACCCAACATGGAAGAATCCAAATACATAAAGCACCTGCTAACAAATATAAATTAAGCAATTGATAGTAATACTATAACAGTTTGGGACCTTAACACCTCACTTACATTAATGGATAGATCATCCAATAGTAAATCAATAAAAAAACAGCAGCTCTGAATGATACATTGGAAGAGACAGACCTAACAGATATATTTAGAACATCCCATCATACAACAGCAGAATACACATTCTTTTCAAAAGCACATGAAACATTCTCCACAATATATCACATGGTGCCATAAAACAAATATCAGTAAATTCGAAGACTGAAATCATACTATGCATCTTTTCTGACCACAATGCTATGAAACTAATAAACCATGAGAAAAAATCTGGAAAGAATACAAATACACGAAGATTAAATAACATACTACTATAAACAATGAATAAGTCAACAAAGAAATCAAAGAAGAAATAAAAAATGATATGAAGAAAAAAACAAAAACACAAAGGTTCAAAATCTTTGGGATGCAGCAAAAGCTGTTCTAAGAGGGAAGTTTATAGCAATACAGGCCTACTTCATGAAGACAAATCTCAAATAAAAAACGCAAGCTTATAGCTAAAAAAGCTACAAAAATAACAAAATCCCACACCAGTGAAGGAAGGAAATTAAATAAAGATTAGAGCAGAAATACACAAAACAGAAATTAAAAAAAAAAAAAAAATAGAACCAATCAGTGAGACCAGAAGCTGGTTCTTTGAAAATATCCACTAAATCTGACCAAACATTAGTCAGATTTATCATGAAAGAGGACTCAAATGAACAAAATCAGAAATGAAAGAAACCTCAACACCTCAGAAGTACAAAGGATTATGAGAGAATATTATGAAAAATTCTATGCCAACACCTTGGACAACCTACAAGAAATGCATAAATTCCTAGAACATATAACCTACTACAACTGCAGCAAGAAGAAACAGAAAATTTGAACAGACCAATTACCACTAATGAAATGGAACTAGTAATTAAAAACACCCTAACAGGGGCACTCTGTTGGCTAACAGTGGCTGAGTCAGTTAAGCTTCGGCCTTCGGCCCTAGTCAAAATCTCACCACTTGTGGGTTCAAGCCCTGTGTCAGGCTCTGTGCTGACAGCTCAGAGCCTGGAGTCTGCTTTGGATTCTCTGTCTTCCTCTCTCTCTGCCCCACCCACACTCGCATGTTTTTTCCCTCTCTTGCTATCATTAAAAAAAAATTTTTTTTTAATGCCCCGACAAACAAAAGTCTAGGACTTGAGGGCTCCACAGGTGAATTCTACCAAATGTTTTTTAAAGAAGAGTTAGTTAATACCAGTTCTCAAACTATTCCAAAAAATAAAAGAGGAAATTAAGCTTCCAAATTCATTCTATTACACCAGCATTAACATCGATAGCAAAACCAGATAGAGACACTAAGAAAATGCAAAAGTCCTCGACAAAATGTTACCAAACTCAATCTAATAACGAATGGTGAAAAATCATTCACCATGATCAGGTGGTATTCATTATGGGGACACAAAAGTGGTTCAATATTCACAAACCAATCAAAGTTGTACTCCACATCAATGAGAGAAAGGATAAAAACGATATGATTATTTTAATATATGCAGAAAAAGTATCTGACGAAGTACAATATCCATTCCTGACAAAAACCCTCAACAAAGTTGGTTAAGAGGGAACATACCTCAGCATAATAAGGTCCAGCTAACGTCATTTCAGTGGCAAATAACTGAAAGCTTTTCCCCAGGATCAGGAATAGGACAAAGATGTCCACACTACTTTAATTCAACATAGTACTGGAAGTCTTAGCCATCGCAATCAGACAAGATAGAAATATGCCAGGCAGCCAGATCAGTAAGGAAGAAGTAAAACTTTCACTATTTGCAGATGACATGACACTATATATAAAAAACCCTAAAGAGTCCACTGAAAACCTACTAGAATTGTTAAGTGAATTCAGTAATGTCATAGGATAAAAAAATCAATATACAGACATCTGTTGCATTTCTATACATAAATAATGAAGTAGCAAAAAGAGAAATTAAGAAAATAATTCCACTTATAATTGCACAAAAAAGAATAAAATGCCAAAAAATAAACTTAATCAGGGAGGTAAAAGACCTGTATTCTGAAAACTATAAAATACTGAAAAAGAAACTGAAGAGGACAAAAATGAATAGAAAGATATTCCTACTCACGGATTGGGAGAACAAATAGTTTAAATGCTGATGCTACCTAAAGCAATCTACAGATAGAATGCAATCTGTAGCAAAATACCAACACCATTTTCTATAGAACTAGAACAAACCACCTAAAACTGATATGGAACCACAATAGATCCTGAATAGCCACAGCAGTTTTGAAAACGAAAAAAGCTGGAGCTATCACAATCGCAGATTGCAAGATATACCAAAGCTGCAGGAATCTCTAACAGTATAGTACCGGTCCAAAAGCAAACCTAAAAATCCATTTAACAGAACAGAAAGTCCAGAAATAAACCTGCAATTATATAGCCAATTAATCTATAACAAAAGAGGCAAGAATATGCAATGGGTAAAGGACAGTCTCTTCAACAAATGGGTGGGGAGAACTGGCAAGCTGCTTGCAAAAGAACGGAACTGGACTGAGGCGCCTAGGTGGATCACTAGGGAGAGCAATGGACTTTTGATTCAGCTCAGGTCATGATCTTGCAGTTCATGAGATGGAGTCCCGCATTGGGCTCCAGGCTGAGTGTAGAGCCTGCTTGGGATTCTCTCTCTCTCTCTGCCCCTCCATCGCTTGCACTCACTCTCTCAAAATAAACTCAAAAAAATTAAAAAAACAAACAAACAATGGAATTAAACTTTCTTACATCATACACAAAAATAAATTCAAAATGCATCAAAGACTTAAATGTGAGACCTGAAACCATAACAATCTTACAAGAGAGCACAGGCAGTAATTTCTTTGACATTGACAATAGCAACATTTTTCAAGATATGTCTCTTCTGAGGTAAGGGAAACAAAAGCAAAACTAAACTAGTGAGACTAGAGCAAAACTAAAAAGTCTCTGCACAGCAAAGGACTCAGCCAGCAAAACTAAAAGACAACCTACCGAATGGAAGAAGATATTTGCAAATGACAGATCCAGTAAGCGGTTAGTATCTAGCAAAGAACTTCTACATCTTAAGAACAGAAAAAAGCAAATAATCCAATTATAAAGTAGGCTGATGAGATGCACAAATGTTATTCCGAAGAAGACATATGATGGCCAACAGAGACATGAAAAGATGCTCAACATCACTAATCATCAGGGAAATGAAAATCAAAGCCACAGTGAGATACTGCCTGACACCTGTGAGAATAGCTAAAATCAGAAACACAAGAAACAAGTGTTGGTGAGAATGCAGAGAAAAATAAACCCTTGGCACTGTTAATGGGAACACAAACTGATGTAGCCACTGTGGAGAACAGTATGAAGGTTTATCAAAAAATTAAAATTAGAATTACCACATTATCTGGTAATTCCACTACTATTTACCCAAAGAATATGAAAATACAAATTTGAAAAGATATATGCACCCCTACGTTTACTTCATTATATATAATAGCCAAATTATGGTAACAAACCACATGTCCACCAATAAATGAATGAACAAGGATGTGGCAATATAAACAATGTAATATTACTCATCCATAAAAAATGAAATCTTGCCATTTTCGACAACATAGATGGAGCTGAAGAATATAAATGCTAAGTGAAATAAGTCAGAGAAAGACAAATGCCATACAATTTCACTCTTATGTGGAATTTAGGAAACGAAAGAAAAAAAGAGAAACTCAAGTTTAGGGAACAAAGAGGTGGTTACCAGAGGTGAGGTGGGGGTGGAGGTGAAATACATGTAGGATATTAAGAGTACACATATCATGATGAACAATGACTAATATATATATAGAACTGCTGAATCACTATATTGAATCTAACCAATTGTTATTGAATACAGTAATTAAAAATCTAAGCAATTTACCATATTAAGTATTTTTTAAAACACCTTTCAGTAGGGGCATCTGGGGGTCAGTTGGTTAAACGTCCGACTTTGGCTCAGGTTATGATCTCACGGTTCATGGGTTTGAGCCCCACATCAGGCTCTATGATGACAGCTCAGAGCCTAGAGCCTGCTTCAGATTCTCTGTCTCCCTCTCTTTCTGCCCCTCCCCCACTTGCGCACGCGTTCTCTCGCTCTCTCTCCCTCTCTCAAAAATAAACATTAAAAAAAAACACACCTTTCAATAAACACAGAAAATCACTTGACAAAATCCGACATCCATTTCTGATAAAAAAAAAAAAAAAAAAAAAACAAAACAACCAAACTCTTAGTAAACTAGAAATAGAAAAGAGCACTTTCAACCTAAGAAAGATCTTCTACAAGAAAGCACTCAAACCTTAATTAATGAGGTAAGAATGAATACCACTAAGATTGAGAACAAGGCAAAAATACCTGCTTTCAGAACATCTATTCATACTGTACTGGAGGTTCTAGCCAATGCAACAGGGAAGTAAAGGTAAAATAAAATAATACATATACAGATTGGAAAGGAAAAAGGAAAAACCTTTATCTGCAGATATCAAAACTGTATCTATGAAAAAGCTACTACAACAAGCAAGTGCATCTAGTAACGTTACACAACACAGGTTAATATAAAAATCAGTAGTACTTCTACTAGCAATGAAAAATCAGAAATATGTAAAAATACCAATTTAATCATAATTTTGCAATAAACAATGAAAACCTAAGTCTAAAATTTAAATGGAAATAGAATGGACTCAGAACAGCCAAAACAACTTTGAAAATGAACGAAGTGGGACAATTGTACTGCCAGATTTCAAGACTCAGGATAAAACGGTAATGGAGACAATGTGATTGTGGCATAAAGATAAACAGACCAATGAAATAGACAATGGGGTTCTGAAATAAACCCCCAAAAGTTATTGATGAGGGACCATAAGGCAAGCTGAGGGCCAAGCACAACCTAGCACAGCCCCCTGACCCCCAGGTGGGACATGTGTGATATTCCTCAGGCACTCCAGGCTGCCCCCAAGAACAAAGGAAAGAACAGAAAACAAATGGTTAAACTGACAGAGTCTCCATCAGTTTATAAATATCTCAGTAATAATACAAGAAAAGGGCAATCATATCAAGAGCCTAATGCCCAAGAACTTCCTACTGTCTTAATGTTAATGTTTTTCTAGAGGGAAAAACAACCTTAGTTTGACAATAGCTAGGCCTCCAGACACCTGTGAGACTGTAGTATATGGAAAATCCTTTAAGAAACTTCCTCTTGACTCGAACTCCCCCAGCTCCATAGTATATAACCAGTTACTCTTCACAACCTCAGTGCAGCTCTTTCTGCCCATGGGTCCTGTCCCTGTGCTTTAATAAAAATCACCATTTTGCACCAAAAATGTCTTCAAGAATTCTTTCTTGGCCGTCAGCTCTGAACCCCACCATCACCCCAAAACTTCATCGATATGATCAATTTTTTCTTGACAAAAGCACCAAGGCAATTTAATGGAAAAAGGATAATCTTGGTTGGAACAACTAAATACAACTAAATAGCCATATGGTAAAACATAAACCTCAACCCTTACCTCACACCATATACAAAGATTCACTCAAAATGGTATTTGGAATATCCATTCAATAGATTATTGATCAACAACATGTAACTGCATATAACATTAATACACAAAAGCTGATACATGCAAGATTATGCTGAGTGAAAGAAGTCCTATTCCTTTTTGTATTCTGTTTACAAAAAATTCTATATGTGTAACTAATACACAATGAGAACATGTCAGTGGATGCTCAAGAATGGAGAAGTAGGGAGAGAAGAAACTTTTTGGGGTGATAAATGTTGAGCATGTTCACTGTGATGAAAGTTTCATAGATGCTTTTTGTGCCCAAACTCACGAACTTTTAATATATGCAGTTTACTGTACATCATTTAACCTCAATAAAGATGTTAAGAATTTTCCCTCACCATATTTTCTAATTAAAATCAAAGGACATACACCTACTACAAAGTCCTAAAACGAAATATTGATGAGGCATTTAACAGTAATAGTTCAAAAAGATTTTACAAAGAGTCCTAAAAAAAGTTATGAGAAGTACTGAACAAAATCCTACCACTGTTCATACTAGAGTAGTACGATTACTGGTAATGATTCTTTTTTTTGTGGCGGACAGGCTTAGGAATCTCCCGGGCTTACATCAATGGGTTAACAAGGCATAAAGAAATAAAAAGCCATAATATGCTCATGCCCAAGTTTGGGTAAACATGATTGGCACCCTGAGAATAGGCCAGTGCAAAGGTACCCCAAGAATGGGGGGGTCCTGAGCCTCCAAAATAGAGACAGGTAAAGGGCCAAAGATAGGAACGGGCACAAAGGTTCCCAATACAAAGGTATATGAGGTAAGCAAGATTAGACACGGAGGGCAAAAGTGCCCTCCAGTTCAGTATGATAGCAGAAAGCTGCGTCCACAAGAAGGAAGGACCAGTCAGGTGAGCAGGGCTAGCGCGCTTCACTCGGCTGTTGTGCGGCTGCAGGGAATACTGCCCAGTGCCGAGCTTAATTTTCTCACAAAAAGCTGCCATGTTAACCTTGAGATGTTTTGCCCAGTCTTCTTCCCTAGGCTAGCTAAGCTACACAGACACGGCGCCTCCTTTCTGCGGTTATCATCCGCCTGCCCGTCTGCCCGATGCCAAGATTTTGTTCTCATCAACCCAAATTCCAAACACTGTATATCTTCAAAAACTCCCTTTTTTCTCATGCCCATAAGCTGATATTCACAGTTTCTTTGTCTCATTGTGTACGCTCATCACACTTGTAAGCCTTTTGATCTTAATAAATACAGAGCAAGGACCCTTATTTGCAGCTCTTGTCTTTTCCCAGACATTAGCCATCTCTGTACTATTTTATTATTATTTTTAATTTTTTTAAACTTTATTTATTTTTGAGAGACAGAGAGACAGAGCATGAGCAGGGGAAGGGCAGAAAGAGAGGCAGACACAGAATCCGAAGCAGGCTCCAGGCTCTGAGCTATCAGCACAGAGCCCGATGCGGGGCTCGAACTCACAGAGCGTAAGATCATGACTTGAGCTGAAGTCAGCTGCTTAACCAACTGAGCCACCCAGGCGCCCCTCTCTCTCCTATTTTAATCCTGCATCCACTCTCTTGCTGGCCGAGACAGAACTTTAGACTTAGAGTCTATGACTTTTTTTTATATTAGTTGTGATTTTATTGTAGTTTATATTCTTTTGGTAGTAATTAGCTTTAGTTTTTTTTATTAGCACACAAATATGCAGAAGATGACCTCACAAAAAAAATGGATCATTTCGTACCTGCACTGGAGAGCGAATTGTTACCTTCTTACTTCCTTCCACTCCATCAACTTGACAAACAATAGATCTTTCAACTCCAGACTCTCTGTGTCTTACAGTATATAGTCGTCGTCCCACTTTTGTTAAAGGAATTTTATCAGCAGTAGAGTGGTTAGTGGGTGCTAAATGGAATATATATGTTTGTAAGTTTTTATTACAAATCATCATATATTAATTTTAAGTAAATGCTAAAAGCCAGTAGATCATTTCTTAAAATCACGAATAATAGTCACTGAAGTCTTTAGATAGAAGACTATAAAAAAAAGAGATTTCTTTGTATAATCTACAACTAAGGGATATTTTAAGAAGCCACAATACATTCCCACAGCATTCATCTAAAACTTTCAAAGTATTTTACCAAAAAATAACTTTTTAATTCAAAAATTTCATTCAGTAGTTTAACCTAAGATGATAACACAACTATTTTCAAACTAACGTAAGAAGTCATAAAATGCAAGAACACTGAACTTTGGTTTGTTGTCATCATAACCAGAGCATAATACTTTTAGGCAGCCACTGGCAATTACCAAAGCAGCTGCAAATTTTCAGTTTTTCATCACTGCAGTAACCTGTGATACTTTATGGTATCTAGGACTTGATTAAACAAAACTTTATACATACATACATTTTATTGGGGTGTGACTTATTCATCTATATACCCCTCCAATTCCGTAAAAATGTTAGTTCAAAAACAAATGAGGTCAAAGCTAGAAGGACAGTTAATTCACTGACAATGCTGGGTCTACACCTGAAACCTAGCCACTGTTAAGCATCATTTCCGGACTAAGAGAAAGTACTAGCTGTTCATCTTAGTACCCCTCCCCCACATCTTAATTGATCTTTCAAATACTCTCCCTCCTCCATAATTATTTAAATGTCAGAGTGTCATAAAGGGGTGTGGGTGAGGCTTTGCAACAAATACCAATAGCCACAGTCTGTAAAAGATGAGTGAGGAACAGATTAAATCCTTCTCCTCCCCAGCATATAAAAAATGGTGAATCACCATGCCCTAGACATGCAGCGGACAAAGAAAGTCACAACTCAGAAGACAAAAATATAGTGACAGTAAGCAATCAAAGCCCTACAAAGAAAAGGCAAAATTCCCAACCTATTTGGAAAGAGATTAAAAAACATGTAAGATACAACAAATGAATAAAATAGGATATAAAAATGCAACTTAAAAGAAATTAAAGACCCAGGAAGATAATTTATCACTTACTGAGAAGAACGAAGAAGAGTTTACTGCTTAGGCTGGTCATTGCATTGAAATGATCATTGTCTTTAGTCCCCACATAGTCCATACTTAAAGTCTCCCCATTTTTCAGTACATAGGATTTTGCCAACGGGACACTGAGCACGCTAAAAGAATCACTCGGTGAAACAGAGACTGTGAGTCCAAGAGAATTTAAAATCATAAACGGCGCTAGATCCCGTACGATGGCAGCTGAGGCTCCAGTGGCAGCTTCTGTAAATGCCTAATGAGGAAGAATCACCGCAAATGAAATGAAATGACAAGCACAACACTAATGAACATAAGACAACTAAGTTAACAAAAAACTTCTCATTCAATTAGAAAAAAGGGTTAGCTCAGACTACTACGCCAACACATAAGGTTTCAAATTTCTTTTCTTACCTTGGCTAAATTATTTAACATTACGAGGCCGCATTTGGATAACGTAATGTTTAGTTGGTCTTTTGAATGGAAACTGATAACAGTTTTATATTCTGGCACTTTGTAATTTTCTTCTTCAGTATCTGACTCAACAATGGCCTTTTTTGCTTTCTTCTTCATCTAAAATGACACAAAAATTATAGAAATATAAGGAAATTTGTTCCTAGGAATACATTACTTATTTTGCAAAGAAAAAAACAACAACAAGGCAAATCTTAATAATAACATTAGAGACAACAAGTTTTTTCAGTTCCATTCCCTTACTGGAATTACTTGGGTATCCTCCAACTAAGGTCTTACAGGACAGGGGCAATATTCGAGGAAAAGTAGTTCTCATCCTCAACAATACTAAAATGGCAAGCACAATTCAAAAGGAAAAATAAACACTAAAATCACTACATGCATGTGGCATCTGAATGAAAATTAAAAGCACACACTTCGTAGCGCACGGGCATTCAGAGTGAGTAAAGTCATTTAGTTTACTGGTTATAGGATAAATAATAGAAACCCAGGGATTTAGAAAGTCCCAACAATATTGTACAACAGTGCCCTTAAAATCTATGGCTCCTCAGAATCAACACCATCTACAAATCTTCAGGATTCACGGATCCACTGCCCGTGTATCTTCTGACCTAAAAACCACCAAAGTTCTTTTATCTGGTCCTTTATCTGAAAGATGTATGAGATAAGTTTAGTAATCTAACACAAAAAGTTGGACATGCTACGCTAGTCACCTTTGTTACGTTAACTGGCTTTCAACCACTGAAAATCTGTTTGCAGGTGACAGAATCTTTATTTAGAGAGGAGACATACTAGGAATTCTTCAGTTTCCTGCTTTGAAGCACAATTTCATCCATCTAAAGGCCTTGATTCTTATGATTACATAAATGTATTGTAATATATTTGAAACACATAATAGGATCCTTTTTTCTACATATATGCACCCTTCAGAGGACAAAGGAAACACTGGGTAGACAACGTGCAAGAAGATGCCACAGGCACTGAATGAACGTGGCAGTTCTGAGCTGGGACTCTGCAGCCAGACATGCATCCCGCCTCTTCACTGAAAGTACTACTTTATTTAGGGAAGTCTCTTAAGCTCTCTAGTCTCAGGTCCTTCACATGTTAAAATGGAGTTAAAAACTCGAACTTCAGAAGGGTGCTGTGAGGGTTCGAGCAAAAGTACATTGTTTGGAACAGTGTCTAGAACACAATAAAAGTTACACAATTATTTGCATTAACATAGGAGACACTGGCCTGGGGGATAATAATTACATTCACTGGTCAAACAGGGAAGCATGCTGCAAGGCTCATAATGAGAAAACCTGAACTTTGTTATTAAAATTAAAGTGTTTTGTGCGGTGTGGACATTCTCAATTTTTGAAAAACAATTTTCAGACTTCAAATATACCTTGATTCCAAGATTCCATGGTCTAAAATCCTCAGTCTGATCAATTTCTAAAGGTTCAAGCAAAGGCTCCCATACACCAAACATTTCATTGTAATAATGCACCTATAGAGAAAATTAAATTTTGAAATAAGGAATTCTTATACTTTTGAAAGTGATCTTCCCTGTTTCCCACAACTACTCCTTTTGGCGCTGTTATTTCTTTACACGAAAACTGTTCTACATGCCATTTCTTAGTTTCTTACACACACTCCCTCAGCACTTTCCTCACCTGGCTAACTTCAGAGTCTAACCGTCACAATTTAAGCCACATAAAACTCTCTTTTAAGCATCTTTCCTTGACTTCCAGACTGGGCTAAATATTAAAAACTGTGTCCATTTATCATGTATTAGTGACATTTTTAAACAGATCTGCCTACCTCTCACTGATTTTTTGAAATCTCTTGTTGATGAATAACATACAATTCAGTAAGTGCTTATTTATTTGAATTCTCAGAACTTCTTGGACATCCTAGATCATATGTTCTCTGCAAAATATACGGAATCTAGCCAAAATTTCAAAATTTGAAATCTAGTCAGTCAGTTCTACCTCTATTAGTGTATAATTCTGTATCGACACACAAATAATAAATCAGCTTATAAATCTTCATATTTATTGATATAAGGTGGAATATCCAATTAGTTTCTACTAGACATAAACTCATAATTAAAACCGAAATGTCTTTGGGGATAATTCTAAGTAGATAAATTCTAAAGCAAAAATATATGTTGGTTCAAAACAAGTATCTCCTTTATAATTAAAGTCCTCTCACAAAAATGTGAAAGTCACTAAAGATAATACATTGTATAAAAGTATAAGCATATCCTTCTAATTCCTATCACTCTTTTATTTTTTTATTATTATATTTTATTTTTAAGAGACAGACAAAGCACGCAACTGGGGGGAAGGGAAGGAGGGATGGATGTGGTGGGGGGGGAAGAGGGAGAGAGACAGAGAGAGAGATGGAGGGAAGGAGAATCTTAAGTAGGCTCTACACTCAGCGTAGAGCCCAGGGCTTAATCTCGTGACCCTGGGATCATGAAATGAGTCAAATTCAAGAGTCTGGCACTCAACCGACAGCTACCTGGCACCTGTCTATTACTCTTTTAGAAGAGATTCAGAAATAATCTATTATCCTTTTAAAGGAAAAAAAGATATTCCATTCTTAAAAATAAGAATTTTGACTCGATTAATCAACACTATTAATACACCATCTTTAAGTTGATAAAATCAATTGAAACATACAAGTTAAGTTCATATTTCAATAAAAGTAATATACACATAAGAACAACTATATCAAGGGCATAAATTTGTGTACTTTCTTCCAAAAGTATTGCGAGCCAACATCGTCTTTACAATAAGCCTAATTAAAATATTTACACAAGGTTTCACAAATATTCCATGTGTAGAATTGTTATAGAATCTGGAAAAATACCAAATATGCTTACTTCTAATTCAAGCTGACAGTACAGATTTATCAAGGAACTCCAGTTTTTGCCTTCCCCTGAAAAACGTGACTTTGCCAACAGCATAGGCACTGTTCTATGACCAACTCCAGCCTCAAGAACTATAAAAATAGAATCAATGTTCACTCTTATGATCTCTCCTCTGACTATCAATTCAGTTTTGGGAGCTTTATTTTCAACTTCATTTGGTTCTTCAAGAAACCACATTTTTAAACTCTTAGTATCTTTCTTTTCCCATAAATGTGCTGTAGAAGAAGCAGTATCTTTCGGGATGGTTTCCTTAGACGTATAAAGTGCTGATGTTACGGTAATCACAGTATTTATGATAACTGGTGAAACCTAAGGGGAAAAATTAAAAGTAATGAAAAATCTACACACAACACTTTCAAAAATTAGGTATTTAAAAAAATATTAAATATATTTGAAGGACCATGAAGACTATTAAACTAATATCACTACCAGGAAAGACTAGATATAATTTATTGCCTACAAAAATTTTATAACATAATAATTTCTATTTTAAAAGTTATTTACGTGAATCTTATAGATATTAAACTGACTGATCAAGTGTACATTCAACTGTATCAACTACAGGAATGTTAGATGTTATCTACAGAAGGAGTCAAACGCCAATAATAAAATATACAACATTCATTATACAATATGTATTAAATAATTGCAAAAAATGTGTCACATAAAAATATTTTCAAAAACACAGCTGCATTGTTGATTATTTAACAATTAAAAGATGACATAGTAATTGCTTATTTCTAAGTTTTACTTATTTTTTAAAAGCTGCACTAAAGATATGAACAACTGACTGCATTTTAACTTACCTTTAGTGTCAAGGATTTTACCGATATATCAATCACTTGTGGATTTGCACCTATTTGAGTAGCTTGATAGAATAAGTCACAGGGCTGCAAAACCTATGAGAGAAAATTCAATGCCATCAAATTAACATTGTTCTAAAACAGTTTTATTTAAAGATTCCTAGTAATAGCTAAGTTAAACAAGTTAGTCAAAGTAACTTTTAAAAACACAAGTGGCTCAGTAGCACAATAATCTTTTATACCTATCATTTATAATAGAAAATATTAACAATCTCGACAATAAATCATAGTAAGTCAAAAGATACATTAAATATATGAAAGCCCCATAAAACCTGGTTTATTTTATTTTACTTACTATAATAAAATTTTTTCATTTTCTCATTATAAAATTGAAACAAAATTATATAGGAAAAGCTACAAAAGATGAAGAAAAAATTATAGATACATTAGATTTATTAAAGAACTCTTAATATAATTATAAATTAACTGAGTTTTCTCTAGGTGTGGTAGCGGAATTCTGCCCTCTAGCCCCCAAAGACTCAGGTTTCTCTCAAATGCATAATAAATTTAATTTACCTCCTAAGATTTCTAATAGCCTCATCTCATGATAGCCCGGAAGTCTAAAATATCATCATCTAAATCTGTTATCTCAGTATATATGAGGCTCATCTATATCTCTGATTCAAAAATCCCCAAATCTCACTTCTCTCTTTTCAGCTCAAGGTCTAAAATCTAAATCAGGTTATAGGTGCTGATGAAACACATGGTTGTAATGTAGGAAGTACAGCTGTGGGGCACAGTTTATCTTCTGTGGATCTGTGAAAGGAAAGAGCAGTTGTTTGTTCCCACCCTCCCAACACAGAATGGTGGGGCAGACACAGGGTAACGATTACAGATATTCCAGTTCAAATGGGGAAAACGAAAGGCAAAAAGAAGTCACTAGCCCAAAGTAGCTCTGAAATTCACCCAGGGAAATGAGTTTCCTGATTTAGGTTTCAAAGCCTCAGAACAATTCTCTGTGGCGCTCATTTCTACCCTCAGAGACATCCTTTCTTTTCTAGAAAAGGTAGCATAAAATTGCAACTGAATAGTTTTACCATCTTGCCCCTTGCCAGTAGAATTTGGGAGATGCAAAGAGTCTCTCTTCATTCTGTACTCTCTGTCCCTCTCAGTCCATCCTGACAGTGTTTTTATTAACATAATTTTCTCAAGAAACGTGAGGGCCTTCTGTAAATTTTATGAGGTTTCATTCCATTAGACAAAAGAAACACCCACTGCTCTTTTTGAGATAATCATGGCCTCCTGCTGAAATGGCTAACAAGTGACACCTTTTTAATTCCTAGACACCCTCTGTTTGAGAAGATCTGTGAAACACATACTAATCTTACAAAATCTCTTGAAAGGGCCCTTCCTGTGTCGGAACACTATGATTTTTTGTTTGACCTGAGATTTAGCAAAAGTTTATATACACAGTTTTTTGTCTACGCCACAGTTTTGGGAACTATTTCTGGCTTTTAGCATCTTCTGCCATTTGGAAGACTAAGAATTTTCAAAATCATAAAGTTCTGGTTCTTTTTGTTTAACAGGTCTCCCTCGATTTATCCCTCTAGTCTAGCATTTTGCTATAAACAGTAAGAAAACAGGCAACATTGGGGTGCCTGGGTGGCTCAGTCTGTTAAGTAGCCGACTTTAGCTCAGGTCATGATCTCACTGTTCATTAAGTTTGAGCCTCAAGCTGGGCTCTGTGCTGACAGCTCAGAGCCTGAAGCCTGCTTCAGATTCTGTGTCTCCCTCTCTCTCTGCCCCTCCCCTACTCACGCTCTCTCTCTCTCTCCCCCTCTCAAAAATGAATAAACATTAAAAAAAGAAAGCAGCCAACATCCTCCAATCAGGCAACTCAGAAATCTCCTTAGCCACAGATATATATCGATGTTTTCCACCCACAAGTTCTGCTTTCCAGACAACTATGAAACACAATTTTGCAAAGCTCTTTGTCATTATGACTCAAGCCATCCTTTTACCTCCCAATAACATGTCTTTCACCTTCTTTGTAGGGTCTTTGGGCAGCATCCTCAATGACCATTACTTCTAAAAAAGAGTCTGTTCAACACAATTGAGGCTTTTTCTTCCATTCTCCTTAAAATTCCTCCAGATTCTGCATGCTGACCAGTTCCAAAGCTGCTCCCACATTTTTTTTAATGCTTATTTTTGAGAGAGCGGAAGAGAGTACAGACAGGCCATGTTCAGGAGAAGCAGAGAGGGAGACAGAGAGCCCCAAGCAGGCTTCCGCACTGTCAGCACAGGGCCCAGCGCAGGGCTTGATCTCACAAACCATGAGATCATGACCTGAGCTGAAATGAAGAGTCAGAGTTAGTCACCCAGGTGCCCCTGCTGCTCCCACAGTTCAGATAAACTGCTACAACACCATCTTACTACTGGTTCAAAAATCTCTATTGCTGCAGAGCAAATTTCTACATCCTTTATACCTTAACACAAATTTATGATTTTCCTGTTTTCATGGGTCAGCAATCTTGCTGAAGTTAGGTGTCAGCCAGCCAGTTATGACATCTGAAGGCTTGACCAAGGAAGGATTTTCTCCCGGGCTCCTTCAGGTTGCTGGTAAAATTCCTGTCTTTGCGGCCCGAAGCCTGAGGCCTACATTTGCTTGTTGGCTGTTAGTCGGGGACTGCCTTCTACTCTTACTAGTCACTCACTGTTCTTGCCATGTGGCCTTCTCCCCAGTTTGCTCCTTCAAAGCCTGTAGGAAAACATTATTCTGATGTTTCGACATTTTAAAAATTAGGTTAGACACACCCAGAATCTCTCTTTCATTAACTGAAAGTTAACTAATTAGTGATTTAATTGTAGTTTTTGATTCTGTCCATACTCAAGAGAAAACTGTACTGTGCACATGTAACAGAGAATACAAATCTTGGGGGCCATCTTAAAATTCTGCCTATATTAACAATGAAGAATAAATCAGGATGAAAAATTGACATCCAAACTCATTCCCCAAAGAAATCACTTTAAAATCTACCACTATTCTAGGGGCGCTTGGGTGGTTCTGTCAGTTAAGTGTCCAACTCTTGGTTTTGGCTCAGGTTATAATCTCACAGCTTCTAAATTTGAGCCCCATGCTGGGCTCTGCGCTGACAATGCCAAGCCTGCTTGGGATTCTCTCTCTCTCCCCTCAATGTCTGTGCCCCCCTCCTTTCAAAATAAATAAACTTAAAAAAATTTTTTAAATCTACCATTCTAATAAAATCATTAAGAACAATTGGTACATAACTTAAACATTCAGTATATTATATATTTAAACTTCAAGGACAAGAAGCTATAACCACATTACAATACATGATTCAAGATTTTCGATATAAAAGTTGTGTTATCTCTTCATCTTAGGGAAGACAAAAAAAAAAAAAACCCCAAAACAATACCATGTATACATACAAAAGTTTCTCTATAATTTGGAAACTTTAATAGCCCCTTCCCAAGATAAATAAGAAGGTGTAATGTGATCCTTACCCAATTCCTTTATTTTCAAGTCAAGTTACTGAAGATTAAAAATGCAGCTGGTCAGTAACAGTACATGTGTTCATGCCAAAACTACACTATCGTCAAGCTGTCCATAGAGATTAATTTAATGATGTAGAAACAGTTCTTAAAATGGAATTATTTTCCTACTAGTATTTGTCTCCAACTATATCCACTGTGATTTCAGGGCTATTTCTATCATTGTTTTCTCTTTCCTACTCTATCACCAAAACTCCAGTCTTACATGATTTTCACTACTGATGCATTCCTTTCCTGCTGCTACTGCTTCCCCTTCACAGACGCAATCTTAAGCTATACAACATCTACAAAAAACTTAAGCGTTCACTATGAAGTCTCCACTTTACAAACATTATCTTGATGGTAGGAAGGAGCGCCTCGCATTGAAGACCACTGAATAACAAGAAAAAAAGGCACAGTAGAAGAGTCCAGATGCTGGTGTGCACATACACGTGGGATGGGACCTTGTGCTCTCTGGAATCCAGGCTCTCTGCATATGCTACCTCTTTACCCTGAAACACCTGTTCCTGTCGCAGGTGAATTAGCTAATACCTATTCATCCCACTGGCATCAGCATAAAGGTCGTTTCTGCTCAGAAACCTCCCCCAGCTACTCTTCCAGGAGAGTTACAGTCTTTTATTATAGAGTCCACTACAGTACTTTTATCAAAATAGAAGAACAAATTAAAATACTCTCCAATTTAGGGTATTTTACCCATAAATGTAAGACTCATATGCTATAGGAAAAACTATTAATGTAAACTATTATGCTTCTCTCAGTAGATAGTAGTAGTAAGCACACAATAAAATTCCACATATGGGGCACCTGGGTGGCTCAGTTGGTTAAGCAACCAACTTGGCTTCAGCTCAGGTCTTGATCTCAAGATTTTTGAGTTCAAGCCCCACATCAGGCTCTGTGCTGGCAGTGTGGAGCCTGCTTGGGATTCTCTCTCTCCCTCTCTCTCTGCCCCTTCAGTGCTCTCTCTCAAAATAAATAAACTTAAAACCTAAAATTCCACACTTATTCATGATTAAGATACTTTCGAAATTAGATATGGAAAATTTTCAACATCTAAAGATTATATATATAAATTCAAAAGCAAATATTAAAATTACAGTAATATGGTAATAATCTAATAATGGGAATACAATGAGGATGAATCATTATTGCCATTTAAGGAACAAAGAATGTTACTTTTGCAGGTGATTTTTAGAAAATCTAACATAATTAAAATTACTAGAATAGGTAACAAGTTTAGCAAATTTATAGAATAACACAAATTCATTTTAAAATGCTGACAGCCCAGCCATAAAATAAAGCATGAAATACTGCTATTTGCAATGAGGTGAAGAGTATTATGCTAAGTGAAATAAGTCAGTCAGAGAAAGACAAATACTATATGAGTTACTCATCTGTGGAATTTAAGAAACAAAACAAATGAGCAAAGGGAAAAAAAAAAGAGAGAGGGGGTCACCAAGAAACAGATTCTTAACTACAAAGAACAAACCGATGGTTAGCAGTGGGGAGGTGGGTGAAATAAATGATGGGGGTTAAGGAGGGCACTTGTGATGAGCACCCAGTGTTGTATGCAAGTGTTGAATCACTACATTGTACCCTTGTAAGAATATTACAGTGTGTGTTAACTAACTGGAATTTGAATAAAAACAACAACAACAAAAAAAAACAACTTACAGACACTTGTTAGGATATAAATTCAGAATCTGGAGCATGATTATTATCTTCCTAATAAATGATTTAGGAATTTATTCAAAAATTATAAAATCTTAATGGGTGAAATAAAGTAAGACAAATATAAATTTATACTCCACAAGAAGCAAAGATGAGAATATCCCATCTGTTAATACTTCTAAAAATCTGGTGTCAAGTATTCTTTGAAAATTAAATTCTCATTTTTAAAAATGTACGTATACAACACTACATACATTTTTACCAGGTTCATCAAGTTTTAATAAGCATTCATGGGCCACGATTAACACTAGATGAAAAAACCGGGGTACCTGGGTGGCTCAGTCGATTGGGTGTCCCACTTTGGCTCACGTCATTATCTCATGGACCATGGGTTTGAACCCTGCATTGGGCTCTGTGCTAACAGCTCAGAGCCTGGAGCCTGCTTTGGATTCTGTGTCTTCCTCTCTGTCTCTGCCCCTCCTCTGCCACACTCTCGCTCTCTCTCAAAAGTGAATAAACATTAAAAAAAAAATAGTACTAGATTAAGAAACTTCATCTTAATCTAAAATAAATGCAATATCAATTAAAGTTCCACTAACTACAACTTATCAAAATGTATGTGGCCCAAACTGCTGGTTGGCCATAAATAATAAATATACTTCTCAAAATCTCCCATATTCATGGAAGTTTCCCTTAAGACATGGTTACCCAGCAAAAGATCTCCTTTTCTATACTTTGTTTAGTATTTACTGATTTTTGAGAGAGAGAGAGACAGAGCACGAGCAGGGGAGATTGGGAAGCAAGCTCCAGGCTCTGAGCTGTCAGCACAGAGCCCAACGTGGGGCTCAAACTCACAAAACATAAGATAATGACCTGAGCCAAAGTTAGACATTTAACCAACTGAGCCACCCAGGTGCCACATCCATTTTATATAACTCCTAGGAGCTTCTTTTTATTTGCTAGATGGGATGCAGCCAAATTCATGAAATGCTTAATAAAGCCAAATAGGTCTTCAAATTTACTTGGCTGGCTTTTAACAAAGCCAAATAGATGTAAATAGAAAAAAATATATGTAAAATTTCTAAATTATAACATAAAAGAGAATCGGTATGCCCTCCATTTTTTATTTCCTCTCTTTTGTGAGTGGTGAGTCATCAGCCTTGTACACTAAGAAAAGAAACTCTCCTGTATCCTATCTAATATATATGTATATACTCGTAACAAAACTACAGCTTATATTCCAACGTTGATAGTATTTAGAATATTTATGCTTCTACTACTCCTTGTATGTAGAAGCCTACGCAATTTGTGTTTTATACAAGTACTAGGAGTTAAGAGTTAACTTGAAAAAGATGTCTGAAGAAACGGACTTTCCTCAGTTATGAAGAGTGGAAGGCCAAGAGGCTACCACAGAGTAAAACATAAATGTGATGTAGATCGAAGCAAATGGCTGAAGGTTCAAATAAGTTACATGGAAAAAAGAAAAAACATCTATCTGGGCAAAAGTGTCCAGATGGGAGAAAAAATTAAAAATAACAAAACAGAAACAACATAGCAAGCAACTGGTAGAAAGTCTCAAAGAACTAAGAGCAGTGTGGAACTGACGTGGTCAGAAAGCCAAGTGAGGTCTCGAGAAGCGTCTAGATGAAAACAATTTATTTGAGAGACTATTCCCACAACCACACACAACAGTGAGGAGCACCTGGGGAATGAAAAAGAGCTTCAAAGCCTGTGTAATAATAATCTAGACCAGGCTCTTCAAGAAGAAAGAAAGGTATTTTATAGAAAAAGGTTGAAAAGTATGTCGGTAGTTTTCTAAAGAGGCATATCACTAAATCCGCAACGGTTTACAATTATGCCGATAAGGAAAGAGTAAACTCACTGTAGTGACTCTGCCTTTTCTCTTGACTGGAAGAAACGGGCACGCTCTCACTTGAAGATCCTTAATGGCAGCAGTCATTGTATTGTTGTTCTCGAGGTCACCTTTCCAACAAATTTCACATTGTGTCGTAATGACTAAGGCGGGAGCATCACTTCGTGTCATATCGGCCACAAACACGATTTCAGGATTTTTAATAATAATATTAACTTCCCACTTCACTTTTTCCTGTACAGGTACTAAACAGAAACAAAAATAAGTTCACATTTTAAAATATTTCTAAATCTTTGTTATACAGATTATTTATGAAAAACTTGTTACTTGTGAGAAAATGTCTTTTTCATTCCAAGGAAAAAAATAAAAGAATCTTAGGTCTCAAAGGAATCTACTGTAATTTTTTTAGTATAAAAGTTGAAGATGCTACATTTTAAAATGTGGGGAAAAACCCTTTGATGGCAGAGCTGGGCACCAACCCCATTTCTAACTCTCAACTTGGCACTCCTTTTGCTATACCACAAACCACTTACGGAAAGGATATGGAAAGCTGTAAAAATAACAAAAAATAAAAGAGTATGTTAAGTAAAAATCCTATCTTTAATTATGAAAAGGAATAGTAGGTTCTTTATTCCTTTTGCTTGTTTTTGTCAAAAAAAATTCTTTTAAATTGCTGCCTTCAGAGAAGCATATTTGTTTATTCTAATACAGGTCCCTTAATTATTGAACCCAATATATATTTACATGTAGAAAAATACACAAACTGCACATGCTAATGAAAAACACATTTAAGTTTTTTGCTTACCTCTGAAAACTAAAGATTTTACTTTATTAATTCACCTAACCTCATCATTTAGAAATCAAGGCAAGTGCTATTGTAGCATTTCAATAATACAGATATTAAATATTTTAGCCAATAACTAACCTTCTTCCTTAGCAGTCCATGTCTGAACACTGGTTTCTACAGCCGTGCCTGTGGTGTAGGCCTCAAGAAAGACGTTTGCAACTGTCAGCAGAAATTCCACACTGGCACAAATATACGTTTCTTGAAGGACTAAATCAGTCACCAAACCATCTCTGACTTTCCTATACTTTACATCCATCATGTCCTTTTTGTCAAACCCAACTGTCAGTCCTATCACTCTGAAAAATACGATAACAATTCCTGTATCTTAAAAACAACCAAACACACCAATAAAAGTCAAAAGACTTCTTATTCATTTTACTAACAGCAAACCAGCATTCTGAAGTCATTTCTCCTGGGAAGGTCACAAAGTACTCCAAATAAGAGACTTAGAAATTTCTGGAGTACAACTGTTTCATAAGTTAGGAAGTGTAACTTTAAGCAACTGATAGAACTTAGAATCTCAGCATATTAGTCTTCTAGGTTTTTCATGTATTCCCATTAGAACTTAAAAAAATTAATACAAATTTAAGTAAAAGAGGTTAATTTTTTAAAAAATCAGTTTAACTGCACTGATTATTTCTTTTTGACCAATCCATCAACCATCCAGTAAAAACAGCACATAATTGAATGACGACATTTTAAATGGTGACTGAGAATCATGACTCCACTATATTGAAACTCTGAAGATCTTAGGAGGTACCCAGAAAACAAACATGCAGCTTTGGGATTAAATTTTGTCAAACAAATTTAACAAAATCAAACTTTCTCAAATAAAAACTAAGCATACTATTACCTAGGAGTTGCCTTCTTGACATGAGGTCTTTTATCATCTAAAATACAGTTTTTTAATGAGAAGGAAGAAAATACTGAGTCATCTGTGTACATCTTTGCAGTACTTATAATATTCTCCAACTTAAATTCAGCAAGTTTCAGAGCAGGATCACGAACATCTGTAAAGGAAGTCTGTGGAAGAGGAAATCAATACACATTTTACTCAAATACAAACTCTAATGCATATCTTAAGATAGGAACTACCACATTCTCAACCTCCATAGGATTTGCTAACGAAAGGCCAAAAAAACCACTTAATTTAAAAACTTATTTTTTACATCACTGCCTATAGAAAAGATAAGTTATCTTAAAAGGGCAATGATCAAATTAATTTTATTATTAAAGTGAAACCATCAGAATTATTTTTCCGAGAAAAAGATTATGAAATATTAACTTCTTTTTAAAAATATTTTTTAAATATTTATTTATTTTTGAGAGAGACAAGAGTGTGAGTTGGGTAGGGCAGAAAGACAGAGGGAGACGCAGAGTCCCAAATAGGTGCCAACCTCTGAGCTGTCAGCACAGAGCCCGACGCAGGGCTCGAATTTACTGCGAGATCATGATCTGAGCCAAAGTTGGACGCTCAACCAACTGAGCCACCCAGGTGCCCCAACAACTGTTACTTTAATAAGCATTCACCTATATATCATTTTCATCAAGTGAAAAAATAGTTTTTCTTCCTTAACTTACCTGCTCACGACTTGGACTATAAAGCACCATGGTAAGATAATCGGTTTTGAAACTCATATTTAGCGTTGTCTTGACTTGAGAGGGCTGTGAATGTATTTCTACCACGGCAGCTGTCACTACAGTTGTTCCTTGGAAAAATGAAAAGTTATTGGACAAAAAAGTCAAGAAAAGTAGAAGACATTAAAACAGGCTTAAAATAGGCTTGAGAGAATTATCCATTAAATAGGTAGAGTATAATGTTATTCAAGAAAATAAAAAGAGATTAGAAAATTCAGAAGTTGAATTCAGTAACTTCTGGCTTAGGATCCTTTCCATGCAGTAACTTGGAAATATAAAACACTTATGCTCCTGTTTCTATTTTTGTAAAATGAGAGTAACAAAACTAACCACTGGGTTTATTTTGGGGATTAAGTAAAAGTGTATGTGTAAAATTCATACTAGAATACTTGGCATCCAGTTTAATGTTTAAACTTATTTCGAAAAACTAAAACCAAACAAGATCATCTTAGACGAGGTTTAAAAGACTGTTCCACTAAAAAGAAGGAACAAAATTCATGCTTTTCTGCATTTTACATTTTGAGTCATGGCATTTACGTACATGGTATATATTAAATAGGCTTTTACTAACGATGCAGCAATTGCTAATTCTCATTCTACCCAACTGCAGAGACAAGTACCACCACACCATGGAACTTACTCTTAACTGGGGTAAAATTTACATCAGTGAAATGTATAGAACTTAGTGGAACAATTTGATGAGATTTTATATATCCCTGCCACAAACACTTCAATTAGGATACTGAATATTTACATTACTCCGGAAAGCTCTCTTGTAATCCTTTCCAACTAATCTTCAACCTCCCTACCATTCTAATTTTTAATCACCAAAGGTTAGTTCTGCTTGTTTGTTCTTCAATTCTGCACAAAGTCATATTTAGAGTAAAACCTCGTTCATGTTTGGCTTCCTTCAGTAAACATGTTTCTGAGAGTCATCCATGTTGTTGCAAGGGTCAGTAAATCATTCTTTCTTATGCAGTCTATGAAAGTGCATTCTAAGAAAATAGATTATCCATTCTAGAACTGATGAACATATGAATTGTTTCCATATTTAAGCTAATATGAATCAATATGCTACAAATATTCCTGAATAAGTCATTCTGTATATACATGTACTTATTTTGGAGTGGAGTAGGGTAAATACTTGGACTAGAACTGTTTGTTACAGGGTAGGTATGTGTCAACTGCCAAACTATGTTGAAGTAGTTGTACTATTTCACGTTTCCTACATTTCCAACATATTTCCAACTCATTTGCATTCCCAAATTACATTATGTGAGTCTCCGCTGTTTCATATTCTCATCAACATTTGGGGTTGTCACTCTTTTAAAATTTTACTCATTTGGTGAAGTTTTCCTGATAAATAACAATATTAGCACCTTTTCACCTGCTTACTGTACATTTAACATATCCTCTTCTAAGTATGCAATTCTTTTGGTAATTTTTTTGGTTTTAAGTTCTTAATTTCAAGGAGTTATCAGGTATTCTATACATGAAAATATCAGATACAGTTATCATGAATATGTATCTCAGACTGAGGCCTCACTTTTCACAATCTGATACCATCTTTTGATAAGCATAAGTTAAAAATGTTCACGAAGTCTCCTTTATAAAGTTTTTATGATTAGTGTTCTATCTGCCTAAGAAATCTTTGGCTATCCCATGATCATGAAGATATCCCTTGGTTTCTTTTAGAAGTTTAAAGTTTTAGCTTTCAAACACAGGTCTTTCATTCATCTCAATTTCTGTGTATGGTATAAAGGGACAAGATTCAATTTTTCCTACATTTATCTAGTTGTGACAGCATCGATTGTTAAAAAGCTTATCTTTTCTCTATTGACTAGTCTTTAATGAAAATCAGTTGACCTTACTTGTGTGTTTTCTGGACTCTTGGGTTTTACAATTCTGTTTATGCTATCCCAATAGCCATACTAACCCAAGTTTTGAAATTAGATATTATAAATCTTTGTTCTTCTTTCACAGTATCTTTTTTTTTTTTTTCTTTTTGCCTTTCCTTTGTTTTGGGTTTTTTGGATCTGTGGTCAAAGGTATTTTTACTTCTTTCCACTCTTTAGACCTATTAATTATTCTCCTGGCCTTATTACTCTATCGATGACTACCAGTTGACCTGGCATGATGATTATGGATACTTCTGACTTTTCCCTAATTTTACAGGGAAAATTTAACACTTCAGCATTTGGATAGCTCTAGTTTTCATCACAAACAGGTACAGAATTTTGTCAAACGCTTTCTTTGCATCTGTCGAGATATGATTTTTCTTCATTAATTTGGTGATTTATATTGATTTTTGACTGTTAAACCAACTTTGTATTTTGGGATAATTCTTCACTTGGTGAGAATAGGATATATCCTTATTGCTGGATTCAGTATACTAATAATACATTGTTAAAATTTTCCGTATCTGCATTCATGAAGGATTGGTGTATGATTTAAAAAAAAAAAAGATTTTTTTTTAATGTTTATTTGGGGGAGAGAGAGAGAGAGAGAGAGAATGAGAGGGGGAGGGGCACAGAGAGAGAGGCACAGAACCTGAAGCAGGCTCCAGGCTCGGAGTTGTCAGCACAGAGCCTGATGCGGGGCTCAAACTTGTGAACCATGAGACCATGACCTGAGCCGAAGTCACTTAACTGACTGAGCCACCCAGGCGCCCTGATGTGTGATTTTTTTGCTTATTTACTTGGGGGGGGGGAGGGGGGGAGGAAGAAAGCGAGAGAAATTTTCTACTCAAGCAGGCTCCACGCTGTAAGTGCAGTACAGGGCTCAATCCCACAAACTCAAGATCATAACTGGAGCCAAAACCAAGAGTCAAATGCTTAACCAATGAGCCACCAGACGCCCCAAGATTCTTTCCCAGAACAGACTTTTTCTTTTCCTTGTTCCCAGAGTAATGCTTGCTTTATAAAATGGCTAAGGAAGTGATTGTCCTGCCTTTATTTTCCAGAAAAGCTTGTGTGACAGTGGTATTATTTCTAACTTAAATATTCTATAGAATTCAAATTCTTTAACAGTCAGGGCGACTCAGATTTTTAATTTCTTATGTCAGTTTTGGCAATTTTGTGTTTTCCAAATAATTTGTCCATTTCAAACAAGTTGTAGAATTCACGGTCACAAAATTATTCACAATGTTCCCTTATTATTCTTGTAGTGATTGGCAGTATCCATCCAACTCCGATGCTCATAATTTTTTCTTTCTCTCCTCAATCCTATTAAGAGTTCATCAATTTTATTATTTTCCAATGAAAATAATCTCTGATTTTGTCAATTTTCTCTGTTGTTTACCAATTTCTCTTCCATTGATTTTTACTTTTATCTGCATTACTGCTTCTTTTATTTACTTTGGGTTTAATTTGCTCTTTTTTACTTTCTCCAGGCAAAAGATTTAATCTTTTAAGCTCTTGTCTTTTCCTAAATCAAATCCTTTTGAGCTACAAAGTTATTTCAGCACTGCTTTAGTTGTATCCCCAAATTTGGTATGTTTTATGTTCATTATCTTCCCATTTAAACAATTTTCTAATTTCCCTTGTCTTTTCTTTTTTGACAAACAGGTTATTTAAAAAGTGTTTAATGCCCAAGTATTTCAAGCTTCTTTGACATCCTATTTCTATTGATTTCTAATTTAATTCCATGTGGTCAGAAAATTTCATGGCCTCCCAGAATGGTCTATCCTTGTGTACACTCTTAAGAGCCCTTTTAAAAGAAACGCATTCTGCAATTATTGAATGTAGTATTCTATTAATGTCAATCAGGTCAATTTTGTTAACAGTGTTCAATGTTCTATATTTTTCTGTCTATATTCTATTAATGACTAAGAGTGGTGTGCTAAATATAAATACACAACCATGATTCTGTATAGGTGTATTTCTTCCTTTAGTTTTGTCAATTTTTGCCGCATATATTTTGAAGCTCTGTTACTAAGTACAACAGATTTAAAGCTGTTGGATCTTCCTTGTGAAATTGGTCCCTTTATCATTATTTTTTTAAAAAGTCCTCAAACTTGTAAAGAAGCATTTATGAGACAGTTAGGAAAAAAATGAAGCCTACCAGGATATTTTCATGGTTTATAGGGAGTAAGCTATTTTTTTAGGGGTGACAATGCTCCTGTGACTACATTTAAAAAGTAAAGTTCTTACTGCTTAAATACCAACTAAAGGTAGACCATCAGATTTTCTTTAAAATAATTTAGTGGAGTGGGGGTAGGGGAAGAAAAAGAAGAATTACAGCAGTAATGAAGACAGTCACATGACACTAGTTGTTGAAATTGGGCTGATGAGTACATTTGAGTTCACTACCTTATTCCTTCCACTTTGCTGTATGCATAAATTTCAAGAAAATGATTAAAACAGTAATATATTTAACTGTCTTATTTTTTGTTTCATTTTATACATTATCTTTACACTCCCCACTCTTTTAAGTCCTTATCACTTCCTCTATTTGTCCCATCTTCATCTTTTCCAGCTTTGATCAGTTATGTCTCCATTTCCATGTAACATAGTTTATAACATTTACATTCTTACTTACATAATTAAGTCTTCCATGTGTTAACTATGGCTGTGTGATAATTTTCAAAGAAGAGAATGATAGTTTATTATTAACACTTCCTCTGCTGCTATATCACAACTAGTCCATCTCTTAAAAAGAAGAGAGAATCTCTTCTCACATTCTAACAATGGCTCAAAATCATGCAAAACATAAATCTACTTCACTTCTGGCCTAGACTGTATACTAGAGATATCTCCCTTCTTAGGAACCAAAAGCATGTCTTCCTTTCTATATCACTTATGTAGCTAATTCATCCCTCATTCTATATATTATATTAAATTTTTGCTATTTTTCTTTTTAAAGACTTTTTTTACTTCTTAAAACTTTTCTTAAGACATTCTGAATTCCCTTTAATAAAACCCAAGAACCTCCTAGCCCAATAGAACAGATAGTTTTGAGATTCCTTTGCGATGCACTCCTGAGTAGGCCCACTGTTTTTGTATTCCATGTTTTCCTTTTTCCTGGATTCCTTGTTTGTTTGCTAGATTATATTTCAAACTAATTTCCTTATAAATGAGTATGAAGGAAGTAAACTTTGAGTCACTAGAAATTTGGGAATTATTGTGTTTTCACATTTTATGGTTTGACCATATATAGAATCCTAACTTCAAAATCATTTTTATTTAGATATTTGACTATAGTACTTCATTGTCTTATCATCCATCTGCCCCATCCTATCTGGTTTTGTTCATGGTAATCTAATTCCAATAACTCTTTTTCCAAGCTCCTAATAAACAGCCTGTTTTTCTGAAACTATAAATCTTACCTTTGTGGTTCTGACATTTCATGAACATCTGTTTGCATGGGCAGTCTTTGTTTATTCAATCTGCTTGAAACTCATTAGGTTTTTTATATACAAAAATTTATTTCAATGTTTATTCAGCTCTGGAGATTTTCTACTAGTTCTTTCAAAAGTTCTTCTTTTCCATTTTCTCAGTTCTGCTCCTAACATACTTATTACTCTGGATTGCAACTTTGCTAAAGGTGTATTTTTTTTTAAGTTTATTCATTTATTTTGTGGGTATGGGGGAGGAAGAAAGAGATGGAGAGAGAGTCAGCGAGCATGAGCAGGGGAGGGACATAGAGAGAATCCCAAGCAGTCTCTGCACTGTCAGCACAGAGCACAATGTGAGGCTCCATCTCAGAAACCTTGAGATCATGACCTGAGCTGAGATCAAGAGTCAGATTCTTAACCAAGTGAGCCACCCCAAGGTAGTTAAAGGTCTATCATTCTTAAGTTTTATCCCATTTTATATTTCTATGGCTTATTTTTCCTCAGTGTCATAAGAGTTGATTTTACATCAACTACATATTCCAACTCAGCACTTACATTTTAACTTCATGCTTAGTGCATTTGTTCTGTTTCAAAATTTCACCATATCTTTGTGTTCTAATAATTCTTTCTTACCTTGAGAGGGTGGAAGGTAGTGATTGTAGGATTCAGTTTCTATATTCTCAAAATCCTCTGTTTATGAATTAGTTTGTTTTCTCTTTGTTTACATTCTATTCTGTTACCTCAATTATTTCTTTTTCACTCAGAAAACAGTTTTTTGTTATCTTGGTTTCTTTTATGCTCATGTTCTCGCTATTTCCTTTTTCTGACCGTGAACATATTTTTTAAATTTTTTAACATTTATTTATTTTTGAGAGATAGAGACAGAGCATGAGCAGGGGAAGGGCAGAGAGGGAGGGAGACACAGAATCCGAAGCAGGCTCCAGGCTCTGAGCCGTCAGCACAGAGCCGGATGTGGGGCTCGAACTCACAGACCGCAAGATCACGACCCGAGCTGAAGTCAGCCGCCCAACCGACTGAGCCACCCTGGCACCCCTGACCGTGAATATTTTAACAGTCAAGGACTGGACTGGTTCTTCTACTCAATAAGGAGAGAGTTTCCTATAATGTTATAAATGTAGGGTTGTTTTTCTGTTTCCCTGACACAAAAAAAGTTGTGTATTATCTCAGGGCTTTGCAAGAGTGGATCTGGTAGACTAGCAGGTGTCATTTTGAGGTAGGTAGGTTTGAGGAGCTCCCAAAATGCCAGAATGTGAACTTTATTCTTGTGAAGCATAATCATCCCAGCCCTAAACGACCCAGTCAGGTTCCACACAGCACATTAAATTCAACATCAGATGCGACTGCGTCACACTTCCCTCTGCCCTGCTCCACCTATCTATCTTGCAGGTATTTGCTGAAATTCATCATTTATTAGTGATTGTTCTCTCTTGACATCCTTAATATTTTGATACTCTTAATAAAAAAATATTCCATCTGGGATATATGCTGCACTAGGAATAAGGGGAAAGAGGAGGATGGTGAGAAAATTTGAAAATAAGGATGTATGGGGCAGCTGATATAACAAGAATAAACACTAAGAGATTTTGTCACAACAGGATTAGGAATTCTGATTCAAAGAAAAAAAATTAACAGAAAGTCTAATAACAGACAATTTAGAGGTACTCAATTTAGAGAACTTTGAAAACATCTATAAACCCCGTTTTCCAAAAACTCGAAGTAGAGAATGGAAAGAAGGAAAGAAGACAAAAAGCAGGGGTTGGAGAGGGAATGGGGAGGGCTAATATGACGTTAAGAACATACCTTCTAATTGGGGTGAAGCATTAGTAGCTCCACTAGTACCACTATGTTGATCTTTGACTTCTGCAGGTGAGGCACCATAACCTTGTTCATACCGTATATTGCCATGTAATGTTTTAAAAATAGTTGTTAAATCTTCTTGACTAAGAATGAACTGTGAAGAAAAGATTTGCTTATTTCAGCATTACTACTTTATGTAGTTCAAAATACTCTTACACAGAAAAGCAAGTGTTTCATTTCAGTCCTCTACATGCCAATTTTTTTAATGCATTAGATATTTCTACTAACAGAATACTGAGTTTCCTAAATGACCATGTGATCTTTAGTACCTTGTGAAATACATAAACAAGATGTCAAGTCCAACGAAACTTTGACTAAAAGTTTTTTGTTAGGAATATACCAATTAACCCGGTAACTTAAAACCTTTAAAATTAACTTTCCCCTTTATATAGATACTCTGGATTTTTTGGGTTACTAAGAACCTCAATTACAAATGCAATTGTATTTGTAAAACCAAAACCAAAACAAAAAACATTGATTTGTGTCATGAAAAATAGTTCACAATGTGTTTTACATGAATTATTATTTCATTTGAACCTCACAAAAGTCCTCAATATAAAAACATATCCTACTTTATATAAGAGGCTGAGGCTTAATGGTCAAATATCATACTTAAATCCTCTTAAAGAAATCATATAGTAACTCAAAACCCCATGAATTTAGTCTAAAATTTGTGAATTTAGTCTAAAATCACCAACCTAAGACCTGTATTGAAAGCTGTGTTAATTCCATGTCAACTTGGCTAGGTCACAGTTTGCAGATATTTGGTTCAATATTATCTGAGATGTTACATATATGATATGTATATAGAATATGTACATGATGCACAGACCATCTATAAATGCCCAGCTGCCCTCTGGGGCAGACCAACCAGGATGAAACTGGGTCTTCATAATCCACCTGAGCAGTTAAGAGCTCTTGCAGTCCAACTCAGGAGACCACATGTTTGACCCCTCCTGAACCTCATCCTCTGTGTCAGGGAGAGGCTGAAATTGAGTCATCAAGAAGTCAGTCTACTACATCCAGACCAAGTATATACACACACTTGCGGGCGCGTCCGCGCGTGCGCACACACACACACACACACACACACACGCACTCTGTGATTATGTTTCTCTGGAGAACTGAAATATAATAGCAATTATGTAAAAAACAAAAACAAAACCAAAAATCTATGAGTTCTAAGTTGATATTCTCAATTATTCCAAGGAAATAATTTTAATACCACAAAATTTAACACTTTTGTTTGTACCAGGATTCTTTTGACTGCGTTTCAAAGATGATATGCTAATTTAGTGTTTTAAGATTAAGTCCGTGTGGATCTTATTCATGCTACTTATGCTGTGCTTTTCTTTTTCATTTCTTCATGGCACTTACCTTGTGTTTATTACATACCTGGTATTACAAAAATAGTATGTTCATATAAATTAATAAGCTGAAGTTAAATATTACAACTACATCTAAACCACATCTTTCAACTAGTCCATGTGTATTGAATGCCCCCCAAAATAGTGATCTTAATCATCGATCTTCACTCTTGCCAACAGTTCAGTGCAGGAAGTTAGAAGAACTGTAAGGATTCCAGAACCACTGGTCTATGGCTCCTACATATCAGGACAGGCTATCCTGCCACCCCCAAAAGTCTGACGAGTCAAAAATCAGAGGCTGCAGTACTTCGTCTAGATGCATTAGAGTAACTGATTCCAACCTTTCCCTGATCCAGGAGGGATCAAATATGTGGACCCAGGGCCATATCTGTTATCTATTCAGATGAATCAGGATAGGGGAAGACCCAATTTCATCTGCCCTGGAAGGCAGCCGGGTCTTTACAGATGGTCTGCAAAGGTTCACCTGAACATTCTGCATTCATCTTCCTAGAGAAGAGTGAAGCAAAATGGGGTCCCTGATGCCCCACAGATATCTGCCTAAGGCCACTCCCAAGATTTGTGCAGCATGCTGGGTGAACCATGCTACTTATGTTTCAAAAGTTTTGATCTGTTGTTTTATCAATATAGAGAGACTTCAATTTTTATCTTAAGAAAATACTTGCCATTTCTAAGTTAGGGAGTCCATATGATCTTATACATTACAACCTTAAAGATTTTCAGTTGAGATGATGTTTTAAACTTGAAATGTGTTTCTCAATTAAAAATCTGAAATGTTTAAAAATGATGGATTTCTCTTTTTGAACACAATTTTTATAGGGAGAAATAGAAAGGAAATTGGAGGAGGGAAGAGGATTTGTTAAGTAGGTTTCTTAAAGTAACCTTCCAGACAGACGATATGTTGCTGTCACTTCAGTGAAGCATGTGATACAGTCTTGACTTCCATCCAGTCAAGAGGAAAAATACAAATATGTAGACAGTTATATTAAAAATCTGTGAAGCAGTATCAAAGAACAGGAAAGTAAAGTTATGCAAATAACCCATTTCCCATTTTCACTATCAACCTCTTCTATTTCTTCTAGGACCTTCTCTAGGCTATTTTATACACTGTCATGGCTCTAAATACCATCTAGGTGCTGATGACTTTCAAATTATTATTTCCAGCTTAGACCTATCCACTAAGTTCTAAATTAATATACCCAACTGACTACTTACCATGTCTAATACTTGTTTTCTTTATGGAATTTACCACAACGTAGAACTATTTTAAGTACATACCTATGTACTTTTTTACAGTTTAACCACCATGCCTCTAGACCACCATGACCACCCACGCTTGCATTAGACTAGTTAGGTTCCACGAAGCCAGTGGCAGTGCCGTAGCTTCTTTGCCACTGTCTCTCCACATATAACATAAAACCTAACACAGAGTAGTCACTCAAATGTTTGCTGAAAGAACGAGTGGAGAACATTCAATGAATTTTAAGTTAATATAGCTACTATATTTCAACTTTGACAAAGTTGGTCAGTATGTAATATCTATACCCAAAATATCTTATATTCCGAAGCAATATTTTTAACCAACAAAACAGAAATCAGTAGGCATCCAAAAAAAAGTTACCTCCATGGGCTTTAGCTGAGCATTTACATTAAAACAAGGAACTTCCTGGTACCACTCCCAAGATAAGTTTCGCTCAACAATCACCTCAAGATTTAATGGCAGTAGCAAATCCAGTACATCTTCGTATGCATCATCAATAAATTGAGTCCTGTAAGTAGAAATAAAATTGCTTTGTTTCATATATACACATAGTAAAAAACAATTTTTACCATTCTATAAACAAATAGCAAAAATCAGTAATTTGTGTATGAAGAGGAAAGTAAAATCTATCCAGCTTTCCAAGTCAAAATGACAGTCCATATCACTGGAAACAATAGGTGACTTTTTCTTATTTTTGCTTTGGTTTCCCTTGTATGTAACTGTTTTCTCTTCTCTTGCTGCTTTTAAGATTCTCTATCATTACCTTTTCTCCACTTTAATTACTAGGTGTCCTTGTGTGGGTCTCCTGAGGCTGATTTCGTTGGGGGCTCTCTGTGTATCCTGGATATGGATTTGTTTCTTTCTCCAGATTTGGGAAGGTGTCAGTTATTATTTCTACAAATTTTCCGTCACCTTTTTTCTCTCTTCCCCTTCTGGGTTCCCTATGATGTAAATATTACACTTAATAGTGTTACTGAGTTCCTTTAATCTACTTTCAGTTTTTACTATTTTTTCTCTCTCTGGTTGCCTGATTGCCTTCCATTGCTCTGTCCTCCAGGCTGGTGATCCATACTCCTGCTTCATCTATTTACTCCTCCTCGTATATTTTAAACCTCAGTTATTATTAATCTCTGATTGTTCTTTTATGTTTTCTTCCTCTTTGTTGAGGGTCTCACTGAAGTCCTCTCTTCTTAAGTCCAGTGAGTATCTTCATGACCATTATTTTCAATCCTCTGTCAAGCACATTGTCTGTATTTTGTTTAGTCCTCATGCTGTGATTTTATCCTATTCTTTCACTTGGGACATATTCCTCCATCTCTTCATTTTGTCTCTCTGTTTCCATGCATTAAGAAAGTCAGTCATGTCTCCTGCTCTTGAAAGTAGTGGCTTTATGAGGACGAGGTTCACATAGTGTCTTGCAGTGCAATGTCCCCTGTTTATCAGAATATAGAGCTTAAGGGGTGTCCTCTATGTGTTATGTGCCCTACTTTTGCTGAGCTGTGTTTGCCTTCTGTCCAGTTGCCTGAGATAGCGCTCTTTGCCTGCTGTGGGCAGAGTTTGATCCCTGTGCTGTTAGTGGTACAGTATGGAGCCACCTTGGGGTTGAGGTGGGTCAGACCAAGTATTTGGCAGAGCAGTGGTAGCACTAAACCAGAGAGGCCTCTCCCTGTGTTGTCCCCTGAGAAGTTTTTGTTAGTGGGTGGAGACTGCAGTCAGACCAGATGTCTGTGCCCCGCCCACTGCTAAGGGCAGAGTTGAACTATGTAGTTATTTCCCCTGTCCCTGTCACAGTAGTCACTTTAGAATGGTGCTGGCCCCTTTCAGGGCTGCTTGCACAGTGCCAGACCTGTCCCACCTCGGATAGACTCCTGCCAAGGGCATGTTGGAGGGGGCAGGTCCTCAGGAGAATATGGGGGCAAAATGCATGGTGTCAGCAAGGTCTGTGCTGGTCTGCTATAGGAGGGATCCGACCAGGAAAACTGCCCAGCGAGGATTATGGGGGTGGGTCTACAGAAGCGTGCGGGAATGGGACACACTATAAACAAACTAGGAGTAGAGTGTTTGGGCTGTGCTGGTTCCCCCAAGTGCCCATGTACTGAGGCTGGGGAGCAGGGGAGGGTAAGAGCAATGGTCAGCTTTCTTGTTCTTGCAGAAGACTCCAGAAGACTCCCTACCCCTTCTGCACAAGCTCTGAGATTAGCAAATAAATCTTCCTGTATATCCTAGGCATTTTTTCAAACTGCTGCTTCTGTGCAAGGGGGCTATTTGTTGTGCTGTCTCTTAGACGGTGGGTACTCAATTTCCCATTGTGTCCTGGCTCTCCCTGAGCCAAGCCTGTTAATTTTTCAAGTTCCAGGTATTAAGCCCCACTGATAGTAAGAATTTGATAAATTTACACCCCTGTGGTTTTCAAAGCCAAATGTTATGAAGATTCATCTTCCCAGTGCCTGAGGTGGTACCTGCTCCTTTCCCTTCTCCACACCTTTGGGTGTCCCTCCCTACTATGAACAGCCTCACAGGTGAGTCTGGCTCCCCACTTTGTCTCCACCCTTCCTACCCTCTTTGATGTGGCCTCTTCTCTAACTTTAGCTGTGGAGAGTCTGTTCTGCCAGTTTTCAAGATTTTTTTTCTGGGTTATTTATACTGATGTGGGCGTTAACTAAGGGTATCCATGAGACAAGATGAACCTAGATCTTCCTACTCTGCCTTCTTCTCTGGAAATCCCTCATGTGCAATTTTAATAAATGCACATTATATGACTATAACTTCAACCTTCCATCATTAAAAGTTATATTGTTTTTAATTCTTCAGTATACATAAATATCTTGTTCTGGACAAACTGCAAGAAATTAACATTAATTGCTGTTTCAAATGATTACTTCCTTAAAAGTATTTGCCTTATCAGTACTACCCAATATCTGGGGTAGATACTTTCTCTCTGTGCTCCCACATCTATTTAATATACTGTATTTTAATATTTTATTGTACTGCCTGCAGTTTCAATTAGAAATAAGAGCTTCATCATGGGGCCCCTGGGTGCCTCAGTTGGTTAAACATCCAACTTCAGCACAGGTCATGATCTTGTGGTAAGTTTGAACCCTGCATCAGGCTCCCTGTTGTCAGTGTAGAGCCTGCAGCCTGCTTCGGATTCTCTGTCTCCCTCTCTCTCTGAACCTTCAGTGCTCACACTCTGTCTCTCCCTCTCTCAAAAATAAACACTTTAAAAAGTAAAGAGTAAAAGCTTCACGAAAAAAAAGGGACTACTTCATCTCATTCTATGCTGTATTGTCAGTCCGCGGCGTAGGTAACTGCAGTATGTCATGTGCTGTACAATTATCTGCTGAAATAAGAAGACAGAGTGTCACTCTGTCTGACACCCCAGTTGGAACATAGGTTTTGGAAGATCAAAATTTCTCTTGGATATGCATATGCAGAAATAACTGCAAAAGTGTCAGGAGTATTGACTTTGGGGTTACAAGTAAGTTTTAGTGAGTTGGTGAGTTCACACATATGGCATCCGGGAATAATGCGGACCGAATGTGTGTGTGTGTGTATATATATATATAATAGATATGAATAATGCGGACGCACACACATGCATGGTCCATTGCTGCCTACCTTTCTATTCTGTTTCATTACTTTAATCACTGTAGTTTATAATACATTTTAGAAGTATTTAACGCAATTCTATATATTTTAGTTGTACCTCTAATGTTATGTCTCCATTCCTCATCTCAGTTTATTCTTTTAAAAAACATCTTTGAGACATCTTGTGCCCTATGTTTTTTTTAAAAGAACTTTATAATGATTTAGGAAGACTTTAAAAAGAACTATTTCATTTTTACTGAGAGTGCACTAAATGTATAAACTAATGTATAGAAACTAACATCTTTATAATATTAGTTCTAGGAAAATATTCTCTCCACATTTATTCAAGATTTCCTTATAGCCATGGGTTAAGTTTTATAACTTTTCTTACAGAAGTACTGTAAGTATCTTTTTAAAATTTAACATTGCAATTAGTAGCTTTGCAACAAAATTATTTCAACACAGGCTGCCACAAAAATGAAATATTTGTGTTTATGTGCTTTTCTATGACGCTGAAACCAAACTGAATTTCAAAATATCAAGAATTTGAAAATTATCTCAGGGAAAACCTATAACCATATAACTGAGTAATTCTATTTCTAAAAATTCATCTGCAGGAAATGAATTATTCTAAAGACCTGAGGAGGATGTCATGATATCAATCATTGTAGTATTGTTTAGGACAGCAAAAAAACTCAGAAGCAAATTAACTTTTTGTTTTTGGAGGTCTTTCTGTGTCCCTTCATTTTTTTTTTTAATTTACATCCAAGTTAGTTATTAGCATATAGTGCAACAATGATTTCAAGAGTAGATAATCAAATTAACTTTTTAACAATAGGTAATAAATTTTTAAAAACAGAATAAAATGAAATATTTAGAAATAATTTTTCACTCAAAATAATATGAAAAAATATTTTTAACATACTGATAAGGGAAAATGAATTTATGATGCAAAATATAATTATTTTACTTAACGTACATGTGCAGAAATAAAGCACTAGAACACACTGAGTTATTACTAGTGTTTACCTCTGGGTCGTCATATTGTCATATGAACCTTTTCTGTTCATCCTAATACCATTTTATGTTATTTCTTCAATAAAAAGTTAACTCATTTTGAACATAAAAGTAAGTATTTTTAAGGCTCTAAAGATATTTAGTAAACTCTTTTCAAAGCAAATCATCTATCTGTAATATAGATTCACACCTAATTTACATGTACCATTTCTTAAAATCAGGCAAGATGTGATTATAGATACATATTCTCTTTTAGTAAATGGAGACTTCTATATAGTTTAAAAGTTAATGAGCTGTCTGAAGTTTAAATTGTATCTACAACCTGTTATTAAAATAAAAGTCTCTCGCCTCACTACTTCCCTGTGATTTTTGAATTCCCTGGACTTGGCTGAACAAATTATTCTACATGTCTTCACTAAATGTATCACCGCAACTGAAATCTGGCTTTCCATGGAGCTCTATTAAACAGGGGCCAATTTTTCTCCAACATCCTATTAATCTCAGTGTTAAGAGATAGAAGTCATTTTCCTTAACCTGCAATGATACTCCTCAATTGTCACTCCTATCCCTTTAAGAATACTATCATCCAGGCTTACCACCTTCTGCTCTTGCTTTCATCTGTCAACTAGTCAGTGCTTATTTTTGAAGACTTTAAGATTGATCAATTTCCAGTTAATAAACCCCTCTCTACATTCTTTTACTCATTAAGTACTCTCTTATCTTTGATTTCTTCTGTCTCCATTATCCATTAACATGACTCTCAATATGTAAAAATCCAGTCCCACGACCTTCAGTCACACCTGCTTGTTAAAAATTCAGTCTTGCCTGAATACAACACCAAATATCAAGTACTACATGAAAAAAATTATCATGTACTATTAATTCGTGGTTAACAATGTCAACAGAGTCCTCAAAATTGTCTCAACATATCCTCCTGGAATGCCCCCCATCTCTCTGCCTGCCATTTCCTTTTGAGAAATAAATATGCCTGTATTGGCATTTGTCAACATTCTGTCCTGTATGTCCCACTCTATAAATTATGTAATATAACTTGTTCAGTGACTTTGATAGGTTAAGTATTACTAAGGACACCCAAATCTGGAAGTCCTAACACTCTCCTAAAATCTACACCGTATGTCCAAGTGCCTTCCAATCTCTTTCTATGTATCTCCATACCAAAGTCAGACAACAACTTCCGAGCTACTTTACCCTTTAGAGAATTCAATGTTTTTTCTGCATTGCTCTATCTTATCTCATAAAGATTGCTCATTGTAATACTCCTTGTTCCTAGCACAGCGCCTGGGATCTACGAGGTGCTTAAGTTTCTCCTTCCATCCAACATGAAAGAACATGAACTGAATTTATCATACTGCCTGAAACAACTCATCCCACCAAAAACTCACACAAAATACATTAAAAAATGATTTTCGAGACATAGAACATCAGACAACAGTCACCCCTGAGAGAAAAATTGTTTAGTCTTCCTGGTTACCTAAGGAGCATTTTCAAATAGTATCTAGGTTTTCAAAAAACTGGCAGAGTATAATTAGTCTTGTCAAAAAACTTGGGGAAGAGAAAATCTCAAAATTAGTAGAGTTATAATAAAATAAAATCTCCCTGTAAACAGAAGACTCGGGATACCAAAACCTTTCATGTAAAAAGTCTGAAGAAAGACTGCATTCTCCACAAATGTACCTAAGAAAAGCTTACCTGTAGAGTCGCATTTCACTTAGCTTTATTGTTATCAAATCAATAATGGGTGGGGGGTTGCTCTGGCTCTCTGTTATTATATGGAATGTATTTTTCATTGTAATTAGTCCAAAATCAGCAACAAAAACATTTTCTGAAACTGGAGACTGCGGGATGACCACCACTGGGGCTTTGATGTTAACATCCAGTGCCATGCGAGAACTCCTCTGCGCCAGCTCCTTGACACCTGTAGCCGCCATTCCTGCTGCCTGAACAGTAGCCTCAGCCAAAGCTTGCTTAGCCGCCTGAAAATTATCTATAAAAGCCTAAAAGATAACAGAATTAAATTATTAAGGTGATCATTAATGACTGATCGTCAAAAGCACACTGATATTGATGATTTCACTTCCATGAGAAAAATTTTGTCTCGGTACAACCAAGCATTCTTTTATCAAGTCTGGTTGTCTGAACTAAATCTCAATTTTCTCCAAAACTTGTTGAGAAACAACAAGGTATAGATATAGAAACACAGTAAAACAACAAAAATTTTGTCCTTGGAAGAGAGTAACATACAGATATTGCAAGGTTTCACTGTTAAACTATTTTCCTTATTATCACACTTTCCCTAATAGCTAAGCAATCACACTGCATTCTCCTATACAACCTCAAAGGACAAACAGTTTATTTCTGTTTGTAAGCTAAAAAATAACTTAAAAAAATAAATGTTTGTCAAGAACTCTGAAGTTTAATTCTGACTTCTAGAAAAATATTTCAGCGACATAAAATATATCTAGAATTATACTTAATTTTCAAATATTTGTTTTCAGTAGCTGTTTCCAAACAATTTATATTCAGAAATTTTGTCTGAACAGAAGGTTTTTTTTAAGCTTATTTATTTATTTTGAGAGAGACAGAGCCAGAGTGAGCAGGAGAGGGGCAGAAAGAGGGGCACTGCCAGCGCCGAGACTGAAGCAGGGCTTGAACTCAGGAAACAGAGATCATGACCTGAGGCTGAAACCAAGAGTCGGATGTCCAACCAAGTCACCCAGGCATCCCTATTTTCAGTAATTTAAGACTAAAAGGCCATCGCAACAGGGCTCAGGGACATGATGAGGTTGAGTTAGAAAGATAAATAAGTGGGGCCCCTGGGTGGCTCAGTCAGTTCAGCGTCCGACTCTTGATTGTGGCTCAGGTCATGGTCTCATGGTTCTTGAGAAATTGAGCTTCTGCTGAGCTCTGCACAGAGCCTGCTCAAGATTCTCTTATTCCCTCTCTCTCTCTCTGCCCCTCCCTTGTGTCCTTTCTCTCTAAATATATAAATAAACAAAAAAGTAAATTAGAAAAAATAAAAATTAGACCAAGAATGCTTGTTCATATTTATTATTTGAGTATGAAAACACACCGTGGCTACAGGAAAAACTGCACTGTAACTTCAATTAAAAAGGTCACAGGGGCACCTGGGTGGCTTAGTCACTTGAGTGTCTGACCTCGGCTCAGGTCATGATCTCATGGTTCATGGGTTCGAGCCCCAAGTCAGGCTCTGTGTTGACAGTGCGGAACCTGCTTGGGATTCTGTGTCTCCCTCTTTATCTCTGTCCCTCCCCAACTTGCATTCTCTCTCTCTCTCAAAAATAAATATACAAACATTAAAAAAAGGGGGGCGCCTTTAATTAAAAAGGGTGGCTCAGTGTAACCAACTCTTGATTTCAGCTCAGGTCACGATCTTGTGGTTCGTGAGTTTGAGTCCCACATAGGACTTTGAGCGGACAGTCTGGGATTCTCTGTCTCCTCTCTCTCTGCCCCTTCCCCACTCATGCTCGCTCTCTCTCAAAAATAAGCAAACTTTAAAAGAATTAAATTATAAAAAGATCACAAAAATAGCAACATTTAGAATTAGCTAATTACCTAGTTTATGCACCAAAATTTAAAGACAACACTTTTAAAAAAGTGAATACTGAAGTCATAAAGACAGGTATGACACTTGCAGGAAAAAATAACTATGAAAAGCAGAAAAGGAAATCAAACACCATACGGTGTCATATAGAGATTAATTCTAAACCTTTTACACCCCAGATAGAATATGCAACAGAAAATATAATTTCCATAATGATTACTTATGTGAGACCAAAACAAACTTCAATTATATATTTGTTTTTTTTTTTAGGTTTATTTATTTAGAGAGAGAAGCAGAGAGAGATGGAGAGAAAGAATCCCAAGCAGGTTCCATACTGAGCACAGAGCCCGACGCCAGGCTCAAACCCACCAACTGTGAGATCATGACCTGAGCCAAAAAACAAGAGTCAAATGCTTAACTGACTGAGCCACCCAGATGTCCTTATATTTACGATTTTTAATTAGAGTTGGAAGTCAGGTAAAACAAAGACTTAAATCAATCCAATATAAAGAATTCGATTAATATATATAACAAATCCTATGTATGTTATATATGTATATTTCATACATTAATATGTATGCTTGAATTACCAGGACTACTCCCATATGAAAATGATATTATATAAATAACACACTACGCATTTCAGTCATGACAAAAGATACCCAGGAAATTTTGAAATATCAGGGAAAAAATTAAGTGAGGAATTATTGCTCCTCACCTACGTCTAACACATGGCAAATAATTTCCAAATAGTAGGAAAAAAATTAAAAAATGGATCCGCGTACTTACCAATATAGAATATAGAAATTTTGTGACAAAAACTACTTCAATGCAGCCAACAGTTAAATTGACTCGAACATCAACCACATTTGTATCTGTGTACGCAGGACCAGCAGTCGCATTCACAAAAGAAACCATTCTGAAGCTGAAAACTTCTTTCCCAGTGATGTAAAGGGCCTTAATGAGAAAATTAAACGATCAAAATCCATTTGTGAAATGTGTTTTCAGTACAAAACTAAAGCACAAAGTAATAAAACATACATACATATTTTGAAAATCTTCCAAGTATTCAAGCCATAAACAAAGCAATAATTCTAACACCTTTATTAGAACCTACGCTGCAAGATTTTTCAATTTGGTGGTGGCAGCTCCCTTTGTGGGCCATGAAACCAATGCAGTAGGTCTTGCCCAGCATTTTTTTTAATGGAGAAAACAAAAAAATGATTGGCTCATAAGAATATTCTTATTTAGTGTGTATATTTGTGTACTGAGAGTTGTCAAATGAACGTATTCGTTGGTCATTATAAAACATACGAAAAACACTGTACTTCTACAACTTAATGAAACCTACTTCTCTTTTAGATATGTGAATAGGTTTTCCAGATCTTCAAAAGTCTCCTCCTAGATTTATCTTGCTTATTTGTTTATGAAGGAAGGGTCATTTTCAACTGTTGAACAAGACTTACATAGAGTTTATTCATTTAAAAAAATTTTTAATATTTATTTTTGAGAGAGAAACAGAGCACCAGCAAGGGAGGGGCAGGAAGAGAGGGAGACAATGAATCCAAGCAGGCTCCAGGGTCTGAGCTGTCAGCACAGAGCCCGACGTGGGGCTCAAACCCACAACTGTGAGATCATGACCTGAGACAAAGTCCAACGCCTAACCAACTAAGCCATCCAGGTGGCCCTACATACAGCAGTTTAAAATCTCAAGCTCTGCAATACTAGTGAAAAATGGTGGAGAAAACGGCATATGTTAATTGTCAAAAATATTTTATAAGACGGACGTATCACCAACTAACTTGGCTTACAGCTTTCCTGACCCTTCTAAATTCTGGAAGGTAGAAAGCTGAAGAGCCATCAACATGCAAATGAATTCTAACACGGTACAAAGAAAACTTCAGGAACTGGAGATATTAAGGACCTCTGAAGGCTGAGGTGCAAGATGAGGTTGAACAAAGTCTACGGGGAATTCTGCTTCTGCCTTGAATGTACAATGCTGGGCAGAGGCCCATTCCAAACCTTGACAACAACAGCAGCAGCAGTAGCAACAACAACAACAAAGAATAGATATAGACAACCTATAAAATCACAACTGTGTTTAAAAGCACTAGATATCTGAGGCTACAAGCCAACGAAGCAGCCTAAAATGTAGGGATAAAACAGTCCAGCAACAAAGTCCCCCATCCTAAGCACAAGACCTAGCTGAAGGCATCTGAAGCTGTGGTATAATGAAGGCAATCATATTAAACGAGAAAACTCAAAGCTGGCTCAATTCTCCATTAAATTGACTCATCCTTCACGCTAACTGCCTAGCAGAAAAAAGACCCATTATCAGACACAGAGCACTGGCTTACCTGTGTTAAGGGGAAGGAGACAGAGATGGCAGGTATCATACAGGCTAGATAAGAAGAATTCAGCTCCAATGGTATAGGTGGACTATGCACTAATGTAAGATCTAGAATCCTTGGCAGTCACAGACCCCAGAGGAGTTCACTCTTAGTTGCAAGGACTTCACTGGGAGTTCTCTGCTGGGAGCTTACGAGAAAGACTGGGGGCAGAGTGGAAGATGAGAGAAAACTTTCTTTGGTTATGACCCTGCAAGGGGAAGAAGTCCCCAGTGCAAAAAGGGCCAAAGAACCACCAGGATTATTCTCTTTCCTAAACAAAACCTTCAGAAACTAGGGGGAAAGCAATACTTTGTTGCCCTCAGGAACAGGCGGAGATGCTACACCTCAGGGGCAAAGATAAACTCCTTATACACCTTGGTGGGGGGTGGGAGGGAGAAATCCTCGGGGGACCAGACCATTCTAGGTCACCTTATTCCAGGGCAGAGAAGAACATTCTCTCCCACATAGGAGCTACAAAGATATGAGTCAGGTGCCATGGGAAAAGGGGACAGATTCACCAAGAATGCTCCATGTCAGAGATCTAAAGGAACAGGCCTGGGTAGGACTGAAATAGAGCGAGGACAGCTGACAAGCCTACCCAAAACACCTCCCCCCACCCAACAAAATACTCACCATCAAGCAGGAAAGTGCTAAGGAAAAGGCATCAATAAACTCAAACATCAAAGAAAGAGTCAAGAGTACGAAAAGAGAACTTTCTTAGGTATGGAAGTAGAGGGAAGAGCAAAAGCAGAGCATGGGCCGCATTCCAGCAACAAAGTCTCCCATCCTCAGCACAAGATATAGCTGAAGGAATGTGAAAAAGTGGCATAATGAAGGCAATCATATTAAACAAGAAAACTCAAAGTCAGATCAACTCTCCATTAAATTGACTCAACCTCTATGCTAATGGCCTAGGAGAATAAAAGACCCATTGTCAGACATAAATAATATTCATTTCAGTATCTACTGCCCTACATATGATCTCAGACATTCAATCAATAACTAAGACATACTGCAAAAACAAGGAAAAATAAAACCCAACATGTGACGAAGAAATCTACAGAACCAGGCTTGCTCTTAACACAGATATTGGAACTTTCAGCCAGTGAATTTTAAGTTCTTATGATTAATATGGTTAAATGCTTCTAGTAGAAAAAATGGAAAATAGGCAGAACAGATGAGTATCAGCAAAGAAACAGATAAAGAAATGAGAATCAAAGAAAAGATTTAAAAAAAATAACAGAACAGAAATGAAGAGTACCTTCAATAAATAGATTCAAAAGAGCTAAGGATAAAAATCAGTGAACTTAAAAATAGCTTAACAGGGGTCACCTGGGCAGCTCAGTTAAAGTGTCCACCTATTAATTTTGGCTCAGGTCATGATTTCATGGTTCATGAAAGCAAGACCTGTATTAGGCTCTGCACAAAGCCTGCTTGGGTTTCTCTCTCTCCCTCTCTCTGTCCCTCAATGCACTCCCAAATAAATAAATAAACATTAAAAAATATTTTAACAGAAATTATCCTAACTAAAATAGAAAAAAGGGGAAAAAGTTTAACAGATGATTCAAAAGTTGTGGGACAATATCTAACAAGAATCTAGAAAGAAATTTTGGAATCCAAGAGCAGTAAATACAAGGAGATGAAGAAGGAAGAGGAAAGGAAAGACAAAGAGATAGACAAAAGAACTATTTGAAAAGATAATGAAAAATAATGTAGTCATATCCAAGAAGCTCAAAAAACCCCCAAAATCCAAACACACTTACATATTCCTAGAAGCACCATATTCAAATCCTGAAAGAAGTCAGATTAACATGAGAAATATGTACAAAGGAACGAAGACATATTACAGACTTCCATCAACACCATGTATAAGAAAGAATGCTAGAGCTATGTCTTTAAGACTTCGAAATGCAGGGGTTGGGGGGGAAGCCCTGTCAACATAGAATTCTATACCCAGCAAAAACTTCAAACAGGAAATTAAAATGAAATAAAAGTGGGTTCTTTTCCAGTTCTCATCCCTCCTTATCTCCCAAAGCTGAGAAAATCCATTACCAGCAAACTTGCATTTTAAGAAATGAGTAGAAACAAAAACGACAGAAACTTGAAGCTACATGAAAAAATTAGTTCCAGGAATGGCTAGAATGATGATAAAAAGAGTTTTGTGTGTTTTTTTTAAACTGCTCTAAAGAAAACTGACTAAACCAAAATCAGTATGTATGTATTACAGATTTTCAGCATACACGAAACCAAAACATATTACAGTAATACCATGAAACACAATATAAGTAAAGGTTGATAGTATTCTACGACATACTATACACAAAGGAGTAAAACATTATTGGAAGGCAGACTATGATTGAAAACCTGTACTGTAAACCCAAGGGAAATCATAAAACCAATGACAAACAATTCAAAATCAGGTTAAATATGGGGAGGCAATACAATAAACAGAAAACAACTAGAAAATAGAAAAAAATTAGAGCTAGCAAATTTTAAAGTTTATTATTTGAGAGAACAGGGGGGAGAGGGGCAGAGAGGAAGGGAGAGAGAGAACTCCAAACCGGATCAACACTGTTGGCGCAGAGCCCAACATGGGGCTTGATCCCATGACTGTGAGATGATGACCTGCGCTGAAATCAGAGATCAGATGTTCAACAGACTGAGCCACCCAGGCACCCCAAGAGATAACAAATTTTAAACCAACCATACCGTAACTGGATTTTTTTTTAATGGCCTAAACACAAATTAGAAGTCAGAGACTGTAAGACTGGATAAAAAAAGCAAGATTGAAATATATGCTGCCTCTAAAACACCCACTTTAAATATAAAGACATAGGAGGGGGGCCAACATGGTGGAGGAGTAGGGCGACCCAGTAATACCCTTATCTTTCAAACCAAGAAGGACAGAAACCAAAGGGCTCTCAACTTCAAGAATCTGGGAGGAAAGGTGTTAAAGTCTACAAGGAACGGAAAGCGAAGCGCAGAGAAAGCCCTAGTAACCGTGAGTTTAATCTGGGAAGGATAAAGCGAACTCAGGGAGCTGAGCTGAGGGGACGGGCAGCAGCGACCCAGTCTGCCCGAGATACGCAGAGGTACCTAGTCGCCAGCGGCGGCGCACCCGCAGGGGGAGCCGCGGCAGCGGTGCGCCTAGCCAATTGGGGAGCGCCTCTAACCCCACACAATTTGCAGCGAGGTCGGGTGTGGCAGGCAGAGTGAGCTGGCCCGTGGCCACCCATCAAGTCACACTACCCCAACACCCGTTGCAGAGTGAGGACAGAAATCGAGGGGAAGTGGGGACTGGAAGGACACCACTGCTGCCCCACAAGCCCACAAGCACTGGCTGCAGGAAGTCACCCCAAGAGCCATCCCTGCAGCAGTGGAAGTGGGACCCGTCTACACCAAACCACACCCCTCCTCACAGGAGTGACACCTTTCAGCGGGAGCTACAGAGGCAAAATTCAGACTGCTGCCTGGAGCAACTCCAGGGCGACTTCAAGAAACAATCCAAAACACACCCAGCCAAAATGATGAAATGGAAAAATTCTCCTCAAAAGAATCTACAGTAAGTAGTGACAGCTCAAGGACTGATGAAAACAGATATATGCAACATAACAGAACATGAATATAGAATGATAATCATAAAACTAATTGCTGGACTTGAGAAGAGCATAAATGAGTGCAAGGAGTGTCGCGCGGGAGAGTTCAAGGACCTTAAAAACGGTCAGGAAGAATGAAAAAAGCCCTTGAATGAAGGGCAAAGCAAACTGGAGGCAGCAACAGCACGGATTGAAGAGGTAGAAAAAAGAGTAAGTGAACTAAAAGATAAAGTTATAGAAAAATTGGAAGCAGATAAAAAGAGAGAGAAGCTGATCCAGGAACAGGAAAGGAGAATTAGAGAGCTGAGTGGTGCACTCAAACAAAACAATATCCGTATCATAGAAATTCCAAAGGAAGAAGAGAGAGAGAAAGGAGTCGAAGGGGTACTTGAACAAATCATTGACGAGAACTTCCCCAATACGAGGAAGGAAACGGGCATGGAAATCCAAGAGGCACAGAGAACTCCCCTCAGATGGAACTTGAATAGACCTTATGCACGACACATCATAGTGAAACTGGCAAAACAAAGACAGGGAGAGAATCTTGAAAGCAGCTAAGGACAAAAGGACTTTAACATACAAAGACAGACACATAAGGGTTGTAGCAGATTTATCTATAGAAACTTGGCAAGCCAGAAAGGAATGGCAGGATATCTTCAATGTGATGAGCAGGAAGGATATGCAACCAAGAATTCTGTATCCGGCTAGCCTGTCATTCAGAATAGAAGGAGAGATCAAGGTTTTCCCCAACAAACAAAAACTGAAGGAATTCATCACAAATAAGCCAGGATTACAAGAGATCCTGAGGGGGCGCTCTATGAAGAAAAGGTTGCAAAGAACACAAACTACCCAAGGCAGCCTTACAAGCATGAAACCTAAAGATAACACAGTGACAATAAACCCATATTTTTCAATATTAAAACAATGTAAATGGACTAAATGTGCCAATCAAAAGACATAGGGCAACAGAATGGATTAAAAAACAAGACCCATCTATTTTCTGTCTTCAAGAGACTCATCTTAAACCTGAGGACACCTTCAGATTGAAAGTGAGGGAATGGAGAACTATCTACCATGCTACGGGAAGTCAGAAGAAAGCTGTAGTAGTCACTTACATCAGACAAACTGGACTTTAAAATGAACGATGTAATAAGAGATGACGAAGGACATTATATAACAGTCTCAGGGACCATCCAGCAGGAAGAGCTAACAATTATAAATATCTATTCGCCGAATTCAGGGGCACCCAAATTTGTAAAACAACTAATCACAAACTAAGCAACTTTATCGATAAAAATGTCCTAATAGTAGGGGACCTTAACACTCTACTCTCAGTATTGGACAGAGCCACAAAACAGAAAATCTCCGCAGAAACAATGGCCCTGAATGACACATTAGAACAAATGGGCCTAACAGACATCTTCAGGGTCCTCCATCCAGAAGCAAAGGAATTTACATTCTTCTCAACTGCACATAGTACATTCTCCAAGACAGACCACATTCTGGGGCACAGGGAAGCTCTGAACAAATATAAAAGAATTGAGATCATACCGTGCACACTTTCAGACTATAATGCTTTGAAACTTGAAATCAACCACAGGAAAAAGTCTGGAAAATATCTAAAAACATGGAGGCTAAGGAACAACCTACTAAAAGATGAGTGGGTCAACCAAGCAATTAGAGAAGAAATTTAAAAATACATGGAAACAAATGAAAATGAAAATACAACAATCCAAATGCTCTGGGATGCAGCAAAGGCAGTCCTGAGAGGGAAATATATTGCAATCCAGGCCCACATCAAGAAACAAGAAAAATCAGTAACACAAACTCTAACAGCACGCCTAAAAGAACTAGAAGCAGAACAACTAAGACAACCCAAACCCAGCAGAAAGAGAGAAATAACAAAGATCAGGGCATAATTAATCATATGGAAACAGAAAAAGTAGTGGAACAGATCAATGAAACCAAGAGCTGGTTCTCTGAAAAAATAAACAAAATAGACAAACATCTAGCCAGGCTTCTCAGAAAGAAAAGAGAGAGAACTCAAATCATGAATGAAAAGGGAGTAATTACAACCAATCCCTCAGATATACAAGCAATCGTTAGAGAATACTATGAAAAATTATATGCCACCAAACTCGGCAATCTGGAAGAAATGGACAAATTCCTCAATAGCCACACGCTACCAAAACTCAAATGGGAAGATATAGAAAATTTGAACAGACCCGTAACTAGTGAAGAAATTGAATTAGTTATCAAAAATCTCCCATTAAATAAAAGTCCTGGACCAGATGGCTTCCCTGCGGAATTTTACCAGACATTTAAAACAGAGTTAATACCTATCCTCCTCAAGCTGTTCCAGAAAATAGAAACGGAAGGAAAACTCCTGGACTCATTCTATGAAGCCAGCATCACGTTGATTCCTAAACCAGATAAAGATCCAGCAAAGAAAGAGAATTACAAGCCAATATCCCTGATGAATATGGATGCAAAAATTCTCAACAAGATACGAGCAAATGGAATCCAACAGCATATAAAAAGAATTAATCACCATGATCAAGTAGGATTCATCCATGGGTTGCAGGGCTGGTTCAATATTCGCAAATCAATCAATGTGATACATCACATTAACAAAAGAAAAGATAATAACCATATGATCCTGTCAATAGATGCAGAAACAGCATCTGACAAAATACAACACCCTTTCCTAATAAAAATCCTCAAGAAAGTCGGGATAAAAGGAACATACTTAAACATCATAAAAGCCATCTATGAAAAGCCCACAGCTAATAACATCCTCAATGGGGAAAAACTGAGAGCCTTCCCACTAAGATCAGGAACACGACAGGGGTGTCCACTCTCGCCACTGCTATTTAACATAGTGCTGGAAGTCCTAGCATCAGCAATCAGACAACAAAACAAAATCAAAGGGATCAAGATTGGCAAGGAGGAAATCAAACTTTCACTTTTTGCAGATGACAAGATACTTTACATGGAAAACCCGACAGAATCCACCAAAAGCCTACTAGAGCTGATCCATGATTTCAGCAAAGTTGCAGGGTACAAATTCAATGTACAGAAATCGGTGGCATTTCTATACACCAACAATGAAGCAGCAGAAAGAGAAATAAAGAAGCTAATCCCTTTCACAATTGCACCAAAAACCATAAAATACCTAGGAATAAAACTAACCAAAGATATAAAAGACCTCTACACTAAAAACTATAAAAAACTTATGAAGGAAATTGAGGAAGACACAAGGAAATGGAAAAACATCCCATGCTCATGGATTGGAAGAATAAATATCGTGAAAATGGCAATACTGCCCAAAGCAATACACACATTCAATGCGATCCCAATCAAAATTACACCAGCATTCTTCTCAAAGCTAGAGCAAACAACCCTAAAATTTGTATGGAACCACAAAAGACCCTGCATAGCCAAAGTAATACTGAAGAATAAAACCAAGGTGGGAGGCATCACAATCTCAGACTTCAACCTCTACTACAAAGCAGTAGTCATCAAGACTGTATAGTATTGGCACAAAAACAGACACATAGACCAATGGAATAGAAAACTCAGAAATGGACCCGCAAGTATACGGCCAACTAATCTTTGACAAAGCGGGAAAGAGTATCCAATGGAAAAAAGACAGCGTCTTTAACAAATGGTGCTGGGAGAACTGGACAGCAACATGCAAAAGAATGAAACTAGACCATTTCCTTATACCACTCACAAAAATAAACTCTAAATGGATAAAGGATCTGAATGTGAGACAGGAAACCATCAACATCCTAGAGGAGAAAACAGGAAAAAACCTCTCTGACCTAAGACACACCAATTTCTTACTCGACACGTCTCCGAAAGCAAAGGAATTAAAAGCAAAAATGAACTACTGGGACCTCATCAAGATAAAAAGCTTCTGCACAGCAAAAGAAACAACCAACAAAACTGATAGGCAACCAACGGAATGGGAAAAGATAATCGCAAATGACATATCGGATAAAGGACTAGTATCTAGGATCTTTAAAGAACTTACCAAACTCCACACCCGAAAAACAAATAACCCAGTGAAGAAATGGGCAGAAGATATGAATAGACACTTCTCTAAAGAGGACATCCAGATGGCAGACACATGAAACGATGCTCAAAATCACTCATCATCAGGGAAATACAAATCAAAACCACACTGCGATACCACCTCACACCAGTCAGAGTGGCTAAAATGAACAAATCAGGAAACTATAGATGCTGGCGAGGATGTGGAGAAACAGGCACCCTCTTACACTGTTGGTGGGAATGCAAACTGGTGCAACCACTCTGGAGAACTGTGTGGAGGTTCCTCAAAAAAATGAAAATAGATTTACCCAATGACCCAGCAATAGCACTGTTAGGAATCTACCCAAGAGATACAGGATTGCTGATGCATAGGGGCACGTGTACCCCGATGTTCATAGCAGCACTTTCGACAATAGCCAAATCATGGAAAGAGACTAAGTGTCCATCAACTGATGAATGGATAAAGATGTGGTGTGTGTATATGTGTATATATATATATACACACACACACACACACACACACACACACACACACACACACAAATGGAATACTACGCAGCAATGAGAAAAAACGAAATCTGGCCATGTGTGGCACCATGGATGGAACTGGAGGATATTATGCTGAGTGAAATAAGTCAGGCAGAGAAAGACAGATGCCTATGTTCCTACGCATAGGTAGGCTTTGGGAGACCTAGCAGAAAACCAGGGGGGCGGGGAAGAGGGGAAGGAAGGGGAAAAAAAAAAAGCCACCGAGAGGAAGGAAGACATAAGAGACTCTCAAAGACTAAGATCAAACTGAGGGGAGAGGGGGGTGTGGGAGGGGGGAGAGTGGGTGATGGGCACAGAGGAGGGCACTTGTTGGCTTGAACACTGGGTGTTGTATGGAAACCAATTTAACAATAAATTATTAAAAAAATAATAAAGACACAGTTTAAAAGCTAAGGCACAGAAAAATATATACCATGGAAACACGAACATAGAAATCTGGGGTGGCTATACTTCTACCAAAGCAAACTTTAAATAAGGGTAATTACCCAGGTTAAAAAGAGATACTACGTAACACAAAAGTGTTAATTCACCAAAGAAGTATAAAAGCTCTATGTAGAAGATCTCTAAAACAAATGAAGCAAAAAAGATAACTGAAAGGAGAAATGGACTAAGTCACAGTTGAAACTTCAACAACTCCTCCTTTATAATCAACAGAACTAATCAACAGAAAATCAATCATTCCCTTGTAGAATTCTATCAACCAATCTACGTGCTCTGACATTTATGGAACATTTAACCCAGCAACACCCAAATATATACATTAATCTCAAGTGTACTTGGAACATTCACCAAAGTTGAATGTTTTATGGCCCATAAATCAAACACCAACATGCTTAAAAGAACTAAAACAGTTTTGGCTTAAGGTGAATATTTAAACTAGAAATCAGTAACAGTTAAGAGACCTGAAAGGACTCTTGAAATATTTGGAGGTTATTGGTGGGGAGTTAGGATGGAGAAGAAGTAGGGGGACCGGCATTTCCCTCCTCCCTTAAACACAGCTTATTGAGGTCAGATCACTTGGAACACCCAGGAAATGTGGGCAGAAGAATCTCCACAGGTGGAGGGAGATAGCTTGGTGGATTCCAGGTGTGTGTATGGGAACTGGGGGAGATGAAACAGAGTAGGCACAGAGGGGAGGGAACCCTTCTGTGGAGAGATAAAAGAGAAAGCCAGAGAGGCTGTGGAATTGTGGTCTTGACAAGGTAAAAATTCCCTCCAGACCACAGACTGGGGAATGAGAATTATGAAGAGTGCCAGTTTCTATTTTGCGAACAGCTTCAGGAGCTGAGTATCAGTTTTCAAAAGTGCTCAACTTTCATCAGACTGAAGCTGCAAAATCACGTGCCTGGGGTGGGGCGGTGGAGGTGGGGGGGGGAGTACGTGTGTGCAAAGGAGCCTGCCCTGGAGTGGGGTAGCGATCTCAGGGGCGCACTGGGAGAGACAGTCCCCTTCTTTGAGTACTGTGAGAAGAGGGTTTATTGCCTCCCCAAGGACAAAAGACCCTGCAGGCACCAGCCAGAGGCCTTTTATCAGCATGGCTGAGTGGAGCTACACCAGAACAGGGTCCATAGGATGCAGGCTCTGTAAGACATTGGGTTTTGAATCTCAGCTGAGCGCCTCAGGCCCTGGAGACTGTGGAGCCGGGCAAGACCCGCTCCCGCACTACTCAGTAAATGCCTGCATTAGAAAGATGTCGAATCAGTAACATAAGTTTCTACCGTAAGAAACTAGGAAAAGAAGAAATTAAATCCAAAGCAAGCAGAAGGAAGAAAATTTTAAAAAAAGAGAAGACATAAAAAATTTAAAATAAAGAACACTCAATTGAACCAAAAGCTGGTTCTTTGAAAAGACTTGGTAAATCTCTAGTCAGACTGTTGAAAAGAAAAATCAGAAAAGACAAAAATTAAAATCTCATATGCTAACACAGATTCAGACTAAAAAGGCTATATACTGTAGTATTCCATTTATGTAATACTCTGGAAATGCCAAAACAGTGATTCCTTGGTGCTAGGGTGGGCGGGTAGAAGGGATAACTACAAAGCACAGGAGTAACTTTTCGGAGGTGATAGAGCTAATCTATTATCCTTACGTTGTTGGATGTGACACAGCTGTTGGTGCTCAACAAAAATCAAGGAACTATACACAGTAAAAAGGCTAAATTTTACTGAATGTAAAGTAAACCTGACTTTAAAAAGGAAAAAATAAGGGGGAAAATAACAGTCAAGAATTCTATAAAAGGATTACTGAGGCCCTTTACAACCTCCCAAATATGTCCAGGAGCTTTCTGCCACAAATCCTGTATAGTTACTATTTTCCCTACATGGAATGCTCTTTCCACACTGACAACTGATTCAGATTTCAATGTTCAGAAAAGGATTTCCTGATTATCCTAAAATGTTATTAGAATCACTATCATACTATTCTACTTTACTGGTTTTCAAAGTACTTATCACTCACTAATACCTTTCTCTATTATTTACTATTTATTATTTACCCTAGGAAAATGACTTTCCATCTTTTGCTGACTGTAATATTCCAAATATTATTAATAAAAATACAGAATATCTTCCACAAGTCATCTGAGTGACCATGTGACTATCCTCCTAAAGTCCAAGAGAAGAAATTTGTTTAAGACAGAGGTTATAGCAGAGAGGATATGGCATAGGAGACACCAGGTGCAGGAAAGGGGTAAATAAAACTAAAACATGGGTATTTTAAGTAAAAATTTGTAAACTGAAAGGTCAGGTCCCCAACACTCTTCAACCATTCTGGCTCCCAGAATTTACTCTTAGGCTGATACTTATAGTACTTTTCTCAACAGAAACTGACATAAGATAAAAAAACAAAAACCCTTTACTCTCAATTTCTGACGCCATAAAATTACTCTATCAGTGCCTCATCTACTCTTAAGTCTATCTGAAATCCAACAATTAGAAATATTTTATGTAACTACCACTCAGAATTAACAAGCACTAATTAAGTGGATAATTCTTGTCAACATTCACTTTTGAAACACTTTTCTATAAAGAAGATATAAGAAACTAATTTACAATGATATCTATTTCATAAGAATGTCAGATCAGCTAGAATCCCTTTCAGATTCTGTTGGTTGTAACGCACACAAATAACGGTCATCTGTACAATGGTTCTCGGGTAAACAGAGGATGATGCTCCAGGGCAGATTCGAAGATCTGAGAACTCCAGGTGTCCTTTACCCAACTGCCCAAAAAAGCTAAGAAGCTAAATACATTATTATACCCAAACTCATTCAGGGCACAATCATTAGGAAGCTCTGATCTGAGGCACACAGCTGTCCCCTCTGCTTCCGAACGTGTGGAGTTACTGAACCAAGGCAGTTTATTTAAAAATCATGTACACTAGAATTGAGATCAAAGAGTAACGAGGGAAATGGGAGCGGGGCAAGAAGAAAGAAATAAGAAACTTTGCATTTTGTAGCTTAAGTTGAATTTTTAACCTTACAGACTCATTAGTTATAAAATTGAGAAAAAAAGTAAATACCTTGGGTTATATTATCAGTTTCATTACTAACTACTTATATGACTTTTAGTAGATGCATTTATTTCTGTGAGCTTTACTTTCTACACAGGGCAAATAAAATCAGTAATCTGGTTCTTAAATGCTCTAGTATTTCATTTTTTTTTTTTAAAAAAAGCAAAAGTAGTACATTAAACCATGGCTTCTAGAAAATTTCTTGTTCCTTATTACTATAGACCACGCACCTTTGATGCTCTGGCACTCTTGTTATTTCATGCTAGCAAGCCACAATAGGGAAATATAGAGAGTAAGGATTTTTATTTAACATAAAAATCAGGTCATCACTGTATCTCATCGGTATTATTGGCTAAGCGTATTCACACATTCCTTTCACGCTCCAGACTCTGACTTCCTGACTCAAGAAGTAACTCAGCCTTTTCTGACCCTACTACTTGATGTTCTCTTCACTCCTTTAAATACACCATCTTACCTACATGCTCCACTGTTCAAAAATTCCTTTCCAAGTCTACAATGGTATCTGATCCAAGAACCTTACCACCTGACACCCAGTACTAACACCTGTATCTTCAACCACTAGCCATCGGGTTCAAAGGACTCTGTTCACATTGTGAAGAGCTATACTATAGTAAGCATCCATGAAAATAAACTTAAAAAATAATCCTATCTATCCAGTCTGACTTCATATCCACTGCTGAAATCTGAAATGCATCACAACATTCACAGTATTTGAAGAGAAAAGCAAAACAAACAAAAAAAAAAATTGAAAAAGGCACTTACTAACTGCCCTTCCCCAGTCCCCAACTATGTTTCAGAGTATTAAGTCAACTTCTTTATGAGATACTTCATCCTCATTTTACAAAGAAAGAAAGAGAATCTGAGATTAGGTCACACAACCACTAGGGAACAGAGCTTCAATACAAACCCAATTATGCCTAACTCCAAAACCTGTCAACTTAATAAGCCAAATTGCTAAATCCTGACAACTAATTTATACCTATGACCAATCCTAAAGGACACTCATATTTAATGATGTACTATTATTTAATAGAAACAAATTCATACCTTTTTGTATAAAGCTGTTTTATCAGAATCCAAGACAATTATATTCCTTAGCTTTGCGTTTATTTCAGTGGCTGAAGTCTTCATAATTATCTCAGAATCAAGCCCTACGGGAATAAAAGGATGAATGAATGGCTTTTCTTTCTCTTCATAGTCTTCAACGTATTTTTTCTGAAAATTTATTACCTTCAATCTTAATTTCAGAAATGGTACGTTTCTGATCACGAATAAAGATCTGTAAACAAGATAATTCTGCTAAAATCTGCAGGGTAATAATATCTTCATTCTTGGATAGTTTTAAAGCTGCAACAAAAAATTGTAAAACGTAAGGAAAAACTTTTAGTAGTGACCTCACTGCCCATATAAAGTAACTGAAGTATAAGAAAAATTAATAATACTAGAGGAAAACCTGATTTTCCAGTCAACTGAAATTAACATATTCCTTACTAAATTAGGAATTCTAAAAAACAATCAAATGAAAACAAAACCAAACAAATCAAACAGACACAACAAAACAAATCTATTCCTAGGTGAGACTAACAATTTATTTTCATCCTAGATGACACTAAAAAACTGTAGTTGTAAAATCATAAATCATTTGAGACACAATGATTATGAGATGATATTTGTCATGGTCAAATATGCAACTTCACTTAAAAAATACGTGCTTAAAAAATACAGTCTGATAGAATTCAAATTTTCTTAGTTCTAAATTTCTAATCTAAAATATGGTATTAAATGAATTGAATTTTAATTCAAAACAAATACTACTACTGTATGATATTTGACTAAAAAGAGTGACATGATAAATAAAAGCCACATTTTCTTCACTGGTCAATACTTTCTTTTGCTATTATTTTCTAAAATTTACCTGGTATATAATAATCTTTCTAGATCCTAATTTAGGCAGAATTCTGGAGCCAATATTATATATAAAAAAAAAAAAAGAAAAAGCTAAAATTTAATGATCTACATGGTAAAAAACTTGGAAGCTGAATTTTAAACATACACATTTTTTTAATGACCTCTCCTTTGTCTTCAGTCTCCGTGACAGACACTGAGGCTCGCTTTTCTTCCACTTGTGGGAGTACATTATTAAAATAATTTATTGTATTCAGAAGTGCTTCAGTATGTAAATGAATATCCAAAGAGGAAAAATTCACCTAAAGAACAAAGCCGATTTTAGTAATAGGTCAATTAATATCTGTTCGCTGCTCAGTAAAAGGCACTATAATTTGTGGTATAAAGAATAAAATTCATGGGGCACCTGGGTGGCTCAGTTGGTTAAGCTTTCAACTTCAGCTCAGCCTATGATCTTGCAGTTTTTAAGTTCTAGCTCCATGTTGGGCTCTGTGCTGACAGCTCAGAGCCTGGAGCCTGCTTTGGATTCTGTGTCTCCCTTTCTCTCTGCCCCTCCCCCACTAGTGCTCTGTCTCTCAAAAATAAAAAATATTTTTTTAAAAGGAGTAAAATTCATAATATTCCATTTTTATCTTCAAGGATCATACAGTTCTAGTTATAAAATAATTTCCATTAATATATTTACTTAGAAATACAGTATGTAATTAAAAAATAAATTATTCTTCACTCATACCTTAATTAGTTGCACAACATTGTTATAATCACTTTTCAGATTAGGTAGATTTTTTTCTGCCTACCCAAAGAGAAAAAATGCAAATTTGTTAGTATCCTATAAAGATATATGTATATACAATTATAACTCTGTAAGGTTCTTCCTAATTCTTCTTCTATGTGAAAGAATTTGTGATAGAATTGTCTACCAAGTATCCAAATACTGTGCATTGTATCTTTAGATCTAGAATGCTCTTGTCATAAAAAAGCTATTTAATAATGCATAAACAACACAAACCCTAAAATATCTGTATCAATAGTAAAAATGGCCTTAAAAGTGGTAAAACACTCTTTCAGCACTTATTATAAAGTATTATTAAATTACTGTGGCACTTACATTAAAAATAGGTCAATGAAAACATGGAATAAATCTTAAGTAGACCACAGTACATATAAAAACTTAATGAATGATGAAATCAAATGAAAGCCTCATCTCATATTGTATACCATATTAAATTCCATGAAGATTAAAAAGTTTGAGGTTTTTTGCCCTTTTTTTTTTTGGTTATCTAATGAAGGGAAAAAAGTCAAACTTCATGTCATTTCTACTTAGAACACAGGTCTGTTATTTTTCTATATGAAATATTTATCAAATAAAGGATGACAAAACAATAAAACCTTACAGTTGTAGGAATTTTAGAAGTAACATTAAAATGAAGATTAAACGAAATCTAGCTAAATTTACAAAATTTGATTCCAACATTACAGAAGTACACTCACCACAGCAAGCATACAAATGGAAGTGTTTACCTTCACATACTCCAATGTTAGCAGATCTTCCATCGTATTATCCAGCGTTGTAATCAAATAAACTGGTTTCTTGTTTTCATCTAAAAATAATTTTTTTTACATTACTTTCATGGAAAAACTAACAGAAAGTCAATACCAGCAACATTAATAAAACAGAACTGGAAAAGAAGAATTTACTGTGTCCGTTCTGAGCCTTGGATCCTATCTTACCCAAGTCAAGTCCTTCTTCCTTTATTTTAAACTCTAAAGCTATGGTTTCTCCCCACAATTCTGTTCCTTCTCTTACCACACAACGTTCAACAACCTTATCCTTATAAACCTCGATAGAAGCTAAGGTAAGAAGTAACAATCAGTGAAAGAAAAAAGAGTTATTAGGACCAATGAAAGAACATGAAAAGAACCGTGGCCTCTGAGCCACAGAAATACCTAGAAAGAAAACTGCCAGACTCCCTGGAAACCTATGGTCTTTGAGAAGATGGATCAGGTACATGATAAGAAACGAAGTTTTTCTGTGTATTAGTTTAGATTAGAATAAGCCCCATGTAGTCTTCACGAGTTATATTCTGGCTTCTGGTCAAAACTTTGGAAAGTGGGAAAGCCGCTATAGAACAGTATTTTGTAAAAAGGCTTTAAACTATCATCTCGCCAAAGTACTACTACTGGACTGGTAGAAATTAGTATCTACAGACTGAAAGAAAGGACTACAAATCAACTGTAACACTTTTGAGGAAAAAATGTAACATATTCCGCTGACTCTTCCAGATTTAAAAGCTTATTAGCTATTAAGCCAGCCTTCTACTGCACATGCTAGTCACATTTCAGTCCTTAAGAAGGTCCTAATTTTTCTCACACACTTAACCACAGAACTATTTACTGATCATTTATAAGAAACTGTGCTATTCACTTCTGCCCTTTTCCACCAAAAAAAAAAAAAAAAAAAAAAAAAAAGCAAAAATATTACAGAAATAGGTGCAGTGACAACTGTGTCTAAGTATTCTGTATACTGGGGTTTTCTTATCCTGTGCTCTTAGGAAAACAAACAAAAAATAAACAGAATAATTTACAACTGCTAGAATACTTGTGTATTACCGGAGAACATTATCAAGTTCACTTTTCTTTTCAATCACAAGAGTAAACTGATGTAAAACTGATGTAAAAACTCTGTGACCGCTATGTATGATGGTTTTCTCAGCAAAAGATAATCATAATAAAATCTACCACACTCGAGTTCTCAAGGGCTACAGAACAAGTGTAGAATATGCAACCATCATGTACGACCAGATCATAGTCAGTGATTAAGGTTTCAGGCTGCAATACTTCCCTTGCTTTCTCAAATACAAAGATGACATTCAATCCGGGACTCAACAAAGGGGAGGGTAGTTTTCGTGATAGTAGTTAACCGACAGCTTTACCTGGGAGTGAGTTCCTAGAGATGATGACCTTAAAGCCTCAAGATGCATATAAGCATATCCTCTGCCTTTTGTAATTCCCATAGATAGATCTTGGGATCTATGAGATTCTAGAACATTAAATTCTAGGACAGCCCAAGTACCAAAGTACTTTTACACACATGTAAGCAGAATACATTTTTTTTTTAAGTGAGTTCTATATCTGTCCTGGGGCTTGAACTCACAACCTGGAGATCAAAAGTCATATGCTCGGGGTGCCTGAGTGGCTCAGTTGGTTAAGTGTCCAACTACAGCTCAGGTCATCATCTCACGGGTTTGTGAGTTTGAGCCTTGCGTCGGGCCTGTGCTGTCAGTGTGGAGGATTCTCTCTCTCTTGCTCTCGCTCTTTGTCCCTCCCCTACTTATGCACACACTCACTCATGCTCTCGCTCTCTCTCTCTCAAAATAAATAAACTTAAAAAAAAAATCACACGCTCTACCAACTGAGCCAGCCAGGTACCCCAAATTTATATGGTCTCAAAAATAAATGTAAAGCATTACTGCCTTTAATTACAAAAATTTTAAGCCAACTTGTACTAATAATCACTTTGGACACTGATGGTCTAAATGTGTCAATTAAAAGATACAGATTGCCAGAGTGGACCAAAAACCAAGACTCGGCTACATACTGTTTGTAAGAAATACACCATGAATATGAAGACACATACAGATTCAAAGAAAATGGATGAAGAAACTACAGCATGTAAATATTAATAAAAAGCAGGGATAGCTATGTTAATTTTCAGACAGAGCAGAATCTAAAGCAAGACAAGTTATCAGGGAAAATGGAAGATACTATATAATGATAAAGGGGTCAATTCTCCATGAATACATAACAATCCTTAACCTGTACACATCTTGACGACAAAGCATCAAAATATGTGAGATAAAACACTAATAATACTGAAAGGAGAAACAGATGAACCCACCGTCATAGTTAAGACTTCAACATCCCCCTATTAGAAATGGACACATCCAGCAGACAAAAAAATCAGTAAGGATATAGTTGAAATCAATAGTAGTACTATCACTTAATTGGCTATAATCCATATCTATAGATTACTTCATCTATTAATTGCAGAATACATCTTCTTAAGCTCCCATGAACTGATCAGCAAGATAGACAACATTCTGGGCCATAAAACACAATATACTAAATTAAAAAAACATAAAACCATACAGTGACTACACTCAGACCCCATTGGAATTAAATTACAAATCAAATAATATATTCGAGGAGTTCCAAAATATTTGCAGAATCAATAACACTTCTAATAACACATGAGTAAAAGAAAAATATCAAATTTAAAAACATTAGAAACTAAGTATGAAAACACACCCTATCAAAATCTGGGGCTATAGTAAAAGCACTGTTTACAGGGAAATATGTTGGAAGATATAAAATCAATAATCTAAGCTTCCACCTTAGGAAACTAGAAAAAGAGCAATCAGTTGATGTAAGCAAAAGGAAATAAATAATGAAAATTAGATTGAGATCAATGAAACTGAAAGTAAGAAATTAGAAAAATTAAAGAAACCATAAAAGGTTCTTTGAAAAGATCAGTAAAATTGATAAGCCTCTAGTCAAGGAAACTAAGAAACTAAGAGGACACAGATTACTAATATCAGAAATAAAAGAGGAGAAATACTGGTATCATCAAACTAAAAGGATAATAAAAAATATATATAACTCTGCCCACAAAGATAATAACTTAATGAAATGTACCAATTCCTTAAAAAATACAACCTGCCAAACTCACACAAGAATAGACAACCTGAATAGGTTCATATCTATTAAAGAAATTAAGTCAATAATTAATACTCTTCTAAAAAAGAAAGCACTATGCCCAGAAGGGTTCACTGGTGAATTCTAATAAACATTTAAGGGGAAAAGTATAACAATTCTTTACAATCCCTTTCAGAGGATATAAACAGAAAGAATGCTTGTTGGATGAATATAAGGGAAGGGAAGCAAAAGTAATATAAAAACAGAGAGGGGGAAAAAACATAAGAGACTCTTAAAAACTAAGAATAGAAGGTTAGGGAAGGGTTTATGGGAGGGGGGATGAGTTAAATGGGTAAAGTTAAGGAATCTACTCATGAAATCATTGTTGCATTGTATACTAATGAACTTGGATGTAAATTTTTTTAAAAATTAAAGAAAATTGTTTCAGCTTAAAAAAAAAAAAGCCTGCTAACTCATTCTATGAAATTGAAAATACTCTAATACCGAAACCATACAAAGGGCATTATAAAAAAAGAAAAACTACATGCCAGTAACTCTCATTAACATGAATACAAAAATCCTCAAATTACAGTACTAGCAAATTAAATCAAACGAAATGTAAAAACAATTATGCACCATAAGCAAGTAAAATTTATCCCAAACTTCAAGGCTGGCTCAACATTAGAAAATCAACTGATGTAATCACATCTCATCTATAGGCTACAGAAGAAAAATTACGTGATCATATAAACAGAAGCAGAAAAAGCATATGACAATATCCAACAAACATTCATGATAAAAATTCTCATTAAAGTAGAAATAAAGAACTTCCTAACTTGATAAAGAGTATCTTCTAAAAACCTAGAGCTAACTCCATGCTGAATTCAAGGCTTTCACATTAAGGAACAAGAATATGATGATTTTCAACATCATACTCTAAGTGTCAGCAAATGCAATAAGAAATAAAAGGTATTTCTTTTATTTCTGGGAGGGAAGGCATAAAATTGTCTTTGTTCACAGATGACACAATTATCTATGTAAAAAATTTGGAAGAATCAACAACAAAAAAAAAACCCTCCTGAAATTAGTAAGCCATTAGAGCAGAGCTGTAGGATACCAGGTTAATATACAAGTCAAAAGCTTTCCTATGTACCAAAATTGGATAACTAGAATTTGACATTAAAAACACAGTACCAAAAACAAACACCATACCATTTACATTAGTCTTTTCAACAAACGTTGATTGAACAAATGGACACCAATAGGAAAAAAAAAAATCTAGTCATAGAGATTATACCCTTCACAAAAATCAACTCAACATGGGCCACAGATCTAGATGTAAAATGAAGAACTATAAAACTTCAAGAAGGTAACACGGGAGAATATCTAGATACTCTCCATTTTGGCAATCACTTTTTAGAGACAACATCAAAGGCATTATTCATTAAAAGAAAAACCTCATAAATTTGGACTTCATTAAAATTGAAAATTCTGTTCTGCAAAGGACAATGTCAGCAAAATGAAAAAACTATCCATGGATGAGGAGAAAATATTTGAAAAAGACACATATGATAAGGGACTGTTACCTAAAGTATACAAAGAACCCTTAAAATTAATCAAGGAAAGGCAAACACCATTAAAACAACAGATCAAAGACCTTAACAGATACCTCACCAAAGATGACATACAGAAGTCAAATCAGCATATGAAAGGATGCTCTACACAAGTCTTTAGAGAAATGCAAATCAAAAAACAAAACAGTGAGCTACCACTTCGTACCTTACTGTAATGCTCTTTTGACACTAACACCAAATATTAGTGAGGTTATGAAGCAACAGGAACTCTCATTCTTTCTAGATGAGAATGCTAAATGGTGTAAGCCACTTTGGAAGAGAGCTTGATTGTTTCTTACAAAACTAAACATACTCTTAGTCCATATGACCCAACAATTGTGTTCCTTGGTATTTACCCACAGTAGTTGAAAACTTAAGCCCACACAAAAACCTTCATACAGATGTTTATTGCACCTTTATTCAGAACTCTCAAAACTTATGAACAAGTTGTCCTTTAGTAAGTGAATGGAAAAACTGTGGTACATCATACAATGAACATTATTCAGTACTAAAAAGTGCACTATCAAGTAATGAAAAGGTATGGAAATAATAACTTAAATGCATATTACTAACTGGAAAAAAAAGTCAGTCTGAAAAGCAAAATATGGTATGATCTCAGCTATGTGACATTTGGGGAAAAGGATAAAATATGGATATATAGTAAAAAGCTTAGTGGTTGCCAGGAGAGGGAGGAGGACAGAAAATGTTGAACAGGTAGAACACAGAGGATTTTTCGAGCAGGGGAACTGTGTATAATATAATGCTGGATATGTGTCATTATACATATGATCAAAATCCTTAGAATGCACAGCACCAGTTGAACCCTGATATAAACTATGAACTTCGGGTATACTACGTCAATGTAAGTTCATCAACTGCAACAAATACATTCCTCTGGTGGGGGATGTTGATGATTGAAGAGATTTAGCATGTGAAAGCAGGGGGGGAAATCCATATACCATCTATCTGCTCAACTGAACTGTGAATCAATAACTGCTCTAAAAATAGTCTATTAAATTTTTTACTGTAATTTCTACTCATATATCCTATTTTGTTACAAATAAGTTTTATAAAATTAAAATTAACATACTGAATCATTTCTTTGTAATTTTCATTAATTTTTTTTTTTTTTTTTTTTTTTTTTTGGAGAGAGTGAGCCAGGGAGAGAGGCAGAGGGAAAGAGAGAATCTTAAGCAGGCTCCATGCTCAGCACAGAGCCCAACATGGGGCTCAATCCCACGACCCTGGGATTATGATTTGAGGCAAAATCAAGAGCTGGACACTCAAATGACTGAGCCACCCAGGCACCCCAATCATTTCCCTTTTTTAAACCAGGTATACTTCATATATAACATTGCGTTAGTCTCAGGTATAAAATATAATGATTCAATATTTGTAATTATTATGAAATGATCGCCACAATAAGTCTAGTTAAAATCTGTCCTCATACATAATTACGTTTTTCTTGTAATGAGGACTTTGAAGATTTATTATCTTAGTGGCTTTCAAATATGCAGTTAGGTATTGTTGACTATAGCCACTATGCTATACTTTGCATCCGCCTGATTTTATAACTAGAAGTTTATGTCTTTAGACCCCCTTCATCCACACCAACTACAACCCTTGCCCCTGCCTCTGACAACCATTAATCTGCTCTATGTACCTATCAATCTGGACTGTTTGTAAATATTCCACATGTAAGTGAGATCAGAAGGTGTTTGTCTTTCTCAGACTTATTTCGCTTAACATGTAATACCCTCAATGTCCATCCAAGTTGTCACAACTGGCAAGATTTCATTCTTTTTTATAATTGAACAGAATTTTGTTGTGTGTCTGTGTATGTATGTAAATAGGATACCACCTTTGTGTACTTACTCACTGACTGCACATTGGCTGTTTCCATATCTTGGCTATTATACATACTACATTAAGCATCGGGAGCATTTATCTTTTCAAGTTAGTGTTTTCATTTTCTTTGGGTAAATAGAAGAAGAATTGCTAGATCATATGATATTCTATTTTCGATTGTTTAAGGAATGTAAATATGATCTTCCATAATGCATACACTAGTCGACAATACACGAATTTACTTTTCTCCACATCCTTGTCAACGTTTGTTATTTCTTGGGTTTCTTTTCTTTTTATAACAGCCATTCTGACAAGTGTGAGGTGATAGCTCACTGTGGTTTTGAGTAGATTTCTCTGACAATTAGCAATATTCAGTATCTTTTCATGTACCTGTTAACTACCTGTATGTATTCCTTGAGGAAAATGTCTATTCAGATCCTCGGCCCATTTTTCAAACTAACTGGGTTTTTGCTATGGAGTTGCAAAAATTCCTTATATAGTTTGCGTATTAACCATTGATCAGATACATGACTCAGTCAGTTGCCTTTCAATTTGTTGATGGATTCCTTGGCTGTGTAGAAGCTTTTTGGTTTAATGTAATCCTACTTGTTTATTGTTGCCTTTGCTTTTGGAGTCAGATCTAAAAAAAATCAACATGAGACTAATGTAAAGGCACTTACTGCCTATGTTTTCTTCTATGAGTTTTATGGTTTCAGGTCTTTTAACCAAGTCTTAAACCATCTTCAGTTAATTTCTGTGTACAGTGTAAGATAGCAGTTTGATTCTTTGCATGTGGTTGTCCAGTTTCCATGCACCACTTACTAAAGACATTATCCTTTATGTTCTTGACTCCTTTGTCATAAAGTAATGGACCATATATTAATGGGTTTGTTTCTAGGCTCTTTTTGGTTCCACTGATTGATGGGATTCCTTTTCTTGGTACCAAAGAGTTTTGTTTTGCATCAGTACCAAGATAGGTTTGTAATATATTTTGAAATGAAGGAACATCGTGCCTGCAGTTTTGTTCTTTTTTCTCAAGACTGCTTTGGGTATTTGGGGTGTTTTGTGGTAGTTTACACATTTAGAATTGTTTTTTCTATTTCTGTGAAAATGCCATTGGAATTTTGGTAGAGATTGTATTGAATTTGTAGATTGCTTTGGATAATATGAACATTTTAATCATATAAATTAGTCCAAGCCATAACCATGGACTTTGTTTTCTTTCATCACTAACAGTTTTCACCTCCTTAATTAAATTTATTCTTATTTTATTCTTTTTGATTGAACTGCAAATGGGATTTTTTTCTTTCAATTAAATTTTCTATTCAGAAAGTCCTCATTCATTCCAGTTTGTTGACAAATGGGACTGTTTTCTTAACTTCTTTTCCTCATATATAGAAAAACCAACAGAATTTTGTTTTTTTCTGTCCTACAACATTACTGAATTTATTGATTAGTTCTAACGGTTTTCTGGCAGAAACGTTAAGGTTTTCTATAAGTGATATCATGTCATGTACAAATTGTTAGTTTTACTATTTGGGTCAACAAAGAATTACTGCAGATATTAAAAGTTTTTTAACTGGGTCACTGAAGAAATCCAAAGAAAAATTTTTAAAAAACAATCTTAAGACCAATGAGAACGTAAATACAACATACCAAAATTTACGATATGCAGCAAACGTATTTCTAAGAGGGCAGAGCACAGCAATACAGAGCACAGCAATAAACCTCTAGAAACAAGAAAATTTTCTAATAAACAATCTAACTTTACCTCAAGGAACCAGAAAAAGAACAAATGAAACCCCAAATAAGAAGGAAATAAAACAGGGGGCACCTGGGTAGCTCAGTAGGTTAAGTATCTGAATCTTGGTTCCGCGCAGGTCATGATCTCATCTTTCATGGGTTCGAGCCCCACACTGGGCTCTGCACTGACAATGAGGAGCCTGCTTGGGATCCTCTCTCTCCCTCTCTGTCCCTCCGCTGCTTATGCTCTTTCTCTCTCAAAAATAAATAAACATGAAAAAAAAATTTTTAAAAAGGAAAACATAAGAACAGAAATAAAGAAAATAGAGACTTAGAAAAATAACTGAAAAGATCAATAAAACTAAGAGCTGCTTCCTTAAAAAGATAAGCAAAATTCACAAACCTTTAGCTAGACTCATGAAAAAAAAAGAGTGCAAATAAAAACCGAGATGAAAAAGGAGACATTACAAATGATAACCAAATGAAATATAAAGGATCATAAGAGACTACTATGAAAAACCGTAACACTAACAATTGGACAACTGAAAAGAAATAAATTCATAGACTTAATAAACCTTTCTATACTTAATAACGTACAAATAGAAAATATGAATAGACCAATTACTGAAAATAAATTGAACCAGTAATCAAAAACCTCCAAACAGGGTTGCCTGGGTGGCTCAGTCAGTTTAAGCATCCAACTCTTGATTTCGACTCAGGTCATGATCTCACAGTTCATGGGATCAAGCCCTGTGTTGGCTGTGCTGACAGGGTGGAGCCTGCCCGGGATTCTTTCCCTCTCTCTTTCTCTCTCCCCCCTTCCCCTGCTCTAAATAAATAAATAAACTTTAAAAAAAACAAACCTCTGAACAAACCAGATGGCTTCACTGATGAATATTATCAAACATTAAACAACGTATTAATACAAGTCTTTCTGAAACACCTCTAAAGAAATAAAAAGAAACACTTTCAAATTCCTTTTATAAGTCCAACATTACCCGGGGAACAAATCCAGAGAAGAATGCCACAAAAAAGACCAATTATAGGCCATTATAGGCCAATATTTTAGATAAACAGAGATGCAAATTTCCTCAACAAAGCATATGCAAAACAAACTCAACAATACATTAAAAGGATCTTACACCATAATCAAGGATTTATTCCGAGGATGGTTCAACATTCACCATCTGTCATTAACAAAATGAAGGAGAAAATAATATATCTCAATGAATGAAGAAAATTATTTGACAAAATTCAACATCACTTTATATAAAAAATTTCAACAAAGTGAGTATAGGGAGAACATACCTCAACATAATAAAGACCATATATAATAAGGCCATAGCTAATATACTTAATGGCGGAAAACTGAAAGCTTTTACTCTAAAGTCAGGAACACAAAAAGGATGTCCACTCTTGTCACCTTTATTCGATATAGTGTTGGAAGTCCTATCCAGAGCAATTAGGCAGGAAAAAGAAATAAAAGGCACTCACATTGAAAATAAATCATTTGCGTTAATCATTCCATCAGCCATTAAGAATTATCTTACAAGAATAAACCCAAAAATGTAAAGGAAAAAATATACACCATACCCTCTCCTAAATGCCTAAGACAGTAAGTGTAAATATTATCCAAAATATTATATAATTTATCCATTATGAATCTGGAAATAAAGTGTTTATGGTAGACAAAATAATGCTATGCCCTGCTGCCCAAGGATGTCCATGCTAGGTGTCCCTAAAACCTGAGAATATATTACCTCATAGAGCAAAAAGGACTTTGCCGAGATGATTAAGGTAAAGAGAACATTATCCTGGATTGAGGCTACAGACATGACAACATGAGAAGGATCCACCATCCCATCTGGTTCTGAGATACAAGCAACTAGGTGCAAAAATTAGAGAGGCCTACACGAGTTAAAGCTAGCACTCACCTAATAAGCAGCAGGAAACATATTTAAACCACATGGAAATGAATTCTGGCAACAAGTGAATGAGCAAAGAAATGGATCTTCCCCTAGAGCCTCCAAAAAGTAACTCCTACTGGAACCCTGAGTTTTACTTGTTGAGACTTATGTTAGACTTCTGATTAATAGAATTTTAAGATTACAAATTTCTGTTGCTTCAAGACACTAAGTCTGTGGCAAATTGTAACATTATCAATAGGAAATTAATTCAGCATTGTAGTAGGTAGATTACATAAATTTAAAATAAAACCAAGACTATTTTATTTTCCTTAATGACAAGAATTATCTTCATTTTCTCTTTGATCTACTTCCCTAGATTCCCAAGTACAAGATAAAAACTGAAGATCAACTCATAATATTTCTTTGAGAATATTTTAACAAATGTACTGATTTAAAGCCTAGAGAATTTATAACTCTCTAGTAGAGAGTCAAATAATAAAGTTAGTTTCATTTTAAAAAATGAGACACTTACCAAAGTATTCTGGGCATTTTAAGCAGAACTCTTTCAAAAAGGCATTTGCTTTCAAATCAAATGTCCTAAGCTCAACATCTGTGCCCAGTCCTAAAACATCAATTTCTACCACAGGTAGTTCACAATCTCCAACAAGGTGATAAAACTGAATCAAAACCTGGAGAAGAAAGAAAGGAAGAAACTACCACCTAAAACAAAAAACTGTTTATGTGGATGGTGGTTATATACAGATAGTAAGGTAGCCATATGATATAAATGATATGCATTTAAAATTCAGGAGATTTTACGTACACATATACATATATACTTATGCTTTACAAATAATTACCTTTAATAAATATACACTAATAATCATAATATCTAATCTAAACCCCTAACTTTTGATTAGGAAAATTATCTTCAAAAAAAGGGAAGGAAAAATCACATAGCAACATCTGGACTCAGCTTAAGTAGGATGAAAACAGAAGTACGTATTAGTAATATGTGACAGTAGAAATGACAATTTAAATAAGTCATATTAATTCTCCCATGGTACATACCTCTGGTACTTCAAATCTTATTTTATACTGAATGATATTTTTTGTACAATCTGGCTTTTGAAACTTTTTCTGTTGACAACTTTTAACTTCAGTGGGAGACTGAGGAGGCTCTTCCAAGGGACTACACGGTGCGTCAAAAAATTCTTCCTCTGAATCTAAATATTACAGAACATTGTTTAAGTCAACACCAAAATGACTGATTTAATAACAAATTTTTATAATTTTTTGAAATACATATGAATACTAATATGTTAAGGGTCTAAATGTTCCCAGGTCTAACCATTTTAAAACCTGAATGTAAAGAATATAGAGATTTTGTCCAAAAGGATACCATTTTTAATCAAAAAAGTACAGAAAGTACAAAATTCATCTTTAGCCTAATGAACATCACCTTTTAAAGTCCTTAGTCTATGTAAAAATTGCAAAAGAAGTTTTTATGGCAAATGCCAATGATTACACACATAATGAATTTTCAAAGCAACACACTAAGATTCGCTGTATCTGTATAACCAAACAAGACTTAGTTACAAAATCTACAATATTAAAAGTACATATCAGGCCCTGAGATTTGGATGAAGAAACTGAAATCAATCACTATTTCATTCATATGTGTGTGTGTATACATAATAAATTTCTAGAAATTACTATGAAAAACAACTACAAAACTGGTAAAACCATTAGAAGAAGATGTAAAGAAAACTAAAATCATCTGAAGTGTATCCCTAACAACTGAAGACTGAATTCAGGGTAGAGGATCTCACAAACAGCTCCTCCCTGCCACATTTATCAAAAAGAAAAACATTCTCTTAGAAAACCAAAGACTGACATGGCAACTTCAGTTACTTACCATTTAGCAATTTTTAAAGCCTTAAAAATAGAGAAATACATTTGCTTTTCTGATGTGGCCAAGAAAAAGCAGACATTTGTTATCAAAATATTTACCAGTTTTCATATGTGAATGTAGTAGTTATTAAGTCTTGATTTCTTTGTTTAATAACGAAAAAGTAAAATATAAAAATAAACCTAAAATTTTACTCTAACAAAACTCACCAAATAATTAAGTAGTATTATAAATTAGATATCAAGGAGCTCAAAGGAAGAAAAGGAAGACGAACTTACTAGTAGACTCCGAGATTGCAAGTTTAAATTTTACATACCAAAAAACCTGACCGCAAAAGCAACTTTAAGGAACACCCAAGTTCTATTGTTTAAAGGAATTTTAGTGAAAATTCCTAAAACACAGACAAATATCTGCTATTGCCTGAAATTTTTAATATAGTCTCAAATGGAAATTACATTCCTAACACATTTTAACAAGAAAAACTTCCTAAAGCAGTTGCATTTTACCATCTTCAACACACGGAAGTTCCAGGAGAGGAAGCATTTTCTGTGAAATCTGTGATGTTCCCAAAGAAGTCGACCTTTGAACCTGGAAGAAAAATAATTCACTGTTAAATAGCACAAAGATTTTTATTCAAAGTCCTAAGACAATTTGACCTAAATAAATCAATCAATCTCCCTTTGAATTAATTAAGAAAAAAACCAGTCTGAATTAGTAAATAATAAAATTTGGTTTAAAGAAGTGGTTTTATAATTTCAAGGCTAAATATAAAAGGTGGAACTATTGTATTAATTTTCTTGTTGACAGGCTTTGAGTACAAAAAGATCTTAGATACAGTGTTAATTTAACATATCATTAAATAAGAAATACATCTCAGAACATCCACAGAAAAAACAGTCTCCGTATTTTAAACCTACAGAGTCGGGAAGCTTGCAGTTCTAATTTTTTGAAAGACAGGTCATTAAATTGGCTTTTTCACTGCTCTGAGAAATACAGCACACAAAAACATATAATACAGTTTAATAAAATAATAAAAGACATCCCTGAATCTTCTACCCAGGCCAAAAAATTAAGCAGTACTATGGAAGCATCTTTTGTGACGCTCCTTGACTACATTCCCTACAACTGATCGTGATTTCACTTCTAGTTACTCGTTTTCAACCTCCTATGAAAGATTCTCTAAATATAACATGGTTTATCTTCGACTTCTTTCTAAACTGTACATAAAGGAAATAATATCACATATGTTCCTGTGACATTCGTCTACAAGACTATCTTTAAATTTTATCCACATTGGTAGTTCACTCATTCTCACTGCTGTATTATATTGCACTGATCAAGGACTACTTATTTGTCTACTACATTGTTGATAAATATGTGTATTATTTATAGATTTTTTTTTGCTTTAATCACAGTGCCACCATAAGCCTCCTTGACCACGCCTCCAGGTGCTCACATGTAAGATTTTCCACGGTGTATGTAAAAGGGGAGAACTGCATATATTCACCTTATAAGTAGTATCAGCCTGTCTTCACTAGTAGTTGTGACACATGAAACTAACATCAGCAGATTAGAGTTTGTACGACTCCACAGCCTCACGAATTCTTATTGTTTCCAAACATTTAAAATTTTGGCAATCTTCCTGGGAATTTCACCATAGTTTTAACTAGAGTTTCACAAATGAGTTATAGTTACATATCATATCACGGGTTCATGAATTGAGTTGGTCTTTCTCTGAATCCTATTTGGGGAAAACATTTTTATTGAAACATAACCTATTACCTAGGAGCACATAACTAAGTACTGCATAAGGTTCAGTAAGTTTTCATAAAGAAAACACACCCATGCACCCAAAATTCAGATTCAGGAACACTACCATCAATGCAGAAACCTCCATCACGCCCCTCACAATCATTAGGCATACCCCCAAAAGTAAGAACTATTCAGTACTAATTTCGATTTTTAATGTTCTGAATTCTTTTTACACCTACATTAATGATCAAATGGTTTTGTTTTGCATTTTCCTGATTAGTAATAAAATTAAACACCTTTTCACATTTCTGCTCATTTTTTATGGTCAGTTAGTCTCCCTATATATTTTAGATGAAATATTTCATACATTATATGTGTTATGAATATTTTTCTCAATTGGATGGGTTGCCTTTTTCATTTTTAACAGTTGTCTTTCAAGAAGTCAAACATTTTATTTTTTACCAATTTATTTTTCTTAGTTGTGCTTTTTATCCCAAGATATCTTTACCTACTACATGTATTTAAAAGATTTTCTCTCATGTTTTATGTTAAATGAACTCTATACATTTACATTTATGTCAATGTTTCATTCCACATTAAATCCATAGATGTTACTTTTTTCCCCCCACTTGGAAAACTAGTTATTTCAAAACCATTTATTGAAATATCTACATATTTCCCCCTACTTATTTGGGTTGGCATCTTTGTATGAAATCAAACATATATTAACCGTATATTACACCGCTGATTTATATCCAGACATTATTCTCTTTCATTGATCTCTATGTCTATTCTCATACCAACAACACACTTTGTTTAATAAAGTAGCTATAAAATAATACTTGAAATCAAGTATTAAAAAACCTCAGTGTTATTCTTATCCAAAAACTGTTTTGGCTAAAATCATGGAAGCAGCACCATGGTATATACATGCAATGCAATGTTATTCAACCATAAAAAAGAATGAAACCTTGTCATTTGCAGCAACATGAACGGATCTAGGGAGTATAGTGCTAAGTGAAATCAGCCAAAGAAAGATAGATACCAAATGCTTTCACTCACATGTGGAATTTAAGAAATAAATGAACAAAGGAAAAACAAGAGACAAACCAGAAACCAGACTCTTACCTATAGAGAACAAACAGATGGTTGGGGTGGGGGGGATGGGAGAAATAGGTGAAGGGAGTTAAGAATACACTTATCTTGACAAGCGCTAGGGTTGAATGACTAAATTTTATACCTGAAACAAACATAACACTGTATGTTAACTATACTGGAACTGAAGTTGTGAGAAACCTATAGAGTTTGGAGAGAATTGCTATCGTAACGAGGTCAGGCCTCCAATCCTTGACTCTGCATAACATTCTACTGTTTAGGTTTTCTTTATTTTTAAGAAATGTTTTTTAGTTTTAGGTTTACAAGTCTTGTGCTTCGTTTGTTAAATTCTTCTGTGGGGCACCTGGGGGGTTCAGTAAGTTGAGTGCCCAACTTATTTTTTCCCCCCAAAGCTTATTTATTTATTTTGAGAGAGCACATGCGAGCACAGGAGGGGCAGAGAGAGAGAGGGAGAGTAAACCCCAAGCAGGTATTATTCACAATAGTGAAGAAATGGGAAACTACACAAGTGCCTATCAAAGAGATGAACGGATAAAGAGGAGACGTGTGTATAACGTAACATTATTCAACACTGAGGGAGAAAGAAGGAAATTCTGCCATTATGACAGCATGAATAGACCTTGAGGGCACTATGCTAAATGAAATAAGCTGGAAGGAGAAAGATACCGCCATATCATTTATATGTGGAATTAATAAAAAAAAAATGTCAAGCTCATGGCAACGGAGAATACAGAAGTGGTTGTCAGAGGCTATGGAGTAGAGGAAATAAGGAAGAGTTAGTAAAAGGATACAAACTTTCAGCTTTGAGAAGAATAAGGCTGAGGATCCAATGTAAAACATGGGGACTACAGTTGACAACCCGTATGGTATAACTGAAAGCTGCTAAGAGAGTAGAACTTAATGTTCTCACCAAAAACAAGTATGTGAGATAATGGATGTGTTCATTAACTAGACAGGTGAAATGCTTTCACAGCGCACACGTAGGTTAAACCACCACAATATACACAACGAAGATTGTACAATCTCATCCATCAATTATGCCTTAACAAAACTGAAATAAAAAGTACAAAGAAAAAGAAATCTATTACAGGAAGTGAAAGGAACATCCAGCTTCAAGAGATGATGTTAGGACCTGTCAGAGAGGTGTTAGGATCTTTCAGATGTGTGACTGAGACTTTGCTTCTGAGACAAGTCAAACAAGCACCCATGAAGGGGTGATTCTTTGCTTAAATCACTTTTCTTTACCTGATCTATGAAATCACCTCCAATTAAATTAAAACTCTTAATAATGACGTAGTGTTTTGTACTGAACTTTGTTGAGAAACTTAGAAAAAGCAGAAAATAAAGTCCCTACTGATTAGGATATCATTTTATACAGAAAGCAGCATGAAAAACAGCAACAACAAAGCCAATAGTTAAGCTGTAGATTTGTTTAAAGAAAAAGAGAAAGAAAGAAACCTGAATTTAAAGTTTGGCTCTACATGCTAAAATCTACAAACTTTATGATCTTAGCAAAGTATTTAACTTCTCTAACAGTCTATTTCCTGGGTGAAATAATGACTATTAATACTTAACTTACTGGATTGGGATAAGGATTAAAGATAAAAATATGCAAAAATACAGAGGTGGGCTAGGTGTTGAATATAAATAACAGATGACCTTACATATAGTATTCCTTAGCCAAGCCCCACATTGAGTCCCACGTTGGGCTCCATGCTGAGCATGGAGCCTGCTTGGGGGCTCTCTCCCACCCTCTGCCCTTCTCTCTTGCTTATGCTCTCTAAAAATGAAAAAATATATAAGAACCTAAAAGTATAAAATTTCTAGACCATAACACAAGAAAAATCTTCTTGATCTTGTGTTAGGCAAAAATTTTAAATGTTTCTTATTTTTTTTTAATGTTTATTTTGAGAGACACAGAGTGAGCAGGGGAAGGGCAGAGAGAGAGGGAGGCAGACGCAGAATCTGAAGCAGGCTCCAGGCTCCGAGCCATCAGCACAGAGCCTGACATGGGGCCCGAACTCACAGACCGCAAGATCACGACCTGAGCCGAAGTCGGCCGCCCAACCGACTGAGCCACCCAGGCGCCCCTCGGCAAGAATTTTAGAGACATAAAAAGCATCAGTATTCTTTTATTCATCTCTTTTACATTCCATAAAAGAATATACTGATGAAGTGGATTTCATCAAAATTTTAGAACTCTGCTCTTCAAGAGACTGTTAACGAAAAGCTCAGAAACAGATTATGAAAAAATATTACACAACACTACAGTTTTCAGGGTATGGGACGACATGTCAGCAACTTACTCTTCTATGGTTTGAAGAAGTAAGTCCCTTATACCATTTTTACAACTTTTCTGTAAGTTTAAAATTACTTCAAATGGAAAAAGTTAAATGTGGAAATAAAGTTTTAAAAAGAACGATATGAATGGCTATTTCCATTTTGAAATTTTCTTCATAAGGGGTAAGGTACATAACATACAAATCATGAAGGAAAACCTAATAACTGAATAGTAAAAGCTTTGGCATGCCAAAAATAATGAATCAGATAAAAAACAACTAAAAAAAATGTTTGTAAAAGACAAACAGCTACAATTTCCTTAAGTGGAAAACCATAACACAACAAAAGGCATAAATAGCAGTTTTCAAAAACAGAAAGTCAAACACCCAATAAACTTATGAAAGTTAAGTCCTATGGTTACCTGTAAATGCAAATCAAAATCAGAATATAACATTTTTTCATTAATAGAATAAATTTTAAATTGTTAATACTTTAAACTAATGAGAATAGAGAAACACATTTACTGCTGGTGAGACTATAAATTAGTACTCAATTTAAAATTTGGCAAAGTTCATAAAAATATAAAATTCACCGACCAATTCCACTTGCAGGAATTTATCCAATGAATAAAAATACACCAAATATATATACAAGAAATGTTGAAAACAGTATAATTTAACTGTGAGCACTCATATGAATGCCCATGAAAAGGAGATTATGTTAGGCAAAAGATAGTACATTCACACAATTCAATACTACATTGCTATAAAAAAGAAAAAGGTAGATCTGCCTGTGCTAACATGAAAATATCTCTTAAGGTATATAGTATATGATAATGGGGAAAAAATACAGATTCGGAAAAGTATAATCCAATTTATGTAAACTTGAAAACATGAGCATTTTATATGTATATACATATGCAAGCGTGCCACAGAATACGCCATAAACATTTCTAGACAAATACAGACGTGGTTAACAGCATTACCACTGAGGAGAGGCCCTGCAAGCTGGCCAAGGGAAGAAAGGTCTACTTATCATGTAACTTTGTTTACTACGTGCACCTTTGCCTCTTTCATCATTTTCTCTTTTAAAATATAATTCTTAAAGGTCTATTCAAAATGATGTAAATTATTTTACCCAAACATTTCTGTGACTCTTACAAATACTTTTCGTTGAGTTTCTTTTTTAATTTGTACTTTTGTCAATTTTGCAAAAACATTACCTGAAATGGTTTGACGGGGGCATATGTTTCAGTTGCAGGTGTGGGTTTCGGAATGCTTTCAATCAATTCCAAAATCCCTTGCAGTTTTTTATCTGAGATTCGTAAAGAAATCAGTGGTAACTTTCCAAAAATCTTGAATCTGTTTCGAAAAAACAGGAATCATAATAAAGCAAACTTCATTCTGACTTAAGTGCACTAAAAAGACAAATGTTCCCCTTGAAATAAACAAAAATAGTAAAATGCAACTTTAAGATCTAAAAATTACCCACAGAGTCTGTAAAACATATTATTCCCTAATCTCCACCCAAATTTCTATTTTGCCTTAGTGACCAGTCTCATTATGTAAACTAACCTCAATATTTTTCAGCAGTTTATTTTCTAATGTTGTTATGTTTATTATTCCTCTACTATTTGCCAACATCAGTTGACAGTTACTAATATTAATTGTTTATTACATCATAAACATTAAGGAAAGCACTGAAATACATTATCATACATGCTCACAACCTGTAAGGTAGACAACTTACTTCCCCTCTATGCTCCTTGTAAGTTCCCATGTGCACATGATTCCCAACAGGACACTAATGCTTACTACGTTCAAATAACTGTTACAAGAGCTTATGTATCTAAAATCATGTTTAAAAGTCAGATCTGACTGAAGAAAAATTACATGATCATATTAAGTAGATGCCTGACAAAATCCAACACCGATCCATAATAAAAACTCTCAGTGAGCTAGACGAAAGGAGAGCTTACTCAACTTGATGAGGACTATCTTAAAAAAAATCTACAGCTATCATCATATATAATGGTAAGAAAGTCCCAAGATTTCCCACTAAGACTAAGTACAAAGCAAAGACGTCTCTCTCACCATTTCTTTTCAATACTATACTATTGAAGTCATTGCCACAGTAAGACAAGAGAAGGAAATAAAAAGTATACGGATTCTGTTCACAAATGACATGATCATCTATACAGAAAATCTAAAAAGACTCCTATAGAATAAGCCCTTATAATGGCTTGCAAATTACAAGGTTTGTATGCAACAGTCAATTGCTTTCCTATATACCAACAATGGACAAGTAGAATTTAAAAATTAAAAACAGTATTTATATTAGCACCCAAAAAAGTAATAGTTTGGGTATAAATCTAACAAAATATATATAAGATCTATATTGGGGAAACTGCAAAACTTTGATTTGTGAAATCAGAAAAGAAATGAAGAAATAAGAAGATATTCCAGTTTACTTACAGATATTAAAACTCAGGGTGCCTGTGTGGCTCAGTCAGTTAACTTAAGTAAATTAAGTTAAGTTAAGTGAAGCATCCAACTTCAGCTCAAGTCATGATCTCAAAGTTCATGGGTTTGGGCCCTAGGTCAGGCTCTGTGCTAACAGCTCAGAGCCTGGAGCCGCTTTGAATTCTCCCTCTCTCTCTCTCTCTCTCTCTCTCTCTCTGTCCCTCCCCTGTTCACGCTCTCTCTCTCAAAAATAAATGAACGCTAAAAAAAATTTTTTTAACTCAATATTCTCAAGATATTAGTTTTTCCCAAACTGATCTATGGATTCAATGCAATTAACATCAAAATCCCAGCCAACTATTTAATAAATATTGACAAAATGACTCTAAGAAGAGGTATAAGATCCAGAATAGTCAACATAATACTGAAGGAGAAAAACAAGGATGGAAGATTGACACTCCCTGACTTCAAGACTTACTATAAAGCTACAGTAAGCAAGACACTGATATTGGCAAAAGAAAAGATAAATAGATCAATGGAAGAGAATACAGAGCCTAGAAGTAGACTTCTCTAAATACAGTCTACTCATCTTTGACAAAGGCGGCAATACAATGAAGCAAATATAGCCTCTTCAAAAAATATAACAGAGATAACTAGAAAAATATGCTAAGGCTGATGTCTAAGAGATTACTGTCTACTTTTCCTTTTAGGATTTTTACAATTTTAGGTCTCATAATTGGGTCTTTAACTCATTTTAACGTTATTTCTGTGTATGGTATAAGAAAGTGGTCCAATTTCATTCTTTTGCATATAGCTTTCCAGTTTCCTCAGCAGCATTTTCTGAAGTGACTGTTCTTTCCCCATCTTACATTCTTGCCTCCTTTGTTATGGAGTAATTGGCCATATAAATATGGGTTTAACTCTGGGCACTCTATTCTGTTTCATTGATCTATGTGTCTATTTTTGTGCCAGTACCATAGTGTTTTGATTATAGCTTTGAAGTGTATCTTGAAATCTAAGACTATGATACCTCCAGCTTTACTCTTCTTTTTCAAGACTGCCTTAGCTATTCAGGGTCTTTTGTGGTTCCTTACAAATTTTATGATTATTTGTTCTTGTTCAGTGAAAAATGCTATTGATATTGTGATAGGAATTGCATTGAATCTGTAGTTTGTTTTGAGTGGTATAGACATTTGATGATATCAATTCTCCCAATCCACGAGCAGGGAATATCTCTGTCTTGGTGTCTTCATTTTCTTTCATCACTAATTATAGTTCTCAGAATACAGGTCTTTCACCTTTGGTTTAGTCTTAGGTATTTTATTCTTTTTGGTGCAATTGTGAATGGGATTACTTTCTTAATTTCTCCTTCTGCACTTTATTATTAGCATACCAAAAGGCAACAGATTTCTGTGTATTAATGTTGTATCTACAAGTTTACTGAATTCCTTTATTCTAGTAAATTTTTTGGTGGAATCTTTAGGGTTTTGTGTGTAGTATCATATGATCTGCAAATATGTGTCACAGAAAAACTGATGAGATACTGAGATTTTTTTTATATGCCCTTTGCATCTGCCCATGCACTGGCCTCCTTCATTAACAACATTTCCAACCAGAATGGTATGTGTGTTGAAACTCATGAAACTATACTGACAAATCATAATCACCAAAGTCCACAATTAACATTACTGTTTACTCTTGGTGCTGTACAGTCTGTGGGTTTGGTCAAATGCACGATGACATGTATTAATCATTATAGCATCTAGAGTATATCATCTAGAGTATATTCACTGCCCTAACATCCTTTGTCTTTCAACTATTCATCCCTCCCGTACCAACTTCAAGTCCTAGCAAGCACTTACTTTTTACTGTGTCCCTATTTTTGCTTTTTCCACAACATCGTCTAGTTAAAATTATGCAGTGTGTAGCCCTGTCAGATTGGTAGCTTTGACTTGGTAATATGCATTTAAGGTTCCTCCACATCTTTTCACAACTTGATAGCTTACTTCCTTTTAGCATTGAACAATATTTCATTGTTTGATATGCCACAGTTTATCTCTATCCTATTCAGTGACATCTTGGTTGCTTACAAGTTTGGGCTATAAAATTGAAATGTAAAATTTATATGTACAAACTTTATGTAAAATTATGAATAAGGTTGCTACAAACATCTGTGTATAGGTTTTTATCAGGATATAAGTTTCAACTCCTTGAGACCTAAAACCTTAAAATCCTAAAAGAAAAAACAGACCATAATCTCTTGGCCATGAGCCTCAGCAACATTTTTCTAGACATTTCTCCTCAAGTAAGGAAACAAAGTAAAAACTAAACTATTGGGACTACATCAAAATAAAAGGGTTTTGCACAGCGAAGTAAACCATCGACAAAATGTAAAGACAACCTACTGAATGGGAGAAGATATTTACAAATAATATACCAATAAAAGGTTAATATCCAAAATATATAAAGAATTTCTACAACAAAAATATCCAAAAATCTGATTTAAAAAACGGGCACAGGACTTGAATAGATATTTTTCCAATGAAGACACACAGATGGCCAGCAGATATATGAAAACATGCTCGTCATCACTAATCATGAGGGAAATGCAAATCAAAACCACAGTATCACCTGACACTTAAAAGAATGACCAGAATAAAAAGACAAATATCAAGTGTTGGTGAGGATCTGGAGAAAAAGGAATCCTGATATACCGTTGGGAGGAATGTAAATTTATTCAGCCATTGTGGAAAACAGTATGGAGGTTCCTCGATTAATTAAAAATAGAAATACAGTAGGTCCACTAGTAGTTATTCACCCAAAGAGAATGAAAACACTAATTTGAAAAACCACATCTACTGTTATATTTATTGTGTATTATTTATAATAGCCAATGGAAGCATCCCAAATGTCCATCGATAAATGGATTAAGAAGATATGATATATATACGATGGGATATTACTCCACCATAAAAAAAGAATGAAATCTTGCCATCTGCAACATGGGAGGACTAGAGGGCATAATGCTAAGTGAAGTAAGTCAGACAAAGACAAATATCGTATGATTTCACTTACATGTAAAATCTTAAAAAACAAAAAAACGGACATAAAAATACAGAGAATAAAGTGATGGTTGCCAGGGGGAAATGGTAAGGGATAGGCAAAATGGGTGAAGGGCAGGGGGGTATAGCCTTCCAGTTATGGAATGAGCAAGTCATAGGGATAAAAGGTACAGCACAAGGAATATAGTCAAATGGTATTGTTATAGTCTTGTATGGTGACAGAAAGTAGCTTTACTTGTGGGTGAGCATAGTACATTTAATGTCAAATCACTATGTGGTACACCTGAAACTAATGTAACCTTGTGTGTCGACTACAACAAATTTTTTTCTCTGATTCTAAAACTGTTCTAAATAAAGTCTCTAAAAAAAAATAATAGTTTAAAATGAGACTGATATCAAAAAGAGATAAAGTTTTTACTCACCATTTTTATCCCTCTGCTGTGGGGAATAAGCTTAGGAATTCCCTGGGCTTGCACCAGTGAGTTAACAAGGCATGAAGAATTAGAAAGCCACAGAATGCGCACACCCAAGTTTGGGTAAACAAGATTAGGTATATAGGTATAGGGAAGGTGGGGCAAAGACCCCAGTATAGAACAAAGGTATAAGAGGTAAACAAGATCAGGTATTCAGGGTGGAAACGCCCCCCAATTTAGTACTATAGCAGAAAGCTGCTTTCACAGGAAGGAAAGACCAAATTAGGTAAACAGGGATCTAGACCACTTGGGGCTGACGGGGGGGGGGGGGGGGGGGGGGGGGGGGAGAGTTGCCCAGAGTGGAGCTTATTAGCGGGAGAAAAAAAAAAAAAAAAAAAAAAGGTGCCTTGTTGACCCTGAGGTAGCATGTTTTATCTGTTTTATCCCCTAGGCTAGCTAAGATAAACAGACAGGGCACCTCGTGTTTGCTATTAACAACCATCGGCCTCATTCCAGAATTTTGTTTTATATTGACCTAAACCCCTAACACTGTGTACCTTCAAAACCCCCTTTCCTTCATGCCCATGAGTTAATGTTCACAGATTCACTGTCTCTTTGAGTACGTCCTTCACGCTTGTAAACCTTCTGATCTTAATAAATAGGGAGCAAGGACCCTTATTAGGGGCTCTGGTCTTCTCCCGGACATTAGCCATCTCTCACATTTTAATCCTGCACCTCGTTTTCTCGCTAGACAAGAAAGAACTCTAAACCCAGAGTCTATGACACTCTTATCTTTTCTAAAACTTAACTTTTTCAATTCACATGCATGGCTGCTAAGGTTATCAGTCTAAAAATATATCTGCATTTCCTGAGAAAATTAGAAGATTACTTTTACTTTAATAGCCAAAATATGTGTAATTAGTCCCATATATTCTAGTTTAACTTAGGTACCCATTATAAATGTCTCAATATAACTAAACTTCTTTTCGATTTCTTTATATATACCAAGTGTACAAGCTGAAAACGGGGGAACCAAAATACTATGTACTAAATAGTAGAAGACTTCCTTTTATTTGCCTTAAATGATTTAAACTCAGATTTCAAAGGGTGCGGCCTGACGGTTTTGCAGTTCCAGGGTTTTATATGTCGTATTCACTTTCAGACTGCTCCAACTCACTAAGTTAAAATCGAATGATTCTCCTATTTGTTCTTCCTAAATCATTTACTTTCTACCTCTTATTATTGTAGCTGTCCTTCTCTGATCCTAACCTATAGCAATTTTAGTATCATTAGAATACAAGTTCAATGACCCTCCTAGTATCTTTTCCCTTGTATTGGTCATGTTTGACTATGACACATTGGACCAGAAACTGGTAAAATATGGCCAGGGGTTAACTGAGCCTGCTGCTTATTTTGATAAATTAAGTATTACTTAATCCAACACACCCATGCCCATTCATTACGTAGGGTTGAATACACCCATGCCCATTCATTACATATGGTTTATGGTGGTGTTCATCCTAAAACAGCAGAGTTGAATAGTTATGACTAACAATATGGAATTCAAGCCTAAAATATTTACAACTTGCAACTGTTACATGGGACTGATCTCTCATAATCTTGCATTTCCTTTATCTAGGTATTTTATTCATTTTTTTAAAAGTTTATTTTAGGAGAAAGAAGATGTGTGCACACGGATGAGTGAGGGGAGGGGCAGAGAAAGAGGGAGAGAGAATCCCAAGCAGGCTACAGCACTGAGCACGGAGCCCAACATGGGGCTCAATCTCATGAACCCTGACATCATGACCTAAGCCAAAATCAACAGTCTAACATTTAACTGACTAAGCTACCCAGGTGCCCCAGATACAGGTATTTTAATCAGTTATTTCAAGTACTTCTATGCTCTACATATTCTCTGCATTACAGGACAGAAATTCTTCCTAATCAGAGCAACCCAAAGCAAGTTCCCTCAGCATAGTAACAACTTCTTTTTCCTGGTACTCCCTAACTTTCCAGATTCTATCATACTCTAAAAAAAATATTTCAACTAAGCTAAAAAGGAGTCAATTCATATTCATATTTAAAACAGAAAACCACATACATCTTTGTTCTTTACCACATGCTGACAAACTTTACAAGAAATATTAGACAATAGTAAATAGGCTATAGGACATCTGGAGAAGAATGAGAAAACCTAAGCCTTGTATCTAAAATCAAACTACACCTAGTGTTGAATTATAAAAATCAGCAGAATGGATAGAACAGCTTTTCTTCCTTCTCTCTTTCTTAAGCCAATTTCCTGACATCTCTCTGCCTTAAGACTCTCAGACTGCAGTTTGCTTTTTCTAGAAGTCAAAGAGAACAAGATTCAGTATGCTACACAATGTTTGCTAGTGGATAGAGACATTACATTTTAAAAAACAACTATGGATCTCTCTTTCACATGACAAGAGCAGGTAAGTAATAGCAGTCACATCCACAGCAAGTGGGAAGAAGCCAGGTCATCACTACTTACCTCTGTCCTTCTCCCTGTACTGCCTTTCAGACACAAAGACTGAGCACTGCTTTATGAGCATTCTCTTGTTGCCTCCCTTATAACAATTCCCCTGGGCTGCTTGGCAGGTGTTAGATGTGTCTTTAGTTAAATGATAAAATAGATTTTCTGCCTGAGGTTTCAACGTTTGCAAGAAAGAGGAAAAAATACTCGTGGAAAGAGAGGTGAAAGGACTGGTTACAGTCTAAAACTATTGAGGACTAAATCAGCTGAAGAGTCCTATCAAGTTCAACAGACTTCTCTACTTAGTATCCTGGCCTCAAAGTTTCAGCTAACAGTAAAATATGAAGATCTCAGTTAAGATAAAGGTATTTACATGATAAATGTAAAATCAAGTATCATTTACAATTTTCAATTACAACTCCACTCTATATTTTCTATGGGATTTAAGACAAATGCATAAACCCAATTATAAATCTACATTAATGGGTATACAATGTATAAACACGTTAATATGTGACGCCAGTAACATAAAATGGGAAGAGTGGAGCAGTGAAGAAGTAGAGTTTTTGTGTACAAAGTTAAGTTGGTATCAATTTTAAATGGATTGTTATAAGCGTACGAAGCTACATCTAATATCCATAATAACCAATAATAAAATATCTATAGAATATGCATACATGGAGAACAGAAGGGAATCAAACCATGTCACAACAACAACAAAAAAATCAACTAAATGAAAATGAAGTCAATAAGAGAGGAAATTACAAAAAGTTGTAGAATATATGGAAAGTTAATCACAAAATGACAAAAGTCCTTTCCCATCAATATTTACTTTAAATGTACATGCTTTAAGCTTCCCAATCCAAGATATACATTTAAAGAATGGATTAAAAAAACAGGATCCAACTGTCTGCCAGAGACTCAGTTTAAATCTAAGAGCACAAATAGTTTAAAAGTGAAAAAACAGAAAAAAATATCCCATGTAAATAATAAATACAAGAAATCAGGAATAGCTTTAAGAAAAGCAGTCAAAACAGACTGTAAGTCAAATCTGTTGTTAGAGGCAAAGGACATTATATAATGATAAAAAGATCATTTCGCCAAGAAGATATGTCAATTAAAACATATATGTGCCAAACATCAAAGCTCAAAAATATATGAATCAAATATTGACAGAATTGAGCAAAGAAACAGATCCATAGTCATCATGCTTCAATAATTCCCTTTCAGTACTACTGAACGTACTAATGTAACAACCAGAGAGAAGATCAACAATGAAGGACTAGAAAAACGGTATCAACAAATTAGACCAAAAAGATATATATTGAACAATCCCTTCAAAATGGCAGAATGCATATTATTCTTAAGTGCACGTAGAACATTCTCCAGGACAACCCTATGTTAGGCCACAAAACAAGTGTCAAAATTTCTTAAAAGTTTGAAATCACTGAAAGCATCTTTTCTGATCAACAATAGAAATCAACAGAAGGAAAAATGTAAAATAAACATTAAACAATAAGTCAAAAATCATAAGGAGAAAATATCTGAGACAAGCAAAAATGAAAACCCACAACATATCAAAATTTATACGATATAGCAAAAACCATACTGAGGGGAATTAACATAAGTAAACCTCTTTGTTAAAAAAAATCTCAAATCAAAAACCCAACTTTACACCTTAAGGAACTAAAGAAAGAGCAAGGTAACCCAAAAGTCAGCGGAACTAAGGAAATAAAGATAAGAGCAAAGGTAAACAAAAGTGAGAAATGAGAAATAGAGAAACCAACAAAATCAATAACTGATTCTTCAAAAAGATGAGATTTGAACTTTTAGGTAGGCTGGGGGAAAAAAAAGAAAAGACTTAACTTAAATCAGAAATAAAATCAGGGCATTACTACCAATTCTACTGAAAGAAAGATGATTGTCAGACAGTACTATGAACAATTTTACCCTAACAAAGTGGATAACCAAGACGTACTAGACAAATCTGTAGAAACCTAAACCTACTGAAACCCTAAATTGTAAAGAAACAGAAAACCTGGAGAGACCTATAGCTAGCGTGGAGACTGTATTAGTAATCAAAACTCTCCCAATAATGAAATGTCGTGATCAGAGGATTTCACTACTGAACTGTAGCAAACATTTAAAAAAGAATACAAATTTTTCTTAAACTCTTCCAAAAATTAAAGAGAAAGGAACACTTCCGAGTTCATTTTTAGGCCAGCATTTATCTGATACCAAAGCCAAAGACACAAGAAAACAAGTGACAAATATCCCTTATGACCACTGATGCAAAAATCCTTGACAGAATTCTAGCAAACAAAACTCAACAGTACATTAAGACGATTATACAGGACGACTCAGATTTTATTCCTAGGATGCATGGATGGTTCAACATATGTAAATCAATCATTGTAATACACCACATTAACAGAATGAAGGAAAATATATATATGATCAACTCAATTAATGAAAAAAAGTATTTGAAAAAATTCCACACACTTCCATGATACAAACATCCAACAAATAAGAAACAGAAGAAAACTACTTCAATATAATAAAGGTCATATATGAAAAAACCCATGGCTAACATACTCAGTGGTGAAAGACCAAAAGTTTTTCCTCTTCACTCAGGATAAAGGATGTCTACTTAAATCACATCTACTCAACATAGTACTGGAAATTCTATCCAGAGTAATTAGTCAAGACAAAGAAATAAAAGGCATGCAAATTGAAAACAAAGAGTAAAGCTGCCTTTGTTCAAAAATGAACATTTAGGAAATCCTAACAGTTACATGCACGCACACACACAGTTAGAAATAATAAATGTAAAGTTGTAGAATTTTAAAATCAACTCAGAAAAATTAGGTTCTATACAGGAACAATAAATAAAATCCAAAAAGGATATTAAGAAAATTCTATTTACAACAGCATCAAAACAGAATAAACTTAACCAAGGAAGAAAAAGACATACACTGAAAACTACCAAAATGCTACTGAAAGAAATTAAAGAAGACACAAAGATATGGAAAGACATTTCATGTTCATGGACTGAAAGACTCAATATAGTAAGAGGTCATTTCTCAAAGCATTTAGATTCAATGCAATCCATATCAAACAAAATCAAAATGATCTTTTATAACAAAAGAAAATCCACCCTATAATTTATATGGAATCTCTAAGGACCCTGAATTGCCAAAATAATCTAGAAAATGAACAAAGCTGGATGATTCACACACCTGATTTCAAAAGTTACTACAAAGCTACAGTAATCACAACAGTGTGGCTCTGGCATAAAGACAGAAATATGGACAAAGGAAATAGAACAGAAAGCCCAGAAATAAACCCTCATATATATTGTCAAATGATTTTTCTTTCTTTTTAAAATTTTTTAATGTGTTTTTAGTTTTGAGAGAGAGAACAAGAGACTGCATGTGAGCAGGGAAAGGCACAGAGAGACAGGGAGACACAGAATCTGAAGCAGGCTCCAGGCTTCGAGCTGTCAGCACAGAGCCTAACATGGAGCTCGAACTCACAAACCGTAAGATCATGACCTGAGCCAAAGTCGGAGGCCTAACTGACTGAGCCACTCCAGCACCCCTCAAATGTTTTTCAACAACACTACAAAGACTGTTCAACGGAAAAAGGATGGTCTTTTCAATAAATGGTACTAGGCAAATCAGAGATCCACATGCGAAAGAAAGAGACTAGGTCCATACCTTATACCATAACCAAAAAACCCCAAATGCCATCAAAGATCTAAACATGAAAGCTTAAATAAAACTCTTTGTAAAAAATATACAGGAGAAGTTTCATGACACTGAATTTCACAATAATTTCCTGGATAGAACACCAAAAGCACAGACAACAGATAAATGGGACCTTATCAAGTCAATACTACCCAAAGCAATCTACATATTCAATTCCTTTACTATCAAAATAACACCAGCATTCTTCACAGAACTAGACTAAACAATCCTAACACTTATATGGAATCAGAAAAGACCTCCGATAGCCAAAGCAATCCTGAAGAAAAAACCAAAGCTGGAGGCATCTTAATTCCAGACTTTAAGCAGTATTACAAAGCTGTACTCATCAAGATGTGTGGTATGGCACAAGAACAACCCACAGGTCATTGGAAAAGAATAGAGAACCCAAAAATGCACCCACAGACATATGGCCAACTAATCTTTGACGAAGTCGGAAAGAAAATCCAATGGAATAAAGACAGTCTCTTCAGCAAATGATGTTGGGAAAACTGGACAGTGACAGGTTGAAGAATGAACCTGGACCACATTCTTACACCATACACAAAAATAAACTCAAAATGGATGAAAGACTTAAATGTAAGACAGGAAGCCCTCAAAATCCTAGAGGAGAAAACAGGCAACAATCTCTTTGACCTCGGCTGCAGCAACTTCTGACTTGACATGTCTCCAGAGGCAAAGGAAACCAAATCAAAAATCAACTATTGGGACCTCATCAAGATAAAAGGTTTCGGCACGGTGAAGGAAACAACCAGCAAAACTAAAAGGCAACCAACAGAATGGAAGAAGTATTTGCAAGTGACATATCAGATAAAGGGTTAGTATTCAAAATCTGTAAAGAACTTATCAAACTCAACAACCAAAAAATCAAATAATCCAGTGAAGTAATGGGCAAAAGACATGAATAGACACTTTTCCAAAGAAGACACATCCAGATGGCTAATGGACACATGAAAAAATGCTCAACATCACTCATCATCATGCAAATACAAATCAAAACCACAATGACATACCATCTCACATCTGTCAGAATGGCTAAAATTAACAACTCAGGAAACAATAGATGCTGGAGAGGATGTGGAGAAAAAAACCTTTTTGCACTGCTGGTGGGAATGCAAACTGGTGCAGTCACTCTGGAAAACAATATGGAGGTTTCTTAAAAAATTAAAAAATAGAATTCCTCTATGACACAGCAACTGCACTAGTAGGTATTTATCCAAAGGATACAGGAGTGCTGATTCAAAGGGGCACACGCACACCAACGTTTATAGCAGCGCTAGAGACAACAGCCAAAATATGAAAGAGCCCAAATATCCATTGACTGATGAATAGATAAAGAAGATCTGGTATATATACACAATGGAGTACAACTCGGCAGTCAAAAAGAATGAAATCTTGCCATTTCCAACAACGTGGATAGAACTCGAGTGTGTTATGCTACCCAAAGGCAGTCAAGAGAAAGACTGATTTCACTCATATGTGAAATTTAAGATACAAAACAGATGAACATAGGGGAAGGGATGCAAAAATAATATAAAAACAGAGGAAGGAGATAAATCACAAGACACTTTAAACACAGAGAATAAACTAAAGGTTGCTGGCGGGGTCCTGGGCGGGGGGTGGGAGGAAGCGCTAAAAGGGTGAGGGGCATTAAGGAGGACACTTGATAGGATTAGCACTAGGTGTCGTATGTAAGTGATGAATCACTAAATTCTATTCCTGAAATCATTATTACACCACATGTTAACTTGAATTTAAATTTAGAAAAAAATTGGACTTTATATTTAAACCTTCGAGCATCAAAGAACACTCTTAAAAGAGTGACAAATAAGGCAATCCACAAAATGAAAGAAAATATTTGTGAATCATTTTTCTGGTAAGGAGTTAATATACAGAATATATTTTAAAAAACAAAACCAAAAAATACCAATTACAGATGAGCCAAGGACCTGAATAGACATTTCTCCAAAGAAATGTATAAACTGCCAAGAAGTACCTGAAAATCACCTAATCAGTAATGATTAGGGAAATGCAACTTAAAACTATAATTAGATACTACTTCACTCCTATTGCAGAGGACAATTTTTAAAAGTAAGAAAAAAGTCAGTGTTGAAGAGGTGGGGAAATTGGAACCCTTGTGAACTGCTGGTGGGAAGATAAAATGGTACAGCTGCTATGGAAACACAGGGGAGTTCCTCAAAACACTAAAAACAAAATTATCATATGATCCAACAATTCTACTTCTGGACATATACACAAAAAAACTTAAAGCATGGACTTGAACAGATAGTTCTCTATCAATCTTCACAGCATTGTGAATGTAACAGTATTGTTACAAGAGCCAAACTTCATTACAAAGACCCAAATGTCCACTGACAGATGAACCGGTAAATGTGAGATGTATACACGCACAATGGAATCTTTTTCAGCCTTAAATGAAATTCTGACATATGCTACAACATGGATCAACCTTGAAGACATTATGCTATGTGCAATAATTCAGACAAAAAAAAGGACAAAGACTGCATGATTCCATTTGTATAAGGTACCTAGAGTAGCCAAATTTATAGAGACATAACATGCAATGGTGATTGCCGTGGGCTGGGGGTATGGCGGAGTGGGGCATTATTGTTTAATGAGTACTGAGTTTCAGTTTGGGAAGATGACAAAGTTCTGGAGATTGATGGTGATGGTGGTCACCCAACAGTGTGAATGTACTTAATGCCACTGAATTATACACTTAGAAAAGGTAAAGTTTATGTTATGTATTTTACCACACACAAAAAAAAAAAAAAATCAATGAAATATGGTATTTCCTTAGCTAAGGAATTTCTAAGAAAATCTACAATCACATAAAATAGCAATACATACTTGGGCATCCTTATATCCATGAAAACCATGGCCTTAGCAAGTTCCACATTGAAGTGCATAGGTCTCAAAATATGTTGTGCAGATACATTAAGTTTTCGAGCTTCTTTCCAATTATCACCTAATTATGGAAAACAGTACATGTTTATTTAGCACATGTATAATTTGAAAAACACATTAAACCTAAAACTACTATGAATACTTTGTAGACCTATACTGCATGAAATGGGAAAATCTTCCTACATCCAGATAATCTTAAAGCCACCTTCCAAATGCACATAATCAACAGGTAAATTCTTTTCCCCTTCATTATTTTCCTTTTACTACTTCAAAGACTGTTTTAATAGGAAAAAAGGCTTACTAAAAACCAACAATATAGTTTAGGGGTGCATAAGTGGCTCAGCTAGTTGACCATTGGACTCCTGATTCTGGGTCAGGTCATGGGATCCAGCTCTACATCAGGTTCTGTGCTGAGTGTGGAGCCTGCTTGTGATTCATTCTTCCCCTCTCTCTCTCTCTCCCTCTCCCTCCCTCCTCCTGCCCCTCTTCCCAGCTTGCATTCTCTAAAATTAAAAACAAAATACCAAAAAAAAAAAAAAAAAAAAAACAAACCCCCGCCAACAATATAGCTTAATCGCACCTGGTGTGCATCCATTCGCAGTTGCTACACCAATCAGACCACTTTACCCAAAAACAACATGGCTCTGTGGCAATAATGAAAAAAGCAGAGAAAAGCACAGCTCTTCTGTGTTCATTAAAAGCTACCAGTTATTCAAGATTTGTTAACAGTCATTCTTCTAGGTAGTGTTTAAATTTTCATTTAATTCTTACAATGATATTTAATCATCCTATTTTAAAAAACAGACTCACAGGAATTTGTAACTTGCTTACGGTCAGAGGCTAGTTGTGATAAAATCTGAAATTTATGTCCACGTCTCCTAACATGAAGTCTATGTGATAATGCAGTTTCATATACGTTACCTCATTTGAACCTAATCATTCCATGAATCGGACAAAGTCCCCAGTCAAGGAAAAACAAGCCAATGAAAGATTAGATGTAAAGAAAAGTGGTAATATGAACTCTCACAAATTTTTAAATTCCAACAGTATTGAAATAAGCATTTTCTTTGCTTCTCAATCCACAGGAAAAAAATATTCAGAAGCATGTGATTCAGTATTTATCAAGAGAGTTTATGACAATTACCTAAAGTAACCCCAATGTCAAAAATATCTTGCTCGAAAAAGATTTAATTATTTAAGAAGAGTTAATGCTTATCAAGAACAATTCTAAGGAATTCCAATAATTATCAGACAATGGAATACTTTAAATTTTTTTCAAAAAGGATCTCAATATTAAGTATGGTGCATGGACTTTAAAAATGACAAAAATGTAGCAAACATACCAAAATACTGTAATTTATTCCCTGAGAAAAATTGATGGATTTTCTATTAATAAAGTATATTTACCACCCACTACACTTCTGGGTTTCTTCTACACCAACTAGGATCTTACAAAAACAGAGATCAAGTTTATTATCTCAAAGCAAATTTAGTTAAAGAAAATCAAAATGTACCAGTGCTATATAAATTAATACTTTTAATAACCAGCATTTTGGGTTTTCATTGCTTCCCTTTCTATTAGTTAGCTCGGATAATTAAAAATTTGACCATATACACACATATACAGATCTCTACAACAGCCACTAATCCAATTCTGTTGAATATCTAAATGTTTACTAACACCTGACACTCCAGGGAGTCAGAAACACTGTGAGGCAGTAGAAAGAGGGCTCAACAAGTCTTGGATCTCTATCTACTTTAGTGGTTCTTTACAAATGAATTTCTGGCTGTTGACTTTATCTTAAGCCTAGATCTGGATCAGAGACTGCTGATTAGTACATCAGAGTGAATGGGGTAAAGGTAGGCCTATGATACCCTCCCTCAGTCCTCCTAAGACCCTCCTTAGTCTCTGTCCAGCTGTTTATCGCCTGGGAGGTCAGAGGCCCTAGACTGGTTGCCTCTGGCCTTGAGCTGCTTCTTGTGATTATTCTGTATAAAACAAATATTTTAAGTATGTGCCAACGTTTTCCAACCTTGTCCATAGGATTTCTACATCTCAGCACTACTGACATTGGGGCCAAACGAGCGTGGTGGGGGGCTTTTCTCTATACTGCATGAGGTTTACTAGTAGCATCCCTGACCTCCACTCACTAGGTGCTAGTTGTGCACCTACCCCTCAGCTGTGACCGCAAAAATGTCTCCAGGCATTAATAATGTCTCTTGAGGGATAAAATCAGATACTGGAGATATTGGCCCTAGGCACTATCTACTATTACTTTTTTAAAAATTTTTGTAGTGTTTATTTATTTTTGAGAGACAAAGACAGAATGTGAGCAGGGAAGGGGCAGAGAGACACAGAGACACAGAATCCGAAGCAGGCTCCAGGCACTGAGCTGTCAGCACAGAGCCCGACGTGGAGCTGGAACTCATGAGCTGTGAGATCATGATCTGAAGTAGGCCACCCAACTTACTGAGCCACCCAGGCACCCCCTATTACTTTTATTTTTTAACTTTTTTTTTAATATTTATTTGAGAGAGAGCACGAGCAGAGGGGAGAGAGAGAATTTCAAGCAGGCTCTGTGCTATCAGTGCAGAGCCCGATGTGGGGCCTGAACTCACAAACCATGAGATCTTGACCTGAGCTGAAATCAAGAGTGGGACACTCAACTGACTGAGCCACTCAGGCACCCGTACTATTACTTCTAATTCAAAAATATCAATGTTCTAATGTATTTGGGATGAAGGTCTTCAGAGAAACTGTCTCAAAATCTAGTTAATCACTGCACCCAAATGAATCGATAAATAATGCATTATATACTTACCAGCTGTGCTATAAAGCAGCTGTATGCTTGTAAGCTGAACATCAAAGGAATCATAAGCTCTATGCATTATCTCTTCAAGTTTGGCCCCGCCTTGTTTCATATCTGGTAATTCCAAACGACTCTTACTTGTCACCTTGAAGTTAATTTTGATAGTTTAGATGACACAAAATACTTCAAAATGAAAATATAAATTTTTTTTATCTTTAAGACTATAACATAAAAATTTAATAGAATATAGACTCATAAGCTGACATGCAAGGCTAATAGAAATGTCTTTATCAATGAAATGTGTAACAAAAAGACCAGGTATAAAGTAAATTTTTACACATTAAGTTATATTTCTCAATTGCATACATTAACAGAGGAAAACGGAGCCAATCCTAGAGAATAAAACATTTAAAACTTTTTAAAATCTAACAAGCCTTTTCATTAAAAACAAAACGGAGACATATGCAGCCTACAAAATGTTTCTATGGCATGATGACAAATATTTAGATGATTTTATAAGAAGAATCCAGAATTATTAGAATGGGTGAACTGTAGTCCCAACTTGGCCATTTATATGACCCCAACTAATTCATATTAGTAGCACCCACTTATTAATGTACTATACACACTACTTTTTCACTTAAATATCCTGGAAATCACTCTACTGCAGTATATAAAGATCTGATACATTCATATGTATACGTGTGTGTGCATGTGTGTGTACATTTATCTTAACATTTTCACCTCTACTTTATATAGCTCATGTGCAAGAGACTATCAAAACTGATTATCTCTGAAAGGTAGGTTAAGCAAATTGCCTAAGGTCACAAAACTAGATACCTGACTCTTAACGTTGTGCTTATTCTGCTATACTACACTACCTTTGAAACAATTCCATAACTAAAGTGAACTGTGAATAATTAACTGTATAAAGCTTACTATATAAATCCAGTAATCATCTATATAATTACCAACTAAAGAATAAAAACACAGAATAAAGGACAGATTGGGTAGCCAGATAGCATTCCAGTATTTCCCATCCCTCTCGGGTGTTTAAACTGTTATAGTTACTTAATCTACATTTAATGGTCTAGAGTAATACGGCCCAAGAGAACTTTCTACAAGGATGGCATTATTCTCTCTGTACTGATACAGTAGACATAAGTCACTTTTAACTATTTTAATCATTGAATGTGGCTCATATGACTCAAGAACTAATTTTTTATGTTATTTAATTTTAATCATTGTCAACAACCACAGGTGGCCAATGGGTACCATAGAGAACCATACAGATCTAGAAACACACACTCACAAAATATTCTCTATTCAAAACTGAGGAAGAAAATGTACATAATTGGATGGAAAGGGAAATGACGTGGGTAAATACAAGAAGACAGTCTCTCAAATTAAGATGGTTTAACAGAACTATTAAAACATCAATATCTAAAGTTATATACACAAAAAATCTCAGAAGGATAAAGATATATTTGATTATTTCCAGAACTTCCTCCCATCTGATATATTTTAGTCAAGCAGTAAACTTAAATTTAAAAGGAAATAAACTCTTCAAGCACTACTCTCAAATTCTATAAATATAATTTTTAAGTTTACCCCTCACCTGTAGATTTCAAATGATCATTTTGCTGTCATAAATGTAGGGAAACTACCGAACTCAATAAAACTTCACATTATTTACTAGGAAGGAAGAATTCTCAAACCCTAGAAGCTACCTATCTAGAAATCAATATAGCAACTCAAACTGTTTTAAAAACAAAATACATTTTAAACAGGGAAACACCTTACATGTCATAATATAAAACAAGTATTAGTATATACCTTTAGATGACCAAGATCCAAAAGAAGCAGATTTGACATAGGGCTAAAAATTCCATCTTGTGGGATAATAATGTATGAAGCCTTCAAATTAATTTTGAGATCAAGAACTTTCTGTGTTTCAATAATATATAGTAGACCTGCAGGAAATTGAAACAGAAAATAATGTGAAATTAGTCTTAATCTTAAAAATATCTTGAGCAAAATGTTTTTAATTTGAAATAAAAATATTTGTTAGTCAATGTGTGTGTACACTCACTCATAATTAAATATAAGTGAGTACCAAATTGGGATGAATCCTCAAATAAATGTATTTGACCCACAAACTCCATTTGAGTAAAACTGGGTACATATATATTTTTAAAAATTATGTTCCATGAAACATTTAATAAGCTTGGAACTTAAGTACAGAACTGACTCAAAGCACAGTTCTTAATTTTCCCCCCAAATGATCTATACTCAAACATAGACAACATGGTTTTACCGATGTCTGTTTGCTGAGGCAGGTATGACAGTCACAAGCAGCAGCCAGAAGGGACAATCTAGCATTCTAGATTCTTCATCTCACTGTTAAGCATTTCTCTACCCTCATTTCCATTTCTGTTGTAAGACTTCCTCATCCAAAATAATCTGTTTCATATATTCTTGATTCTACAAATCCAAGTCCCTACATACTCCCTGGAAGTCTTAACTTTATAACTTACTTTCAATGAAGGCTGCCTTGATGCCCGGAAACCGTAATCTGTCTAGTGTGTTTTTTAATGGAAGAGGGGGAGGATGAGCTTCTGTTTTGCATATAAGTCTACTTACTGTCTCTCCTCTATTTCCCATTGCACTTAGAACAAAATCACATTGTTTAATACGACTTTCAAAGTTTTGTATTACTGACACTATGCCTGGTTTTAATTTTTTTTTTTTTTTAAGTTTGCTTGAAAGAGACAAAGAGAGCACAAAAGCAAGGGAGGAAAAGGGAAAGAGGGAGACAGAGAGAATCCCAAGCAGGTTCCACACTGTCAGCACAGTGCTCAGGGACTCTGAGATCACTACCTAAGCTGAAACCAAAACTCTGATGCTTAACCGACTTGAGCCGCCCAGGCACCCCTATGCCTGCCTTTTTAACATCATTCCACTCCCCCTCACTTACTACATTAGAACTAATCTCCTTCTGCAACTTCTGAATTCACCAAATTCTGTCTCAAGTTGGGGTCTTCACAGTTTACCACTGCTTTGGAGGCTTTTCCCTTTACACTTCAGCTGAGTAGGTCCCACACACATATCTAGTCTTAATGTTACTTTTTCAAAGATACATTCTCTGACACCACCACCAAAACAATCATGAGCTACTCATTATTCTCATTTCCTTCACAGCATCTAGGCCTGTTATCAATTTGTTTCTTTGATCTGCTCCAAATTCACCCATTTGCCTGCCCTGTGAAAGTAGATCTGAACTTTTTACTTTTCTGTTGCTTATCACAGTACTGAAGGAGATGGGAAACCCTGGCGAGGCACTGCAGGAAAAAAGGGTGTTGCTTCCTGATTTCAGTGTGCTCACTCGGCAATATTCTGCAATGATGTGACTTTCTCCAAAACCAGGCTCACGTTGTGCACAAGAACCAGCAGCATCCACCAGCCACCCTTTCCCCCAAGCCCCTGCTCAGTCAGTTTCAGAGCGGAATGCATCCAATGAGACACTGTTCCATGAACAGCTTTCCCCATCACAGCACAGCTTAGAGTTCCACAAAGTTTCAGAGTGCAAGTTTCCAATTACGTTCTCCAACATGGCACTACAGAGACTTCTCTGCAGTCTAGGAGTCCCAGCTGTGCCTCCTTTAACAAGGTCTGAATCTCAATCCTTGGAGAGAAGGATCTCCTACTAGGGAATCTTATGTCAGCATGATGGTACTGGCTACATTTTTGGTTTTTTTAATGTTTATTTATTTTGAGAGAGAAAGAGAGCTAGCAGGGCAGAAGCAGAGAGAGGGAGAAAATCCCAAGCAAGCTCCACATTGTCAACACAGAGCCCAACGTGGAACTCAATCTCACGAACTAACAGATCATGACAGATCATGACCAGAGACAAAATCAAGAGTCAGATATTCAACCTACTAAGCGACCCAGGTGCCTTGGCAGTGGCTACTTCTTACAGTTACTTCTCCTCTCCTGTGTTCCTTAATCTTTTTTTTTTTTAGTGAATTTTAAGAGTTTTAAGTGTTAACTCTTAATTTTATGTCTGTCTTAAGATGAAAAGATCCATCAATGTGCAAAATCTCCATTTATTTTTATCTCTGCTGTGCTCTCCGAAACTTTAGCACAGTGTCCTATATAGGTTAGGCTCTCAATAAATATTTGACGGAGTGAATAAATGAGATCACTGAAAGAAAATGAATGACTATGATACTATCAGAGAGCCTTACATGTCAAAAGAAGGGTTTTACTAAATGACAATATTTGTCAAAACGACCACATTTGACAAGAGTAACTACATACATGTGTGTGTTCTATCAGCTGATCCCCCTGCTTTACAAAAAAGGAAAAGATCTAAAAACCTTCACTCTCAGAAAAAAATGAAGAAAATACAAGAAACACATCAGGTTATACAGAAAGAAGATAATAATAGAGGCTAATATAGAAAAAAAATCAAAGAAAAGGTGGAAGAGGGAATGAATGAAGAACCAAAATATATAGAGCTCTTAACAGTTAAGTCTCTTCCCAAATTAGTAAATTTTAACTTTTTGGAAAAAATATTAAAAATAGTTTATTGAATTTTTAAATTAAATTTAAAAACACATTTTCATACAATTAGATTTTATTCTACATAATAATAATTAATACTATTTGTATACAGAGGAAAATAGAATTAGAAGAATAGACTTCAAATAATAAAGTCTATTACCTTTAGAAGGTAAAATACTAAAGACCTCCACTTTCTGAAATGCTTCTGTAACATCTGAAGTTTATACAGTGGATATTTACTATTTTGGTAATTCTTTCTTAAATAAAAAATAAAATCTTAGGAAAACAAATCTTAGTAAAAAAAAAAAAAGTCTACAAATCTGAAGGAATTTGGGAGGTTTCCAACACAATGCATTTATATTTAACAATAACAAGTAATGGTTTCTATAATTAGGAAGAATCAATCAGAAAACAGGCCTGACCTTATGCTTATGAATTACCTTATGCTTATGAATTCTACTGAGTATGCAATATATCAATACACAGAACTTGAACTATAAGTGGCATGTGAGATTTTAATAGTAGATGGGTAAATCCAAACCCTATACCTTCTAGAATTAGGGTAATTATCTGTAATTTAATATAAAACATACTCACGAGAAAATAATGGGAAAAATGAATAAAAACCAGAGAAGACACAAGTATGAAAAACATAATGCACAGCTCTCTGTGATAAAGAGGAAGTGAATAAAATATTCAAAATGCAATTACAAAACTGAGAGGGAATGTATCCTAATGATATGATGCTTAAACTACTTAGATAGCTCTTGAAGCCCTCATCAAAACATGAAGTGAATTTTTTAATTTACTTGGCTAAAATATTTTCTCTTAGGTGAGGGAAAAAAAACCAGGAGACTTATATTAGCACATCTCATTTTTACCAACAAAGATAAAGTGAATAAAAGGGAAAGGGCGGGAGAAAAATGACAATTTCATGTTAGATTTTGTGAAAAGCAGAACTGAATGAATTCTGAATTCAATTAAAGATGTAATCCAGACTTAACAAAAATGGAGTTCTAAAACTAACACTTCGACATTAAAATTGGAAACCACTCAGTGAGAATTTCAGCCAAGAAGTAAAATGTCAGAAGTAGCTAAAAAGCAGGCTATGCAGTAATCTCATATTTTGAGGAGACACTGACAACAGGAAACACATAACCGAAAACAAATATAAACTTTTAAGAATCTACAGAAATGTCAGTAAGATTAAATGCCTGGTATATCTGGGGTGGTGAGGGAGGAGGAATTCACTGCTTTAAAGGGAGTCTTTAGTTATAGTCAGAAGTAACATTATGGAAGCAAAAACAAAACCAGCTTTCTTTGAAGTATATAAAGAAATGATTGAAAAACAAAACAGGTCTGTTCCTGTTTTTGTTTTTTTATAATCCATCTTTGGTTCAAAGATTACACTGAACCTGGATATGGTAAGAGAACTTAAATCTCTAACTGGTGAGACTTTTACTTAAGGGAACACTTGGTACAGTCAAATCACATCCCAGATACCTAAGCTGGTGCAATTAATCAACATTAACACTTTCCTAGAAATCACTGTCAACTACAGAGGTCATACAAGACTGAAATGAAAAAAATTCCCAGATTATTTTTTTAATGTTTATTTATTTTTTGAGAGAGAGAGAGACAGAGAAAGAGAGAGTGCATGTGAGCAGGGGAGGGGCAGAGAGAGAGAGAGAGAACCCCTAGCAGGCTCTGCCATGTTAGCTCACAAACCTTGAGATCATGACCTGAGTCTAAAGAAAGAGTCAGATCAGCTTAACTGACTGAGCCATCCAGGCGCCCTGCCCAGATTACATTAGAAAGAAGAAAAATTTAATATCTTTTATTAACTGGTCAAGTGGATGTGGACTGTGAGAAAACTTTAAACACAAAAATTAATGCGCAAGTAAGAAGGAAAACACCGATCATTAGAAGCTAGTAAGTTTAATAAAACTGAGGCATTCTATATTAACCAAATTCCTTCTTTTCTAAGTTTTTTTCACTTGTACTGAACAGATAAATGGTAATTTGAGGAACTATTCCAGATGTAATATACCAATAACTGAGCAATGCACTTAGAGTCTGCCTTTACTTCTTTTCTTTTTTTTAACGTTTATTTTTTGAGAGAGAGACACACACAGAGCACTAGTGGGGGAGGTGCAGAGAAAGAGGAAGATACAGATCCGAAGCAGGCTCCAGGCTCTGAGCTGTCAGCAGAGAACCCCACATGGGGCTCGAACCCACAAATCCTGAGATCATGACCTGAGCTGAAGTCGGACACTTAACCAACTGAGCCACCCAGGCCCTCGGTCTGCCTTTACCTCTTGAGAGAAACTCTGAAAATATGAACTATCTCAGGCACAATTAATCACACATCCACGAATGGAATTCTGAGATTTCACAAACCTGAATATGGAAAATTTACATCTTTATTTTCATTAACTACTGCTGATGTTTACTATTTCTTCTATTAGAAATGTAGGCATCAAACCACAATACTTGTGACTCTGTTACTGGTAGAAATTGTATTATCATTTCATTTATATTCCTTAACACAACCGAAAATATACTGAAGTTTCATTTACACCTGCCACTACTACAAATTTATGGTAGCTTTTGACCGACTGCTAATTCTTGTTATTTTAACCCATTAATAAAGAAAAGCAGCTATATTACTTCAGACATAAATTTGAGATTCTTAAAATATTATTAAACTATGTTCTACTATAATTTATTTTCTTTGTAATTCTACATAGTCTATGTACTGAAAACCATTATTTTGAGAAGGGATCTCTGGGCTTCACCCAACTGCCAAAGGTGTTCATGACACAAGAAGGTTATATAGACCACTGAGAAATCAAGTGATATTAAATGGTATTACCTAGAACAGGATATCCTTTTATCCTAGGCTTTAAAGACCGGACTCAAACACAACAAAAAAAAATTGAAAATGGATCACTCTGGCAAGATGAATTTTAACAAAGATGAAGTCTTGAACTTAAAATATTAAATTAAATTTCCAAATGCTGATAATATGAATGAGTAGGTAGCAAGACCTATTCTCCCACTAAAAGCAATAAAAAATGCCGGATATAAAACAAAATGAGCAGCAACAAAAAAACTTACTAAGAAGCACCAAGGAGGCAAGAGAGTAAGGATTTATCAAAAGTCGAAAATCAAACTGAAGGAGTAAACTAACAGATTTAAATAAGGCCCAGAAAAATTTTATCTTGAAACCGTTTTTTGCACTTGGTAAGCTTGACTCCTTTTCACAGTCTCACAGAGCACAGGGAAACAGAATACAAAGATGAGGAGTCAAGCATGGGTTCCTCTCAAAAATCTAGCATCTCAAAAGATACACATTCAAGACAAGAGTAATCCAGAAGTTAAATCTTCATCCCTCCAAAACTTACTCACTGGGAAATGGAAAGAAAGCCTCTGAGAAAAACTGGGAAAAGGGAGTACTATTCCTCTGAACTGTAACCACGATACAGTCCTCAGGGGGGTATACAGCCCAACATCTCCTTGACATTCCAAAATATATCAAGTAACGACTTTAGCTCAAGTGACTGTCTACCAACATGCCCAAGACAACTGGGAGAAGAAAATAAAATTCTTCCCTGAATTAAAGTCCACTTACCCTAGACCACAGAGAATTCTCCCAAAAAACTACAAGAAAAACGAAGAGCTCAAAATCAAAAATCACGAAGTATATCTTAACAAAGTTTACCATGAATAAGAACCAGCCAACGAAATAAATAAATAAAATAAGAAGACAGGAGAAAGAAAAACAAAGTCTTCACTTAATGGAACTATCTGAATGGAGAATTATCTGGTGAGAAAGAACTTAAACTAACTATGCTTAAGTTATACGAAGAAATAAAAGGCAAGCTTAAAGATTTCTATGGGAAACACTGAACTCTAAAGAATGACAAAGCAAATTTTAAATATAACAAAACGGAAATCCTAAAATGAAAAGTATCATCACCAAAATTTAACTTAAAGATTTAATGGCATATTAGACACAGCTGAAGAGGATCTCAGTAAACCAGATGTAAAGTCAAAGAAATTACCCAGGGGAACCTGAGAACTCAGCTGGTTAAGCTTCTGACTCTTGATTTCGGCTCAGATCACGATCTCACAGTTGTGGGATCAAGTCCCTCATTGCTGCTTGAGATTCTCTCTCTTCTCTCTCTCTCCCTCTCTCTCTCTCTCAAAAGAAATAAACAAACATTAAGGGAAAAAAAATTACCCAGCATGTAACAGAGGGGAAAAAACAGGAAAGAAAATAGGACACAGAAGAATAAAAAGGTAGAGTATGAAAGGCTAAAGTACATTAATCCAGAGTTCCAGAAGAAAAAAATTAAGAGGAAAAAAATATATCAAGAGTTAATGGGTAGAAATTTTGTAGATGAATTTTCCAAAATTCCTTTAACCTACCAATCCTCAGATTGGCCCACAGCTGGATAGATCACACTGACACTACAGAAAGTAAAAGATAGACAATCTCAAATACAAAAGAAAAAGACCTATAATCTACAAAGCAGCAGCCAAAGACACCTGAATCCTCCACATCAGTAAGCATTAAGACACACAGTTCTTCAATTTTAAGAAAACAATGTCAACCTTAAATTCTGTATCAGTGAAAATCTCTCAAAACTGAAGACAGTAACAATTTATTTACCACACCGAAGCAAAATAAACCCAAAAAAAAGCCCAAAAAACAAAAAAAACACCCAAAAATGTGCCACCAGCAGACTCTCATTAAAGAAAAAGTTGATAAATGAACTTCAAAAGAAAGAAAATAGTCCCAGATAAAAGGTGTGAGGTGCAAATAGGAATGAAGAGTAAAGAAAACAGTTAATAATTAAATCAAATAATAGAGGCTACACACACAAAAAAACAAGTCTTACAAAGCTTAAGAAAAAAATCAGTGTAATATTAAAATGGTCAATTCACTATATTGTACACCTACAACTAACATTGTATATCTACTTTAATTTAAAAGAAGGAGACAACAAAGAAATAATAATAGCATGTTAAGTGACGAGGATGGTAAACAGAGTCCAAGTGTTCTTAAATCCTTGTAAGGAGGGGCACCTCGGTGGCTCAGTGGGTTGAGCATCCGACTTCAGCTCCGGTCATGATCTCACAGTTCGTGGGTTTGAGCCTCTGCGCAGACAGCTCAGAGCCTGGAGCCTGCTTCAGATTTTGTCTCCCTCTCTCTCTGCTCCTCCCCCACTCATGCTCTGTCTCTCAAAAATTAAATAAACATTAAAAAAATTTTATTTTTAAATAAAAAATAAAAAAATAAAATCCTTGTAATGACTGAGAGAAGGTAAAAAGTTTTTTATTAACGTGTGCTGTAATTACTCAAGTAAAACGAGAGAGAACATTTAATTTTCAAACGGTATAATGAATGGAGTGAAGGAAAAAAAGTAATGCTATAATTTATCCAAAAAAGGCAAAGGAAAAAAAAAAAAAAAGACTATGAACAAAGACAAAATTTTCCACTATATCTTGACAGGACACATCTAAAAATACAGGATAAAAGAGCCAAGAAACATGCACATAAATTCTAACCAAGAAAAAAATATCCACAATAACATCAGAAAAAATAAATAAAAAGATTATAAAGGCAGAAAAATTAAAACAGCACTAAAAGTAAACACATTCAATTTCATACAAATAAAAGATTTGGCTTATTGGAGAAAAAAACTTTATGAATGTACCTACTGACAGCATCTATACAGAAAGAGATGATAGATCTAAAGGAAATAGACCAATGTACATTCACAGTGAGGTATTTTTCATAAATTTCTCTGAAGAGCTATTGGAATATGATGACAGAAGATGGGAAAAAAATCCAGTAATGGTACAAAAGATTTGAAGTTCATGATAAATAGATGCTAAAAATATGTACAGGTATGAAAAATATATGCTTTTCAAACATGTGAAATATTTAATTTTTTTTTTTGAGAGTGTGCACACAAGCATGAGTGGGGGGAGGGGCAGAGACGTGAGGGAGACAGAGACTCTAAAGTGCTCCGTGCTGTGAGAGCAAAGTCTGACGCAGGCTCAAACCCACCAACTGCAACATCATGACCGGAGCCAAAATCAAGAGTCAGATGTTTAACTGACTTAGCCACCCAGGCGCCCCTGTGAAAAAAATTTTTTTAATTATCACATACTAAGCCAAAAAGCCAGTATCAAGAAATTGCAAAGCACTAAAATCATACAAACTTTATATCATCTATATATTTAAAATATATCTTTAAAAATATATGTATATATACTTTTTAATGTTTGTTTTTGAGAGAGATAGTGTGTGTGAGTGGGGGAGGGGCAGAGAGAGGGAGACACGGAATCTAAAGCAGGCTCCAGGCTCCGAGGTGTCAACACAAAGTCCGACTCCAGGCTCAAACTCATAAACCATGAGATCATGGCCTGAGCCAAAGTCGGATGCCTAACTGACTGAGCCACGCAGGTGCCCCTAAAAATATATACATTTTAAGTATTAAAAATGGAATCTGTAATTTAAAATCTTCCACAATGAAACCTCCAAGCCCATATGGTTTTACTGTTCAATTAGACCAAATACTGAAGGAGGAAGTAACACCCAATCTTATAAAATCTGTAATTCCTTACATGAAAGGAAAATGACAGGTTTATTCCCTCATGAAAAGAATTCCAAAAATCCTAACAAAATTTGCAATTAACTTGAATGTGGTAATAAATTTGACCTTTCTGACTCTAAGAAATGATTGTTATATTTGAATTTAAATATAAAAGTACCAATTAGTTTAAACTAAACTGTATCTAGTCTAGAAGCATACATTTAAAGTATAGTTTACTAAAGTAAGTTAAACATAACTAAAAGTTTAGGATACGACAGGTTTCTTAATATAACAACATTACTATTGGCACTCACCTGTTGCTGTCTTGTCACGAAATTCTTCAAGTTTAGTCAAAGTTGCTGACGTAAGCTGTGCTAGATTTACCTCTTTTGGAGGTCTGAAAAATTCCACTATACTATTCACCGTTCTCTGTTAAAGGAAGTATCATTAACATTAGGCACAAACTCAAAGCCAACTAAAATACATTAAAACTAAGGGATTTAAAAATGCTTACTGCATCATATATCATTTCTAAAGGTTCAGCTTCTATGATACACCTTTGAGCAGCAGTTTCATCTAATGGATTTATCTCAAATATAATTTGGAAGAGTGACGTAGCATTATCCAATGAAGAAAGGAGGCGAGGTTTTGTTGAATTATCTGGTAAGCCAGTAACATGAAATGAATCAATTTTGGTTTCAAATCTACATGAAAAAAGATAGGACAAAAATTAGTTTTCAATGCAATTTTAAAGAAGTTTGCAAACTAAAAATGAAAACATCTTCAGTCTGCATTTCCTGCTACTCAATTCCATTCATATCACGGAAAATATACAACTATTCAATCTGAAATGAGTTAAATTAATTCACAAACCACTCTTTTTCACATATTAATTTCTACATTAAAAAAGTTATTTGAGGGTTAGGAGTTTCCAGTTCCCCATAAAAGAGTTCAGAAGGTACCACTAGATACTAACAAGTAAAAGGCTGGGCAAACTCTTCTCGGACATGTAAGACAAGGGAAGACACAATGCACATCACTGCCCACAAGAGTGGAGACGCAGGTGAATACAGGGAGTCATACTTACCAGAACAGAGACATGAAAGAAAACTACCACATACGCCAGTGCCAAGGTTGGAAAACCTGAACTGTTTCATTCTCCTGAATTGCTGGAGATTTAGTGTGGACAATTCTGAGGTTAAAAGTCATGGGGGAGGCCCCACAGTATTTTTTTTTTAACGTTTATTTATTTTTGAGACATAGAGACAGAGCGTGAGCAGGAGAAGGGCAGAGAGAGAGGGAGACACAGAATCCGAAGCAGGCTCCAGGCTCTGAGCTGTCAGTACAGAGCCCAACGCGGGGCTCAAACTCACACACTGCGAGATCATGACCTGAGCTGAAGTCAGCCGCTTAACCAACTGAGCCACCCAGGCGCATCCCCCCCGTTGGCCCCCGCCACAATATTTTAAGATATACCTCCAGGAATCAGACTAGGTTCCCATATAAATACTGGAGAAAAATCCCCTTGTGCTTCAGGCAACGGAAGACAAAAAGGAACACAGGACTGAGTTCTTAAAAAGGCATGCCCTATGGAGCAACTAGTTACCCAGAGCCTATCCTGATGAACAAAAAGCATAATAAATGCAAAAAGGAAAAAAATTCCCCTAGACATATTTTCAAACTACAAAAAAACAAATATAAAAAAAACACTGTGAAAGAAACCAAAGAAAAAGAAACACCTTATATAGAGAGGAAAAAAGATAGGAATTATATCTGCTTTCTCAGAAACCATGTAAGCAAAAAAAAAATAGTGAAAATTTTAAAGTGTTGAGAAAAAAAAAAATCAACTTAGAATTCTGTACCCTATAAAATTCTCCTTGAACAGTGAAAAGAAACTAAGAACTTTCTAAGACAAACAAAAATTGAGGAAAATTAATGCAACTAGACTTGCCTTTTGAGAAATATTTAGAAGTTATTACGGAGAAAGAAAAAAATATAAGTTAGAAACTCAGAGCTGCATAAAGAAACGAAAAGTACTGAAGAAAGAAAAAGTAAAAGGTAAAATAAAACTTTTACTTATTTTATTGACGTAACAAATATGTTCCAAATAATAACTTGGTTATGTATACCCACATGTATTTTATGTGTGTATATATGCACAGGCTCATACATGCTCATGTACAAGTGAAAGGAATAATAGCAATGATACCAGGGCCTAGAAGAAGGAATAGAGATATTTTAGTTCTTAGAAAGTAATCATACTACCCATGAAATACTGTAGTGTTATTTGAAGGCATATTTGGATCATTATAAATGTATATTGAAAACTCTAGGGCAACCACTAAAGAAAAAGTTAGAAAAAAAAAAAAGCTATAACTAATAAGCTAATGAAGATGAGAAAATGAAATCATACAAGATACTCAAACCACAAATGGCGGAAAAGGTAAGAAAGAAAAACAAGGAACAAGGGCATCAAGCAAAAAACAGAATTATGGAAGATGTTTATGTTTTATTGTATTTGTTTTTTTTGCTTTTTTTTTTTTAATATTGGAGAGACAGAGACAGAGCATGAGCAGGGGAGGGGCAGAGAAAGAGAGAGAGAGAGAGTGAGAGAGAGGGAGGGAGGGAGACACAGTATCTCAAGCAGGCCCCAGGCTTTCAGCTGTTAGCACAGAGCCTGACATGGGGCTCGAACTCATGAGCAGTGAGTCGAAGATGGACAGCTGGCTGACTGAACCACCCACAGGCCCTGAATTATGGTAGATGTTAATGTTAGAACACTGAGAAGACAAGCCACAGAGTCTGGAAAAACTTCAGGCAACGTGTCTCAAAAGACACATCTTGATAAAAGAGTGTTATCCAAAATATACAAAGAACTCTTAAAACTAAACAAAAAAACAAAGTTGAACAAGGGGCGAAAACCTTAGCAGACCCTTCACCGAAGAAGATGTGCAGATGGCGAAGGAGCACATGAGAAGATGCTCCACATCAGATGCATCAAGGAAATGTGAATGCCAACAACAGAGATGCCACAACACCTGGGTGGCTTAGCGTCTGATTCTTCATCTCAGGTCATCAGCTCCCAGTCAGGAGACCAAAACCCGTGTCGCTCAGAGCCTGCTTGTTTACCTCTCTCCTTCTCTGCCCCTCCCCCAGTCTCTTTCTCTCTCTCACACGCTCTCAAAAAATACATAAAACTTAAAACAAAAAAACAAAACAAAACAACAGACACCACTACACACTAATTAAAATAGCCAAAATCTGAAATACTGACAACAACCAAATAAGGGGCAAGGATGTAGGAACTCTGACGCATTGTTGGTGGTAACGCAAAATAGTCCCTCTCTGGAAAACACTTCGTTGCAGTTTCTTACAGAACTAAAATAAACTAGTTTCTTACAAAGCTAAACTAGTTCTTACAAACTAGTCTCATATAATCCAGCAGTCATGCTCCTTGGTATTTACTCAAAGAAGTTGAAAACTTACACAAAAACCTGTACACAGATGTTTATAGCAGCTTTATTTATAAATGTCAAAACTCAGAAGCAACCAAGACGGGCTCCAGTAGGTGAATGGATAAATAAACTGTTATAGCCAGACAACAGCATGTTCTTAAGCACTTCAACAAATGCACCACCCAGCCATGAAAAGGCATAATGGAAGCTTGGGTGCCTATTACCAAGTGAAAGAAGTCAATCTGAGAAGGATACATAGTGTATGATTCTAACCACATGCATGACATTCTAGAAAAGGCACAACTATGAACACAGTAAAAAGATCAGAGGTTGGGGTATGGGGATGATGGATAGGCAGAACGCAGAATTTTTAGAGCAGTGAAAATACTCTGTATGATCTCATAGTAACGGACACATCATTATATGTTTGTCCAAACCCATACAATGCACATCACCAAGAACAAATGGCAATATAAACTATGAACTCTGGGTAAGTCTGATGGGCCAGGAGGAAGAGAAAAATTGGAAGTAATTCTTAAAGAGTATGGGGTTTCACTTTGTGGTGATATTGTGACTAGATAGGAGTGATGATTATTCAACATTATGAAGATATTAAATCCCACTGAATTGTACTCTTTGGGATGATTTTATGTCAATTTTACTTCAATAAGTTAATAAAATTATTCAATTAGTAAATGTATACATCACTAAAAAAAATTCCTGAAATCACTAACCTACCAGTTAAAGACACTTGAAAAAGTAACCTAAGCCTAAAGCAAGCAGAATAAAGAAAATATAAAGGCGAGAGAATAAATTAATAAAATAGAGAATAGACAAACAGCGGGGGGAAAAACTCAAAATTTTTTTTTTAAAGTATCACCAAAATTTACCTTAAGAAAGAAGAGCAAAGACTCAAAAAAAAAATTAGACTGAAAAAAGACATTATGAGGTTTCACAGAAAGAAAAAGGGATTATTACATGGTAATACTGTAACCAACTAAGTGCCAACAAATTATATAGCTTTAATTAAATGGAAAAATTCCTAAAAAGAAACAAACCACCAAAACTGACTGAAAAAAAAAAAAGAATACCAAAACAGACCTAAGAACACGATTAGGTTAAGTTAATAATTGAAAACATCCCACAAAGAAAAGCTAAGGCCCCAGTGACATTACTGGTGAATTCTACCAGCAAACATTTAATGAAGGATCAATGCCAATTCTTTACAAACTCTTCCAAAGATGAGGGAACATTTCCTAACTTATTATATAAGAACAATAGTATCCTAAAACAAAACAACAGATAAAGCCACCTCAAGAAAACTATAGGCTATATTCTCGTATGAAAACAGACATAAAAATCCTCACCAGCAAACCAAATTCAGCTGTATGTAAAGAAGATTATACCTATGCCCAAAAGAATATATGGTTATTTTATCATCTGAAAATTATTTAAGGTCAAAGAATAAACAACAAAAACTCCATGATCATCTCAGTAGACACAGAAAACGCATTTGACAAAATCTAACTACCATCCTGGCCAAACAAAACGAAACTCAGCCAACTAGAAATAGAAGGAAATTTCTCAAACCTGATCAAAGGCATCTCTGAAAAACCTACACTTAACATCATATCTAAAAGAGTGAGCACTTCTTAAAGATAAAGAACTAGAAAAGGATTCCCTTTCTGACCACTTCTTTTCAACACAGCACTGAAAGTTCAAACAAGGGCAATTAAGAATTTAAAGAAAAGGTATCCACGTTGGAAATACAAACATAAAACTCTCTATTTGCAGATACAATGCTCTTGTATGCATAAAATCCTAAGGAATTCACCAGAAACTATTCAAACTGATAAACAAGTTTATCGAGGTTGCAAGGTATATACAAGGTTGCAGATCAATATACAAAAATCAACTGTGTTTCTACACACTTGTAATAAGCAATCAAAAAGTGGTATTAAGAACATGATGCCACCTGTAATAGTACTGATGGGGTTCAGGACATGCTACCCCAAAATATGGCACCTGGCATAGTGAATATTTCAGGTTAAAGGAGTTTGAGAAACAGCAGACACAGGAAGGTCACTCTGATATTCCCCTACACTTCTCCCTACAAACCCTCACATAACAGGTGCCCTCTCTATACCTGCAGGAAAGCAGCATCTTCACCTCTAAAGACAAAAGCAAATGGAGGAGAATACTAATAAAGAGGGCTTGTTAAGTTTCCCCCAGTCTATTATATTTACCTGGCACTCCCTGACCTTTCAAGTCCTTCCCAACTGTCCACTCTTCATCAAAGCTAATGTAGTCTAGTCTAACTGGTCCTTTGGATCTTCATTTTCTTATGAAACCTCTCATGTCAATGTAAAACTTATATAAAATAATTCTGTACGCTTCTCTCTTGTTAGTCTTTGTCAGATTTTTTTTTAATTTTTTTTTTAGCGTTTATTTATTTTTGAGAGACAGAGCATGAGCAGGAGAAGGGCAGAGAGAGAGAGACACACACAGAATCCGAAGCAGACTCCAGGCTCTGAGCCGTCAGCACAGAGCCCGACTCGGGGCTGGAACTCACAGACCGTGAGATCATGACCTGAGCTGAAGTCGGCCGCTCAACCGACTGAGCCACTCAGGCGCCCCAGTCTTTGTCAGATTTAATTTTCAGACACAGCAAGTCACCCAAAAAGGGCTGAGGAAAACTCTTTCCTCCCATACAGCATCAAGAACAATAAAATACACAAGAACATGCTTAATCACAAAGGTATAAAACTTGAGGTGCTTGGGTGGCTCAGTTGGTTAAGCATCTGACTTCAGCTGAGGTCATGATCTCGTAGTCAGTGGGTTTGAGCCCCGCGTCGGGCTCAGTGCTGACAGCTCAGAGCCTGGAGCCTGCTTCAGATCCTCTCTCTCTGCCCCTCCCTTACTCACGCTCCGTCTCTCTCCATCTCTCAAAAATGAATAAACATTAAGAAAAATTTAAAAAAAGGTGTAAAACTTGTACTCTGAAAAGTGTGAAGATCTAAGTAAATGGAAAGATAAGCCAATGTTCACGGGCTCTAATACTGTTTAAACGTCAGTAAAACTGATCTACGGATTCAACACAATCATTAAATCTAACCTGAAATTTTTTGGCAGAAATGGACAAGATGATCTGAAAAGACAGAAATTCCAGAAAAATCAGAGGAGCTAAAACAATCTGGCAAAAGAAAAAAAAAACTGGAGGATAAACTTTCTGATTTCAAATTTTACTACATAGCTATAGTAATCAACACAGTGTACTACTGGTAGCAGATTAAGCATATAGATGAACGGAAATAAAATAGAGTCCAGAAATAAAATCTTACATTTATGGTAAACCCATTTTGATGAAGATACCAAGATCATTCAATGGGGAAATAAGTTTTTCCAATACATATTGCTGAGACAAATGAATGAAGAAGATGAAGCGGGACCCCAATCTCAAGCCATATATAAATGTTAACTCAAAATGGATCATAAACCTAATTTAAGAGATGAAAGTATAAAATTCTCGCTAGAAAACAAAGAAGTATATCTTTGTGTCCTTGAGTTATGCAAAGACTTCTTGAGTCTTGAATGCAACAAAATAAAAAATAAACTGAGCTTTATCAAAACCAAAAATATCCAACAAAGAATACCATCAAAAATATGAAAACAATAAATGAGAGAAAATTACTGAAAAACTTTTATTTCATAACAGATTTTTACAGTTACACATAAAGAACTTTTAAAACTCTCCCAACAAACAAGAGTCCAGGGCCAGATGCTCTCCAAGGGAATTCTACCAAACATTTAAAGCTGTTCTTCTTTTGAAGCTGTTCCAAAAAATAGAAATGGAAGGAAAACTTCTAAACTCATTCTACAAGGCCAGCATTACCTTGATTCCAAAACAAAAGACCTCACTAAAATGGAGACCTACAGATCAATTTCCCTGATTATTATGGATGCAAAAATTCTCAACAAGATACTAGCAAACCGGATTCAGCAATACATTAAAAGAATTCTTCACCACAGTCAAGTGGGATTTATTACTGGGATGCAGGACTGGTTCAATATCTGCAAATCAATTAATGTGATACATCACATTAATAAAAGGATAAGGACCACATGATCCTCTCAATAGATGGAGAAAAAGCGTTTGACAAAATATAGCATTCTTTCTTGATAAAAACTCTCAAGAAAGTAAGGATAGAAGGATCATACCACAAGATCATAAAGGTCATATACAAAAGACCATCCTCGATGTGGAAAAACTGAGAGCTTTCCCCTAAGGTCAGGAATACAACAAGGATGTCTATCCTCACCACTGTTATTCACCACAGTGCTCAAAGTCCTAGCCTCCAGCAATCAGACAACACAAAAAAATAAAAGGCATCCAAATCGGCAAGGAGGAAGTCCAATTTTGACTCTTCACAGATGACATGATACTCTATGTGGAAAACCCAGAAGACTCCACCAAAAAACTGCAAGAATGGATACATGAATTCAGCAAACTCACAGGATATACATATCAATGCACAGAAATCAGTTGCATTTCTACACAATAATGAAGCAGCAGAAAGGGGAATCAAGGAATCGATCCCATTTACAGTTGCATCAAAAACCACAGAATACCTAGGAATAAACCTAACCAAACAAGTGAAAAATCTATACACTGAAAACTATAGAAAGCTTATGAAAGAAACTGAAGACAGAAAAAAATGGAAAAATATTCCATGCTAATGGATTGGAAGAACATTATTATTAAAATGTCAATACTACCCAAAGCAATCTACATATTCAATGCAATCCCTATCAAGATAACACCAGCATTCTTCACAGAGCTATAAAAAACAATCCTAAAATTTGTATGGAACCAGAAAAGACCTCCGATAGCCAAAGCAATCCTGAAGAAGAAAACCAAAGCTGGAGACATCACAATTCCGGACTTCAAGCTGTATTACAAAAGCTGTAATCATCAAGATAGTATGGTACTGGCATAAAAACAGATACACGGATCATTGGAAAAGAACAGAGAACGCAGAAATGCACTCACAGACATATGGTCAACTAATCTTTGACAAAGCAGGAAAGAATATCCAACAAAAAAAAGACAAGTCTCATCAGTAAATGGTGTTGGGAAAACTCAACAGTGACATGTATAAGACATGGACCACTTTCTTATACCATACACAAAAATAAACTCAAAATGGATTAAAGACCTAAATGTAAGACAGGAAGCCCTCAAAATCCTGGAGGAGAAAACAGGCAACAATCTCTTTGACCTCGGCCACAGCAACTTCTGACTTGACATGTCTCCAGAGGCAAGGAAAACAAAAGCAAAAGTGAAATATTGGGACCTCATCAAGATAAAAAGCTTCTGCATGGTGAAGGAAACAACCAGCAAAAGGCAACCACAGAATGGAAGAAGGTATTTGCAAATGACATATCGGATAAAGGGTTAGTACCCAAAATTCTATAAAGAACTTCTCAAACTCAATATCCAAAAAACAATCCTGTGAAGAAATGGACAAAAGACATAGACATTTTTCCAAAGAAGACACACCCAGATGGCTAAGAGACACATGAAAAAAATGTTCAACATCACCACTCATCATCAGGGAAATACAAATCAAAATTACAATGAAATACCACCTCACACCTGTCAGAATGGCTAACGTTAATGACTGAGGCAACAACAGATATTGGAGAGGATATGGAGAAAGAGGAACCCTTTCGTACTGCTGGTGGAAACACAAACTGGTGCAGCCACTCTGGAAAACAGTATGGAAGTTCTTCAAAAAATTAAAAATAGAACTATTCTATGACTCAGCAATTGCACTACTATGTATTTATCCAAGGGATACAGAGTACTGAATCAAAGGGGCACACTATGTTTATAGCAGCACTATTGACAATAGCTCATGTATGGAAAGAGCCCAAATCTCCACCGACTGATGAATAGATAAAGAAGTTGTGTGTGTATATATATATCCATATATATCCATATATATTCACACACACACACGTATATATACGTATATATACTCTCTCTCTCTCTCCCACACACACACACACACACACACACACACACACACACACACACACACAGTGGAATTATTACTCAGCCATCAAAAAGAATGAACAACGTGGATGGAACTAGAGTGTGTTTTGCTAAATAAGTCAGTTAGAAAAACAAATATCATATGATTTCACTCATATGTGGAATTTAAGAAACAAAACAGATGAACATAAGGGACGGGAAGCAGTATCAAAAAAGAGAGGGAGACAAACCATAAGAGACTCTTAAATACAGAGAACTGAAGGTTGCTGGTGAGGTCTAGGGTTGGGGGGGAAGGGCTAAACGGGTGAGGGGCATTAAGGAGGGTGCTTATTGGGATGAGCACTGGGTGTTATATGTAAGTGATGAATCACTAAATTCTATTCCTGAAATTATTATTGCACTATATGTTAACTAACTTGGATTTAAATTAAAAAAATAATAATAATAAATATTAAAATAAAACTGTTGCTAAGGAAAAAAAAGAACTCTTAAAACAGAATAATGAAAAGACAACCCAGTCAAAAATGGGCTATAACTTGATATACATTTCTCTAAAGAATATACAGAAACGGCCAATGATCACATGAAATGATGCTTAACATTATTAGCTATCAGGGAAGTGCTAATCAAAACAACAGTGAGATAACAATTCACACCCATTAGGATGGCTGTAATCAAAAGGAAGGTAAGTCTTGGCAAGGATGTAGATTAATTAGCAACTTCAGCATACTACTGACAGGAATATAAAATGGTGCAATTTCTCTGGAAAACAGTCTGGCAACTCCTTAAAAAGTTAGATACAGAGTTACTGTATGAGGAAATAATTCTCCTCCTAAGTAAGCACCTAAGAAATTTAAAACTTACTGTCCATATAAAATATTGCCACTAAATATTCATAGCAACATTATTCATAATAGCCAAAAAGTAGAAATAAACCAAATATCCATCATCTGATGAATGGGCAAACAAAATGTGGTATATCCATACGAGGGAATACTACTGTGCAATTAAAAAAAAAATGAAACGAAACACTAATTCATGCTGTACCATAGATGAACCTTGAAAATATCCGAAGTGAAAGGAGCTGGACGGAAAATGCCATATATTTTATGATTTCGTTCATTTGAAATGCCTCTAACAGACAAGTTCGTAGAAATAGAAAAAGTACTTGTTGCCATACACTGGGGAAAAGAGAAAGAGGAGTGACTGCTAATAGGTGTAGGATTTCTTTTTCTTAGGGTGTTAAAATGTACTGGAATTAAGATAATGGTAATTGTTGCACAGCTCTGTAAATATACCAATGTGAATTTCATATAAGATACCAAATGAACTGTACACTTAAAATGGATGAACTGCATGGTGTGTTAATTATATCTCAATAAAACTATTTTTAAAAACAAAAGTAAAACAAAGACATATCCAGCTAAAAGCCAAATTGTTGATGTGGTTTCTTTTTGTATAGTGTGATTGCTGACATTTTGGTATTATTCTTCGGTGTCCCTATATATTAAACCACAGTAGTCTTTACAAAATACAGTCAGATTGTGAATTTTGTTCTTAGAGGTAAAAGAAAAATACTTACTTAATTGCTTGTGCTCCTGGTCTTTGCACAATTAAGGTGCTAAATTCTTCCACTACAATATCTAACAGTTCAGGTGTTTTTTGTTTTTCTCTTAGAACAATAGACATACTCTTCAAGTGAACAAAAAACTTCATGGCTTCAAACTAGAGTATATTCAGAGGAATAAAATGAGAAGAAAACATATATATATGTAAATACAACAAATACTCTCATTTATATACTTTATTCTTTCAAACAACCAAAAAATACTTTAGAAACAACCATATATATATATATATTAAATCATCACCACATTAACATTAAAAAATAGGGGCAATTTTTATCTTTATCTTGCAAATTAAAATAAGTATTATTTACAGACCAAATATCAAAACAAGTCAGCAACATCTATTTCTGAAAGAATTAAAAATAGGCATATCATTAAACTCTAAGGTAGAAGGCAAGAAAACATCTTAAAACATCTTACTGTTTTAGGCAAGGTTGGATCAACTGCTGTTTCACTGTAACCAATTGCTTCATAGAGTAAAACTTTTTCTTCAGGTGTCAACATTTCTTCAAGAACTGCAAATCATAAAGACCTGTTTTACAATCTTAACTGGTAAAATAAAACTAACCCATAATTTAGCTGCTTTTAAGAAATGAAATGCAAATTTAACTCTCTTTTTATACTTCTAAGAAATTATATAAATTTTAATTAAAAAAATTTTAATGTTTATTTTTGAGACAGAGAGAGACAGAGTGCAAGCAGGGAAGGGGCAGAGAGAGAGAAAGACACAGAATCTGAAGCAGAGTCCAGGTTCTGAGCTGTCAGCACAGAGCCTGACATGAGACTCAAACTCACATACTATGAGATCATGACCTGAGCTGAAACTGAATGCTTAACTAACCAAGCCACATTGTATTTAGCAATATAAATTTCAAGTGTTTGTATTAAGCAACCTCACAAAAAGGCTAACAGTATTAGACAATGGCATTGTGCTAAGCAACATTCTTAGCATTCAAAGTAGGTAGTATTAATATCATAATCTTTCCATTTTACCAATGATAAAATTGAGGTTCACAGAGTTTAAATAATCTGCCTGGGCTACACTGCTAATAAGTGATAGATCTAGGATATAAACTTAAGCCCCTACGTCTCCAAAGCTAGGATCTTAAATATTTGATAAGGAAACAAAAACCTTTCCAAGAAACAATTTCAACAAATATGTACAATGGCTTATACCCTTTGCGAATTTTTACTTATTACTATCTATATGCATTTACTAAATACTCTGAGCATAAAATTCTGTAAACATGTAGATAAAAAATTTATTTATTTGATATATATATTTGCAATGATACAGTAGTTTTAGTGATAAGGAAAAATTACATATGATATATATGCATATAATGTTGATTTTAATTAGAAAATTTTCTGTGAAACTTCATTGTCACACCTGATAATTAGCTGCACTAAACTGACTGCACTATTATAAAATGAAATGGACCTACTTCCAGGCTTAACATCCGGCTGTTCTTTACTTCTTGGTTCTGACCAAGTCCACAGCCAGCTAAACCATCCTTTATTATCCTCTGAGTCGTCTGCCCCTTCTCTGTAAATCCGATATCCAGCTTTCTTTACCTAAAATAAATTTTCAAATAAATGACAAATTATTATTTAGCAATCTAAAGAAATAGAAAAATGACATTTACAAAACTTAACTACTCTAGTGAACATGTGTCAATATACAAACTGACAACAAAACAGTAACTGCAACATTAGCCAAATATGAGAATTTAGGACTACCAGGTACGGTCAGCCCTACTATCTTACAAGTCATGGTTATCACACCACTTCCCCCACAAAATTGGATATTCACCTTCATTTATGAACTGAGTGTTTGATAAGCCAATTTATTTAGGAAGAATTTTTTCCCCCACAGGACCTAATCTAAATGGATGGGGCAAAACATTAAATCAATTTTTCATATACTACAAGAAGCAAATGTGAACCCCTTTCATGAAACAGTATGTTACAGCAACATTAATGATATGACTATATCCATCAAATCTACATGGAATCTAGGTTTACTTTTACCAATCAAAAGATATCTGGAATTACC